>CAJQZP010000693.1:25705000-26357500 GCA_907164705.1 Parnassius apollo
CGCCGCCCATGATCAACCGCAACACCAAGGGAATTGCAGGTGCGTTGCCGGCCCTTTAGAAAGGAGTAAGTTCTTTTCTTGAAGGTCTCCAGGTCGTATCGGTCCGGAAAAATCGCCGGTGGTAAACTATTCCACAGAGAGGTTGTACGCGGAAGAACACTCCTTTTGAAACCTGTGGTAGACCGCCCAGGCATCCAGATGGTGTGGATGGTATCGGGACGTTTGCCGCGTAGTGCGTTCACGAAATTTGGCGGCTGGGATTAATCCAAACAATTCCTCAGAGTACTCTCCATGGTATATGTGAAATAAAATGCAAAGAGATGCAACATCTCTTCCCAGTGCCAGTGAATCGAGCCGATCGGAAAGCACTCGGTCGTCGACGAATCGAGCCGCTCTGCGCTGGATGCGGTCAAGTGGAAGGAGCTGGTACTGGGAAGCCCCAGCCCAGAGATGGGAACAGTATTCCATGTGAGCCGAACCTGCGCCTTGTAAAGTTGCAGGCAGTGTGCCGGCATGAAATACTGTCCCGCTCTGCTGAGCACGCGAAGCTTTTTAGAGGTCAATTTGGCCTTCTCTTCCAAGTGACCACGAAACTGCACGTCACTCGATATGTCAACACCGAGGATTCCGATACTGGCTGAGGCAATAAGGGGGAGTGCCTTGAAACTAAGGAGATACGACAAAGGGGTTCTTTTTAGCGGTTAACGCGCAAACTTGTGTCTTCTGGGGGTTAAATTGGACTAGATTTAGTCGCCCCCAAATTCAGCAAGGACTCGACTACCCCGTTTGTCCCGGCACTAGGAGACGTTTTCCTGAGAAATATTGGCTCGGCCGGTGTTCTTTACACCACCAGTGCTGTCATCTGCATAGCAATGAATGTTACGGGTTTGCAACATATCATTGATATGCAGAAGAAACAGCGTTCGCGATAGCACGCATCCTTGTGGAACACCAGCATTAATAGACTTGCAATCGGAGCTTGCACCGTCTACAACGACATAAACAAATGAAGGAAAGCAACTAGCCAAGTTGCTTTACGAGCAATTATGTACAAATAATATAAGTTTTATTTTGTTGTTTCTTTTACTGTCATTGATAGCTTTGTTATCAGATTCCCAGAATACGTGCCGCGTAAGGATCCCATTTGATTAACAATAACTTCGGAAATAAATGGCTTAGAGTAATAGTTTTGACATCAATTTTTAAAACAGCTCAAATACTAGCCATACAATACAAAAAAAAGATATCTTAATATTCCAGTTTTTTTGATATTTTAAAATAACTGAAAAAAACATTAAAAAATATCATAAGTTTTTTAATTTAATCAATCCTAACTCTCTCAAAATGTATCACAACTATGTATGTTTCATATTTTTACTGAAAGTTTAACTTCTTAGCTTTCGAATGACATCAAATTTTCCGTTATCAGTGTCAATATGCCTGCACTGTCGCCTATTTTTGATGGTAAAGCTAAAAATGAGAAAAAAAATTAAATTCTTGTAACTAAGAAACAGTGGACTCGAACCCCTGACTTAAGGTATTTTTATCGATAAAATTGTCCATAGATCACGCACTTAAAGTTTGATTACTACTTCCCTGGACACACTGTATAGATGAAATGGCAATAGGCCGGCCATACAATTTGAAGAACTGACAACCGATGGGGAAAAAAGGTTCTACAGTGGCAGCCTCGTGCGGTGAAGCCTCCATTAAATGAAGCGATGACCTAGTAATAAATACAGGAATTAGATAGATGCAGGTGGCTCAAAACCGTGTGGCATTTCTTTGAGAAGACCTATTTCAGCAGTAGTCGACTTGTGAAGAGTTGTAATAATAGTGATGATGAGGCTGTTTCTAATGTCTTCATGCTGATTGTGTAAAATTATAAATTGTTTTTTTTTATAGAAGAGGGGTCCAACGAGCAATCGGCTCAGTTGATGGTAAGTGAATACCGCCTCCCATGAACAATCGCAACACCAGGGGTATTGAAGATGCGTTGCCGGTCTTTTAAAAAGGAGTAAGCTCTTCTCTAAGGTCATAAAGTGGAATTGCTATAGAAAAATTGCACGTGGTAAACTATTCCACAGAAAAGTTGTACGAGGAAGAAAAATCCTAGTAAAACTCTCAGTGATGGGGCGTCAAGCATCCAGATAGTGAGGATGGTATCGTGAATTTTGACGCGATGTGCATTCGTGAAATTTGGTGGCTGGAACAAAACTAAACAATTCCTCGGAGCACTCCCCGCAGTAGATACAAAGAAAGCAAAGGGATGCGTCATTCCTATGCAGCGCTAGTGAATCTAGCTGATCAGAAAGAACTCAGTCGTCAACAATTTAAATCGCTCTGCGCTGGATGCGGTCAAGTGGAAGTAGCTGGCACTGGGGTGCCTCGGCACAGAGATAAGAACAGTTTTCCATGTGAGACCAAACATGCGCTTTGTAAAGTTGCAAGCCATGTGCCGACATGAAATACTGTTCCATTCTTTTTAACACACCAAGCTTTTCAGACCAATTCCATTCAGAACCTTTTCAGGCTTTACTGTGATAGCCTAATATTCTTATTTTATTATTATTATCTATATGGTATAGTACTCCAGCCATACCCACACCGGAACAGTCTGTTTGCAAATAATATGGCTTACTAAAATCAGGATGATGCAATTGTATTCTATTAATAAATTATTGTTTTATAAAATCAAATGCCTTCTGTTTTTTTTTTCTCTCCATTGGAACTTACGTCCCTTTTTTAATAATTCATAAAGAGGTATTATGCACGCACTATAATTTGGAATAAACTTTTTATAAAAATTGCACAGCCTAAAAGGCTCTCAATTACTTATTCTTTTTGGGTGCTGGAAACTCTTCATATGCGCGAATTTTATGCCTTTTGTTGAAATTATAAAACCCAGCATCTTTTCTTTACAAATAAATTCACATTTTTGCAAATTGCATGCTAAGCCAGCTTTGTTTAATTTACTTTGAACAATTTAAATTTGCTTCAAATATTTTTCTACCTTTGTACCTGATTTTAAAATGGCTAAATCATCTAAGTAATAATTCACATAAAATTTTTGGACTTCTGGTACTAATATTAAGCTCATGGTTCTAGTAAAGCTTCCTACTGATGTTTTTAATCCTTGTGGCAGAACATTATATACATATGACCTTTCATTGAATGTGAATCTAATATATTTTCTACCATCTTTATTTATTGGAATTTAAAAATGCATTATTTACATCAATGATAGTAATATAATTCGCTCCATGAAATTAAATTAAAACATCTAATTATATAGGTGGCTTCACTGTTTCTGCAATCATTTTCTTATTTCTACATCTGGCATCTAATAAGACTCTAGTTGAGCCATCTTCTTTAAGCGTGAATGTTAATGGGCTACTGTAAGGCGTTGATGTCCTTGTGATGTACTAGCTTGTTCTATTTTTGATCTTAATGTATATGGAATCGGATATAATCTTACTAGATCATGCCAAGCTAAGTAAGGTCTTGGAATAGCATAAGAATATGTTTTTAACTATAGATTCATCATCGAACATTTCAATTTTATGTTCAAAGTAACTCGCTCTACCTAATTTACTCAAAAACATATTCTTATGCTATTCCAAGACCTTACTTAGCTTAGCTTTTTCAGAGACCTCCAATTTTTATCCTATCTTTATATTTGTTAAAGGATCATCGGTACTTTGAATTCTCAAAGAACCGATGGTCCTTATGTATGTATTATATATGATGATATTATTGTATTAAAAAGGTATGAAGTTGTCTTTATTTTTTCATCTTAAATTCATTCAATATTTAATACTTTGTTCCTTTTCACATTATAAGGAATCAAACTGGGAACTAGTTCGACCTCTATTGCTCTGAATTGGCTCAGGAGCTGAAACATTTAATTGATCAATAGTTACCTGTATTTCATTCATTTGATTACCCTTCTTTTTCTTTCTTCAGATTTACGCCATGTTTTATATGATTGTTGTATTTCTTTTTGCATTTGCCCTGCATTATTATTAAGTCTTCGTTTTTTTTTCAATATAGTAAGGTTCAGGACCTTCATTCTATTTATCAATGTCATCTAAGTTTCTCAAGAAATCTGTCGTCTCAATTATTGTCTCAATTTTAGCTATTTTCCATAACTGCCGCACTGTTTTAGGATAATGTCATCATCGATCATTTCAATTTTATGTTCATAGCAATTCGCTCTACCTAACTTGCTCGAAAATATATTCTTACGCTTTTCAAAGACCTTATTTTGCTAAGCTTTTTCAGAGACCTCCAATTTTGATCCTATCTTTATATCTGTTAAAGGATCATCAGTACTTTGTTCGACGCAGTTGTTATATAATACAGATTTACTGTTGTGTTAAAAGAGTATGAAGTAGTCTTTGTTTTTCAACTTAAATTCTTTACCAATTTCCGTATTCTTAAAATCAATCAATATTTTATTTTTCTTGAGCCAGTCAAAGCCCAATATTAATGGTCATATTAAATTATTCACAATTAAAGTTTGTGTTTCAAAGACTACCTCATCTATCTTTATAGGCAATGTGATCATCTGCTGCACGAAAATCTGTATTTTTGCGCTGTGCTGCCCAACAGCTCCTTTTATTTGTATTGCTTTAACTGGCATTACCGACTTTTTATGATTACTACCTTTAATTTGTAAAATTAAACTTTCTGAAATGCATGTAATATCGCTCCCGATATCGAGAAGCGCATCTATTTCTTTATCAAATATTGAAACTTTAATTTCTGACCTCATATTACCTATAAATTCCTTTTTTTATTTATCTTCCTCGAAGACGCTATGCACGAATAACTTCGTTATGAGTAAATCTGACTTGGTTTTTAAAGTGTTTATTATACTATTTACATAAATATTATAACCAAGTCCTTTTCTGTTAAAATATGCTTTTACAGAAATGGGTTTTCGTAAACCTCATTATTTTACAGACAAGTGTTTGACCAGGTAGCCAACCCAGTTTTAATAATATATTGTTAGAAAAGAGGGTCTGAATCAAGAGTGCCGACGCCGCGCCGGGCTATATAGGATGGCGTCACTCGCCCTTTTTTGGCATCGGTCATCACGGAGTGCGGAAGTCTTGCTCGAATACTAGCGTCATTATTTTAAATCTTGTTTTAAGCTTTTAAGTGAGTTAATATTTGTTTGGCCAAAGGCCATTAAAATTCTTTTTAAAATGTCAATCTGTTTTTCTATTTGTAACATCAGAAGTGGTATCAGAAGGCTGAAAAGCCGCTGTACGCCTATATTTCTGGTTTTATAAAGGAAAACTTAGTGTTCCTCCACGTAGTTTGTTTATTTAATATTCGGGCGGAGTTTTTGTCTGCGTGATGCCTGCCAACGATCAATGTAACAAACAATACGACGTGGGCAAACTCCTTCGCCCCGATGAAGGAGGAGGATCTCACCTCAGGATCTCACGAGCTGGCACTAGGACCAGCCTCGTGCCACAGTGGAGACGCAAGCCGGAAAATAACTAAAACGTTTTTTTACCATAACTTCAAGATTTCGCTACCGATCACGTTTGTGCTTCTTACATTATTTGTAGAACTTAAAAAACTGCGAGCTGGCATGAGGCTGGTCCTCCAGCACGTACACGTGCTCGGGGACACGTACAGGACCAGCCTAGTGCGTCAGTGGAGACGCAAGCCGTTGCAATGACCAGTGCTGGCCCTAACCGCGCCGTCGATCTGCCGAACACGACACTATCAGCATCGGTGTTCGGGATGCTTACACCGCGGCGTGCTCTCGGCAGTACTCAGGTCAGATCTAACCGATATTTTGTCTCTGATTTTGATCGGAATGTTCATGACTTCGACACGTGGTGTGATGAGGTAGAAAGAGCCCGTATTTCGAAACATTGGGAATGCCTTGCTCGTGTCGAACATTGTTTTAAAGGAGAATCTCGCACCTGGCTTAGCCAATGGACACGCGGTATTCGCACGTGGTCCAATTTCAAATTAGAAGTAAAAGCGCTATGCACACGTTCTGTCGATGTTGCGAACATTCTTTATGATGTAATGCGGACAGGTTCCGAT
The DNA here is from genome assembly GCA_907164705.1 of Parnassius apollo. NCBI lineage: Eukaryota > Metazoa > Arthropoda > Insecta > Lepidoptera > Papilionidae > Parnassius > Parnassius apollo. The sequence continues at coordinate 25,711,076 of CAJQZP010000693.1, forward strand.
AAATACTCCACATGTGTTGAGTATGCTCGTAAATCACTTTTAAGGTTACGCATCGTTAAAGGTCTCAGTAGCGAGCTGTTTACGGCTATTATTATTCGTGGAATTGCAGACCCACAAATTCGAACTGTGGCTGCTAATGCCAAACTATCACCTGATTCTATAGTGGATTTTTTATCGAGCTTTGTTAAACCTTCTAACATCCATAATAGGAAAGTGTATTCTAATGGTTTCAATCGATTTGACCAACCCTCTAATAGTAGTAACTCAAACCGCAAACCGTTGAAACGTCAATATGATCCCAAATATTTAAAATCAATAAAGTGTTATGAATGTAATCAACTAGGTCATAAGAATCTTAATTGTCACAAATGGTCAAATTCACTCCCGAGAAATAGAATATATAATATATAGAATAAGTAATCGCGTTACCGACGACATCTCGTTGCGATACGTCGAAGTTTGCGTTTTGCGAAAAAGGTAGGTCAATCAGGAGTAACTTATTTAGCTAAGGAACGAGCAAATTCACGGAATAATAATGATGTTATTTTTTGTTGCCAAATCGCGGACAGTTATAAAAATCGTGTGACAACTGCGGTCATATCGGGAATACCGTTAGATGTATTAATCGATGGTGGTTCAAGTGTTTCCTTAATATCAAAAAATGTGGTAATCATCTCCCGTGTCAAGTAAAGCCTACTAATCAGTTATTACGTGGCTTGGGGTGTATGGAAATAAGATCAGAATCATTTGTAACATTACCCGTTGAGTTTAGCGATATAACAATAGAAATTGGTTTTTTTTGTGTTGGGTGGCAATAATTTTAATGTACCTTTCATTATCGTTACAGACGTACTAAACAGTAAAGGTATTACTTATGTTGGGACCTGTGATCGCCAACGTATAATTCATATCGAGCTGACCGTAAACGATATTCTGCAAATAAATTTGATTTCTTTGTCCGATCAAATTAATACGTCGGTGTATGTGCCGCGACCACTACGGTGAAAGATAATGAGATGCATATCAAGTTAGCAACCGATGTGCCCATGTACTATAGACCCTACAAGTTATCGCATGACGAAAAATTAAAGGTACGCACTATAGTGAAGGATTTCCTCGGTAATATTATTTTTCGCGAGTGCAATTCGAAATACGCTAGTTCGATCTTGCTAGTAAAAAAGAAGGATGGTTCTGATCTTGAACGAATGATAATTGATCGTGGATTATCGTGCATTGAATCGAATAACCGTTAACACTAGATATCTCTCCCCTTGATCAACGACTATATAGATAGGTTAGGTAATGCTCGCTGGCTAAGCTCTCTGGTTATGGTTTCCATTAACTTAGAGTTGCAGAAGAATTGACTCATAAGACCGCACTCGTTACACCTACCGTTTAGCAAATGCGCCGATTTTTTATCAAAAGACTATCTTTAAAATGCTTAAAATACTTCATTGATGCTGGAAAAGTATGGTCTACATCGATGACGTATCAATAATGACGGATGGGATTGACAAACACCTCGTTTTATTAGATTAGGTTATGAAAACGCTAATCAAAATAGGTTTTTCAATTAATTTAAAGAAATACACCTTTCTTACCAACAGAATAGAATACCTAGGTAGGTAAGAGATGGTCAGGTTAGACCGAGCTGTAATATTTGAAAGGTGTCCATACGAAGCAGACGTGTTGTTGGTACTAAATCTTTAATTATAATGCTGTTTTATTACAAACTTAACTCTAATATATATATATATATATATATATATATATATATATATATATATATATATATATCTATGTCGTATGGGCTACAACACTACATCACAGAGCAATTATCACCCGAAACATGTGCTGCATTTTTGAAGGTACTAATAGTACGATTGCTGTTATATTTGCCTGGTTATTTTACATACTTACAAACCCCTCATCTGTCAACAGGTCTCTGGAATGTTGGAGTAAACCAACACGCACATTATGTCAAGTGCCTTCTGAAGCTCGATCATTTCCCAAGTATTTCAACGTGCTATATTGCTTATCTAACAGTTAAAATTTTGTTTGTGATAAGAATGTGAACCCAAACGGTACATAAATTTTCACATAAGCCACTTAATTTTCAGTATTCTCCACTGACTTTAAACTTACCTAAAACTTACCTTATCAGGTCACTTAAGTGAGGCATGTTATCGCAGAGCTTATGGGGTGAAATAAATGTGTCGAGAGCTATGTTATTTTTATGGATTAATGTTAAATATGTTTTTAAGTGAGTAAAGTAAAATGTTTGTCAAATAAAGGTTTGATTTTGTAATTGTAACGACTTATGTGTATCTAAGTAGGAGGAGGTCGATTGCATTAATTTCAAAATAGAACTGATAATCTGTTACGAAGGGAGCTGTCCTGATTCGTATGTAATTTGTTAGCTTATTTTATAATGACTCAAATGATGTAAGCTTTGTTTACAGCTCTCATACGGGACTTTTGCAGAAATCATAAATCTGATTACACGTGCCGCGATCGCGCGAGTTCCCTCAGAGGTGCCGCGGCGAATGCGCTTGGTCGTATGTTGGTGCGGTGACAGTCGAGAAGATAATCTTTCCCTATTCTTGAGCTAGATTATGTACCAAACAAGCCCGTGTTTATTAATTTTGACTAAGTTACGTGTTGTGTTCAGTGGAAGAGACCCGTATAAATACTGTGCGCATGGTATTGGGTTGACCCTGACACTGGTGGTTTCTGGGGTGAGTCGGTGGCGCAGCCGACAACAGACCTGTGTAAATCCAGCCATTATTAGGTATCTGGGGTAACCTGCTAGAGACTGATGTAAATCCTGTTTGCACACGCGAGTATATGTGGGGTATTCGGTTGCGTGGGAACAGACTTGCGTAAAACCTATGTGACTTGAAACGCTTGTGTGCATGTTGACTGTTTTGACTGACTGACTTGTTTGGCTAATTGTGTGTATCTTCTCAGAGATCGACGATGGTGTCGTCGAACAGCCGTGGGACGCGGTGAATGTTGCTGACCCATCCACGAGTTTCTGCTGAGGGCTTCGAGCACGCAGCCCTGTCAGGAGAGGCCGTGTTAGAAAGGAGGGTGTGAATCAAGAGTGCCGACGCCGCGCCAGGCTATATAGGAGGGCGGCTGGCGTCACTCGCCCTTTTTGGCATCGGTCATCATGGAGTGCGGAAGCCTTGCTCGAATACTAGCGTCATTATTTTAAATCTTGTTTTAAGCTTTTATGTTAGTTAATATTTGTTTGGCCAAAGGCTATTAAAATCTTTTAAAAAAGTCAATCTGTGTTTCTATTTGTAACAATATTTAATGCTTTGTTCCCTTTCACATTATGAGGGATCGAACCGGGAACTAGTTCGACCTCTATTGCTCTAAATTTGGCTCGGGAGCCGAAACATTTATTTGTTCATTAGTGACTTGTATTTCATTCATTTCATTTACCTTCTTTTTTCCTTCTTCAGGTGAACGTCATGATTCATATGATTGCTGTATTTCTTTTTGCTTTTGCTCTACATTATTATTGAGTTTTCGTTTTTCTCAATATAGTAACGTTCACGACCTTCATCCTGTTTATCAATGTCATCTAAATTTCTCAAGAAATCTGTTGTCTCAATTATTATCTCAATTTTAGCTATTCTCCATAACTGCTGCACTGTTCTAGGATAATGTCTAATAACATCAGTTACGGATTATTTTTCTGGTATCGAATATGATAATGCCTTTTCAATAACAAGGAAAGTAACTGACTATGGTGGGATGCGTATATCTATTCCATTTATTTTGTACGAGGAATCTCTTTACTTTATTGTTTTCCTCTTCATCCCAAATTACTTTTAGAAAGTCTGCTTTAAAATCATCAAAAGTTGTCCAGCGCACACTATTAACACGATACCAATATTAGACTTCTCCTTCTAAGCACTCTCGTTCTATTGATATTTTGAGTCCATTAGATGGGACTTTCTTTAAATAGTTAGTGAGATCTAAAAACTTTACTAGATGAGTATTTGTATTTCCAAATTTCGGCTTTTCTATTATCACATTAAAAATGTTATATACAATATTCTATCTAGGATCAGTGTGAGGTGCTCGCCCCGTACACCTCTTCTTGTTTTAGTTTAATTTGGTGGTCTTACGTTTGGTTAGTAAATTTTTCTTCGAGATCTTTTATTTTAATCTCAAATTTTTTACTGTATTCTTAATTAATTTTTGAAGCAATTTAAATTATTTTTTATGCTTGGCCCTCAATAAGTAAGAACTTATCTTTGTTTTAGCTATTTTTATATTTATATACTTTGATTAGTTTTCAGCACTGTTATGTCTTTCACTTATATAAATGTTACTGCGTTTTTCACTTATTTCACTTTATTGTTTATTTCGTCTTAACTATACACACACCTTCTATAACAAATAATCAATATTAATATTAAAGCCCCATCACCAGACTCTCAATCAACCCCAGCAAACATCATCCTCCAAGATACCTCTACATTTCACGGACATAAATTGTAGGCATAACGCCTACTTCATAATTCTTATATAGACGACCTGTTCTTAAAAAATATCTTGCTCACGGCACCAAATTGTAATGCTCCCGCCCCCTCTTAATTATATTATTTATAATTAGTTTCCCGTTTTAAATAAAATTATATATATATATATATATATATATATATATATATATATATATATATATATATATATATATATATTTAACGAGGATAAATAAAATATATTTCGATCTTTATAAATGATCTTTCTGTAGGTACTTCAAGCAGTCGGTCATCCAACCACCCCATATAATACTAATGTACCAAGGAGACCTTCTATAATAATGCTTTAGTATAATAGACCTTAAACCTGGTTTTAGATATGTATGCATCTTTTCGCTATGTACTTTATGTACTTGAAAACATTATCAATTACACAAAACTATTATAAGGCTCTATTAGTAATTTACATGCTTAAAAAGTTATTCCATTAAAAAAGTGCACAAGCAAATGTAGCAATCCTTGGTGTAGAATTTTAAAACTCGAAAAACTTAATTAGTGAAGGTGTGAGTGAGAACAGGAGATATAAAGTAAAAGCAATTTATTTGCATAAACGTTTTAACTCAGTAAAATCAATTTATGTTTATGTACCGAAAAATTGGTGGGGTGGATATACTTTTTTTTTGTAAAGTGAAAGTAAAAAACGCTAACAGTCTAGCTGATACCTACTGTAGTACATGGACCCTTGCAACTACCATTAAACAAATATTACATGATCATTGTCAATTCCTAGGATAATAAAAAACGAACTCCTCAACCTTTTGACCGAAACCGGTACATGCTATTAAAGTCCACTGCTAGACATAGGCTTCCCCATATATTGCCTGATAGGGGAGATATTTGCCATACTTGCCATGCTTGGCAATCGGGTTGGCAGTCGGAGTTTTTATTTTAGTCGTAACTAGAAAGACGCTGCTTCATCTCAACTCATCCCCTCTCCTGTTATGTTTCCCTACGTCGCCTCTTAAAACAGCCACGGGATGATATATGTGTTGGTGGATATTCTTACACCGCCACTATACGGTAAACGAATCACAACAGTGAATTCACTGTTGCTTGGCGCCAGTACTTAATAGTTAGAGGATGGTTCAAATCCTAGACAGGCATGTGTGAAGAGAGAGTGTTAGGTGTCCAACACTCAAGATGTGTACACTCTACAAAAGTAAATTAATTTTTAATATAATGTTAAACCTGACTTTAAAAAAAAACTAAAAAGAATAACTTCAAATTCTAACTTGGTGCTAAGACATCAAAGTCTCGCCTACAAAATCTAAAGTTATTTCTTCCTGTTTAGGCATTTGCAGCCGGTTTTTACTTTTTAATTTATTTTTTCGACTCTACTTAAATTAAAATGGTCATAATCGCAGTGTATTCTAAGTAGTAGTAATATTCATGTATTAAAAACATCACTTTTATTTTACGCCTGACGTAATCAATATGATATAATAAGTGGTAGATGGCGGTACATCTATCGGATGGTATAACATCTTTCTGGTTTATGCCATATTATTCGCGATCTACCACACTCACGAGACGAATAGAGTGGATAGTTTTGAGTCGCCACCAAAGGCAGCATTCATACAATATACTACCTAAAACTACAAAACAATGAAAAATATTTATTTTTATTTTCTTATTAGTTATTGCTATTTCATATAAGTGTTTTTGTATTTAAATAATTTTGCACAACTCTATTACAAACGAATTTGAATCGAAGCTGAATTAAAGAGCCCACGTCTTATTATTGGAAACCCATTTTGAATAAATTATAATACTGCTAATGGACTCAACGATTGATTTAAATTGATTTCCTTGTGACGTACTCGTATGTCTTCGGAGGGATAATGGAAGCATGATGATGAATAAAATTTGCGTCTATAATTGCCCACTGACAAAGCTCTTTCAATATTTTATATAGTAAAACATGATAACATAAAATGGGTGACTAGAGCCTTTAACAAGTGGTATAATTAAAAAAATTTACACAACCGTCTTCACCAACCGAATCAATGTATTCGAAGTCAATTAAATACGCATTATTAAAGGCTAGCTCAAAAACTTCTGGTCAGATATCTATCAAGTTTATACGGGACCATAAGAGGAGCACCAGCTTACAAATAAAAAAAATCATCAAATTTTTTTTTAAATACTCGTAGGTTTTGACAGATTTATTGTTGTCGTTATGCCCGAAGTTTACAACAGAGATAAATGCAGTTCTGACTAATTTATATATATATAACCATCCTTGAATAGATTTTTTTCATGAATTATATAAGAATGTTTGTTGATTTGGCTATGTTTGTATGCCTTTCTTCTATTTTATATGTTCGTTAAATGCTTATAAAGTAAGCAAATGTCTTATAAAGCAGCTTAATAAGCTCTCCTTTAAAAATTATTAATTTGTGAAAAACAGAAAAAATGGCTCACATGGCAGTTGCAGACACAAATTTTATTATAAAAAATATTTTCTGTTGTGTTAAAATCCAGGTAAAAGTACGGGCATACGTTTGTTTGTATGGGCTGAAAACCGCCCGGATGCCCTCTTCATAAATAGTTCATAGTTATATATAATGTCCTCCAGACCAAATTTCAGTCACGGAGTCTTATCAGAAAAACCCAATAATTAATTTTGGCTCGATTTTATTGGGATCCAACCCCGGGAACCCGTGATGAGCAAGCGCGCGTGCTCCAAAGTGAAGTGTTTCAGCGATTCTACCATCATAACTTTATCGCCGGAAAATCGAAGATTATTGATGTACGAGTACTCACAATTGATATTAATACCGTATCCTATACAATCCGGTAGTTTTAAAACGTCTTCTAATTCAGGGATGAGGAGTTTCGGGTCTATACGTCACCCAATCTTGCAGTCATTCACTGCAGTTGGATAGGTTTCGTGCTCTGGTTTTATTCTTGGATAGACATCGTAGCCCTACCGTACTTCGCGTAGTGTATATAATCTTTGACCGTACACTATATATATATATATATATATATATATATATATATATAGAAAATAAACTTAATTTTTACTTACTGATATTTACATTATTTTTATAAGATAGGGTGACAAACGAGCACACAGTCTACCAGATGGTAAATGGTTGCTGCGGCCCATAGACGTCTACATCTATCCTCGATTACAAACTAAAATGCAGGTGCGTTGTCACCCGTGAGGACTAAGATGGAATGCCTCGTTTCTAGTAAAAAGGTTCTCCGGTTCTCTACACTGACCATATGAAACAGCATCAACATAGCAGCATTAAGCTATAACTATTTTACGCTGGTATTCTGTGAGAGCGTGGTCCTTCCCCGGTCGAGAAGAACCATTCGTCCTACCTACAAATATACTACTAATATAACTGCAGCATGTCTCTACCACGAATAAAAATACATATACATATTTTTATTTCCACAGTGCCCTATAAACAAATACTCAAATAAACTTGCAAACAAATAAACTGAGTTAGTTGAACAAGGATTTTCATTTGGTTGTGTTATCGAAATTTTGTATCCAGTTCTGTAAAAGTTTTCTATCAATAGCAAAAATATATGTGTTTCTTTCCTGTCGATATTATATATTTAAAAATGAAGGCTTACATATGATAATGATTTGATTTATTATTTTTAATTTTGTCCTTTCAAAAAAACGTTAATAACAAAAAAGTATTTTCTCCTGCTACGCGGAGGTGTTTTATACATATACAAATATATACACATAAACTCCCGAGCCGAAGTAATTATTCATAGGTCATAAACAATAGGACTCTCCTGATTAAAAGGATTTGTCGTCCAGACAGACATACAGCCAGACTCAACACACCTTAGAAATTCTATTTTTTATTGGAATGTACATTTGGTCCTACAAAAATTATGAGAAGCTAGAAACGTAAAGTTTATCGATAGATATAATTATTTCATTAAACAAACCATTTTAAGATTTTGATAACAAAAAATACGCACACTACACTGCCATGATACAATTTATTTGTCTTTAGTTAACATTCGGTGGCAAATAAAAGATGTAATAGAATAATTATTTTAATTATTTACATATTTTGACAAGACTGCTGTGCGCTACGTTACAAGAGAGTTAGAATTATTGACCGGTGCTGTTAAAGAATGAGATTGAAAATGGCATCACCTCTATTCATCTCTCGCTCGTACACCAACTATACTCACACCCGCCGGTAAAGACTGCAAAAAAATTAGGACGGGACTTTAATCCGTATAATAAATACACTAACATCTTATACGTAATATACATATATATAGTTTCTTTTTTAATGTCAGCTTTAACATTATATTAAAAATTAATTTTACTTTCGTACACATCTTGAGTGTTGGACACCTAACACTCTGTCTTCACACATTTCTGTCTAAGATTTCGGCGAATTATGAACCACTCTCTATTACTGGCGCCAAGCAACAGTGAACTCACTGTTGTGTTTCGTTTACTATATAGAGGTCGCCTCTTAAAACACGTAAGGGATGATATCCCGTAGGTGTTTTAAGAGGCGACATAGCGAAACAAATCAGGAGATGGAATGAGATGAGAAGAAACAGCGTCTTCTTATAAAGAATAAAATAAAAAACTGCGGTTGCCATCCCGATTGCCAAACATGGCAAGTATGGCAAATATCTCCCCTATGAGGCAATATACAGGGAAGGCCTATGTCTAGCTGTGGACTTTAATAGCATGTGCCGGTTTCGGTCAAAACGTTGAGGAGTTAAATCTATCTGTGAGTATTAGCTTAGTTTAAAATTTATTCATGAATGTTTTAAAAAAATTATTTTAAAACTTCTTAATATCGTTAAAATAGTTGTGTGCAAGCATGGGACGTTACATGTTTTCTTCCCGTAACGTTAACTGGCTACCGGTATCGTCAAAAGCGTCACCAATTTAAATATAAAAACGTAAATAGAGTGCTTCCTACATATTATAATATACAAATGAAATTAATTTTACCTTTGACTTCTATTTTAGATACAATAAGCATTTCTAAATACTGTTTACCTGCAGTGCTTTATTGTGAACGTCTGCCAAAACGATTAGTATAAAAGTTTCATTTACAGTCCTACGTAACTACTAGTTCTGTAAAGCTCTCGAACCGTATCTCGAACACTAAAACAATTAAAATTAAATGTGACTAAAATCTATCATCTATATCTTTATAATCTACAATTTAGTTTTATTTTAAGCTTACTTATATAATCAAATTCAATGAAATTGATCGGGTAAAGTTAAATGATAAAAGAGTTCAAAAGAATTTACTTTTAGAGTTTCATTACCATACAACGAACTTCAACATTATTTGTGATTACGTTCTGTCCATCTGCCCTAATGTCACAAGCTTACAGACATCAAAACTTGTAAAGTTTTTCGCCGAATGAAAAATATGTGCTCATAACCTTTACGCACCGTTTAATTTTATATTGTATCAATATAATGAATTTTAATATTTTTAATTTTAATAAATATGTAACCTGTTTGCCACGAACTTTTACAACGTTTTTAAACAGGTAACTAACGTTCACTCTGAAGATAATTATAGACCGATTTCATTCTCGTCGTAGCACTCCTTAGATCTTTTGCACAATTGAAAAAAAATATAAATGAATATTTATTTTCGAATAACAAGATTTGCAGTGTTTTATTTTTATTATATTAATATTAATACATTTATATAATAATTTAGAATCGTTGAGAGAGCAACATTTCGATGAGTTTGAAATATAAGCTATATTTGAAACTTTTGGAAACTTTTCACGCTCCTCACATTCACTAATAACCTATTAATATAGCAAATATTATGTACCGATTGGGCACCTATTTTTAATTAGATTTTAAATAAAATTTAAATTTAAAAAAATAATTTTAAAACCTTTTTAATCATAGAATTATCGCAATAACACAATATATGGCATTTACTACGTTAAAACTCATCTATTTGTTAGGAATTTTGTATACTACACGTATACAAAATTCAGTTTCATCATCTATTAAAACTAAAAAATTACAAGTAGCATATAATTCTTAAAATAAATGTTGCTTTGGGCGAATTTAATACCAATATTTAATAATTTTGTCACAAAACTTGCAAATTTGTATGTTCAATTTGCAGCTTCGCAAACGCTCAAATATAAAATATTACACATAATCACATACATCGTGTATGTGTATAGAAAATTGGTCATTTCATTAAAATGGTTTACCGATATTCACTGTTTACACACGTGGCATGTTATAATTATATAAAGTAATTTCATTACGCCAGTGTTCATAATTTGCTAAGCACAAGTTTGAGTTTGAAGTTCCCCAACGCCTTGTTACTTGCAGACATTTCGCATATAACGGTAGCCTTTTGTTTCTTTGTTAAATTCTTTTCTTCATTTCATAATTTCAGCAGAATAATAAAATAAAATAAATTTCAAAAAATAAAAATAAAATTCAACACACAGCAGCATGGGAGAAAGTATCAGCCTATTCCTTATCTATACATCATTCTGCTTCATTCCAAGGGAGCTTTCGAAGTGCTGCAACCAAGTGCTGGAATAACTTCCCACCTACTCTCCGAAACCTAAAGTCAATGCATAGCTCCCATATAAAATACGAGTTGTTATTGGTAAACGAACAGCTACAATCGTAGTTTGTTAATATCAAATTTAATGTGTTAATGTATATAAAATAATATGTACATTAACAACTGTACGCAAAGCAACCCAGGAGTTGAAATAACCCCATTTAGCATTTCATTGGTAATTTTTAAATAATACTTTGAATAAAGTATACGAAAATATTAAATTTTACTAACAAAATTTTAAAGATCTAAATCGAGACGTTTCCAAAAAAGGTGTAAAATTTGTAAGTATACAAGCTGCTTATTGACCAATTCTCAGGCTGAACACTATTCCGGCCGAAACATCTTCCCTCTTCCATCAATTCCAAAGTTTAGTCTTACGATTGCTGCCACTTGTTGAAATTCCATTTTAAATTTGTTGCGAAATGTGTAACACGACTATATGTCCACACTACTCACATACAGAGATGTGTTTTATTGGATAAGGGTAACTAATGAGCATACAGTCCACCTTATGATAAATGGATACTGTGACCTAAGGAAATCTACATCTATCCGCGGTTAGAAATCAAAGTACAGATTCATTCTCACCGCTGAGTACTAAGATGGAATGACTTGTTTTCGGTAAAAGGGTCTCTTTTTTTCTACACTCATCAAAAGAAATACAGCAGTATTAAGTCACAACTTTATGCAGTTATTCTGTAAGACTGTGGTCATCCCCAGGTCGATCCGACCCATTCGTGCTACAACTTTAATAGCTGTAGCAAATGCAAACTACAACTATTAAAATTGTCTTTAAAAGTTGAAACCCAGTGGACGCATCTAAAATATTTTATTAAAAATTTCGTATAAAATTATTATACATAAGCTTTTTAAATGACCAGGGACCATCATACTTGTTTCTTATGTTCTGTAATGACATAAGAATATTTCAGACAGAAGACCATACTATTTCTTATAAAGACCATGCTGCTTCCTTAAATTTTCTGTTAGTTGCAGAGCTAAAAGGAAAATTAAAACGTCTTACTAATGATTTGCAGTGAACAATACGACTGAAAAAAATACGTTTTCATTTTACTATCAGCGCAAAACTTTCTACGATGGGCTAAGTGGAAATAAAATATTTCATGTTCATCATCATCATTACAGCCCTTCACAAGTCCACTGCTGAACATAGGCCTCCCCCAAGGCATGCCACAAAGCACGGTCCTGAGCCACCTGCATCCATCGACTTGGCAGCCGTGTCAATCGGCCACCTGCGTCAATCGACGGATTCAACTCGACTGCCCAGCCGAGTTGAATCCGTCGATTGACCTCTCGGTCGAAGTTGGACTTACCTAGTCGGACTATTTGTTCCAGGTAAACGTACTCGTCAACAACTTCAAGCTTAGTGCTCCCAACAACTACCAGCATAGGTGTGACATGGACATTAAACATGATCTTTGTTTTGTCCATGTTCATCTTAAGACCTATGCGTTGGAAGGCACTATTGAGGTCATTGAGCATAGTGCTTAAGTCCTCCAGCGATTTTGCCATATCGTCGGCAAATCGAAGGTGAGTGATGTACTCGCCATTGATGTTAATAATTTTTATTATTAATTAACATCAATAAAATGTTTAACTGAAATCATTTAATTGATTTCTTAAACACATTTTTAATTTTATTTTACAAATAATATTCATATATATTTATTTATTCTATATTTCGTTAGGGGTGCGTTTGCGTGTGCGTGTACGCATGCGTGTTTTTTCAAACAATTTCTTATAGGATTTGTAAGTTTTTGAATAAAGTTTTTGAAAAGATAAAATTAAACCTAATTCTATAGTGAATCTTAGAGTGTCTTGTACTTGAACAGCGAGGAGCTAATTAATTAGCATTTAATAAATTTGTAAAATATTTCCTGAACATTTCTCTGTATTTTCCTGTGACGATGTGATTCCTATATATATATATATATATATATATATATATATATATATATATATATATATATATATATATTTATTCGGAATCTCGGAAACGGCTCCAACAATTTTCATGAAATTTAGTATGCAGGGGGGTTTCAGAGGCAATAAATCGATCTAGCTAGGACTCATTTTTAGAAAATGTTGATTTATCCATGTTTTAGACAATGAAAAACTGCTACAATATCCTTAGAATACGAAAGTAAATTTTGCCAGTGCTTAAAAGTTTATAACAGCTCAAATGTGATATCGGGCGGTGCTGAAATCATATAACACCGGTTTGAGTCCAAATGTCTCCGAACTAGTAAATTAAGAGCACTTTTTTAGTATATTTTTTTAAAACACGAAAAATAATGATCGAGAAGATCGAAAATTTTTATTCAAATTTCATCAGTTTGTAATTTGTATCTACATATTGTTTACAAAAACACGATTTCCAAAAAAAAAGCAAGCTAAGCTCGGTCATCCAGGTACTAATTAATACCTTAATTAACGAAAAAATATATATTTGCTTACCTCGAAATTTCTTATATCGACTAAGTGTGAACATGAAAAATGTCACTAAAAAGAAGTCAATATTTTGAGTAATATATACTCGTATATATATATAGGTGCTTGTGAATAAACAACGTATTATATTTTGGCCCAAAACTAGCATTCCTAAGAGAGCTGTACAAGGAAAGCTAAATAGAATTAATTGATTTTGTTTCAAATGAACTCCTGTTTATTTCCAAGGTTTTAGTTATGAATTCAAGTCTGGCTAAAACGCACGTAATTATGCATTCAGACACTTTTTAGATGATAAAATCACGTATGTATGTATAAGTAATATGTATAATATATTTGCTAGATGGTTTATATTATTTCCATAATATAAAACTATAATCTTAATTAAGGCGATCAGGATTTTTCTGGAATAAGATATTGAATTTTTAATAGCAAATTTTTTTAATCGCAATTAGTTGATACTGTTAAAATTATGTGATATCATATACAAGGGATGACAAACAAGGTGGTGGGGAAAAAAAGCCAATTACTATTTATAAATTATTATTAAAATTATTGTTCCTTTTCCGCTATGAAATAAAAACCTGCAATTGCCAACCCACCTGGCAGGTGTGGCACATATGGCAAATATACCCTTTATGAGGCAATCTATGGGTAAACCTACGTTCAGTGGTGGACTTTGATAGGAATATTTGAATGATTATTCACCGGCGGTGCGACAGAGGATTAAGGCATTAGACGATAAGTATGTACCTAGGTGCGTAACAAATTAGTCGAATAAAAACATAAGAATTAAATCAAGAACAACGACATTTTCAATTTCAAATAGGAGGATAGCACTCTATTTTCAATAGTAGTCAGCTGTTGGTATTTAGAATATGCATATCGTGCCGTCGTACTCGGTCGGTTTTCGGCGGCCATCTGCTGCAACGCTATATTTCACAGCATTTACTACTGCACAGCCGGTCGTTGTGCTTAAATTCACTCAACAAAGTATACCTTACAATACTTTCTAAACCCAAAACAAATAATATATTGCTTGCAATTCAGTAAAGCACTTTCTCAATATACATTGTTTCTAGTAAACTAATAATAAACGTTTTTATACAAAATTAATTTATCATAAAATTTATTTATTTAAAAAATCATAATAGATATTTCTGCCGTATCGGGAAGGTGTGTTTACAAAACTTGCACATGGACTTTCAAAATCAAAAACAGTGGGAGAGCCACTGCGCTACCGCGACGTCCCGTTTTAATTTAGGTATTGAACTACGTTAAATTCAAAGTATTGAACTACGGTGATCTTATAAATTCCTTTTCCCGGTTTTGTACTGGCTTGTTTTCGAATACTGTAGAATACTACGAAATAAGTATGCCTCTGTGTAATTATGTTCATATTTATTTATCGTCACCATCATTACAGCCCTTCACAAGTTATATTGGTTTCTCTCCGTTCACAGTGGGAGACCGAGCCACGGCTCCTAAGAGTCGATCCACGACAAGGCTTAGATCTGTTCGGGGAGAACTGAACTTAGTTCTGACCTAAAGAATACTAAAAAACAATTCACAATTCGCTTAGCCTTACGAGGTTGCTACTTCAGATTCTTTCCTTTCTTTCCCCATCAGTTGACGTACTTATAGATACCAATCCGTTAAGCTACATCAATCCTCTGGTACTATTGTGTCATCAAAAACTAAAATCGTAAATAATATCCATTTATCCATCCATTGCAGCTTTTAAAATTACATATACTAGGCTGCACTAAAAGTTATCGGGCATGGAATATTTCCACTGTTCCTGTCATATTAAATTTTTTTAATTGAAAACTCCTTGGTTTTAAAAATCGAATACCATTTATTTATTTAAAAAAAAGATTCTCGGTCTTGTCACAAGGTTTTGTCAAACTTGTTTAAAAAAAAATAAAAATAAAAGTACTCGTAGTATTTATTTTCTCCCACATATTATCAGTACATTACAATAAACTAAGTAATAGTAAACTTATACAGCTAAATAACAGCTATAAATACTAACTAAATAAGATCTAGGTGGGAGACTGGTGCCCAAACTAGGTTTCCCTTTGCTATGGGATTACCAAGACTCCTTCAACAAAAGTGATATTGCTGTAACTCTTAATAAAGATTACAACTACTTGTAAACAAAAGTACATTAAAATAGACTTGTTCAAAGGTTGTTGGAGAAACCGTTTAAAAATTATTAAAATATATTAGGTGTACATAAAAAGAAAAACATGTTTTAAATACTAATGAAGGTAGGTAGGTCTATTAAGTGATATTAATGTGTCGGTTGTGTGTATGTGTGTGGTGTGTGTGTAATATATTAAACAATACGTTCAAATAGTTTCTGTCTGTTCGTAGTCTAATGATTTAAGCCATTTAGTTAAAGAATTTTTTGTCTCTCTCTTATTTAACGGATATATATTTAATAATTTGATTGCTAGATTATATAGGAATGGACCTCTGTAATTGAAAAATCTTCGAGCAAATAATAAATTGGTAACGGGTACAGTGCATACATGATGCGGAAGTCTTTTGCTTTTTTATAGGGTTGGATTTATTATATTCCGTTTTTGAGTGATATAATAATATTGTCGCAATAATACAAAGCTGACGTACGGTGAGTCGTTCGTTTGTTGAAAATAATCTGTGTTTTATAAGATATTTTAAGTATAAGTCTTTGTGCACGTTCTAACCTAATCATATGGGTTCTTGCTTTTAGTCTTTACTTGCGTTTAGTCGTTGATAAAATGGAATTGACTCGAGAAAATTCAAGAGCGATGATTTATTATGACTTTCGAAGTGGTTTAACACAAAAACAGTGAGTTGACCGGATGATTTCTGCATTTGGTGATGAAGTCCCATCCAAAACCACAATTTATTGCTGGTTTGCTGAATTTCAACGTGGACGTGTCAATCTCAGTGATGATCCCCGTCAAGGTCGTCCAAAAACTGCAGTCACCCAAGAAAACGTTAATGCTATGCGTAAGCTGATTGAGGAATATCGACATGTGACATACCGTGAAATTCAGGCAACTTTAGACATTGGCATGAGTTAAATACAAATAATCAAAGGACAGAGACAGAGACTCCAGAATTCAGCCACGGTAGGCAGTCAACGGAAACTAAACAAATGCATTTTCTACTTCGCGGTCGCTCTGATAGTTAAATGGAATGGAAATTCAATACGACATTTGAAGCACGACCAAATTCCTGACTCCAGGCTGCTACTATATAATAAAATAAAATATTATATATTACTTACCTTGACAGGATAAGCCCAATAAATTATTTTAGCCTGACCCAGGATTTTAAACCAGGTCCACATGATCATCGGTCATGCTTAAGATCATTAGACCAACAGGGCGGACATTTTTTATTTATTTATTTAAATTCATATGTACTGAAATGTGAATAGGTGGACTAAATGCCCTACGCATTTGCTACCAGTCTATCTTACAGCAGTGCAGAGATGAAAGAGGTGTGTGTTAAAAGAAGTGGGTAAAAAGTACTGAATCTATATACAAACGTATAACTGAATACATATAAACATAACGCACATACATACACACACACACACAATATATATATATATATATATATATATATATATATATCGATTTTCTTGCTCTGTCTCTCTCTCTTAATTACGTTACATATTGTATATATACAATATGTAACGTAATTAACGCAAACCATCAGACACCCCAATTAGTATATTATGTTATAATCATAATACTTACATACACTGAATTTTTAGTTAAACATTTTTATGCACTGATTATTTATCAAATTAGTTATACTAATTCCGTAAAGTAAAGTAAAATTCATTTTTCTTTATTTTTATTGAATGATAGAATTAGTAATAATACAAATAAAACTACACTCTATGTTACGGTCCATTTCAGTTTGTTTTCACTGTACAGATTTAGTGTGACTGTAATTTACGCAGTTTTAATTATTTTTGGGATAAAAAATTACCTACGATACGATTCAGTAAACGATTCTGAACAAACTACTTTCTCAAAGTGCGTTAATTATGTTAAATGTTATATATACAAATATTTATATATATATATATGCAAATATATATGAAACATAAAGATAACTAAGAACGCTGAGTTGATTCTGCTATTTTCAATGATTTCAAAAGGAAGGATAGGCCCATTTAAATATTTTACGCCCAACTTTTTCATACAAGAAAAAGTAGCGCATCTGTCATAATACAAACGTCGTAACCAGGGTCGAATTTCGTAGCAATTTTCCTAATTGTACCATTATTTCATAGTAAATGAATATGAATGGACTTGGTACTATTAATGGGTCCTTTTGCTTTTTAACGATACCAAGTATTTCTGTATTGTACGTGAGTACCGCGTTTTTAAATAAAATTGGAAGTAACTTCCTTTCTGGTTAATTGGCGCTTGAACGATGCATTTATTTTGCATCCTTGATACAACTATAATAAAGAGCTCCCACGATAAAAACTCTTTGCTCCAGAAGCAATCGGTTTGAAAATATTTTATGAAATAAAGTACTGAATAAAGCTAAAATATATTAGTCACCAATATTCAAATGTAACTTACACTAAGTTCTTTAGACAAAAATAAAACAGAAATAAAAATAAAACCATCAATAAGCGAAACGTATAGATAAACAAGACGCGCGACGCCAAAATCCCGACATGGGAAAAAAGAAACAAAATTTTTTTTTTCAAAAGTAGTTACTAATATAATTTTATTAATATATTTTTTTAGTTTAATTAATAATAATTTTGTTAGGTTAATTAATAGTATAAATTTATTTTCCATGTACAATATTTTGAAGGTCCAACCCTGGCCTAATCGTGGTAACGTGAAAAACTAACTGTTAAATAAAACTTTAAAAATGCGTTTATATAATAATATAATTGTAACAAAATTAATATATAGTTATTAACCGATGACACGATATCTTATGTTCCTTTTTAATCTTTGTATTGTAATTTTTGCATCCTTTTACCACGCAACTAGACATTTATGACAGGCAAATCTGTCCTGCGCGCGCACCACTGTCGACCGATTCGCGTTGGCCCCATAGATTACTGTATATATATGGTTGGTCCTAAACTGTTATTTTAAGGCCAGCGTACTGGTCCATTTAAATTGTTCGGTCGGCCCGGTCCTTACGCTAGTAATATATGTCAATGGCTATTTTATTTACAATTAGTTTCCGAACCATGGCTTTAAACAAAAACCGGTGTTCGGCCCTTCTGATTTCGGGAGAAAAAGCCTTTCAAAGAAGAACAGATTGGACAAAGTTGGTACTACAAAGGAAACACTGAATCAGGAGATTATTGGTAGAACGGAAAACTCTATTACGACTGGCGCTAAGATACTGAAAATGAAAGAAGAAGACGCAAGAAGCTAAATAAGATGGAGACTGAGGAGACATCAGGATGGAATAAAGAGTAGGGAGGAAAAAAGAGTATCGGTTTACCAAAATATATAAAATCTGAAAAGCGGTTGACCAGTAGGCCACCTGGAATTTAAACTTAATCCTGAAACTTCTTGTTTTTTTTCGAGACTGAAACGCTGGAAAATCTTCCAATCGATTGATTTTTGATGTCTTTGAGCTCAAAAATTCTAAACTTATATCAATGAAACTATTCTTTGGAAATGTTGGAATAGCTATACTTTTTGAACGCATCGTTTAATTTTGACTTACTTGGCGGCATTTGACGCAGTTTTTTAAGCACAAAAACGTCTCTTCGATGCCTGGAGTTCATTGATCAAATATTTTGAAAGTTATTTAAAAAAAACTTGAAAATGTCATTGTTTATTGTTATCTTTAAAATAGCTGAACCAGTTGACTACAAAATCTATTCTGGTCGAAGTCTTAATGAACTTTCGAGCGCACTATCGCTCATTTCGTTGGGTTGATTTGTTCTAAACATATAGTACGATAAAATTTTATTTACATGCATACAAACATACATTCATACACACGCACGCACGTACCACACACGGCCAGACGTCCAGCCGGAAATAGTCGGAATAACTTCCTAGGATCTCAAAACGTGGAGATCTGATAAAACTCGCCCATTGCTCCGGAAGAGGCAGGAGGTGGAAGTCAATTGACTGTTCACTCTGAGGACTATATTTTAGATAGATGATTTTCGCAGGAATCCGAACTTAGGTACACGAATTATCGCTAAATTGTTAAGGTGTCGACGTGACAAACTAATATGTGACAACAGTGTAGCTACGTGTAAGTGGAAAGACTGTGAAGTTGTGATCAATGAATTACTAGCTTTTGTTGCGAACAGGCTTGACACATTTGGCCGAGCTTGGAATTATACAAATATGTTTGAGAGACAAACTGTATATAAATTACTTGCCCCATAAAAAAGGATAACTAGGCGTAAGGAACTAAATGAGAAGAATAGTTTGCAGGAAATAATAAAGCTAATAAAAGAATTTGAGCTGGACTGCCTGCCCATTTTTGTGGCAAAGGATTTAAACAAGTTACCGCCAGTTACTTTGACGTCGTTCCTTAAGGATATGGCGTTATTAAAAAAAGAAATCGCAGCTTTACACGCGAGCTCCAATCCCTAGAGTTCCTCTCTGGAATCACTCAAAAAAGATATAGCTGACGTTAAGCTTGCATTGAAGGAGCTGCAAGAAAAAAGAATTGGAATTAACCCTGAAACCTGTGACATACTCGTCTCCTATATCTTGTGAGGACAAGATGCCCGGAAGACGGGTAGTTAAGAATAAAAGTGCACAGAAATCGCTGTTAGCCAAGATAAGCGCGCACGCATCCACACCGGCCGCTCCCCCTCCACCAGAGTCCTCCTATCTGTCTGTCCTACAGTCCAGCAGTACAGATTCTAAACAATTGTCAAGTCAGCCGAGTTATGCTAAAGTTGCGGACGGTTCTGACTTGGGTCCTAAATTTGCGCTTGATTGCGATTTATTAACAGATTCTGAACACAATCATAATGTAAAAAATCGCACGTTCTGACACTAAAAGAGGGGAACCGGACTACAGTGACGTAATGTCAAAAGAGACTAGAAAATAGAAAAGGAAAAGCGCTTCCAATAAGCGAATTTAATTTCAAAGCAGCAGAAAGAACCTTATCCCTATATATATCACGAGTACACAGAGATAGAACTGCAAATGACATTGCTGGCTTTATTAGGTACAAGACTCAACTGGAAACCGAAGTTACTAAAATTAATACGTACGAAAATAGTTTTAATGCCTTTAAAATCACAGTGTCGCTTCACAAGGCTGATCTCTTTTTTGAATGATGAGGGGGATTAATTTTGGCCCGCGGGAATTGTTTTTAGAAAGTTTAGAGAGCGTGTGTGAAGAATGAGAAGAAAATTACTAATAAATAATATAGATAAGTCCGATATATCATTTATTTCCTTCAACTGTAAATCTGTTAAGAGATCTCTTGTTCAAATGAGAGAGTTGTGTAAGAAATACCTCTTGCTGGCGCTCCAGGAAACATGGTTGTTCCCACACGATCTAGGTTTTCTTAATACTATAGACTCAGAATTTGAGTGTTGTGGAGTATCGGCAATTGACACGTCTGAAGGATTAATCCGCGGAAGACCCTATGGTGGTGTAGCACTTCCATGGAATAAGCGAAAATTTTCGAGTGCGGAGGTCATACCTTGCTATAATAACAGGATGTGTGCTGTAAAGCTAAGCCAAGGAAATAGACACGTGCTCGTTTTGAGTGTTTATATGCCTACGAACAGTGACAACAACCTAGCGGGGTTTAGAACCTGTTTAGGAAATATTAGTGCAGTGATAGACAAGTGCGGATATATAATCAGTTTTTGTTCTAGGTGACTTCAATGCTCACCCAGATTCACTTTTCGCAAACGAACTATTAAATTACTGTCATGAGCAGTCATTAAGCTGTGTTGATATCGATGTTCTAGGTAAGGAATCTGACACGCGCACATTTGTAAGCGATGCACACGGGACATATCGATGGCTCGACCACTGCATTGTGACTGCAGCCGCCGCTAGCGCAGTGAGTAGTGTGTGTGTATTATATGACGTCTACTCGTCTAATCACTTTCCGTTACTTGTTCAGTTGACTATTAGTACAATTATACCTATAGAATTGACTAATTTAACTAGTTACAAGCCAAAGATAGTATGGGGCAATAGAGACTCGGCGGAAACTCGGAAATACCTACCTTATGCGATTTGAATTTAAATAATCTCTTAAGACAAATTATTTTTTTAATAATAATATTATATGTAACTTTGATATAGCTTGTAAAAATAGTGACCATTATACTTCAATAAATGCAATTTATAATTAATTACAGTATAATTAATTACACATAATTTTATAAAGATATTACAGACTAGTGCAGAGAATAGTTATAGGCAAATAAGAGATAAAAAGTAATTTATGATTGGTTGGAACTATCACGTAAGGCATCTACATGTTAAGGCTAGATTAAAGTTTAGTGTCTGGGTGATAAAGTTAGATATATTGGCCAGAAATCATAAATCGAAAAAATTTGGACAATTTTGGAAGGAGGTCAAGAAGTTACATCTTAAAGCGGGTCGTCCTATTAGTAACCAGGGTGAGGTGAATCAACAGCCGACCTTTTTAAAAATAATTCTAATGTTGACGTGAAAAATGAGCAGACACCCCAATTAACTAGTCAGAATCATACCTTGTTGAGTACAGAAACATCTTATGCTCAGCTGAATTTCGAGAACCGCCTAGTTACGGAGGAGGATGTGGTATCCGTCTTACGTAGCACAAAAAGGGGAAAGTCTCGGGGATGAATAAGCAACGCCACGATTCATGGAAGTGCGCAGAACCGAAAAATTGGTGTCGGCACGGTGAGGTGTGAGGCACGGGGAAGCGAAACCATAGCAACGGGCGACGCGCTACTCCCAAGTAGTTTATTCCTGCGTCCCGTCGCCCGCGCACCTTCTTGTGTCGTCTTGTGTACTATCGATATCGAAAGTGTTAGCGACTACCTGCTATAAAATTTTAAAATTTTGCGATTATTTTTGTACTTTTAAAAATATTGTTCTAAATATTTCAAATATTGTGCAAATATTTACTACTTTATAAATTATTTTGGGACTATTTAAAATAGCGTAATTCGTACTATAAAGTTGTAAATATTTTGTTATTTTCTACAAGATGATTTTTTTTGCAAATTATTGCATGTAAGATATCCTTATAATAAAAGGCTATCGCAGAGTATAGTTTAAACAGCAATTACAAATACAAAATATTTTATTTCTTTAACTAAGTGTACATAAAATGCAGAATATTATTTAGAAGCAGTTAAAACCTAACGATGATATATAAATGTATCGTTCAGTTTTCGTGGAGACTTTGATGTGTAGTTATAATGTTGATCTTTGACTTTTTACATATTAAAATACCATAATAAAATTTTAATTTTTCTTCTTGATTGTACATGCGCAGTGGACTCTATTTAATTTCATCTTCCGTGGCACGACCTATAACTACCAGAGTATAGAACACAGATTACCTCCTAATAGATTCCGCATACAGGGCCACAAACGCGCGCAACACATACTTGCTGTAGCTAGCATATAAAGTGACGCTAAGAATCACGATATCATTGTCGACCAAGTTTGTGACCTGTAGGCATGTCCGAGTTTTTGAAAATTTAAAAATAATTTTGTATCCAAAATACATTACAAATGGCTTCTTATCCAGTGAAATGGTGTGGCAAGTCAGGTAAGATATCCAGTTATCAAAAAGATGGCATAATATTTCATCGGTAAGTAAATTCTATTCTTATCACGTTAACCTATTTCAAATGCACCGGAGTTCAACTTTCACTGGATATATAATCATTTGAGCACCCGTTGATGTCTTTTTGAAATGTCCCTTTCACTCATTACGTAAATTAAAATAGTTGTCTTTGTCTAACGACAGCACGTGTATCGATAGTGTTGTGATTTATAAGTCGATATTTGTTTGGTCACCGTTTACTTTTGTAGTCATTATTTTATACAAATAGTGGCGTATAATTGTGGTACCTATATGTTATAGGTTTCCTAAAAGCCCCGAAAGGAAAAATGTGGATCGACGCTACTTGTCGAGGGACCAATGGTTTCCCACCAAAAATTGTGTGCTATGCTCAAGACACTTCACAGAAGACAATCTTCATATTATGAAAAACCGTAGAAGGCTGTTGGATTCCGCTATACCATCTCTATACTTGCCTGTTTTAGTGTGGACTTTTACATTTTTTTAAAAGTATAATACCAATGGTGATTACACAATAAGTAATAGCATTAAGTGATTAATTGAAACGTGATATTCTAATATTTAGGCGAATGTTACACGTCGAAATTAAACTATTTTTAAGGGATTTATAAAACATAAAACAAGTGAAAGTTATAATGTGATAATGTTATTCTAGTGTTGCATGAACTTCAGTAATATCTTATTAGTATTAAGTATATCTAAATTTGAAACACGTATCATATGGTTTTTTAATTAATAATATTACTTTTAAGTGCAACGCTACGCAAAAATACTGTCACCACCGAAAGGACATACCAGAACACACCCAAAGGATTCACATCATTTTGTTAGTGAAATAAAAGACTTACATCTCGTTGATAATGAAACTGTGGTCAGTTTTGGTGTTCAGTCACTATTCACATGCCTACCTATTGAGGACTGCTTCTCAATTGTAACTGGGAAGCCACAAGTAAACAACATGCCTGCAGAATATACAGTATTACTCACACACTGCTTCACATCTGGCTCACATCTATTGAAGAAGGAAGAGTTCTTCAAGCAAGTTGATGGTTTGGCGATGGGCTCACCTGTATTTCCTATAGTCGCCGACATATATCATGGAGGACTTTGAGGAGAAACCCTTCTTAATGCTCCTATAAATCCAAGATTCTACAAGCGGTCCGTAAACGACACTTTCAAAATTTTACCTTCTGACAAAGCAACTGCAATTTTAGATGACCTTAACTCCGTAAGTACAAATCACGATGGAGTTAGAAGCAAATAATACTTTAGCTTTCCTAGATGTTTTAGTCATCCGAAATCCTGATAACACTCTTGGCCATACTATGTATAGGAAAAAGGCCTATACCAAGCGATCTTTAAATGGTGAATCTCACCATCATTCTTCATAGTTTGCTACTGTGGGTAAATATTTTTTTCAGAGAGCACAAGGGATCTGTGACAGAATACATCTGGCCGCCGACCTTCAGCATGTCAAGCAAGTATTGCAAGATAACAAGCTTTGGGTCCCAAGCCTACGTCACAGCGACCGAGTGAAGCCGGCGACAGTCGGTGGATGGATGCTGCCACTTACTTGGGATCCTATAATTAATAAAATCTATCCAAAACCAATCATACCACTGCAAGATTTCAAGATACTGTAAGCTCGTTTTATGTAGATTGGGACCAAAAATCAATATTCAAAAACTGAAGATGGCCGGACTAACTATGATATTGAGATGTCAAACATCTCAGTCCCCCCCCCTCCCCCCGTGACCATAAATTAATTAAACGTGATAAAATACATATAATTATATAGTTTTATTCAATGTGTAGTGTTCGCGTAAATTTAAGAAATCATTAGATTACATGTACAAATATATATATATATATATATATATATATATATATATATATATATATATATATATATATATATATATATATATATATATATATATATACAACATATATATATAACATCGTCGTGTTTTTCAAATAAATAGTAATTTATTTGAAAAACACAACGATGTTGTAATTAGGACTAGTAGAAATATATATAAATTGTGTGTACCAAAGCAAAGAATACAACTCTGTTCAAAAAATGTATATTGTGTGGCAATACATGTTTACAACAAAATGCCTGTTTGTTTCAAAAAGATGAATATAGAAATCTTTAAAATTAAATCGTTTCAATTTCTTTTAAATAGATGTTATTACTCAATAAATGACTTCTTAAATGATAAATTTGACTCGAATTGTATTTATTGAATTGCTGAATTTAATTTTTTGAAATGTTTCACTAAAAATATTATGAATTGATTGATGATTATTTTATATAGATTTAATTTCCATAAGTATTGCTGCAAGTATCTTTATACTATATAATAATTAATGTCTTAGTTTTCTACTTTATTCGAAAAATTATCTATCTGAAAATATTTGTACGCCGGAAACGGCAGAATATTTAGGATCGAAATTCTTTTGTAACAACAGTAATGTACCATATTCTGACAAATAAATCATCTTATCTTATCTTATCAACTAACGTACCTGAGGCGCACGTGGCGGGTCAACCCGTTAAAATAGTTCAAACGTTCAAATACCTCGGTGACATAGTGACAGCGAACAGAAAAGATGATTGCGATATAGATCGACAGAGAAGGGCTTTATTTGTCTGTGGCAATATGATTAAAGCCTCCAAGGAGGTAAAGACTATGCTCTTCCAAACGTACTGTCAGTCTTTCTACACCTGCCAGCTCTGGACTGAATATGCGGGGCAATCATTGAATGGTATTCGTGTGCAATATAATAACATCTTTAGAATGCTTATGAGTCTCAAACGCTATTGCAGTGGTTCAGGCATGTTTGCCGAAGCACGAATTAATACGTTTAATGCCATCCAAAGATTCAGAATCGCATCATTCATGTCGAGGGTTGGTGAGTGTAGAAACAAGATAATTAGTGAGTTTGCGGTAAGACTGCCGGCCACAGCCTTTTATCAAAAATGGCTTAAGATAGCTAGTTGATGTGATGGTTCCCTCCATTTAGACTTAGATATTATTATAATATAATTATTTTTTAATTTTTCGTAATTTTGTACTGTATTGTCTTTTTTGTTGATAAAAAAAATAAAGAGAATTTATTTATTATTTATTTATTTATTTAAGACCAGTGTTTCTGCCACAGCGCTAGTCTCCTTCTAAACACCTGAACCGTTGGTTGACATCATGGTTCCAGCATAATGGTGCACCTCCACATGTCACGAGGTTCGTCCGTGAGCATCTCACCGAGCTATTTCATGATCGCTGGATCGGCAGACTAGGACCACACGCTTGGAAACCTCGCTCACCAGATCTCACTCCGTTAGACTTCTTTCTGTGACGATATGTGAAAGAAAGAATTTTAAATCGTGAGTGTGATAGTGCTGACGAAATGCGCCAAAGTATCGTGAATATTTTTGACAAACTACGTGCGGACTGTGTCGAAGAAACCACGATGATGTCCTGCCTGCATGAAAAGACGCAACACCGAGCCCAAATCTGCCTCGAAATGAATGGGGCACAATTTGAGCCACATCTCATAAGGCAACGGAGATCGTTAAGCTGTTTAATACCTATATTTTTCAATAATTTAGTTCCGAACTGATGTGAATAGATTCGTAACTGAATTTATCAGAATAAAAAACAGTCTTGTAGGTTAGGATGGATAATTATAATGGATGAAAAAGCACGGTATCCTCGTTTAAACTTTATTTAAATATATTTTTTCATTAGTGGAGAATCGAACCAGGTAATTGATTTGCAATATTTAAAAATAATCACTTGTATTTCATATTCAACAAAAACATATTTATTAATAAATGTTATAGTAAGAATAACATTATGAAGTATAAATCTCTTACAATAGAGAAGTAGTTAAGTGTTAGTTAATTGAAAGTGCAAATTGAAACATCCCACTAGTTAATTGCGTTCAGGTCCGGGAGGGATGCTTCTTTGTGACGAGTAATTCTCTGCCTTCCGTATACTTGCCTTAGAAGTTTAAAATAACTTTTGCTCAGTCTTGAATAGGCAATTATGATATAAATGTTTTCGAATATCAATTTGTTTTTCTTATAACCATCCACATTGTCTGCCTGTTGACTATATTTTGTTAAAACTAGTGGTCACCTTGTATTTGAAATTCGACGGCATTTCATTAAGTTTTTAAGCTGTATTTCACTTTTAACCGTCTTGTTTTATCTTTCAATTGCACATAAATATATCTTTAACTATTTATGAAACTATTGTAACTATGTAAAAAGTGGGAGAAATAAATGTTTATTATTAAAAAAAAATATTATTAAATTTTCTTTTTAAAAAATATATTAAGCACAGATATTTAATATAGATAATCTAATATCAATGTGCCACCTAACCTACAAGAACTAAACAGAATCATAACAGCGCGGGTGGCACGCGGATGACATGCACACACACATATAAAATTCTTGCATATGCACACCACACTCTTAGAATTATCGGGAAGACTAGATTGGAAGCTGAGTTTACGCACGGAAACTACAGATTTTACTAGTTAGGGCATGCCGTTACCGTGGTCGATAAATTATAAGCATCTGTAAACAATGTTTTTTTTTGTTCCACACAATTTGTTTCTCTGTTTTGCCGTGGCGGAAAAAAACCTGCCCTACCGAGTGGTGCCGAGCAAAGTGACGTCAAAATATGAAAACGCCCAATCTCTTTTCTGTACGCCTATTTGATCATAGACTCTTATATGTTTGATAAATTAACTCTGGCAGTATAAACGTAAACAATGAACATTTTATTTTATTAGTTAGGTTGTGACAAAAATATAGTTATTTAAAAATTCATAAATAAATAATAATCGTTTTTTGAGATAACTTTTAAATTTTTCGATCTATCGATTTAAGATTTGACAACAATTTTATGCACTTAAAAACTGCGTTGAATGACACCAAGTAAATCAAAATCAAACAAGGCGTTATCAAGCCCGAAAAAGGAGGGTATGTTCCAGCTACCGGTCAACAGTTGTTCAGATTTTTTACATAAATAATATATTATTATAATAATGTACATATATAATATATCTGAAATCATGATAATAAAATACATATATAATATATTATCATTTCAGATAAAACGAATTTGCAAAATTCAATAATTTTAGTAGCACGTTATTAAAAATCTTTGATTAACGAATTTGTAAACGTTTGTTTTAAATTTACAACTCAAGTAAAATTTTATATTCAGAATACCGTACAGCTTATATTCATATTATTCTATTGGTGCATATCATGTCCTCAGTTATTTATGCTTTTGCAGCTTGCGTAAGTTTTGTTATACTATATTATTGTTATTGCAGGCCATTCTGTAACATGTCATTTATATTATAAGTAAAATATTAAACAACCGCAAAATTTTCATACTAAACTTACTTAAGATGATTCATGGCTACGATTTTTGACTTAGATGTGATGATGATGATTTATACTATCTAGAGTGAAAGCCATAATATTTAACGAGCCTGATTAATCATTTGTAGTAATATCTTATAAAATAGTATAGTATCATTATCTATTATCAATTGATACTCCTGCGTAATCTCATCCTTTTATTTTGAACACAGTGAGCCGTGTAGCGGCGGCGTAAAAGAATTGACTACCTCATATCATCCGGTGGGTGTCATATAAGCCCCGATAAAGGGAAATAAAGAAGGAAATGGGTAGCAGCATTTTTCTAATGCCAACTCAATAAAAATACTGCGTTTGCCAACCAATCATGGCACTACGGCAAATGAGATAATCTGGGGGAGACAAATGTTCAGAAGTGGTATTTGGATAGGCTGTACACAGTAACGATGACGATGAGCCTATTAATAATAATCCAGTTTATTGACATAACCAGCATCTCACTCCTTAGCTCAAAAATCTTCATTGAAGGTCTTATACTAAAAATGCTTCTTTTCAGGGAAAGCGAAAATGTAAATAATGGGAAATTAAGCTCGACATATCTGGTAGAGCGATAGTCAATCGTTTATTAAAACAAGGAATTCCGTAGATTATAATATGGGAGAACCCTGGGTAAAGTCTTTTTTGTAATAAATATTTATTTTTCTCATTATTTATAATATATAATAACACTATTTGCTTTACGGCAATCTCGGCTATGTTCAACACTGGAGTAGGAGAAGTCATAGATTTAAATAGGAATAATTAGTGAAATAGATTATTATTGTTAATGAATTTACGATAAAAATTTTACATTGTTGGAATATTTTTTGTTCTTGAATATAGTATAATATAAGTAACATAGGTGCCCGAACTTTAATCAGCGTAAACATAAAGTGTGCCTTTTCTGAGTAACATATACACGTACGTATATGTTACTTACTTAAAGTATGAGACACGTATAAGAGTTGCTTACTTAAAGTATGAGATTACTCAAAAAGTTGTAATTGGTTATTTGAACTATTGATTATACTATGAAATAACACGAAACTCGAAAACAATATCAGGAGACAGGCTAAGGATCATATTCAAAGTGACTCAACGGAACAGATGCAATTATCTCTGGACATGTTCCAATTAATAACCCTAAATTAGATCTGAGACAAAACGACGTAGCCAAGTGATTCAATTAAAATCAATATTGTAAACATGAGCTGTCTGACAACAGAAGTGACAGCGCGGTTACCAAGTGGATAAAAGTTTGGCTACGACATTGCGAGTTCGCTTCTAAACGAAATAAGTACAATTGTTTGTGTAGTCTACACATAATTTTTTTGGGTTCGGATGTCATCGTCCACAGCGGTGCAACGCGATAACTGCTACTCTATCTTATTTCTACGATCGCTCCATATTTTAAAATGAATGAAAATTAATGTTTTTTATTTTCGGCAAGCGCAAACGTAATATTCTTAAAATTGGTGAAGTTCATGCAGCCAGTATTCAAAAATTTTTAATAATAATGTTTTGACAGAACTTATGACCTGACTAAGTATGTTACTTCAACATTACATTTACCTTGTTTGGCGATATACCACCGGTCATAATCAATAGTACCTACTAACAGATAAGCACTTATTAAGATTCCTTATATACAATACCCATTATAAACATAAGAATATTACGTATAATTTCCTAAATTAAAATTAAGGTAAGGGTTTCGTCAAAAAAGTCGGCTAACTGCTTCTCAGTTGGTACATATTGAATATCAGTAGCTCTTTCATCATATTTGTTTCTAATGTACATAATGTAAAAAAATAATATCAATATGTTTTGATCTCTTGTGATAAACAGGATTTTGTACAAAATGTATAAACGAATTATTGTCCTTGGTTTTCAGGACATAATTTATTTTTAACATAAAATATAGTATTATAAACTTTTTATCGCCTTTATCGAGAATTAATGATAGGTTTCAGTATTGTGTTAGAATATACAGTTAAACTTAAAAGAATATATGACTTGGTAAGACATGCAGGAAGTCGATGGATGCAGGTGGCTCATGACCGTGCTCTGTGGCATTCCTTGGGGAGGTCCATGTTCAGCAATGGACCTGTGAAAATACAGTTAAAAGTTCCGTGTAAAATAATCGAAGGGGGGGGGGGGTAAGGAAATATCCACTACCCCATATCTTTCTGCGAGTGTCGTAAGAGGCGACAGAGGGAAACAAATCAGGAGATGGGCAGCAGCATCTTTCTAATAACGACTCAAAATAAAAACCATGCTTACCAACCCGCTTGCCTCATAAGGTGCTTTTTGCCACCTTATGAGGCAATCTAGAGGGAGGCCTATGTTCAGCAGCGGTATTTAACAGGCTGTAAAGGTGACGGATGCAGTTAAAATATATTCAATTTGTTTCTAAAACCTAGAATTTTACAATAGTCGCCCCGTATAATATACTGTTCCTTTAAAGATAAAATCGTGTTCTAAGTTTATTTATGTATAACATTTTTGTCATGCCGTGTAGTGGCGGTTGAGAATATCCACTACCCCATATCTTCCCGTGGGTGTCGTAAAAGGCGACAGAGGGAGACAGGCAGGAGATGGGCAGCAGCATCTTCCTGATAACAACTGTGACGTAATAAAAAACTGCGGTTGCCAACCCGCTCGCCAAGCGTGGCAACTATGGCAAATACCCCCCAATGAATAAATACACAAACAGACGGCCCCCAGTCCCCGGCGGCCCCGCTATTCCTGGCTACGGTGGCGACCATGGTAACGGCGGGGCAGGGGGTGCTAAGAATCTCCGGTGGAGGTTCGGTTGCCACCTACGACGACTCGACCTGGCAACATATAACGCACGCACCCTTAGGACTGACGAGAAGATACTAGAGCTGGAAGAAGAGGTAGACAAGTTGCGCTGGCATATTATTGGATTATCCGAGGTCCGAAGAGAGGGGGGAGGACACGGCAATCCTCGAGTCCGGCAACTTGTTCTATCACCGGGAGGGCGACCATCTGTCCCAAGAGGTGTCGGATTTATCGTCCACAAGTCTCTCGTCAACAACGTTGTAAAGATTGGGAGTGTGTCGACGAGGGTCGCGTACCTGATACTCAGAATCACCAAACGGTATTCGCTGAAGGTCATTCAGGTTTACGCACCAACCTCGGCACATCCCGATGAGGAGGTGGAGGAAATGTATGAGGATATTTCCAGAGCCATACATTCCTCCAAAACCCACTACACGGTGTTGATGGGAGACTTCAACGCAAAACTAGGCACAAGAGAAAGCGGTGAGCTGAAGTTAAGGGAAATTTGGAGTAGGGCAACGGAACCGAAGGGGCCAGCAGCTGGCCGACTTTATGGAGAAAGAGGGACTCTTTATGATGAACTCTTTCTTCCAGAAGCGGCCCCACAGGAAGTGGACCTGGTCGAGCCCCGACGGTTCGACAAAAAATGAGATTGACTTCATTATGACGACCAGACGCCAACTGTTCAGTGATGTCTCAGTGATCGCAAGGGTGAAAACTGGCAGCGATCACCGAATGGTTAGAGGCACACTGAACCTAAACGTTAAGTGAGAGAGGTCTCGTCTAATGAAGTCAACGCTCCGTCCCCCCTCGTGCTCTAATCCAGAATCCCGAAACCTTTCAGCTCGAGTTACGTAACCGCTTCCAGTGCCTAGAAGATTGCAATGCAGTGGACGATACGAACGACAAGCTCGTGGAAACTGTTCATGCGGTCGGAGCTAAGTTCTGCAAGACCCGCCGCAGAAGAACACAAAAACTCTCCGATCACACTCTTAATCTCATGGCTGTTAGACGGGAGATGAGGCTGCAATCGTCAACAGATTTGACAGCATACAGGCAACTGAACAGACAGATCTCCAAATGCATGCGGCGAGACTTACGCAACTTTAATACTTCTCGTATTAAAGAAGCGATCGAGCGGAACCAGGGCTCCAAAGTCTCTGCCAGAGATCTGTCTGCCAGAAAGAGCCAACTGTCAAAGCTGAAGACTGAGTGTGGCAACATCGTTTCCGGGACACCTGAGATTTTGAGTGAGATTGAGAGGTTCTATGGGCAGCTGTACACATCATCGTTGGAGCCACACGCAAGTGTGAGTAACGATCCAAGAGCAAGTTTTATCCGACACTATTCCGATGATATCCCGGACGTCAGTCTGAGCGAGATTAGAATGGCTCTCCCCCACCTTAAAAACGGCAAGGCCCCGGGCGAGGATGGAATTACAGCGGAGCTTCTGAAAGCGGGTGGAAAACCGGTACTTGAAGTCCTTCGGAAGCTCTTCAATTCCGTCCTCCATGGTGGCACTACTCCGGAGGCGTGGAGCAGAAGCGCGGTGGTTTTGTTCTTTAAGAAAGGCGACAACGCTCTCTTGAAGAACTACAGACCGATTTCCCTTCTGAGCCGCGTCTACATGCTATTTTCGAGAGTCATTACGAATCGTCTCGCACGCAGACTCGACGACTTCCAGCCTCCCGAACAAGCCGGTTTCCGAAAAGGCTTCAGTACCATAGACCACATACATACCCTGCGGCAGATTGTACAGAAGACCGAAGAGTACAATCTGCCACTTTGCCTGGCATATGTGGACTATGAGAAAGCCTTTGATTCCGTCGAAATTTGGGCGGTGCTACAGTCCCTTCAGCGGTGCCAAGTTGACTGTCGGTACATCGAAGTGCTGAAGTGTTTGTACAGTAGGGCTACGATGGCTATCCGAGTACAGAACCAGAGTTCGAAACCTATCCAACTGCAGAGAGGTGTAAGACAGGGTGATGTTATATCCCCGAAACTCTTCACCGCTGCGTTGGAAGACGTTTTCAAGCTACTGGACTGGAAAGGATACGGTATTAACATCAATGGCGAGTACATCACTCACCTTCGATTTGCCGACGATATAGTCATTATGGCAGAATCGCTGGAGGACTTAAGCATTATGCTCAATGACCTCAATGCCTCCCAACGGATAGGTCTTAAGATGAACATGGACAAAACAAAGATCATGTTTAATGTCCATGTCACACCTATGCCGGTAGTTGTTGGGAGCACTATGCCCGAAGTTGTTGACGAATACGTTTACCTGGGACAAATAGTTCGACTAGGTAAGTCCAACTTCGACCGAGAGGTCAATCGACGGATTCAACTCGGCTGGGCAGCGTTCGGGAAATTACGACATATCTTTTCGTCAGGTATACCTCAATCTCTAAAAACTAGATTGTACAACCAGTGCGTGTTGCCAGTGATGACTTACGGATCTGAGACGTGGTCCTTCACTGCTGGCCGTATGAGGACGCTTAAGGTCGCTCAGCGAGCTATGGAGAGGGCTATGCTTGGAGTTTCTCTGCGTGATAGACTCAGAAATGAGGATATCCGCAGTAAAACCAGAGTGACCGACATAGCCCAACGGATTAGTAAGCTGAAGTGGCAATGGGCCGGCCATATAGCTCGAAGAACCGATAACCGATGGGGAAGAAAGGTTCTCGAGTGGCAGCCTCGTACCGGTAGGCGTAGTGTAGGGCGACCCCCCACTAGATGGAGTGACAACCTGGTAAGACATGCAGGAAGTCGATGGATGCAGGTGGCTCAGGACCGTGCTTTGTGGCATTACTTGGGGGAGGCCTATGTTCAGCAGTGGACTTGTGAAGGGCTGTAATGATGATGATGATGATTTTTGTCATTTTTAATTATTTTCGAAAATGGGTCACAATTTAAATATTCACACAGAAATTGTAGTCACTTGATTCTGAAGCTGTTGTGGTGGAGTAAGAATATTCACTACCCCATACCATCCCGTGGGTGTTGTATGAGGCGACAGAGGGATCGAAATCAGGTGATGGGCAGCCGTGTCTTCCTAATAAAGACCAAAAATGTTTAAAAAAAACTATGAGCCAATCTAAGAGGGAGACGTAAGTTCAGCAGTGGTCTTTAATAGGCTGTAACGTAACGGTAATTCTGAAGCGCAATAGAATCGTCTGTGTTTTTGGATCCTTAAGAACTCTGTCTACGTAGATACTTTCAAATGAAATACACTATCAGATATGTGTGTATCATAGTAACAAAAATGATGGAATATGTTTCAATTAATGAATTCGGAAAATCTTCAGATCAATCATCAATTTATTGAAATTTGCGCTATGTCAGAACGCGATGACTGATGTAATTTTAATGAGGGGAATAAAATAGTAAAATATTTGAATAAAATTTAGTAAAAAACCTTCAATAGCACTGATATGTTTGTAATTTTAGAGCCGATTTATAGCTTATATTTAATTCCATTTGACTTACATAAAATCTACATTAAGGTGGGATAACTTTTATGTAGGAATTTGGCTATGGCACTATAGGACCGCGACTTTGAATCCTGCACGGAGCAAGTATTTTATGGCCTAAAACGGTTGCGTGATACTTAATAATAAAATCATAGTATAGGTAACTTAAAAAAAATTTATAAAGAGCATGTATAATGATATAAAATTGATAATTGAAATTTAAATTTCCGAGTTGAAATCCTCTTAACCAATTTATTTATTTATTTTTGAGCTTTTACGCTTATTTAAATGAAGCTTTGCGCAATGTTATAGGCCATATTGTTATAGAGTCCATGACAGTTACTGCATTGATAGTATCGACGGCAGTAACATAGAATAGCCTTAGATGCATTTATGGAGTACATAATAAACTATAATAGTCGTTAACATGAATGTGAGATTACTAGTATTCTTTTTAAAAATATTATGAATTAAAGTTTCACAAATTGTGGCGAAAGTGTGATGTTGATATATTCATATATTACATATACTATGTACATAGTTGAAATTAACTTAAGGTACCAAAGTATCTGTGGAGTTGTGCCTTAGGATCGTATAGTGTTCCTTTTGAGAATACTTTTTACTAAGTAGCAGGGTCCATTGCTGCCGAGGAGTCCGACTGCATAGGTTAATACCCTCTTATCTATTATCACCGCCAATTGACACTGCTCACACAGCTGTTTTCCGGTTTGAAGGCTCTAGGGAGCCAGTATAATTAATTATTGGCTGTGAGGTATTATACCTTAATCCTCAGTGCATTGAAAAGTGTCGAAAAATTGAAAGGATGCAAGAGCATGTAGGCCATAGACGTTGGCAGGCGAGTTGGCGATTGCAGGCTTTTTTAATTATTTTGAGTTTTTATCAGGATTATGCTACCCGTCGCCTGTTTTATTTCCCACTGGCGCCTCTTATGACACTAACGGAGTTATATTATATGCTAGTAGATAGTATTTGTAGTCATTACGCAGCATCATATTTAAAGTGCTTATTCTAAATTAATAACCTTACTGGACAAGACATCTGAGGTCATTGATTTCTATTGAACACAAAGTAAATCACTTCCAACAAATTCCTCTTTGTTATGTCCAAATTCCCTAGTGTAGACAGCTTATTCTAATACAATGAGAATAGCTTTTACGATATAGTTACCTCAATCATATGTATCTCCATTAAAGTATAAAGGTTAATTTTTTTGTAACTAAAAATAAAATTACGCATAGTCTAATTTAAAATTAAAAAATATGAAGGAGGCATTTTATTATATTTTTCGTAGACTTTGTAACATTTGATAGTTATCATAAAATCTATCAATCCTCACGGCCTTTCTATTTGTGTTTTAGTATATTTTGGCATTTTTACTGTATTTGCTATATATTAAAAATCATCATCATCATTATTACAGCCCTTCACAAGTCCACTGCTGAACATAGGCCTCCCCCAAGTAACGCCACAAAGCACGGTCCTGAGCCACCTGCATCCATCGACTTCATGCATGTCTTACCAGGTCGTCACTCCATCTAGTGGGGGGTCGCCCTACACTACGCCTACCGGTACGAGGCTGCCACTCGAGAACCTTTCTTCCCCATCGGTTATCGGTTCTTCGAGCTATATGGCCGGCCCATTGCCACTTCAGCTTACTAATCCGTTCGGCTATGTCGGTCACTCTGGTTCTACTGCGGATATCCTCATTTCTGAGTCTATCACGCAGAGAAACTCCGAGCATAGCCCTCTCCATAGCTCGCTGAGCGACCTTGAGCGTCCTCATTTGGCCAGCGGTGAAGGACCACGTCTCTGATCCGTAAGTCATCACTGGCAACACGCACTGGTTGTACACTTTAGTTTTCAGAGATTGAGGTATACCTGACGTAAAGATGTGTCGTAATTTCCCGAACGCTGCCCAGCCAAGTTGAATCCGTCGATTGACCTCTCGGTCGAAGTTGGACTTACCTAGTCGGACTATTTGTCCCACGTAAACGTACTCGTCAACAACTTCGAGCATAGTGCTCCCAACAACTACCGGCATAGGTGTGACATGAACATTAAACATCATCTTTGTTTTGTCCATTTTCATCTTAAGACCTATCCGTTGGGAGACACTATTGAGGTCATTGAGCATAGTGCTAAGGTTCTCCAGCGATTCTGCCATAAGGACTATATCGTCGGCAAATCGAAGGTGAGTAATGTACTCGCCATTGATGTTAATACCGTATCCTTTCCAGTCCAGTAGCTTGAAAACGTCTTCCAACGCAGCGGTGAAGAGTTTCGGGGATATAAATTTAAATTATTTTAATTAAAAATAAAATCCACTTAAATAGGTGCATGGAAGCGCACACATTTTTAAAATAACTCTACTACTTTTTGCAACAAAGGTCATAAATAGTATTTCGTTTTTTCTCGTAGAGCATATTACTAAAAAAAAACTCTCACCAACCTTCCTTACAAACGGAGCTCAAACTTGGTCCCTAACAGGTTAGGAAAGGCTTGCTCTTGAGATTTTCCAGTAATCTATGGATGATACCAATTAAGATAACTCTGTGCAAAAGAGTCTTATAAACAGCCTAGATGAGACTTATGTGTGAAAATACAAACATCTATTTTTCTTAAAACTAAAATGACAAACAAATTTATCATTCACCTGATAGTAAGTGGATACTGCAGCCAATAGATACACCAGCAACCAACTTATTTTGTGATCACTGCGATGGAAGGTCTGTAATCATATAGGTTCGGTGATCATATAGATATAGGTACCCTTCAGATTGGAACTTTGCTCTCTTAAAGTATGATTTTTAAGGAGTTATATTTAAAAAAGCATAACTTATGTTTTGAAATAAGGTAAGATCTCCTTAAATAATTTTTTTCGAAAATTAAAGGTAGTCTAAAACATACTATAACGCATAATATAAGGCACGATAAAGTTCCACGTGTACATGAAGCTAAAATATCATATCTGCTATAATAAAAGAAGCTTTATCAAGTCTCAAGTTTTCCATAATCAGTTTCCTAATACTGAACAATGCTCAATATTTTTATTGTACTAAATTTTCTGAAGTTAATGATCTGATAGATGATAAATGCCTTATTTTAAGATATAGGTAAAAGGATTATTTTGCAATAACCGGCTAAATTTGCAAAAAAGGTTCAGAATAATAAAAATAGGCATATGATATTGGCCTTTTTATCTTTTAAATTTAAAATGCGTGGTGATGCATTATTTTATATGATTTTACTGCGCATTTGCGAACTACGAACCTTGCGATTTTACACACAGATTCGCAAGGTTCGATCGGTAGACGAAAAAGTCTTATTTACTCGTAATTTCATATACTACAATAACGGGTAAACCTTTATTTGTATATTTGAACTTAATTTTAAAATTCGGCTACCTGTTGAAAAATTACTCTGTATAGTGTGTGACAAAATTATTACATTCAAACCCTAATAATTGGGTCTCATGATACTATTACGTTTTAAAATTAAGCTTTGCTCATAATTTGTCAGAGAAATCGAATCTTAATATCCAAGCATTTTCATAGGTTTTTCAGCCTGCGATAAAATTATAATAACTTTGACTGAATTTAAATATTATCAAAACGATATTTTCAGATAAATGTTTTTCAAAGAAGTAAAAAAACGTGCACAAAATCAACATTTATCCTCTATGAAGAATCAAATTGCAAATCCATTGTCACCCCTGAGGATTAAGATCTCCTCTAAACTATAATTTCGACAGCATATAACCAAAATGCTGTAACGAAGCCTACAGAAACTTAGAATTCGTACTACGGGTAGTTAGGGACTTCACTAATATAAAGGCAGTTATTGTATTGTATAATTCTTGAGTGAGGAGCCAATTAGAATTCAGTGCGGTCATCTGGTCTCCACATGAAATTAAGTATAGTATCATGTTGGAGAGAGTGCAGAATATATTTATTAGATATTTATATCAAAAATGGAGTATACCCATTTTACCCAAATAAGTATCTATATACCTATATACCTTATACCTATATACCTTATATCTATATATCTATATACCTTATTCACCTTAGGTATGGTAGGATACAATGAGCTACAGGTAAGAAGGAATTTAGCGCTTGTTTCTTATATCTTTAAGGTGATGAGAGGAAAGTTTTACAATCCAGACGTATTTCAACAAGTGCGCATATGTGTTCCGGACAGATACGTGTGGCGGCGGCGGCAGCCCCAAATGCTAGTTGTGCCGCGCGGCTGCACTAAGCAGGTGACTGAAGCGCCGTTTTCGCGTGCCCTCCGTATCCTCAACCGAATAGCAGACGACATAGATCTATTTTGTTGTACTCTGGGTGGGTTCATAGTAAGAGCTCTATTTCAAAATAGCAATGGTCTTACTGTGACATAGATACGGTGTTTGAAATAGCAATAAGTACATATTTATAATCGAAAATGATTAGTTTGTAACGGTGTAGTTGGAGTTTGTAAAAATAGTTGTCTACATTATCGCATTAGGTGATGAACCTGTAAAGATAATTGTATAGTGGGAAATTAATAAATAAATAAAAAAGATGGGAGGCCTCGTTATCAGTGAAAAGGGTCTCAGATTATCGTCAATCATACAAACTCAACAGCATTACGCAACTATTTACGATGAAATTCTGTGCGAGCGTGGTTTTACCCCGCTTGAGTCTATCCATTCATGCTGCAGACGTAATACACAGTAATAAGGCTCATCAACTACATAAATCTTAATCTTTCTTAAATTATGTTTATCGCATTACAGTCTTTAAAAGTCCACTGCTAAACATAGACCATCCCCATGTCTTTCTTATAGGGGGGATTTTGCCATAGTTGGCATATTTGACAGGCAGGTAGGCAACCACAGTTTTTTTTTTGAGTTGTTAATAGGAAAATAATACTGCTTCTATTTCAGTTTTCCTTTGAATATGTGGGGTAGTAAATATTGTTGTTTGGAAAATTTTAAAGTTGAAAGTTGAAAAAGTGGGTGAGTTAACCATCAAATGCCTTTTGTACGCAGATGATCAAGTCATACTTACGTCGTCGGCGGCCGAGTTGCAAATGATGGTTACATTAATGAACAGGTCATTAAAAGAAAGGTGAATGAAAGTGAATGCAAATAAGACGAAAGTTATGGTTTTTGAAAGAGAAGAAAGT
Organism: Parnassius apollo; assembly: GCA_907164705.1. Lineage (NCBI taxonomy): Eukaryota > Metazoa > Arthropoda > Insecta > Lepidoptera > Papilionidae > Parnassius > Parnassius apollo. The sequence continues at coordinate 25,751,413 of CAJQZP010000693.1, forward strand.
AAAACGAAATATGTGAAATAAGAATAGAAGGGGAAACGGTCGAGCAAGTAGATGAATTTATATATTTGGGATGTGTATTCAGCAGGGATGGGAGATATGATAAGGATATTAATGCAGAAAGTAAAGTAAATGGGGCTCTACACTCTATTGTGAAAAGTCAAAATGTGTCAAAAAAGGCACGTATGGCAATTCACAATGCTGTATTAGTCCCTACTTTAACATATGGTAGTGAAAGTTGGTGTGGCAGAAGAAGCACGAGAGTACAATAAATGCAGTAGAAATGCGGTCGCTAAGGAGTATGTTAGGGCTGAATCTGAGTGACAGGGTTAGAAACTGTGTGATAAAAGAAGAATGTGGTTTGCAAGATGATGCGGTGACCAGGATTAAGAAAAGAATGCTTTGGTGGTTTGGTCATGTAGAAAGAATTAATGAGAAAAGACTGACAAAGCAAATATATGTTGCAGAAGTGAATGGAAGAGTCGGAAAGGAACGTCCTTGGCGAAAGTTTGTCGACCAAATTGGCGATATATTAAAAAGAACCCAATTTAAGAGTACCCTTAACCGACGAGCATGTATACGTAGGTATATGGATGTGGAAGAGGCGAGAGAGGTATATCAGGATCGTGCTAAGTGGAAGTCCGTAGTCTCTGCCTACCCCTCTGGGTGACAGGCGTGAGTGTTTATATATGTATATTCATACACCGCTATTACAAAAACAATGCCACTACAATTTTATTATTTTTATTGCGATGTAATTCGAAAATTGCTACGTAAATGTCCAATAATACAATGGAAGCGAAATATGGAATTAGTTTGGTTAGGCTATTAAAACTTTGCTACTAATAAAAGATGTGACAACAGGTATTCGAAGCATTTTATTAGGCCCCAGGTGGAACACGGTGCTACTAGAATACGTATGGTCCCAAAAGTTTAGACTTAACTAACGTAATACAGAAAATTATTGTTTCTTATTTTGTGTAAGGAACTAAAACCATTTTATTTCAAGGATTTAAAAGAAGATTTATGAATATGCTCGAAAGACTGACTCTTCTGAAAAAAGTTGGGAAGATCATTTCATATTCTCACTGTACCTTAAATATTAAGGCACGTGGAGTAGAATCTCATTCGCTAAACATGTCGATTCACTAACGCTAGACCATCTGGCAATCGTGGTAATAAAACAACGTGACAAACGAGCACTCAGTCCACCTAATGTTAAAGGGGTGCTGTAGTCCACAGACACCTACGTCTATACCGATTATTCAATCAAAATGTAAATGCGTAGTCAGCTCTGCTGCGGCCACGCCGGAACCGGCGTATACACAGGAGATTATTATTATTCTTTTTTATATTCTTTTTTAAATTAGTCTTTTGTTTATTTATAAGCGTTATGTTTTCATACATTTGAATCTTTTTCGTCATCATGGAAACGTCAAAAATTCGAGAAATTATGGAATATAAGTACTGTCGTGGTAGCAACGCGGCATAAGCTGCACGCAACATCAAATACGTTTACGGAGCGAATACTACAAACGAACACACCACCTGAAATTGGTTTGCCCGCTTTCATTCTGAAAATTTTGACCTGAAAAATGAATAGCGTGGTCGTCCGAAAACATTGGTTGAGAAAGACAATTAAAGGCGAATATGGAAGCTAATGATACACCATTTACGTCTGAATTAGCAGTAGCTTCCGACGTTAGCTTCAAAATAATATTGGTCAATTTGCGTCAAATTGGCATAGTAAAATTCTTAACAAATGGGTTCCTAGTAACTGAATGGTCGCTCACACAAACGAATGAATTTTAAACCGCATTGTAACCTGCGACAAAAAATGGATTCTGTTTGACAATCGCAAGTGCTCAGTATGTTGGTTTGATCCTGGTTCAGCATCTTAACAATGCTCTAAACGAAAACTTTTCCAAGAAATGTAATGATAAATGTTTGGTGTTCTAGGGCTAGTGTCATTCATCACACCTTCTTATTGCAAATGTATACTGTGAAGAACTGAACACAATAATGGAGAAGCTCTCATGTCTCTAACTAGCTTTGGTCAATCGCTCGGCCCCACTGCTCCTGCACGACAACACGCAACCTCATACTGCACAATAGACGATATCCAAGTTTCAAAAGCTGGGGTTGGAAGCTCTCCGTCATCCACCGTAGTAACCAGACCATTCGCCTACAGACTTCTACTTTTTCCACAATTTGGATAACTTTTTAGCTAGAAAAAAATTAATACCCGAGAGGCAGTAAAAATTTCTTTGAAGATTTTGTTGCCAGCCTTCTTGAAGAAATTTACTAGTCCCGTCCAGCTGATTTCTTCAAGAAGGGTATCAATAAACTGCCACTGCGTTGGCAAAGATGTATCATTTGCAATGGTGATTACTTTGATTAATAGAAATAAAAATATTTAAAAAAAATACGGTTGACCCTAGAGACCATCCCTGCAACTACGAGCTTAAAACGTAAAAAAATTGTTGAGTTGTTTTTGCAAAACACTTTTTCTAGATTTCTTTCGACAACCCTATGTCTGTCGCCTTTTTTGAGTAGAAGAGTTGATTGGACCACAGAATTGATCAAGAAAAGGGTATCGAAGAAATTCCGAAAAAAGTTTCTTTGAAAATTAGAAAAACTCGAATTTTTTAGGTTTTTTTTCAAAATCTACCGTGCCGATTCGGTCTAATTCACAGGGAATCTAAGTTAAGCAAGGCTCTTTCAGATGCAGCAAACCGCTTTTCGATATCGAACACTCCGTTACATACACACACACACACACACACACACACACACACACACACACACACACACACACACACACACACACACACACACACACACACACACACACACAAACACACACACACACACACACACAACCACACACACACACACACTCACACACACTCACACACTCTCACACACTCTCACACACTCTCACACACTCTCACACACTCACACACACTCACACACACTCACACACACTCACACACACTCACACACACTCACACACACTCACACACACTCACACACACTCACACACACTCACACACTCTCACACACACATACAGGTAAATACCTGTTATAAGTTCACCTAATGCAAGAACACTGAGGGATAATGTTTCATTGTTATTAAATAGGGTCTACGTTTGTCAACACTCACCGTTTTATGATGTTTCATATAGTCAGTGTTGAGCAGCCCTCTATAGAAGTGATCTTATTGCTACAGGTATACCGCATGTCATCGTAGTTTATTTAGGGGCTGATGATGATGTTGGGAAGGAGGAAGTTATTAACAAATATGTTGTATGTGAAAAGAAATTAACAGTAAAATACAAATTAAAGTTACAACTTATATACGTCGTATAATATATACGTCGTGTGGTAGAGTCATGCTGCAGTTTAATTAAACTTATAGTACGAATGGGTCAGCTCGACCAGGGAAGGACCATGCTCTCACAGAATACCAGTGTAAAATAGCATCTTAATGTTGCTGTGTTTTGTGTGGTGAATGAACAGAACTGGGAACCCTTTTTACTGGATACTAGCGCATTATATATTAGTTCTCAGGGGTGACAACGTATCTGTATGTTGATTTTATGTGTATTTTACTCCTCAAAAATGTAGGCTTATCGGTGCTAGTTTGTAGCTGGAAACGTGTGTGGTGATGGTTTGTAAACGAAGTGGTAGGCTAGCGTGGTATGGGCATATTATACGAACAGAAGTAAATCAGGTAACAACGAAAATGTTGACTATGAAAGTAAATACACATAACAGTAGGCTACAGTTCATCCATCGTTTCTTAGGCCTCCCGTCTAAGAAAAGATGATATGTGTAAGAAAGGAGCAAGTGAAAACATGACAGCTAACAAAGAATATTGGATTAAGAACACACAGAATAAGTGCGGGAAAAAGTAGAAGAAGGCAGTTTCCCTCACGATATTTCCCTTTGTCACAGATCTGATATATAAATGATAAATCCCTGTACTACCCGTAGGTGTCGGCAGAGGGAAATTATACAGGATATGGTTAGTATCATCCCCATATTTGCTATAGATGTCAAGCTATAAGACAATCCCAGAGATGGCCTATGTTTTACAGTGGACTTTGCATCAATAAATGAAACAAATATTAAGTTTATAAAATTATAGAGTTGTTTTGTAATATGTTACTATCATATTTAGTTACTATGAAATTATTGTATTTTCCACTTATCGTTATTCCCTGTAGATAAACACTAAATCAACTTGTAAGCATGTAAATTGGGGTCATCCCATAGGGAATAATCCTATTAGGTGATAGAAAATTGCGTTCGTTATGTCGTATAACTTTTAAAACTAAGTTTGTGTTGACTATCAAATGAAAGTAAAGGAAAAAATACAACAAGAGTAGTCTATCTAATAAAATGGCAATTTTTTTATAGTAAAATAAGTGGGACAAGCGAGCGTATAGTATATGGTAAGTTGATGCTGTGGTCTATAGACACTTATATGCAGATACATTTAATGGAGATTTATTAATATTTTTATTATGAACCAAATTTTAAACGAGTTGTCAGACGTGAGTGTAACAAGCGTCTCACATGATCATTCGGTAATCAGCATTAAATTAGTGTGAAATAGCAGTTTAATGCTGCTATATCCTGTGAGAGTGTGGTCCTTCCTCGGTGGAGCCGAGCCATTTATGCCACAACCATAACATAGCTGCAGTGTGGCTTTACCACGTATGTTTAATTTTTACGCACGCGCTTTATTATTAACTAACTGTGCCCGCAAATTTGTTCGGATAGAATCTTTGTTAATAATGTATTTGTTTTGAATATTTGTAATATTTTTTAAATAACACTACGGATTACTTAAACACCGAAGGGTGGCGCATCCTTCTAATATTATAATATTTAAAATAAAATTAAGTAACGTGGATATACAATTATTCAATATGAAAAAGACACTAAGAAAGAAGGTAACAATTACTTTAATTTATAAATTCATATGGTTTCGTGCGTTACAAACTTCACTGGTACGGAGGGAACGATGAATTGTTTGCCGTGCAATAGCTGTGTAAATGAATCCATCACACCGTTAAGTCCTGGGGACGTAATAAGACGTGACCATGGGAAACGCCAGAAAATCTGAAGGCTTTCGATATATGATGGCATAAACACATTGGTTACGTTAGAACAGACATAAAATAGAGACCGGCTACGGGCAGCAACGCCAAAGGTGCGAGAAGTCTTGTATTTCTTTCATCAATCTGCCAGCTAACCGCGATTATTATGGCAAATCACCGTTACATTGGGAAAGAGCCATGATTTGCAGTATATTTTACAGGTTGATGATTATCTTAAGTATTTTAGTTTCCAGAAAAATACAGAGACATTCTCGCTCTCGATTTCTTGCAGTCTGGGTTAGTGTATCTTCGATACAGGGACTCGCCATATTTTGTTTTATATAATATTTTTTTAGGTTTAGGTATACGAGGGGTGCTCAACATTAAAGAATTATTAGCTAACGACTCTTTCTGAGGATACGAATATTAAATTCCATCTTGATAATTTCATCACTTCTTATGTAACTTTCAGTCATAGACGACGGGAACGACTGACTCGGCAATGTGGAAAAAATCGAACACCGTACGGTGGTTAAGTTCCTCACTAAACTCGTATATTGCTACGGAACTACGTTCCTAATTTTTAAGTTCTTTCCTGATGACTATAACGATAAGAGATGCCCGAAATAAGGTGTTTGTACAGTCAAGTCTGGCAATTTTACCAATGAAAGTTCATATTACATATGTCATTTTTTGGATAAAATATAATTAATAATTAACAGCATTGTTTTCGATATGGCAACATGAGAGTTAATTTTTCCGGCGAAGTAATCTCTTTGTCCAATGCTTCAAACTTCTGTTGGTTTTGTTTGAAATACTGAATGATGATATCTGTATCTTTATAGTAAAGTAATATTCATGTTTAAGAAATGTATAATATCGTTTCTAACATGTTGGTCTTAACATTTGTCTAAAAAACTTACTTGGCAAAGCTCCCATACTAGTGATCCCACGATGTGACGGTTACTTTGGCATGTTTTGCTACAACCAAGGGTTGTCACTTTCAACTTAAAGTTTTAACCAATTACAACGGTTTAAGCGGTGTACTTGATATTCTATGTATATAAATTTGTATCGATGTTTCTCCGTATCAGCCCATTAGACCGATTTTACCTAATGAGTTGTCAATCGATTTATCTTTATCTCTAATTAATAATCTATCTAATCTAAAATAATCTATATTATTTTTACGACGATGTCGGGGATTAATAATATTATTACTATTCATTTTTTCACAATTTCAATTGTGTATATGACATGATACACATACACACAACATGATATTAATTTGCACCCAAAAACAGTGTTATTTTAAATTGTTTTGCTAGTAGAGGAAAACAATATTTAGATTGAATAAAATTATTTTTTATCTCATCGTAGTAATAAAAATGATTATAACAAGCTTTTTTTACATATGAATATATATATATATATATATATATATATATATATATATAGTATAATTGTTTTATATTAATTATAGAATTTAAATGAATGTTAGAAGATTTAAATAAATAAAAATAAGTAAAGTACGTAATTTAGGATTTTTGACAACTCTGTCAAACATTTTCAAGTTTATATGAAAAATTGAAAAATGGGAGGGCAACTTTGCCACAAGTTAACTCTCAGTGTTGTATATTATATTACAAGATAAACTTACCTTCAACCTTGAAGTCAAATCCTATAATTTTCATTATAAATCCTGATGGCAAAGTTGCCACAAAGTGAGGTTAACTTTGCTTTTTAAATTATATTGTTAACTTATTTGATATTTTGATATTTTGTCTATTTAGTGTTGGTATTTGTTTAAAGCAATAATAAATACAAAACCTATGAAGAATATAGTATCAATTTTATCATTGACGCCCAGTCCGAGAGTACCTTTTATTTTGGAAAATTGGTCCTAAACTTTTAAGACGTTTCACGGTATTTTACTGAATTGTTTGACATTTATGTGATAAAGTATAGTCTCTCATAGTAAAACTAAACATATCATTAGTGTTGCTTATGTACCACCTAATCTTGATAAAGTAATTCATATATTTTAAATAGGACCCAGACAGTTGTTATAAATGGCCACAGTTCCATTACAATAACAGTAAAATCTGGTGTGCCACAGGGATCTATCCTTGGTCCGTTGTTCTTCATCCTCTTTATATATGACATAAATTAATGTTTTAAGCACTCAAATTTTTTATTATATGCTGATGATCTGAAGGCTTATAAAATTATAAAAAATATAAATGATTGTTTACTTTTTCAAGAATATCTTAAGAATTTGAGTTTGTATTGTCTAAAAAATAAACTATCTTAGTATCCCAAAGTATCTTACAATATCTTTTACTAAAAACAAAAAGTGGTTAAATTCAACTATACCCTACACATTGAAATAATACTAGTTTTTACGGAATTTATCGCGTATATTTTAACTTTTTAAATACCTCATTTACAGCACTCATGGTCACGGGCAGGACTGAGATGTTCAACGTCCATATGTCATAGTTAACCGCGGTTACCATAGATTAAAATTTAACTTTTGTTCCGATCTATGCAGTATGAACTTATGGTATCTTGAAGTCTTGCAGTTGTATGCTTGGGTTGGGATTTAATTTTATTTATTATAGGATCCCAAGCAGATGGTAGCACCCAGCCATCTTCTCTATTGAAATTAGGATGTTTTTTGATTTCAATAGCCTCGCGAATCATCCTTTGGAAGGAATCGGTGTTCTTTAGCGAGGATCTGCGGTCTATCAAATCTGATGTAGTGACGGGGGCGATCCTGTACGTGTTCACAGACTGCAGACTTCCCGGAGCGTCGATTCTTCACATCAGCTATATGTTCTTTAACGCGGGTTTTTATTGATCTTTTAGTTTGTCCTATGTAGGAGAGACCACATTCACAATCAAGCTTGTACACTCCTGCATCTTGCAGAGGGACATTACACTTGACCGATGGTAAAAACTGACCAATCTTCTTCGGCGGCTTGAAGTATGTTTTGATGGAAGCGCGCTTCAAGATGTAGCCAATCTTGTCAGTGACTCGTCTAAGATATGGCAGTACAGCAGGTACACGCTCGACTGTGGCCGGCTTCACTCGTTCACTGTGACGTAGGCGCGGGACTCGAAGCTTGTTTTCATGCAAAACTTGCTTGACATGGTGGAGCTCTGCAGCCAGGTGTTTACTGTCACAGATCCCTCGTGATCTCTGAAACAAAGATTTACCCACGGTAGCTAACTGTGAAGGATGGTGGTGAGAATCACCATTTAAATATCTATCTGTATGGGTCTTTTTTCTATACACAGTATGGCTCAAGGTGTTATCAGGATTCCGAATTACTAACACATCTAGAAAAGCTAAGGAATTGTTTGCCTCTAACTCCATTGTGAACTGAATTTTAGAATTTATAGAGTTAAGATGGTCTAAAAATGCAGTTACTTTATCTAAAGGTAGAATTGTGAAAGTGTCGTCTACGTACCGCTTGTAGAACCTTGGATTTATGGGAGAACTAATCAGGGCTTTCTCCTCAAAGTCTTCCATTAATATGTCGGCGACAATGGGAGATACAGGTGAGCCCATCGCCACCCCATCTACTTGCTCGTAGAACTCCTCCTTCCACAATAGATAGCCAGATGTAAGGCAGTGTCTGAGTAATACTGCATATTCTACGGGCATGTTGTTTTCTTCCAGCCTTCTAGTTACAATTGAGATGCAGTTTTCAACAGGTAAGCATGTAAACAATGACTGCACATCAAAACTGACCATAGTTTCATTGTCTTTAATCTCTGTAACTGGTAGGAATCCTTTATGTGTGCTCTTGTATGTCCCCTGAGTGGTGAGAGTATTTTCGCTAAGTGTTGAGCCAATCTGTAAGTTGGTGAATCGATTTGGCTCACTATGGGATGTAATGGAGCATTGGTCTTGTGTATTTTTGGTAACCCATACAATTTTAATGATTTGGCGCACGTAGGTATTATCCATTTTACGTCCAGATTTAATTTTTTGGAGTGTTTCTTTATGAGGTCACTAGTTGTTTTTAGTGTGCTATTTGTTGGGTCGTTTTTAACCTTTTTATGAGTACTTTTGTCAGATGTAAGTACTTATAACCGCCCCGAACGGGTTCCCGCCTCCCCCCTGAACGGGTTCCCGCCTTGTCGTGGCGGGGGGCTTGGTAGCCGTGGCTTGGTCTCCCACGGTGAACAAAGAGGAACCCACGTGGCTGGCCCGAGGTTAAGGGCCGGCTTGAGGTGGCCACTCCGAGTGGGCTTGGGGAGCCCACTTCGGATGTGTGCTGGTGGACTGCAGCGAGTGGGGACTCGCGCACCCTCTACCGCTGCAGCCGAGGTGGAGTCGCGGAGGAAGAGGAGTGTTGGTATGGCGATGCGCCACTCGCCCTATCCTTCGCGACTCAAACGGGGCCGCACCGTTGATGCGGTGGTGGTGGGGCTGCGGGGGGGAAAGGATTGTCGGAATTGCGAGGCGCCGCTCTCCCTACCCTCCGCAGCCGAATCTTGGTTGGCGGCGGAGCCATAGACCAGATCCGCCACTGGGGTCGGGAAGGCTAGTACTTCTAAGTGCTCGTTTTTCCTGGCCCCATGGCCTTTGTGCATCGGACGCGGGGGCGTGTGTTGCACAGACGTAATTGGAGGCCGTGGAGGAAGGCGCGCCATGCGTTCTGGTGCGCCTTACCTGGGAAGGAGAACGGGGAGGAATTTTCCTCTGCGCGGATGTGTGCGAAAGCGTTCCCGTAGCCCTGCCAATATGCGACAAAGGTGGAACACCATGGGGTTTTAGTCGGTGCGAGTCCGACATAACCCGTCCTTGCCCCCGCGAGGCGGGTATGCGTAGGCATTTCCCCATGCAAAAAAAAATATGTGACCCCTACTATGCAAAATATAGTGAAGCTATAGAAAGAGTTCAAAGCAAGTTTTTACGCACCATGGATTATCGTCTTAAATATTTACTCTTTCATATGATAAACTTCGTGTTAAATATAACTTAATCACAATTAGATCGAGACGTTTATTATTGCAGGTTATGTTTTTGTTTAATATTTGTCATAATAATTTTGATTGCCCAGCGCTTTTAAACTAGATAGGATTAATAGTACCTCACCATAATAACTCACGCAGTGTTCGCCGACGATGTGTGTTCACCGTTAGAGCTTGCCGTACTAATTCCGGCAAACACATACCACTGCGACGGTTGATGTCAGTATATAATGACAAGTTTTTAGAAAATCAGCATTGAGCATCATATAGATGTAAAAACTACTTTTCTCCTATACAAGTTGAACATTGTCGGTTTGATTATAAAAAAAGTACATTTCCTCAAAAGTATTTTAGAAAGTCAAAAGTCATTAACTCTTCTCTCATTGTAAAATCATGCCAAAACACGATAAGATTTAAATACTATAATAAAATTAAAAATATATATATATTTCCAGTGAATTTTAATAATATTAATATCCAGATCTAAGTTTACAAAAGGAATTATGGTGCCTATCGGTTATTAGTATAACGCTCTTTATCAAACCATAATCAGGCTCGGAAACTATAAAAGTATGATAATGCTCTAATGTTCGCTACAGCTGGTATTCAAACCTAGGACATGCGGCGTAGTAGGATGAGTAAGCTGAAGTGGCAATGGGCCGGCCATACAGCTCGTAGAACCGGCAACCATTGGGGAAAAAAGGTTCTCGAGTGGCAGCCTCGCACCGGTAGGCGTTGTGTACTAGATGGAGTGACGACCTGCTAAGACATTCAGAAAGTCGATGGATGCAGGTAGCTTAGGACCGTGCTTTGTGGCATTATTTGGGGGAGGCCTATATTCAGCAGTGGACTTGTGAAAGGCTGTAATGATGATGATGATAGCGAAATAAAGTTAAAAATACGGGATTGTCACATCATATCCAAACCGAAAGCGCAATATTTTATATTTTTTTTATATAGGATAGGGTGACAAACGAGCACACAGTCCACCTGATGGTAAGTGGTTGCTGCGGCCCATAGACATCTACATCTATCCTCGATTACAAATCAAAATGCAGATGCGTTGTCACCCGTGAGGACTAAGATGGAATACCTCGTTTCCAGTAAAAAGGGTCTCCGGTTCTCTACACTCACTATACGAAATACAGCAACATTAAGCTAATATTTCACGCTGGTATTCTGTGAGAGCGTGGTCCTTCCCCGGTCAAGCCGACCCATTCGTGCTACAACTATACTACTAATATAACTGCAGCATGGCTCTACCACGTATAAAATTTATTTCATATCCCGTTGTATAGAATTTGCAATTTGGTTATTATATTCAGTCATTTTTTTAAATAGTATGCACAATAACTCAAGTGTCACCTTTCAGATTCAGATGTTATATTAGTGATATAACATCTGAATCTGATATAGTGAATAACGAGGTCAAATTTATTGATGTGGGTATGTAAGCTTTTAAAATAAATTGACTTAAATAAGTCAGTTGGGCACGATTGTAAACTCGCCTTGAAATACTATGTACATATAAAAAACCTAATACGTATTATTTTATCCATTAATGCTGTCATGCCACTGAAGGCTTTGGTACTCAATATTTCCGTATCTATTAGAGAATGCTAATACAGCTATTTTATTTACAGCAACAGATAAACAACCAAATGCAACTAAGTTTGTAGGACGGAAAAACGTCATTGTATCATACACACATCGCACCATATATGCAGCATGAAATCGCACGGGATCTCCTGGTTAAAGCAAATAGTCAGATCCAAATTTGGATCCAGTTGTTATATAATAGCCTTTTGTCCATAGGTCTTTGAAAATGCTATAACGTATGTTGCCTTCTTTGTCGACCACACTAGGCTGTAAGATATCAACTGGCACTGTAGTTATCTCTATTTCTCTAGGATGTTCTGTTGGTAAATGCACTAATGTCTGTGATGGGGCTAAACTTGGGAATTTATTTATTTCCTCCTGTAGTAATGTCTGTTTATCCAAGTGAACATTAGTAATCCCTTTAAGTAATAACTTTTCCTGCTTTCCTGCAACAATAATATCAATTTTCTGTGAAATTTGTTCAATTCTCTTTTTCCTAAAAGCTTCTGCTTGCTCAACTAAAATCCTTTGATCTTGAATTTTTATATTTAGTTCTTCTGAACGGTTTTCATAAAGATTCTTTGCAACACATAACTCCCAAATAGCCAATTCAAGTAACAAAGCTGTTTCTTCAGACATTAATGCCATTGGTAATCCTTGGAAATCATTTTGTCGTGGTAAAGAAGGAACGGAGCACAAACGCGATGTTTCGTACGAAGTAAGTGCCAATCGTCAGCATTCCAAACGTAAGCAACACCGTTTTCCAAGTACAAACGTATCATTTTAACAATTAATATTCATTAGTTTAATTTTTATAAAACAAACAAAATGTTATTTTTTTATTTCTTCACTTTTAGTCTTTCGGTTAGCGATGTGCTTCTGTCTACGGCTTTTCGCTTTAACAGCTCTGCCTGTGTTGCAAGTTTTCGCAGTCCCTGGGTCTCGAACTCGGACTTGGATCTTGGACTCGAATGTCAAAATGCGGAATCGATTTAGATTGTGGTTTCAGATTTTAGGAGGTATTTATTTGTGTTTTTTAATTATATTTAAGTCTTTCGCTTTTTCAATAATTTAAAACATACTTTCTCTTACTCTTACTTTTACTGTAACATAAAATGTTGCTAATATGTTTTTAATTTATGAAACTGAAGTGACAAACGAATTAACAGTCCACCTAATGGTAAGTGGTTGCAGCAGCCTGTGGACACTTGCAATTAATTTCAAACATAAAATTTTACAGATGCGTTGGTATCTCTGGGGATTCAGAATACCTCACAGCCTGGAATTATACTAATTTGCTCTCCACATTTGAACATAGAATTGCTGGTACTACAATTTTGCGGCAAAAAGGTAAGAGGATATAGCACCTATCCAGATGGGCTCCTAGGAAAAAAAACTAGTTATGCCATTTTGGTGAGATCAAAAATTAGCTAAATATTCTGGAAAATACCCTTTCGATTATTATCTGCAGATAAATAAATGGGTACCATTCAAAGCAGATATTACCTAAGGATATTACATGCTGGAATACAGTAAATATAATATAGTAACGTATACGGCAACAAATAGGGTTAAAATTATATATTATAGTCATAATTTATTTCAAAGGCTTCCTTAAAACGATACAATGAAACAAACTCAAACAAATCAAACTTTCTACTTTAAATATGTTAAAGGTATTTACAACATTCTTACCATCGCCTCGTAAAATAAGTAAGCAAAAGGCTTTTCACGACCGTACTCTCCCAGAAACTAAGGCATAACTATAATGAGAATTTATATGAAACTATGTGTAGTGAAATAGAAACATAATAATGAAAATATCAGTAATGTTATGAATAACAATATCAACGTAAAAGGTATAATCATACGAGTTTTTATGCATTATAAGTGAAGCCTTCAAACCTTAGAATTCTATAGACTTAATAAATGTACATATTATGTTATTTTTGTAGTTTTACGCGTGCGCGTGTTTACCGAAAGCTACCACGACCCTTGCACCTTAAAAGTTGACTTTTGCTTACAACAACGAAATTTTTATTTTCAAAGTTGATTGTTAAGTAACTACATCATCAGCGGTGAAGGAAATCAGCATGATTAAGGAATAAAAAATTCGAGGGCGTGAATTCCACCAACACACTAATAACAGCGCAGCGCAATATTCCCTGCACCTGCACTAAGCAATGTGATGAGGTCTGTGCCCATCCATTGTGAAAAGTATGGGACAAAATATAAGAAATCCCCAGTTATATTTTAACTATTTTCGGGTGTTTGAAGGTTTCTGCAACATAGTTTGACGCAACTGTGAGTGAACAATAGTATCGATGTGAACGACTTAACGTTCGAGAATAAGTGCTAGTACTTAAAACCGTCCATATATTAACTAGGAGGAAATTTGCTTAACTTTAATGACCCTTTTAACAATGTTGCAGCCCCAAAAGTACGAGCAACCCATATTGTAACTGTTATACGAGTATGTGTAACATTACGTCCCTATTTCATATGGTACCCTAAATATTATTAGGTACGAAACGTTTGTTTTACTCCATTACACCTAGTACCATTAGTAATTCATTTATCATGGAAATAGTCTAAGTCAATTTTCCTTTCGGTTGCAAGTTTTGTTTTGTCCTTGCTGAACGACTTCGGGAAAGTATGTTGTGTAGAGAGAAGACCATATAAAAAATTTTGCGAGTATTGTGGAAATATGCGAAATTGTGGCTTTTTTGATATGCGGCCAAGACGGAAAACCACACAGATTTAGCCTTTTGCGAGTTCGAAATAATCCGTCCTTGAATCTTTAATAAAACCCCTTATACCCGCGAGGCGGATACATATGCGTAGGAATTTTTCCATAAAAACTTAATTTGGTAGCTGAAATATACAATATATTATAAAATAAATATATGATGTAATCGCCAATTCTCTTCTTTTAACCAGCAAAACTCTTACATTAACTTGTCGATCTGAAAAAGTTCTAGCGAGTGTATGAGTCCATCTATGATTATGTCTTAAGCCCCATTTACATTCAGCCACTGCCACTGCTCCTCGCGCTGCCGGCAATACTTCCCTAAATACTGCCGTAGCAGGATCGCGGGAAGTGTGTATTCACACTCTGCCCTACCACTCACATCGCTTTCGGCTTTCGACTATGGCGGACGTCGAAATAATTACAGCGTCCGCGCTGTGTCTTCTTGCAATACAAAATTATGTTAATAATTTAAAAAGATATCAAGTTCAAAAGAAGATAGATAGATAGATAGAAAATTTATTTGCTTAAAAACATGGTACATAAGATGATCAATGACGTGGAACTGACATGTTTTGTCATAATTGGCATGGAAAAATGATATGAAATACAGCTAATTACACAAACCCGATGTTGCTTAAAAGTTAGGTACACACATTCTTTTTGAATTCAAATATTATGTACAATTAAATACTTATACAGATCCACTCTATTTGAATTCTTATACAGTAAATTGTTCATAAATTGTTAACTGAATTATTATATTATTGTTACATAAATAATATTAAATATTATATGAGATTAGTTAAGCTATTATTATTTTATTAATTACACTTCAGTATAAACTAATTCGTAAATTTAATTTAAAAATCTCAGGCTATTATGCAAATATTACCTTTTAACTTATTTTACATTTTAATTAATAAATAATCAATATGAGTTACTAATCGTTTTTAGAAATAAAATGTCAATGTTCATTAATTCCTTAAACTAAATTTTATATTAATATAATAAATTTCACGAATTTATAATTAATTATGTACATAGGTACTATGTTAACTCAAAAAAGAAAATTCGTATTCGTAGAAGATGATGAATTGTGGTTTTTATCGTTGAAATCCCATATAGTTTTTTCTGATTCCAGCAGTTCTAAAAACTTTATTGTATTTTCATTAATCCACTCGAAAGGCATTTTGGTAGATCGTATTTATTTAATAACAGGACGGCACGCACGTCCGTTCATCCAGGCGCTTGTCGCGAAGTGAGCGATGGAGCTGAATGTGAACACACACTGCCGCTCGCGCTGCCCGTCCTTTGACTTCCGCACGAAAAACCGACATTTCGGGCAGTGTCAGCGGCAGCGGCAGTGTCAGCGCGAGTAGCCTGTTTACATACTGCCCTGCCCACTGCCCTGCTCACTTCCCTGCCCAAACGGGCTGAATGTAAATGGGGCATAAGAGTTTCGGTTCGGGAGACTACGGATGTGTGTGAGAGCGTTCTCGTAACTCTGTCATTATACGGAATAAGTGATATACCATGGGATTTTAACTGACTAACTCTGACATATTCCGTTTACTACATAGTATGTGTGGACATATCTCCATAAAATGGGCTTGATGATCGCCTTTGTCCTTTCTTTTTCTGGTATGGCCCGAACGTTGCTATAGCAACTTTCTAGAAACTTCTCTGCCTAACCCCCTCTGGCCATCATTCGTAATTTTATAGAAATATTATAATGTACGTATATTTTCTGCTAGCTTACATTATGTTACTTACATTAATAAATATGTGCGCACCCAGCGCCACCCTTTGAATACTACCTTGCTGCCCGCTTCACTAGTATTTAAGCGAGACACGTATACATACATGATTAGGAATATGGACATGACCCTAACCTATGCCTTAATTATTCTAAAACATATTATTCCTATCATAATTTTTCAATAAAACACAAGTTAACGGCACTTAATTTACATACATATGTGTCTATAATGCAGATATTTACTATTTTAGCTACGTTTTAACTTTATTTAAGTCATACCTTACGATATTTTTGTAATCGCTTATTTACTACTCTATGATAAGACATAGTCAAAGGTAAACAAAGAAATAAACATTCAATATTATAATTTAGTTTTTACTAATTTTTCTTATATACAAATCAAAGAACTAAGTTAAACGTTAATTAATTAAAATATTCCACGCTAATAAATCATAATATTATAAATAAGTTTCATACGAAATATGATGATGCGCTGGATGCGATTAAATGGAAGGAGCTGGCACTGGGAAGCCCCAGCCCAGAGATGGAAACAGTATTCCATCTGACGCCAAACCTGCGCCTTGTAAAGGCACTAAGCATGCCAACCTTTTTAGAGACCAAGTTGCCTTCTATTACAAGTGATCACGAAACTGCTTGTCATTAAAAATATCAACAACGAGGATTCCGATACTGGTTGAGGCAGCAAGAGGAATGCCCTGAAACTGAGGATAACGACAAAGGGGTTCTTTTTAGCGGTAAACGTGCAAATTTGTGTCTTCTGGCGATTAAAGTAGACTAGATTTAGCGACCCCTACTCCGAGACTTCGTTCAACAATGTCTCAACTACAGACATAAGTTTGTTCCGGTACTCCATGACGTTTTCCCAAGAAATATTAGCACGGCCGGTGCATAAACCATCACCAGTGTTGTCGTCTGTAAAGCAATGAACGTTGCCAGTTTGCAACATATCACTGATATTTAGAAGAAACAGCGTTGTTGATAGCCACGCAGCCTTGTGAAATACCAGCGTTAATAGGTTTGTAATCGGAGAATGCACCGTCTACTACGACCTTATTGTTACGATCAGCCAGAAAATTGGTGATCTAATTGCACAATTTTTCGGGGAGCCCATAGGTAAGACGCTTTTTACCAAACCTGATCGAAAGCTTTCGCTATGTCCAAACTAACCGCCAAAACTTCACCATTGGACTATATCGCCTGCGTTCGTCGATGTGTTAGATAAACAAGACGATAACCAGCTAACAAATCAGCTGGTGTTCCTCAAGGTGGTGGCTATTAATAATGGACTCCATTATTTTGGAAAACAAGAAGGTAATGGCGAAAGGCCTATAGTTGAATGGGTCAGAGCGGTCACCTTTTGTAGGGATCGGTGCACAAAAGCTATATTCCATGAATTCGGAACTACGCCTAGGGAGTAGGAGTACTGGTAATGACACGTTAGAGCCGTGCCAACTCCGGAGCTAACGTCCTCTGCACAATTGTTCCCCCCCAATTGTGCAGAGGACGTTAGCTCCGTCAGGCTCACTTGACCAGGGAGAGGAGTGCTTATATACTGAGCACTGTTTACTGTTTTTGTTGAGAAGTTGTTTACAAATTTCAAATTATATAATTACGGACTGTGAAGCATTTTATCTAAGTCCCTGAGGACAGCGTATCTGTAACCTTCTTTGTTTCGAGTTCGCCGCAAGTGTTCATAGATTGCAGTAGCCACCTACCTTCCCACTGACCTTATCAGGTGGACTGTGAGTTGGTTTGTCTGTTAAGCTATAAGAAAATATTATTTATATATATATTCGCTTTTCTAGTATACCATGTCATCAGGCATGTCCGTTCTTTTGTTACTATTGTACCATAAATAATTTAATATACTAATAATTTAATATGACTTACGGTTTGAGCAGGATATCACCAATGTCAAAATAACGAATCGCCAAAATGACGCAAGCGTAACAAAAACAATTAATGCTTAAATTGTCCTACTGAAATTTCCAAACAATTCTACAATAAAATTAAGTATATATAATAAAATCTTTGAACAATACGTTAGCCGACCAACGCGTCTGACTAAGTTAATTAATATAACTAAAATATATCCACAATTTAAGTTTCAACTAAAACTACGGACTATTTATTCCATACTCAGTATAACCATTTATTTAAAATGCAAGTATGAGCTTAAAACTGTATTTAATAGTTCATTCCTGTTTCCGTTTCGTAATTTAGCAAAATAGCTTTGGGGAAGGCTAGGTAAATGTTTTCACGGTGTGCTTTTTCTGCAGTTGGTTTTAATGAAAATCAAGAAGAAAGTCAAGAAAATCAAGAAGAAAGTCAAGAAAATCAAGAAGAAAGTCAAGAAAAAAATAGCTAACATCTTTCAATGGTCCAAAGATAAATACAATGGTGCGCTAGTTGCCATTTTTCGTTTCGCAAAAATAAACTGAAACTCAATTGGATAGCTAAAGCATAAATTTATTACAAACGTAGTTATCGACATCATAATTACTTCAGCTTTTTATTATTAATTTGTATTCCGATCTACGTGAAAAACTTATAACTTCATTATCTTAATTTTGCAGTGGTATGCTTGGCTTTGGATTTTATTTAATAAATCATCGGAAGCCTAGCCCGTGGTGGCACCTACTTAATGTTTTTATTGAAATTTAGATGACTTTATATTATATCCTATAACTTTTAAATGTTCACGAATCATCCATTGAAGGATTTTTTTAAAGGATAGGGTGACAAACGAGCACACAGTCCACCTGATGGTAAGTGGTTGCTGCAGCCCATGGACATCTACATCAATCCTCGATTACAAATCAAAATGAAAATGCGTTGTCAGACGTGAGGACTAAGATGGATTGCCTCGTTTCCAGTAAAAAAGGTCTCCGGTTCTCTACACTCACCATACGAAAAACAGCAGCATTAAGCTACTGTTTTACGCTGGCATTCTTTGAGATCGAGGTCTTTCCCCGGTCAAGCCGACCCATTCGTGCTACAATTATACTAGTAATATAACTGCAGCATAGCTCTACCACGTATAAAACAAATTATATAGCTTCAGTTATTTAAAAGCTTTGTAGTTTTATGTTTTATGTTTGTTGGAATCCACTCTGTTGCTAATCATCGATAGGACTCCGTTCTGGCGTGACTCCACTTTTTTGATTGCGTAAAAATCGTCCATTTTTTCAACAGCAAATGTGCTTAATGTACTGCAAGAGCGAGGAAACCCCCAATAAGGCCCTAAACACATAATTGTATTGTTGGGAATGAGGGTATTAAAATGAAAGGAATTACCAACAAATGAAGGTATAAGTATAATCTTCCACTCGTTCTAGCAGTATAAAGTATCGCGTAGTGCCACTAAGAGGGATGAGTCAGTGATCCTACGAGTCTCACTGTCGTTACTATGCCCGTCGAGCTATTCTACTAGTGTTGGCAAGGAAGATCGCGTTGCTGAGAGAGCTGCCCTGTGTTACATTAGTAGCATTGCTGTTGGTTTGCATACTTCGGTGTTATCGTGTAATTATGTTTTTCACGTTACACTAGTATGTGATTGTGGCGAGGATATAATACAGTTGTTTCAATTGTATATGTTTTACGAGTTTTCACCATCGTATATGAAGGCGCAGAATCCTGAAAAACCGATGACATCTCTTCAAAAATGTAATTCCCTTCTTTACGCGCGGTGTTCAAAATTTCGAGAATTCCCAGATTCGGCTGACATTGTGAAGTTTGTTGTTAAATAAATAATTGAACTATGAATGCAAACTTAATTAGTGATCGTTTTTATAATACTACTGAGTTTTGCAACCAGTGACATAAGTAACAAGTTAATTACTCATCGTTACGTACCCTAGGCCGCGAACTTTTCAGCCGCCCTGGTATAATGAATATATAGTGCAGTACGTTGTCTTCTTCCTGATAATAATTAATCGTGTAAGCAAGAGAGCCAGTTGAACATTTGCTCTCACACTTTTTAATTATTATTGTAATCAAATATGTTAACACATGTTAAAAGAAACTACTCCCTAGGCGTAGTCCCAAAATCATGGAAGACGGCTTTCGTCCACCCGATCCCTAAAAAAGGCGACCGCTCAGACCCGTCCAACTACCGGCCTATCGCCATCACCTCCTTGTTCTCCAAAACAATGGAGTCCATTGTAAACTGCCAGCTCATGAGGTACCTTGAGGATCACCAGCTGATTAGTGACCGCCAATACGGTTTTCGCCGTGGTCGGTCAGCTGGTGATCTTCTGGTCTACCTAACTCACAGATGGGCGGAGGCAGTAGAGTCCAAGGGGGAGGCATTGGCCGTTAGTTTGGACATTGCAAAGGCCTTCGATCGGGTTTGGCACAAAGCGCTTCTTTCGAAGCTCCCTTGCTATGGGCTTCCCGAGAAATTGTGCGATTGGATCACCAGCTTTCTTGCAGATCGGAGCATCAAGGTCGTTGTAGACGGTGCAAGCTCCGATTGCAAGCCTGTTAATGCTGGTGTTCCACAAGGCTGCGTGCTATCGCCAACGCTGTTTCTTCTGCATATCAATGATATGTTGCAAACCCGTAACATTCATTGCTATGCAGATGACAGCACTGGTGATGCTCTTTACACCGGCCGAGCCAATATTTCTCGGGAAAACGTCTCCGAGTGCCGGGACAAACTTGTGTCTGAAGTCGAGTCCTTGCTCAACAGAGTCTCCGATTGGGGGCGACTAAATCTAGACCAATTTAACCCCCAGAAGACACAAGTTTGCGCGTTAACCGCTAAAAAGAACCCCTTTGTCGTATCTCCTCAGTTTTAAGGCACTCCCCTTGTTGCCTCAGCCAGTATCGGAATCCTCGGTGTTGACATATCGAGTGACGTGCAGTTTCGTAGTCACTTGTAAGAGAAGGCCAAATTGGCCTCTAAAAAGCTTGACGTGCTCAGCAGAGCGGGACTGTATTTCATGCCGACACACCGCCTGCAACTTTACAAGGCGCAGGTTCGGCCGCACATGGAATACTGTTCCCATCTCTGGGCTGGGGCTCCCCAGTACCAGCTCCTTCCACTTGACCGCATCCAGCGCAGAGCGGCTCGAATCGTCGACGACCGAGTGCTTTCCGATCGGCTCGATTCACTGGCACTGCGAAGAGATGTTACATCTCTTTGCATTTTATTTCGCATATACCATGGAGAGTGCTCTGAGGAATTGTTCGGATTAATCCCAGCCGCTAAATTTCGTGAATGCACTACGCGGTTAACGTCCCAATACCATCCACACCATCTAGATGCTTGGCGGTCCACCACAGTACGTTTAAAAAGGAGTTTTATTCCGCGTACAACCTCTCTGTGGAATAGTTTACCAACGGCGATTTTTCCGGACCGATACGACCTGGAGACCTTCAAGAATAGAGCTTACTCCTTTCTAAAGGGCCGGCAATGCACCTGCAATTCCCCTGGTGTTGCGGTTGATCATGGGCGGCGGTAGTCACCTAACATCAAGTGAGCCGCATGCTCGTTTGCCCCCCTCTTCTATAAAAAAAGAAATGTTTGAGGCATTTCAGATGGGTTATAGTTTTGAATTTAGTGGAAATCTAAATTGCTCGAGTTGTGTTTAAATTTAATAGATCGTGCGAAATATGATTTACATGATGTGCTACAGTTTAAGCTTCGAAATGTTTAAGCCATGTGCCAAAATAAATGTTACTATAATTTGCTATGAATTAAAAGAAAATAAGTAGCCGTTTTGTATTCTAATGTGTTGTTCTTACTGATCATCAAGCAATTTTACTAACACTACAATTAACCTTACCTAGAAAAACTACAAACGTTTCAAATCTTGAAAATTATATTCGTAGCATTAATTTTGACTTTGTTTATGGTTCTGACGAAGCAAATACGTACTTTAGTTACTTTATAAATTATGTACAATATGCAATGAAGTATAATACATCAACAATAAAATTATCGCGTAAATATTATATAAAACCTTGGATAACACCTGGTCTCGTCCGCTATATAAGAAATAGGTACAAACTACATTTAAAATCAAAACTTTCTCCGGATAATATAAAACTTTCTGCAACTTATGAAAGATACAGAAATTTTTGCAATAATCTATTAAAAAAAACTGTTTTTTTTATAGATATAAAATCAAGCAACACTCGAAATCCAATTTTTATGTGTCCGCCTTGCTCTTTTTAACCGAGACTCAGGTGTGCTCATCGGCTGACACTTCATATCTCTCCTACACGTGGTACAAATTAGAACACATTAATGAAACTATATTAACGGTTTCTATCGCGATTAATTTAACGCGATATAATCCGTAAATATAGTTTCATTCAACGTGTAGTGCTCGCGTAAATTTAAGAAATCATTAAATTAGAACACTCCTTTGTGCCCCGGGCTGGAGTTTGCGTATACGTCATAGAAGACATCTATTTTTGACGCCTCGGCAGTCTTGAAGGTACGGATTTATCCTTCCTATGACTGCGCGTAGACGACAATGACAATTCCCGCGTCTACTGATGCCTCTATAGTTCCCATAGTGGTAATACAGACAGACCAAAACAGACCGACGCCGAATAGCCCAGTTCATCGTGCGGGGAGATCTGTTTATGACTTTACTTTGGCATATGGTCTGACACAATTGGTTACTTTGCCTACGCGGATTCCAGATGTGGAAGATCATACACCTTCCCTTTTGTACCTTCTGCTGACCTCTCATCGGGACGGATATCAGGTCTCCGTCGATGCCCCTCTAGGTTCGTCCGACTATTGTCTTGTCCGGAGTTTGGTGCCAGTCACATTAACGTCGCGGTTGCATTCTGCAGGGTGCCGCAGTGTTTGGTACGATAGGTCGGCCGATTGGATAGAATGCGGTCTTTTTTTTTGCATCTTACCCTTGGGGCGGGTTTGCTTCTAGCCGGACAATCCTGGCGTTGTTGCTAATTCTGTCGCTGTTGTAGTACTTCAGGTTATGGAGCTTTTTATTTTATGGATACTGGTTTTGCTCGAAAAAAAAGCTATGCAGTCTGAATCTATGGATTTATCAAAGGTGTCGTATTGTTTGAAAACTTCGCCAGAACTTTGAAACAGTACCGAGCCTTTTCATCTGCTATAATAACAGATAGATCCAATTTTTAAGTTCGTTCCATCCTCTGTGATACACATAGGAGGCAGATCCCAGCCGTGGTTTGGTCGCCCCTGTAAAATAGCATCACGTTATAAGCAGGAATGCTATCAGGTCTGGGCCGACACATCAGCCTCTCGGGATGTAAGTACCAGCGCTCTTAAAAAGAAGTATAATTTCGCCTCCAGGTCCTTCAAAAGTGTCATTGCCAAGGCAAGGTCTTAACACATCAGCAGAATTGGCAAGAAGCTAGTTCGCCTTCCTTCGGGAAACCATGCATTCTGGTCTCTTGCCAAGGCTGTTCAAGGGAACATCTGTCAGTCATCTCTTCCATCTCTGCACAGAGAGGACGATTCACTGGCCCATACCGCAAATAAGAAAGCCGATATGTTAGTCTCTCTCTTTGCGTCCAACTTGACTCTCGATGACGGGGGAGGGGGGGACACCGCCGACAATCCCGCGGATACCATGCATGGCATGTGTTGGCATGCCGGATGTGCGGTTTACACAGCGCTGGATTTGCAAATCACTCCCCTCCCTAGACGTCAGCAAGCGAGTGGGCCTAATGGAGTCCCTCCCATTGTGCTAAAAACGTGTGCTCCGGAGTTCACACTGGTTTTAACGCATCTTTACCGGTACTACTCTCAAGGTGTAGTCCCGAATTGATGGAAGACAGCAACTCAGACCCGGCCAACTACTGGCCTATTGCCATCACCTCCTTGTTCTCCAAAATATTGGAGTCCATTATAAACTGCCAGCTCATGAGGTACCTTAAGGATCACCAGTTGATTAGTGACCGCCAATATGGTTTTCGTCGTAGTTGATCAGCTGGTGATCTTCTGGTCTACCTGACATACGGATAGGCGCAGGAAAGAGTCCAAGGGAGAGGCATTGGCTGTTAGTTTGGACATAGCGAAGGCCTTCGATCGGATCTGGCACAAAGCGCTTTTTTTAAAGCTCCCTTCATATGGGTTTCTCAAGAAATTGTGCTATTGGATCACCAGTTTCCTTGCTCATCGGATCATTAAGGTCTTAGTAGATGGTACATGCTCTGATTACAAGCCTATTAACGCTGGTGTTCCACAAGGCTGCGTGCTATCACCAACTCTGTTTCTTCTGCGTATCAATGATATATTGCAAAATGGTAATATTCATTGCTATGCAGACGACAGTACTGGTGATGCCTTATACACCGACCGTTCCAATATTTCTCGGGAAAATGTACCGAGTACCGTAATTAACTTGTGTCGAAGTGATATCAGGGTTTCGGATGACTAAAATACTATTGGTCACACTGTGTATAGAAAAAAGACCCATACCAACCGATATCTAAATGGTAAATCTTACCATCATCCTACACAGTTAGCTACCGTGGGTAAATCTTTGTTTTAAAGAGCACTAGGGATCTGTGACAGAAAACATCTGGCCGCCGAGCAGCACGTCAAGCAAGTATTGCAAAACAACAAGCTTCAGGTCCCGCACCTACTTCATAACAAGTGAAGCCGGCCACAGTCGAGCGCGCGCCTGCTGTACTACCGTATGTTAGAGGAGTCACAGACAAGATTGGCTACATCTTGAAGCGAGCGTCCATTAAAACATACTACAAGCCACCGAAGAAGATTAGTCAATTTTTATCATAAATCAAATGTAATATTCCTCTACAAGATGCAGGTGTATACAAGCTAGATTGTGAATGTGGTCTCTCTTACATAGGTCAAACAAAAAGATCTATGAAAACCCGCGTGATGGAACATATAGCTGACGTGAAGCACCGGCGCTCCGGGAAGTCTGCAGTCTGCGAACATGTTCAAGATCGTCCCCACCAGTACATTAGATTTGATAAACCACAAATCTTCGCAAAAGAACACCGATTCCTACCAAGGATGATACGCGAGGCTATTGAAATTAAAAAACATCCAAATTTCATTAGAGAAGATGGATGGGTGCTGCCAGCTGCTTGGGATCCCATAATTTACAAAATTAAACCCAAATCCAAGCATACTACTGCAAGCCTTCATGATACTATAAGCTCATTTTGCGTAAATCGGACCAGAAAATGCGTGCATGCGTGCGTGCTTGCATGCGTGCGTGCGTGCGTGCGGATAAAAGGATAAAAAGCTTATCAGATGAATAGAACTAAACATAATGATGAAATAAAACATATTTTTATAAGTATTTTTATTGTACTAATAAATCAAACAATATAAACCAGGTAATAAAATACAATTAATATAAAATTATTAATATAAAATAAGTAGGTAATAAAATATATTTAATAGATAATTCATGAATAAACTAAAATAAAAATAATTAATTATTTAGTATGAAAGTTAAAACGTAGTTTTTATTATAATTTCCAAAATATTTAATCAGAGGTAACAAATTAACTTACTCCATTAATTATAAAGTCTCTCATTAATGTAGGATAATCACAAATGCGGAAAAGTGACAACATTGAACTTAAATGGCAATATTCGATAATTTTATTTAATTATTTGAGGTTTTTTACGTTTATATGAAAACAAAAACTATAAATTAACAAACGTAAATTTGAAAAATTACTCATATCTCAATAGCATGTAAATATTTTATACAAAAATATTAACAAACAAAATCAAACATAATTTTGAAATAGCTCAGAACGCGACGTAGTCCACAAATTAGCAAAACTAGTCGAGATTTTGTTATTAAATTCCAATGACTTTTGTACAAAATATTTGATGCAATAAAGAATATAATAAAATAAATAAATTTCAATAATAAGTTAGACTGAAGTTAAAGAACGTACGAAAAACGCTTATTACAACGTATTTTTTAGTGCAGTCTTTACCGGCGGGTGTGAATATAGGTGGTGAGAGTTTACGAGCGAGATGAATAGAGATGACGCCATTTGGATCCCATTATTTAACCGCACGGGTAGTACAATTCTAACTCTCTTGCAACGTGGTGTATTAGCAACAGCGGTCTTGACACTTAAAATAATTTAATATATAATAGTTAGTTACGTCTTTATATTTATTATTATTTTATTTTTATTTATTTGCCATCGAATGTTAACTTATGACAAATATAATAATATAAATAAGTTAAAATTAGTAATATAAATAAATAATAATATGATTAAGTTATACGGTTCTATCTTCTGATTATTCTGTAGCGACCAAATGTACATTCCTTTAAAAACAAAATTTCTTGGTTGTATTGAGTCTGGCTGTCAGTCTATCTGAACGACAAATCCTTTAAAATTAGGAGAGTCCTATTGTATATGACCTATAAATGATTGTTTCGGGTCTGGCTGCTTATCTATACGTAATTTTTGTATATAAATACACCTCCGCGTTAAAGGAAAAAAATATTTTGTTTTATTAACTTTTTTTAAAGGACAATAGTTTTCAAATATATATTACGATAAGAAAAAGGAACATATACATTTTTAATATTGATAGAAAACTTTTACAGAATTGGATACAATATTTCGATAACACAACGCGATGAAAACCCTTGTGGGACCAACTCAATTTGTTTGTTTTCAACTTTATTTGAGTATGTGTTTATAGGGCATTCTGGAAAATAAAAATATGTAAATATCGTCATCATCATCATTACAGCCCTTCACAAGTCCACTGCTGAACATAGGCCTCCCCCAAGTAATGCCACAAAGCACGGTCCTGAGCCACCTGCATCCATCGACTTCCTGCATATCTTACCAGGTCGTCACTCCATCTAGTGGGGGGTCGCCCTACACTACGCCTACCGGTACGAGGCTGCCACTCGAGAACCTTTCTTCCCCATCGGTTATCGGTTCTTCGAGCTATATGGCCGGCCCATTGCCACTTCAGCTTACTAATCCGTTGGGCTATGTCGGTCACTCTGGTTTTACTGCGGATATCCTCATTTTTGAGTCTATCACGCAGAGAAACTCCGAGCATAGCCCTCTCCATAGCTCGCTGAGCGACCTTGAGCGTCCTCATACGGCCAGCAGTGAAGGACCACGTCTCAGATCCGTAAGTCATCACTGGCAACACGCACTGGTTGTACAATTTAGTTTTTAGAGATTGAGGTATACCTGACGAGAAGATATGTCGTAATTTCCCGAACGCTGCCCAGCCGAGTTGAATCCGTCGTTTGACCTCTCGGTCGAAGTTGGACTTACCTAGTCGGACTATTTGTCCCAGGTAAACATACTCGTCAACAACTTCGAGCATAATGCTCCCAACAACTACCGGCATAGGTGTGACATGGACATTAAACATGATCTTTGTTTTGTCCATGTTCATCTTAAGACCTATCCGTTGGGAGGCACTATTGAGGTCATTGAGCATAGTGCTTAAGTCCTCCAGCGATTCTGCCATAAGGACTATATCGTCGGCAAATCGAAGGTGAGTGATGTACTCGCCATTGATGTTAATACCGTATCCTTTCCAGTCCAGTAGCTTGAAAACGTCTTCCAGCGGTGAAGAGTTTCGGGGATATAACGTCACCCTGTCTTACACCTCTCTGCAGTTAGATAGGTTTCGAGCTCTGGTTCTGTACTCGGATAGCCATCGTAGCCCTACTGTACAAACACTTCAGCACTTCGATATACCGACAGTCAACTTGGCACCGCTGAAGGGATTGCAGCACCGCCCAAATTTCAACGGAATCAAAGGCTTTCTCATAGTCCACATACGCCAGGCAAAGTGGCAAATTGTACTCTTCAGTCTTCTGTACAATCTGCCGCAGGGTATGTATGTGGTCTATGGTACTGAAGCCTTTTCGGAAACCGGCTTGTTCGGGAGGCTGGAAGTCGTCGAATATGCGTGCGAGACGATTCGTATTGACTCTCGAAAACAGCACGTAGACGCGGCTCAGAAGGGAAATGGGTCTGTAGTTCTTCAAGAGAGCGTTGTCGCCTTTCTTGAAGAACAAAACCACCGCACTTCTGCTCCACGCCTCTTGAGTAGTGCCACCATTGAGGACGGAATTGAAGAGCTTCTGAAGGACTTCCAGTACCGGTGTTCCACCCGCTTTCAGAAGCTCCGCTGTAATTCCATCCTCGCCTGGGGCCCTGCCGTTTTTAAGGTGCTGGAGAGCCATTCTAATCTCGCTTAGACTGACGTCCGGGATATCATCGGAATAGTGTCGGATAAGACTTGCTCTTGGATCGTTACTCACACTTGCGTGTGGCTCCAACGATGATGTGTACAGCTGCCCATAGAACCTCTCAATCTCACTCAACATCTCAGGTGTCCTGGAAACGATGCTGCCACATTCAGTCTTCAGCTTTGACAGTTGGCTCTTTCTGGCAGACAGATCTCTGGCAAAGACTTTGGAGCCCTGGTTCCGCTCGATCGCTTCTTTAATACGAGCAGTATTAAAGTTGCGTAAGTCTCGCCGCATGCATTTGGAGATCTGTCTGTTCAGTTGCCTGTATGCTGTCAAATCTGTTGACGATTGCAGCCTCATCTCCCGTCTAACAGCCATGAGATTAAGAGTGTGATCGGAGAGTTTTTGTGTTCTTCTGCGGTGGGTCTTGCAGAACTTAGCTCTGACCGCATGGACAGTTTCCACGAGCTTGTCATTCATATCGTCCACTGCATTGCAATCTTGTAGGCACTGAAAGCGGTTGTGTAACTCGAGCTGAAAGTTTTCGGGATTCTGGATTAGAGCACGAGGGGGGACGGAGTGTTGACTTCATTAGACGAGACCTCTCCAACTTAACGTTTAGGTTCAGTGTGCATCTAACCATTCGGTGATCGCTGCCAGTTTTCACCCTTGCGATCACTGAGACATCACTGAACAGTTGGCGTCTGGTCGTCATAATGAAGTCAATCTCATTTTTTGTCGAACCGTCGGGGCTCGACCAGGTCCACTTCCTGTGGGCCGCTTCTGGAAGAAAGAGTTCATCATAAAGAGTCCCTCTTTCTCCATAAAGTCGGCCAGCTGCTGGCCCCTTCGGTTCCGTTGCCCTACTCCAAATTTCCCTAACTTCAGCTCACCGCTTTCTCTTGTGCCTAGTTTTGCGTTGAAGTCTCCCATCAACACCTGTCTGTAGATTTGCCGGCATAAAGTCATTACCGTAGAATCGCCGAAACACCTCACTATGGACACCTCCACGTTATAGGATAACGTGGTCGTACATGCGGTTGCTCATCACGAAGTCCAGGGATCGAATCCCAATAAAATCAAGCCAAAAGCGTTTTCTTGACATGATGAATTCGGCCTTATACAGGATTGTTGGTGGAGCGTTAGACAAACTTGGGGTGTAGGTAGACCTATTTTTAAAATAAAAATTGAAGTAGAAGACCCTAACTGTTCACATTTTTTAATGTTTTTTTTTTCGTAATTTTCTAATATTTTCCGAATTTTACCTCTTTACCTCTACAATTTTTTCGTACATGTTTTCGATTGAACTTGTTATTTAATTTTGGTTCCAGATGTATACTAGTTCTATCGAAGGTATTGCTAATCCAAAATAATGAGTAAATATTAGTTATGGGCTCTCAAAGTTAATAAAATTAAAAATTTTGTTTTAAAGTTCTTTTAAAAATTTTCGCTTATTACATCGGTGTATTACATGTAACAGAAAGGTCTATCAACTTGTCAAAAATTAACACACAAGGGGAAAATGGAGTGAAAACGCTAAAAATAAAATCATTGTAAATATCACTTCCCTATTTCTAATACAACGGTAGCTACGCTAAATTAGTAAAAATTACCTTCAATAAATTATAATTTCTTATCACACCAAGGCATGTCTTCGAAAAAGCAGCCAATCGATAATTGTAATTGGTGCGAGGCTAACATTCCAAGAGCAGGTAAAAAAGCTTTTGTTTCGCTTAGTACATTGTGCCGCATTCTGCTGTCTCTTTCTGTCATGAGATAACTCACAATCCACGCCTGTAGCGGTACTGTGGCTCCCGGTATGTTTAAATATTTAGTCGTGATTTGATTGCGGTTACTATGAAACGAATCATAGCAGTGTTCAAAGTTGCTATATGGCAATCACTTGCTTAATGCTATATGCTTTATATTTTAAGCAAGCTATTTTATATGCTTTATTATAAGCATGCTTTTTATAAGCGTACTGCGACTGCGACGTCTGCGACTGCGTACGTGCGACCATGCGTAGGTATAGGTAGGTACCTACTTTTACGGGCGCCAAACGAGCGGGAGCGACTTTAGGTAGCAACCGCGGTGCGTCGCGTTTATGAATTTATTACGATACGGAGCAGTAAAAAAACAATGAACTTTCCTTCATACTTTTCAGGCTAAGGAGTGTCTATAATTAATTAAGTGTTATGATGAAATAAAGTATATTAGTATTTAATTAAAGCAATTATAGGCGTACTTAAAAGTTCATTGATTGTATTTACAAAAATCAACTATATACATATAATATGTACATATTTTAATTTTTTTCCTTTTTTATTTACACTATTTACTTTAAGTTTTTATTTACACTGTTTACTTTAAGTTTTTATTTACATTTTATTTACATGAAGAAACATTATCTGTGCTACTCTCGTAGTAGACAATCGTGTTCTTCGATCACTAATAAGATACCCCGACTTGGAAAATATACGTTCGCAAGGAACCGAAGTCACCATGATATTGCAATGTTTTATAAATAAGGTATACAATTCGGGGTAAATGAATTTATGCTCTCGTCAGTATTTAAAGGGACATTCTGTTCTCTTAATTAAATTGTCCGCTAAATATTTTTCCAACTATTCGGAAGCCTGGACATCTGAGGGTTTAGGTTGAAACTCTTTGTTGGCTTCGCTGTCAAATTCACACCACAAACTGTATGTTGGCATGTCGCATCCGAAAATTTGGGACGGAACAGGATTTACAGCTGATGTCGATGGTACAGGTTGAACTTGTTCTGAATTGGTTGATTGCTGGTTTTTTTTATTTATTTCGTTTGTAATTTTCATTTTCAATATATTTTTAAGGACTTCAATACGTGCTGTGTCTTTTATGGCTTTTAATTTAAATCTAGGGTCCAAAACTGTGCTCAAACTTATTGTATCATTTTTTTCTAAACTTCCCAATTGTTTTGTCATACCCTCTTTTAACTTATGTCAAGTTTTTTTACAGGTGGGTATAATTCTTGCAACATGGTGTAATTGGCGCATATGATTATGAGGCTTGAAGTTAAAATATTCGCCTTACTGGAGACAAAATAATTTTCAGCACTCATTTCGACAGTGGCTTCGTAAAATGATTTCAGTATGACACAAATTTATTCAATACATTTCCACTCTTCCATTGGTATTATTGGAAGATCGGTTCCTAAATTAGGAATGGTGGCACGCAACGCTTCTCCTATCTCAACGAACCTTTCCAGCATTAGGTACACAGAGTTCCATCGTGTTGGAACCGATTTTATTACAGATTTGGGTTGGTTTATGTTCTGTTGGTTTGATTGGTATTTTAATAATTTTTCTTTTGATATAGTGCTTTTTCTGAAGTGGTTTACAACTCTTTGCACTTCCTCTATTGTGTCTTTTATTTCGGCAAGTGCATCTTGAACGACGAGGTAAAGTTTATGGGCATAACATCCAAAATGAACCCAGCCATCAAGTTCAAAATATCTTGCGGCACTCTCCATGTAATGCCTCCATTATCAGTGACAAAAAAATTGACTTTGTCGTAAATGCCCCAGTTTTCTAATAAACTTTTCAGCTCCCTATATACTTTTATGCCTGTTTGGTGCCCTTCTGATTCGCCACATTGAATTAGTACCGATTTTAATTCTATAGGGTCTTCCGTCATAAAGTGCGCTGTTATACCCATATAACTATCCATAGTGCGGGAAGTCCAATAATCAATGGTAATGCACACTGATTTTGCATTCATCTGGACGAATGATTTGAGTTCTTCTAGCCTCTTCTCATAAACTTTTGGCAGAAGATTCACTGATAAAGTTTTTCGGTCCGGTATTTCATAATTCGGAATCAGTGCATGCGTGTGCGCACGAAAACCTACGTCCTTTACTATTGAAAAGGGCTGAAAATCATATACGATCATTTTTAAAAAGTTTAAATCTATTTTGTTCTTATCGTCTGGTTCGAGCCTTTTTGGAATATATGCTTGCATAGTTCTCTGAATTTTTTTAGGAGGTTCATCACAATTTATACGCCTCCCCATCTCTCCACTACCACTGCATACAGCGTTCCTCTTCCTATTCCCATCACCAACATTTTCCACATGCAAACCTTCGACTTCAGACAAGGGAATGTTACTCACTGTTTCAGGTGCTGCTGACTCGAGGGTTTTGCCAAAACTAATTAAATTATTGTACACCGAAAGGTGTTTTTGTTTTAAATTTGTAACACTCGTTTTAAACGACAACTCTCGACGACAGTAATTACATGTAGCAGTTTTACGGCCATCAACGGGCTTATCAAAAAAGTTCCATATTGGCAAATCACTGTTCCTTCTAGACATTTCGTTATTATACCTACACACAAAACAACAACACGATTTCTCACTCTGTCCTTACTTGCACAATTATAGCTAATAAATATTAAGGTGTCCTATCACTGTTTAGTAAAGTAAAGTAAAGTTACAGCCTATATACGTCCCATTGCTGGGCTCAGGCCTCCCCTCATTTCTGAGAGGGTTTAGGGCAAGGAAGTGTCCGCCGCGCTGCCCAAATGCGTGTTGACGAACTTCACATGTCTTCGAAATAATTTTTTTCTTATTCCTCAGACATGCAGGTTTCCTCACGATGTTTTCCTTCACCGCCGAATACGTGGTAAATCAGCACTTAAAATTGCAATAAACAATTTCATTGGTGCCGGCGGGGATCGAACCCGGGTTACTCGCGTTCTGTTATATTTACAGCGAGCGTTAACGACTGAGCTACCACGGCTCAATCACTGTTTATTTACACTAAAAAGCACGAAGTAAAATAATATTTACATATATTATATTACGTGAGCCGCCCGAGATCGCGGATTAGCAAAATCGCAAGCGGTGCGTAAAACGATTACTTACTCACTTACGCGACCGAAAGCAATCTCTATCTCTAGCATACGAAGACTGGCCGCCGCGATGCTATTGCTTTCTTTCATGCTTTGCGATTTTGTGATGCGCGACTGACAGAGACAGAGAGTGCGATGTAAAAAAGCATTAAGCAAATAGCAAATAGTAGTTAAAATTGGTATAATAAGAGCAACGAAAATACGCTGCTATATTTACTCGAAGAAAAAATGCACAAAAGGCACCAACAAACGTGTTTTGCCCACAGCACATTTTCTAATACCTTTCGGCAACTTCAGAAAACGAGAAACTTGA
This sequence comes from Parnassius apollo, assembly GCA_907164705.1. Lineage (NCBI taxonomy): Eukaryota > Metazoa > Arthropoda > Insecta > Lepidoptera > Papilionidae > Parnassius > Parnassius apollo. Next base: position 25,785,043 of record CAJQZP010000693.1, read on the forward strand.
CCCTTCCTAACCTTCTTTGTTTAATGGTAGTTGAAAGGGTCTATGCACTACAGTGAGTTTCAGATAGATTGTTAGCGTAACCTCTATCTGATACCCACTGTAGTTATAAAAAAAAGTAAATCTACCTCACCATTTTTTCGGTACATAAGCATAAATTGATATTACTGAGTTTTAACATTTATTCAAATAAATTGCTTTTACTGTATATCTCCTGTTTCCACTCACACATTCACTAATTTAGTTTTTCGAGTTTTAAAATTCTACAGCAGGGAGTTCACATTTGTTTTCAGTGTTCTTTTTATAGAATAACTTTTTAAGCATTTAAATTTGTAAAAAGTCTTCGTAATTGATACATTTTTTAAATCAGTTTTCAATTACATAAAGGACATAGCAAAAATATATATAATCGAAGCTGAAGACCGAGTTGTCGTTTCCGTGACACCTAAAATTTAAGTGAGATTGAGTGGTAATAGGCAGCTGTACACCTCATTGTTGGAGCCACACGTAAGTGTGAGTAACGATCCAAGAGCAAGTCTTATCCGACACTATTCAGAAGTGAGGTAGTTTTGTTCTTCAAGAAAGGCGACAACGCTCTCTTAAAGAACTCCAGACCGATATCCCTTCGAGCTGCGTCTACGTGCTGTTTTCGAGAGTCATTACGAATCGTGTCACATGCAGACTTGACGACTTCCAGCCTTCCGGACAAGCTGGTTTCCGAAAAGGCTTTAGCACCATAGACCTCATACATAACCTTCGGAACATTGTACAGAAGACTGAAAAGTACTATCTGCCACTTTGCCTGGCGTATGTGGACTATGAGAAAGCCTTTGATTTCGTCGAAATTTGAGCGGTGCTACAGTCCCTTCAACGGTGCCAAGTTGACTGTCGGTATATCGAAGTGCTGAAGTGTTTGTACAGTAGGGCTACTATGGCTATCCGAGTACAGAACCAGAGTACGAAACCTATCCAATTACAGAAAGGTGTAAGACAGGTTGACTTTATATCCCCTCACTCTTCATCGCTGCATTGGAAGACATTTTTAAGCTACTGGACTGGAAAGGATACGGTAATAACATCAATGGCGAGTGGATCACTCACCTTCGATTTGCTGACGATACAGTCCTTATTACAGAATCGCTGGAGGACCTAAGCACTATGCTCAATGACCTCAATGGTGTCTCTCAACTGATAGGTCTTAAGATGAACATGGACAAAACGAAGATCATGTGTAACGTCCATGTCACACCTATGCCGGTAGTTGTTGGGAGCACTAAGCTCGAAGTTGTTGATGAGTATGTTTACCTAGGACAAATAGTCCGACTAGGTAAGCCCAACTCCGGCCGAGAGGCCAATTGGCGGATTCAACTCAGCTGGGCAGCGTTCGGGAAATTACGACACATCTTCTTGACAGCTATACCTCAAAACCTGAAAACGGGACTGTACAACCACTGCTGGTAGTATAAGGACACTCAAGGTCGCTTAGCAAGCTATGGGAAGGGCTATGTTCGGGGTTTCTCTGCGTGATAAACTTAGAAATGAGAATATCCGCAGAAGAACCAGTCCGACCGACATAGCCCAACGGATTAGTAAGCTGAAGAGGCAATGGGCCGGCCATATAGCTCGAAGAACCGACCATCGTTGGGGAAAAAAGTTTCTTGAGTGGCAGCCTCGTAAGTGTAGGATGACGCCTCACTAGATGGGGTGACGACCTGGTAAGACATGCAGGAAGTCGATGGATGCAAGTGGCTCAGTTCCGTGCTTTGTGGCATTCCTTGTGGGAGGCCTATGTTCAGCAGTGGACTTGTGAAGGACTGTAATGATGATGATGATGATATTCTTCTGGTGTTGTGATAATGTTTGGGTTATTCGTATTTTACGAATATTAATCTATATTTTAAAATCTGCGTATTTCGAAATGAATATACCGAGCTTTATTTAATGTAGGTAATAGTTCCAAATACCTCGGTAGAAGATAATATACCAAGGGTAACTTATTATTAAAGATATATAATGAACTTTTATATTTAAACTGAACTTTATAGATATATAATGAACTTTTATTTTGATGATAACACAATTTTATTTTAGTTTTTGTATGTCTCCTAACCAATACAAAATGTTTCTGAAGATTATAAAGTCGTATAATTTTAAGAAAAATGTTTGATTATTTTGAACTATTTCAAAGTTGCATCTGGCCGGATTATTCCAATATTGTCGCTGATTTTGTCGCTGGTGTGGAACTTCAAGAAATGGCCCTTTTTTCCATCATCTGTTTTTTCCATCGGAGGTAGATCCCAGCTATGGTTTTATCGCTCCTATAAAATTGCATCTCGCCATAAACAGGAGTGCTACCGGACCTGGGCTGACACATCGATGTCGCGAGATGCAGTCACCAATTAGAAAAGAAGAATAATTATTAAGTATAATTTCGTTTCCAGGTCCTTCAAAAAATATCTCTCCCCGTACGTCAACAAGTCGAGCGATGGAGTTTGACATATTATACTGAAGACATGTGCTCCGGAGTGGGCACCGGTTCTAAAGCGTCTTCTCCAGTAATCCTACTAGGCGTAAGCATAGTCCCGAATTCATGAACAATAGCTTTAGTATACCCGATACTTAAAATGGCGACAGTTCAGACCCGTTATACTACAGGCCTATTAGTTGATTTATACCTTCATGTGCCCCAAAACCATGGAAACCATTATAACCGCCAGTACTGTTTTCGCTGAGGTCATTCAGGTGGTGATCGCCTACTGTACCTGACTACAAGATGATGGATGCATTAGAGTCCTAGAGGAAGACCTTGGCTGGTAATTTGGCCATATACAACACACACATATATATATCGAATGCCTTCGATTGGGTTTGGCACAAATCGCTTCTTCCGAAGCTTCGTTCGTATGGGCTTCCCAAAAAATTGTGCTATTGGAACACCAGTTCTCTTGCAGATCGGAACATAAGAGTTCACAAGACTGCGTGCTAACAACTCCGCTGTTTATTTTGCATATCAATTATATCTTACAAACCAGTAACATTCATTATTATACGAATGACAGAACAAGTGATATATTTACACCTGCCGTAGCAAAGTTTCTCGGGAACACGTCGCCGAGTACCAGAACAAACTTGTATCTATAGTCGAGTCTTTGTTAAATAAAGAGTCGGTCTCTGAAGACACAGGTTTGAGTGTTCACCGCTGAAAAGAACTCATTTGTTGTTGCTCTTCAATTTCAGGGCTTCTTCATTCTCAGCTTCGACTTATCGAATGACGTACATTTCCGCGGTCAATTGGAAGGGAAGGCCAAATTGGCTTCTATAAAACTTGGCGTGCTCAGCAGAGCAGAACATTATTTCATGCTGGCACACAGCTTGTACCTTTACAAGACGCAGGTTCAACAATCTGGGTTACACCCACCAGCTTCTTCCACTTGACCGCATCCAGCGAAGAGCGACTCGAATAGTTAATTATCGATTTCTTTCTGATCGGCTCCATTCACTGACGCTGCAAAAAGAACTTGAAAAATTCTTTGGATTAATTCCAGCGGCCATATTCCACCAAAGCACATCTTGACAAAACTCACGATACCATCTGCACCATCTGGATGCTTGGTGGTCTACCACTGTGCGATTCACTGGGAGTTTTCTTCCTTTCCACAACTTTTTTGTGAAATTATCCATCAGGTGAGTAATATGCTCGTTTGCCCTCTTTACTACGTATAAAAAAGTTTATATTTTTTTAAATAATTTTAATTTATTAAGGTTACAATGTACTTGTGAATTCTTTTTTATTTTTATAAACCCGAAAATCTCTGACGATATTTGTAACTTGTGTAGGTATTTTTAATTTTATAATTAAAGGCTGTTTTCTTTCGTAAACTTGATTTTGAATCACGAAAGCTAATAAGTTTTTTTAATAAGAACAAATACTAGTGTATTTTTTTTTTGTTAAACCTAAAATTCTCATCGAATTACTAGGGCAAGATCTTATTTTTATTTGTCCTCTGGTAAAAATATCCTTGACAAAAATTAATTAATCATGAATTGGTATGACAGACATGAAGTGATATACTGAGTGAGATTTTGCAATCAGATTTTAGTAGTGATTACTGAAAATAATAAGTCTCACGTCAAAGCACGTTTTGCCTAGGGAATAAACTTGCTTTTGCATAGCTTTCAAAAGATTAGCATACAGTATCCACACTAGTTCTCTAATAAGTACATTTCGAACTTGTATATGCTTCTATACTCTTAATTATAATAATAATACACTCCTTTGACTATAATATTTAAAATAGCTTCGTTAGCTTTCCATTAGTCATTTGAATTTCTGTCGGTATGTCATATTTAACTCTTGTTAGGATGTTATTCTAACGGGTTCGGTTTTTCACACAAACATAAAACCTGTTGGCAGTTATGGTGCACCCGTAATACAATTATAGCATGGTTCTACCAGGAATTTTGTTTTTATTGGTTATGGTTTTTATTGTTTCCAAGCCATAAGCACAAGTTCATTTTCTGCATGCTTTACTGGATTGATGATTCTACTGGAAAGCTGTTATTACATTTCGTTCATCATTAAAAGATTGCCACTTGAGTACTTTTGCCAATGTCAGTACAGATTACTGATCGTTAAATAATGTTAGATACTCTTATTCTACAGTTTACGTGGTAAGCAACGCTGCAGCTACATTATGGCTGCAGCACGATTGGGTTTGATTGAACGGGGTAGAATCACGCTCTCATAACAAACCAGCGTGAAACAGTATAATAATGCTGCTGTCCTTCCTATAGTGAGCGTAGTGAACTGTAGTCTTTTTACTGGTGTCTAGGCATTCTGTCTTAGTTCGCAGATAGAGGATAGATGTAGGTATCTATGGGCCACAGCAATCCTGATGTTGTCTTTGTGCTCGTTTGTCGCCACCCTTATTCTATTTTTATCAAAACTACTCTTGCCTCGAAACACTCGCGTTATAATCGAATGAAAATACTGATATCTGCAATTCATTCCATTTCTTAAACCTTGCGCCTGTGGTATACAGTGAGGTTATTCAATCACACGAACTAGCCCTTAAACTAAAATGTTTAAGGTTACCAAAAATATTTATTAATTCATTTCAATTTTAAAGTTTGTTTTGTATTGATATATATAATACAAAACATCTATTTGGGAACACAAAAACTTTAATTATGTACTTCATAAATGTAATTTGGCTCTATAATAAAAATACATATTTAAGAAAATGGAGCATATCAGTAGGTTAATAAATAATAGTGAAGTTTTCCAGGCTTTCTAATAATTGTGTTGAAACAAGATTCCTAGCATAATTATAGACTAGAAATCCATGCTATCTTATTCAGACGCCTGACAATAACAATTAAGGCAAAGCTTAAATCAATGACTTAGTCTGGAGTTAGTTTATATTTAAATAATACAGTGCTTCTATACTCTATTCCAATTACGAAGTCCCTTTTGACACTTCTTAGAATGTAACTCTTCACGTTTTACATAATTTGAAATAATAATCATTTTTTGTTCATGGTCGTAAATCATCATTTAAAAATACACAATCAATCTAAATCATTATACAATTAATTCACACACACAATCAACATATTGTTTTTAGATATCGTGCTCAAAATAATTTAAACTTTAAAAGATAATAATATTTTACTGCCGTTTTGCGTTTACGTCCTATAATTTTATTTTTACTTTTTTACATAGTGACGTGACTAAAAGAATCGTATAAAATCGATTATAGACAGATTCTTTTCGCGAATGAAAATCTGTCAACACTGCGTCCACCTCGTGATCATGACCGCCATTTTGTTTGTCTCTTCAGTACGAATGCAGAAGCCTTGTATACGATACGCGTGTTTAGTTTAGTTGATTTTGTGTTGTGTTTTAATTTCGTTCGTGTTATTGTAATTATAACTGTTTGATAATTCTTTCGTTGTTATTAAGTTTTGACTGTTATTTGATTTGTTTTTTTTTTGTATTTATAAACACTATGGCCGAAACTGAGACCACTAAAAGAACAGTGATGCGCAGTCAAGCGCGAGAGTTTGTAGTACGCCTACAAGATTACTTTGAAAGTGAGTATCAGAATGGTGGTCCATTGTTGCCACTTTCACAAGTGACTAACCGAGTAAGTGCAGCTCTTGGTATTAGTCGAAAAACTGTTTACCGAATAAGTAAGCAAAAACACGGTACAGATTTAATAGAAGATAACAAATTAAAATCGAAACTTAAGAAAAAAGTTAGAAGGTCAATAGTTACACATATCGACAATTTTGATAACGACGCCATTAGAAACCATATCTATGGTTACTATAGTAGGAACGAATTGCCAACTCTCGATAAATTGTCAAATACTTTACGAGAATCTGGACTGTTTCACGGCAGTAGCACTTCTTTCTGGAGGGTTTTAAAAAATGTTGGCTTTTCTCATAAAAAATGTGATAAAAGGCGGATTTTAATAGAACGTAGAGATATAGCTTTAGCCAGATTTAATTTTCTAAGATCAGGAAAGTCCACTGCCGTTTGGAATAATGTTATATTTCTAGATGAGATGTGGCTAAACGCTAATCATACAGTTGAGAAGATATGGACAGACGACACTCTTCACTCCTCCACAAAAGTGCCTAGTGGCAAAGGTGAACGCTTAATTATTTGTCATGCGGGTTCCATGAAGGGATTTGATCCGAACTGCCTCTTGGCGTTTAAATCTAAGAAAACTGTGGAATAACACGAAGAGATGAATTTTGTTAAATTTAAGGAATGGTGTTGAATTGAACAACTTGAATGAGCCATCGACGATCAATATGGATAATGCACCGTATCATTCAGTACAAATAAGTAAGCCTCCATAATATAAATTCTAGCTGCAAAATAGCCGATATTGTGAAATGTCTGAATGACAATAATATTGTTGCTGACATGTCCATGTTAAAAGTTGAGCTGCTGCATTTGGTTGCTATAAATAAGCTAGCTAGACCAAAATACGCATTGGATGAAATGGATAAGGAAGCCTCACACAATATAAAGTGCCTTCCACTCTACCATTGTCAATACTACAATGCTGCCATTGTTGCAAGAAGCTTGTGATAGTGTTACTGCCGCGAATTGGGAAAGTGTGGTTTTACGAACAAAAAATTTGATTTTCGCTGATTGGGACAGAGACATACATATCGATGCCGTCATAGATAACCAAATTATAATAAATACAGGGGATTCTACAGAAGATAATGAGGGTGATGACGACGATGCCGACCATGAAATATCGATTTCGGCTAGTGATGATGAATATGTTCCATCTTGATAAAATATCATGTAATATTATGTAATTAAAATTAAAAAACAGTTTTATAAATTTTAATTTGATGCTAATCCTTTTTCTGTCAATACGATTTTAATTTGTTCGTTATAGTAATCAAAGATCAATATCGTCAAGTATCGACTATAGCGGTACTTTACTAGTACTTGATTATTGACATCTGTCAAATGGGACTTTGTAATTGAAATAGAGTATAATAAACTCCAAAATGACATCTTGTTGGATAGGTACTTTAAATAGTATTAAACAAATGCTTAAACTATTTGCTATAATTATTTTGACGCTATAATTATTTCCAAAGCACTCCATTATTTGAAAAAACCAACAGTAGCAACTTCTCAAGAAAATAAATACTAACCCTTCTTCTTTTTAATAGTTTGAAAAAGTTTGTCCATTAGTATTTGTGTGATTCGTAACTTTAGTAGGTTTTAGTAACCTTTACCTCCCCCCCTGACCCCTGGACTAGTATTATTCAATAAATATTAAAATTACAGACACAACTGTTCTACAGATATAATATACATACGTACGTATAGATAAGGAGTTATTGATAAAGCTCCACGAAAGCTTACCTCTTAAAGAATTAACGTGTTATAAAAGCGCATCAATTATTTCATACCAACTTTATCAATAATAAGAAACGGCAAACGCTGAAAGATTATCAGAAAAGTGAATATTACGAACGCAATTGCTTTTTCCCAAAATATAATTACACAGAATGAATAAAAATACGAAGGGATCAAATTCAATATAATTTTTACAGGAAAGCTTACGGGTAATGTTGATGAAGTAAAAATTGTTTTGTCAGTTTAAAATTAATTTGTGATTTATATGAACGAGCTGATTTTTAGGAAGGTAAATATTGTTACGAGCTTGAGGTTCGTGACAATAAAAATTGCCGATAGAATTACCTAAATTAACACTTTAATTTTCTTTACACAAATTAAAACTTAAAACACCAATAATTAATCACACTGATTCACTTTATTTCGCTCCGAAGCTTCGCTTGTCTCGCCAAATTCAATACTTCCTCGATCGCACCTTGCAGCGCCTATAAATACACATTAGTACCGAAACATCCAGAACATTCAAGTAAATATGCGCACCAATCGACAAAGCGCCGAAAGTTCGAGTCTCAGCTTCTAGAAGCTTAGTTCTTCGTTTCGACAACAGATGGCGCTGTCGCTTGAAAGATTAGTAATGTCATTTTCTGGAAAGCTCTCTCCTCGCTCTGTTACCCGACACTAGATGGCGCTAGTGCCAGATGTCAACTTAGCCGCGCAACACTGCCCCCTCCTAAGACATGCTCGTCCCGAGCATTATCGGCCCCATAATAACGCGCCAGGCGATCCACATGGACGATCTTAGGAGTCCCTCTTGCGCCTTTCTATATCCGGTAGGTTACATCGTTGATCCTGGTCACAATCCGGTACGGGCCGTCCCATTTAGCTTGAAGCTTAGGAGATTTCCCTTTGCTGCGGACTGGATGGTGCAACCACACTAGTGAACCTTCGTCGAACCCTTTGTTGTTCATTTTACGGTCGTACCGGGTTTTCATCTTTTCAGACATTTGCTGGCCCGATTGTCTGACGTGCTCATAAATTTCATTCATATTGTTCCGCAAGTCATTTGCATAATCGGTTATACTGCGTGAGGCATCAGGTGGTATCCCGGTGATCAGGTCTGCAGGCAGCCGTAATTCTCTTCCAAAGTTTGCGAAAGCTGGTGTCACGGATGTACTTTCGTGAACAGCGCTTCGATATGACAACAAAAACGGTTGTATGTGCTTGTCCCAATCTCGTTGCCGATTGTCTACAACTTTTGCTAGGTACCTCTTCAATGTCTGATAAAATCGTTCTACCATTCCATCAGATTGCGGGTGATAAGAAGTCGTTCTTGTTTTGTGAGTACCCATAACTCGGCAAGTTTCCTCAAAATTCCTTCCTTGATCGCTGTGAATATCTAAAGGTACTCCAAAACGACAGAAGACTTCATGAACTAGTTTATCTGCAACTGTAGAAGCTTCTTGATTTGGAATTGAGAAGACTTCCGGCCACTTAGTGAAATAATCCATCACAACCATGAAATACTTGTTACCACTTTCACTCTCCGGAAACGGCCCCGCCACGTCAATGGCTATTCTCTCCCATGGTGCACCAACATTGTACAACTTCAATGCACCTCTACTACGAGTCTGAGGTCCCTTTACAGCCTCACAAGTTGTACATTTGCGACACCAGTCCTCGACATCGTTTCGACAGTGGACCCAGTAAAACCGTTCTCGGATCTTCAGTAGAGTTCGTTTAACTCCCAGATGGCCTCCTGAACAATCATTATGGTACAGCTGTAAAACATCCGGTACTCTAGCTTTAGGGACGACCATTTGCAAATGACAGCTGTCTCCCCGAACATTTTCCCATTTACGGCACAGAACTCCATCCTGAAGCAGCAAGCTGTCCCATTGGGCCCAATAGCTTTTAGTGGTCGAACTCATCGCTGAGACGTCGCTCCACTTGGGCTTGGGAGCACTGGCCTTCATCCATTCCAGAATCGGCTTTATGTCCGGATCTTCCTGATGTGCACGTTGTAAGCTGTCCTTCCACTCCTTGCAGAGGTGGTCTGCCCTGAGCATCCTCACGGATACCACTTCCTTACTCTCTTGCCTAGTACAATGTTTGCAATCTTCAGGACAAGGTCTTCTTGACAATGCATCTGCGTTGCCATGAGATTTCCCGCTGCGATGTTCGATCTCAAAGTCGTATTGATCTCGACGTCATATTGTCCTTCTGGATTTTTAAACTGTAATAGCCATTTTAGTGCAGCATGGTCAGTTCGTAAGTGAAATTTCCGCCCCAGAATATATTTGCTAAAATGCTACAACGACTTTACCACAGCTAGCAATTCGCGTCTTGTGACACAATAGTTCCTTTCCGGTTTTGACAACGACTTGCTGAAGTACGCTATCACGACCTCTTGGTCACCATTCCGTTGAGACAACACACCGCCAAGTCCTATATCACTTGCGTTCGTTTCAACTATAAATTCTTTGCTTGCATCAGAGTAGCCCAAAATAGGTGTTTTGCACAGACGGTCCTTGAGCTCCTGGAATGCGATATTGCAACTTTCATCCCAGCAGAAATGTCGCTTCTCCTCGCTTAGGTTGTGCAGAGGTTTGGCTATATCTGCAAAGTTCTTCACAAATCGCCGGTAGTAGGAACACAAACCCAAAAATGCTCTAATTTGCGTCTTGTCTTTTGGAACCGGCCAATCCTTGACAGCGGCGATTTTCTCTGGATCCATGCGGTTACCTTCTTCCGATACTACACACCCCAAAAAGTTAACTTGCCGTTTGAATAGTGAACATTTCTTCGGACTCAACTTGAGGTTGGCACTCTGAATCTTCATGAGCACGCGTTCCAGGTTTTGAAGGTGTTCCTCAAACGTACGGTCTACGATGATGATATCATCCAAGTAGACCAGACAGGAATCGCCAATTAGCCCGGTAAGTACAAGTTCCATCAGCCTTTCAAACGTTGCTGGAGCATTGCACAACCCAAACGGCATTACTTTAAATTGCCACAGACCCTTTCCCGTCGAGAACGCAGTTTTCTCCTTGTCCTTAGGGTCAATTTCAAGTTACCAGTAGCCACTTTTTTAGATCCAGCTTGCTAAACCACTTTACTCCTGTAAGCATGTCCAGCGTGTCATCAATTCTTGGCAAGGGATAGCTGTCCTTTTTCGTAACGTCGTTCAGACGGCGGTAGTCAACACAAAACTGCATGCTGCCATCCTTCTTCTTCACCAGCACCACTGGTGAACACCATGGACTAGAGGAAGGTTCAATAACACCATCCTTCACCATTCCCTCAATCATGGTTTCCACTTCCTTTTCACGTGCTACCGGCAATCGTCTTGGCCGCTGACGGGTAGGCAATTCTTCTCTTGTGTTTATTTTGTGTTGAACTAAGCCAGTTTGATGAGAATACATCGGCGTACTTGAGTAACAACTTCTTCGCCTTGACCATTTCGGTCGGGGAGAGAACGCTGCGACAGTCTTCCAAAAGTGTGGTCACTCTCGTTTGTGCATTCTTGCTGGGGGTCTCACTCGATAGATATTGGCACCGACGTAACCAATCCACTTCCTCACAAGTACCAACCAGCGTGCCTCTTTCTATAATCTGTTCCCGGTCACAAAGGTTAAGCACACGTACTCCTGAGATGTCAGTGGTCCTGACCAAGGTTCTAGCTACTTTCCATGGAAGTTCATTGTTTACCCTTTCCGCAAGTACACAACGGTGAGCTTGCCCATCGTTTCGGGGAAGACTAACTGGAAAAATCGTTTCCGATCTCGGCGGAAGAACAATCTTCTTAATGCTGTACACGTTCCCTGGTAACGCACCTTCCATAAAAAGTTCCTCCTGTCTACATTTCAAAACAACTTGCTTAACGTCGATCTCACAACAATTATTCCTCATAAAGTCTAGGTCTAGGATGCAGTCGTCCATTATATCAGCCACGATGACATTATGCAGGTAGATCACGTTGCCTAGCTTCAACTGCATCTCCTTCTCTCCACGGACGGGTATACGCTAACCGGTGGCTGTTACGGAGTCCGCAAGGAACTGACTTATAAGTTGGGGACTAACAACTGAACGAGAGGCTCCAGTGTCTATGGTCAGTTTACACGGCATTCCGTTGACCTCGCCCTTGATGATTAGACTGTTCCCATCATGGGTTTGTGAGATCGAGATCCTTGGGGCTCTTTTAACATCAGCCAGCACCCGCCCCGCTGTTCTGGCTTTTACTTGTTTCCCTTTTGCTGTTGGGCGGTGCTGTTGGCCGCACTACCCTCCTGAGATCGTTCACCTTCCCTTTCTAGGGTTCGCTTAGGGCAGCTGGATCGAAGATGGCCCTTTTCCCCACAGCCATAGCACGTAGGGCTGTATCCTTTGCGGTCGCGAACTGTAGCTGCTGCAACCTCCCTGACGCGATGGGAACGATGATCCTGCCGCACGCTTTCACCTCCAGTGCATGGGCCAAGGCGTCCTTAAGCGTCTCGTGGTGCCCGAGCCTCACAGCAGCTCTGACTTCCAGATCGCGGATGCCGTCGATGAATGTCTGCACCAGGTTCCCTTCAATGAGCGCAGGTACAGACCGGTATGCTTTTCACACCAGCTTCTCCACCTCTAGAGCCCACTGCTGCAGGTTTTCGTTGATGCGCTGCACGCGATCTTTAAGCTGCGCACGAAAGACGTGTTCCAGGTGAGCGTCGCCATATCTCGCCTCCAATGCCTCAAGGAGTTGCTCATAAGTCACTTCCTCACCGAGGGCTTCCAGAACTGTAAAGGCCTGGTCGCGCAGGCCTAGTATGAGAGCAGTCATGGCCTGACTTTTATTTCAGCCGTTCGCCTTCATAACAGCTTCGAACTGGATTTTGTAAGCCGACCAGGAAGAAGTCCCGTCGAACGGAACCTTGAACCCACGTAGCGAAGGTGTTGCTGCTATTACGGGAGCTGTAATTCCATCTCCCAGTTTGAGGTCATCCAGCGTTTTCTTCACGTCAGCCATCACGTTGTCAACCCGATTGTTCACTTGGTCGATTCGGGTTTCAGCTTTCTCGATTCGGGTTTCAGCTTTCGCGATTCGGGTTTCAGCTTCCGACAGGCGGTTATCATGCTGAGCAACCCTATCCTTCACCTCGTTTATCTCTTCACGAGGAGCATCTGCTCTTCCAAACGACTGACCTGTTCCTCCTGTCGGCGGGCCTGTTCATCCCGTCAGCGAGCCTGTTCCTCCTGTCGGCGAGCCTGTTCCTGCAGCATCACCATCAGAGCACCTAAATCAGATGCTGCAGATGTAGGAGCTACTGACGGGTCTGCAGCCGGCGACTGGCCCTCCGACGTCTGCGGCGTTGCACCACCAAATCTTCTTTGGTCCGTCTCCTGCTGGCGTTGATTTCGGGTACGGACACACTCCGTTACCTCCTTAGGTAAAATCGGCATGATTTTATCCCACTTCTGACACCAATTGTTACGAGCTTGAGGTTCGTGACAATAAAAATTGCCGAAAGAATTACCTAAATTAACACTTTAATTTTCTTTACACAAATTAAAACTTAAAACACCAATAATTAATCACACTGATTCACTTTATTTCGCTCCGAAGCTTCGCTTGTCTCGCCAAATTCAATACTTCCTCGATCGCACCTTGCAGCGCCTATAAATACACATTAGTACCGAAACATCCAGAACATTCAAGTAAATACGCGTACCAATCGACAAAGCGCCGAAAGTTCGAGTCTCAGCTTCTAGAAGCTTAGTTCTTCGTTTCGACAACAGATGACGCTGTCGCTTGAAAGATTAGTGATGTCATTTTCTGGAAAGCTCTCTCCTCGCTCTGTTACCCGACAGATGTTAGATGGCGCTAGTGCCAGATGTCAACTTAGCCGCGCAACAATATCATTATACATTTTCAGAGAGATCAGTTGTGGTAGCATCGAGACTAACCGCCAGCTGTAAAATTTCACAGTCTGCAAGCGACCCGGGTTCGATTGTCGCCAGCAAATGAAATTGTTAAGTGTAATTTTATGTGCTGATTTATCACGTACTTGACGATTAAGGAAAACTTCCTGAGAAAACTTGCATGTCTGAGGATAAAAAATATTTCGATATAAAGAAAGGCACCGGAGTAATTGCTCCTTAACCCTTTCAGAAATTATGACGGGAGGCCTGTACCTGGCAGTGGAACCTAATGTAGGCTGTAACTTTATTTATTAACTTTAATTCTCAAATATTCTTTACTTGCCTGCAGCGAAACTCAATAATAAATTAACATTAGGCTGGTATGTATGTACGTCTATTTCAATGTCCGAAAGTAACTCCTTAACGAGTCAGTCGTTATTCCCATAGATAAACATTATACGACATAATATATAAACATAATGAAATCATTTCGCATTTGTTTAACTATATTTTCTAATGTTGGATTCCTTACTTTAAAGGTTGACACAGTATATATTATATTATTAGGTTTACAAATTCACCTAATATCGAGAAAATATTAGCATCCTGAAATAATTTTCGTAAATCCAACTTAATTTTCAAAGGCTTACAAAGAGGAATCCACAAGAATATATAGAAGTAAGAAATACTATATTGTAAATTAATTATTTTAATCAAAATCTCAAAATCTGATACTTCTTTGAAATATATCTCTTCTGCAGCTAGTCTGCTATAAAATTAAGATTATATAGGAGTTCACAAATGATCGACAATACAACACACAATTTTCCGATGCTATTGGTTCCAGGGCGAATAATGTATGGGCGCAGAGCAATGTCATTTCTCTTCTTGAAGATATTAGACAAATAATGTAATGAAAGATATATTTCAGACATTGGACAAATAATGTAGTAATTTAAAGGCAAAATATTGGTTTTTCAAAATAAATAAATTTGTTAAAAACTTGTAAAAATATTTAAAACATGATAAATAATAGTAATACAAGTCGAAAATATTACAAACATTAAGATAGATAACATTTAAAAGATAATTGAAAAATTGGTTTCAAAATAAAATGAGGCAAGCAAGCAGCGCGGGCAAAAAAATATTTTTTTCCTATCCGACGGATCCTATGTGCACGATCCCAGTAGATAAGGTAAAGACGAATTAATGCCAAGTAGCACATGGTTAAGGTTTATAATTCGGTCGCCTGAATTAGGGGGTGGGGGTAGTGTGGGGGGATGGTGAGGAGTTGTAGAGTCACCCTATACTTCCTCTTCCTGCCGGACGTGCTAATTTTTTTTTATAAATTTTTAAAATCTAATTTTGGGGTTACGTTTCATAATTTTTGACAATTTTAACCTGATTTATGGTGAGACAGAGTTAGTGGACGGAAGCCCCACGCCACTTAACGTGATGCAGTCGAGGGAAGCCCGGTCGACGGGCTCCTACTTCTGAGTGGTTTATAAAAAAATAACCACGAAGAGGATGAGATCCCCTTCTAACCTAACCTGTCCGAGTTGGGGTGCCCCAGGTACCAGGCTCGCTTCGCTCGCTGTTGCACTCAATATAACACCAAAATATTAAATTTTATATCTACGTTAATTTATAAACATAATTTATGGCTGGCCATCATTTGTAAGAAAGGATCTTTGCGATATTTAGCAGTATTCCGCCGCCACAAATATTCCACTATTCACCAAAATTCTGAAACTCGGAAGCAACGGCATGACGATAAGCTGTCAATGAAATGGCCGACCTAGCGATTAATTTTAAACATTTCTAAATCGATTCGAATTGAAATTTTAAAAATCGATCTTTTTTTGATTTGCGTTAAAAGTGTATATTTACAATATCAAAAGATACAATAAAGTACAGATAACATTGAATTATTGACTTGAAAAACTGTCATTCTTTACGAGTTGGGGTACATTCAACTAATTGTAAATAATTTATAAATCTTAATAAAACAAAAAAGCTTCGATCTCGATTCTCTAGGGTGAAATACCGATTCACTAGATCGATTCAGTACTATATGACATCGATATGACATTGACAGATGAAACGTCAAACACGTGAGAATATTCAATTAATTAGTCATTTACCTATATTTTTATAGAATAATTAAAAATACTTCGACGCTGCTCCGGCAGCAAAAATTGCGTGAGGGTGCTTCATATAAACCCCCTCGACCCCCCCCCCCCCCATAGTGACAGAATCTTCAAATTAGGGCGACCGAATTGTTAACCCAACCCTAGCACACTACCATACTTTACCTAGTGTCTTTGAAAAAGGTAAAGAGAAACGACCAAGAATTTACTTTAGACCATGACGCGAATAAGATAATTATTTTTGGCTTTTAAAACGGTTGCACTTTTTATTCCCTCACTCTCATAGTTCGATAGAAGCCTCAATTCAACATGACCACAGAGAGATCAGACGCAGGACCAACGGATTTACGCACTTTCCAAGGCACAAGGGTAAAATACCGCTATCTTTCTGACATAGGGCTGCATCTGAGAATTTCTTTTCAGAAAAAATCTAATAATTGATTTTCAGCACGACCCAGGACTCAAACCCGGGACATTTTGATCAGCAATCGCATTTACGCTCACTAGATAAATGAGACAGTTTTTTTGAATAAAATACATATTAAAAGCATATGAAGGACTTAAAATTTTGTAACTTCATTTTCCTAATTTTAGTTATTTTTTATAATAAATAACATATTTAACTTTATCTCTTACTTATAATATCATCAACACGTTTAATTACTCTTTGCTAGTTATTTCTAGCTTTCCTTTGTTAGTCGAAATAGTAAGCGCTGATTTGCCAACTATTCGGCGGTGAAATAACATTACGAAGAAATTTGCATGTCTGAGAGCATGAGCACGATAAATAAATACATATAAGTTATTTCTAGCTTTCCTGGTTTCATTAATATTCCCAATGAAACAAGTCTAACGTGATATGTGGCTCATTAATCGTGAATTCTCAATTATAAATATTTGAAGGATGTTTAGTTTAAGAAGTAGTTTTCCGTTCTTGAACCAGCATTTTACTTTGACATTGCTTACATTATTTAAGTTAAAATATTATTAGCTATTGACTATGGAAAAAGCTAAAACCGTAGTATCTGTCTGTAATATCAACATAACTGCCTTTTATATAGCTCAGGAAGTTATTTAGATGCCATTAAAACATGAACCGCCGTTTGGAAAATATTCTTTGTCAGTCTGTCCGGGATAATCTTCGAAATGACTAAACCATTTATGATGAAGTTTCATGAACAGATTAACAGCAACGCCAGGAGTAACCTAGGCTACATTTTGTCAGAAAATTTTAGAATGTTCGTAGTGAAATTGAAAAATTGAGAAAAATAAATGGTCCTTGATAATTATTTTAAAAATCAGAATGATGCCACATAAAAAGATCCCACCAAGACTAAAGGGTCTACTAGTCTCAAATAAAACCACTGACGGTGTTAGTAAAAGTATTAGTAGCTACTTAACCTAATGAAATCTGGTGTTATCTTCTACTGACAAGATATTAATTGGTTCTCGTAAATAATACCTGGTGCGGTAGAATATTACTAACTTATTTGTGCATAAAAATTAACTTTCAGTGAAAAAGACCCCCTTAATATCTAGTAACTGCGCTTGTTTTCGTGTATTATATACACTATAGTGGCACTGTAAAAATATCCATTATCCCATATCGTTCCTTGAGTATCGTCGTGAGAGGCGACTGATGGAATAAAATTAGTAGGTGTTTCGCTGCGTCGTCAGAATAACTAGTAATTAAAAGACTGCAGTTGGTTTGCCAAGCGTAACAACTAAAGCAATTTTCTCTCATGAAGAAGTATATGGAGAGGTTGTGAAGAATTCCTTTTGCCTAAAGATGGGTGTAAAAAATTGCTACCACCACGACCCCTCTCCAAATTTATAGCAATTAGTAAATCTTTAAGAAAATAATATTGCGTTAAAAATGTTGATCTGTTTCAATAATAACAAAATATTAACCAGCTTGGTTACCTAAATAAGAGATCTCGAAGCAGGAATACCTCCAGCTAGTTATCTATACCAGTTATATATCCAACAATCCTAGAAGAGTGTCAAAACAATATTGGTTTTTAGTGATCTCTAAGTCGTTTGACGGTGTTCAACACGAAATTATTGGTACTGGCTATGTAAGAAAATCGATTACCACATATTGTGACAGGTATGAGTGTAACAAGTGGAAACTGAAACAGGAGACAGGACATTTACTGACAACAACTCAATAATGGTTTCTGATATTTACGTGAACACTACACATTAAATTAAACTAATTTTACGGAGGACAGGGGATAATCCCCTTGATAACTTTGGTTATGAAAAAGTAAAAATTAAACGTAACAAAATCTATAAAATTAGTATCATTTAGAAACGCAACAATAATAAAAACTGCGGTTGCTTATCCACAAAAACGGACTCATTCATGTTCATGTACAAAAACTTTATTTAACAAAACTTTAGTAGTCATCAGTCGCAGCATTATGCGCTTATATTTATATCAGCTGTGGACTTGTTATATTCTGTAATGATGATGATGATTATGATTAATTAAAAACTTACCATAAAAAATTTGAAGATTTTATTCATTTTATTGAAGATTTAGAAAACAATTTCTTGGTTTGTATTTTTTTTACAGGATAAGGTGACAAACGAGCACACAGTCCACCTGATGGTAAGTGGTTGCTGCGGCCCATAGACAACCTACATCTATCCTGGATTACAAATCAAAATGCAGATGCGTTGTCACCCGTGAGGATTAAGATGGAATGCCTCTTTTCTAGTAAAAAGGGGCTCCAGTTCTCTACACTCACCATACAAAACAGCAGCATTAAGCTACTATTTCACTCTGGTATTCTCTGGTTACAACTGTACTACTAATATAACTGCAGCATGGCTCTACCACGTATTTTCTTAAAAGCTGCATTTTAACAAATACAGTTGAGGTTTTGAGTAGTACAAAACTTTAACAAGTTTAAAATGACACTGTTTTTTGCTTTTGTATTTCGGGTTTTCTAATTTCTGTAACTCTAACAGCGGGTGTCAGTTAGAGGTTTTCTTTTTCTATTCTACTTACAATAATAATTAATATATTATATCATATTTCGATGTTACTTTCTGTATAAAATGAAAGTGATTGATGAACCGGTATCCGGACGAATTATTTATCGCGAGCTCATTTTTTTAGCGAATTAACTTCTGAATTGAGACACTCTATTTCGGTCTCATAACAGTTTTTCATATTTTCCGCCTCAATTGAATATAATTTAAGTTCATTAATTTATTCATGCTTTTCCTTACATATATTTAGATAATTTTTTATATTATTTATTAGTTTTAATTAACTTTCGCACTTTCCTAACATATCTATTAACTTTTATCTATTTTTTTTAATTTTCTTCTACTACATGAAATTCTTTCTGCTGTTCTTGGTGTGACAAAATTATTACCAGTCAAATCAATTGTTGTGGAGGGTTGAAATGTTTTTGAAGATTTACATTCTGTGAGCTCATTGCCTTAGGGATACTTCGGTATCTGCTACTGGAACTCCTTGAAGAATAGAACTAGATGTGTCGAGTTTGACCTTGTTTTGTTAGTTATGATGAGACCTTAGTTCTGGACTTGATAGAATGATCTGAGGGTGTACTTCGGTGAATACTACTGGTACTCTAAGAGTAGAACTAGGTGTGCCAAGATTGGCCTTATTTTCTTAGTTATGATAAGACCTTACCTTCAGAGTTGATAAAGTGACCTGAGGGCGTACTTCAATGAATGCTTCTAGAACTCCTCGAAGGGTAGAACTAAGTGTGCCGAGTTTGGTCTCGTTTTGTTAGCTATAATGAGACTTTACCTCCGGACTTGATAGAGTGGCCTGAAGGTGTACTTTGGCGAAATCTCAATTAAAATACTGCTTATGACTAGATAAGAAACTTTTTGGAAACTTAATAAAGATGATTAGATTTTTAAGCTATTGCATAGCTTCTATCGCGGGCCTTGAGCGCGGGGACCGAATCCAGAAATTCCGTAACGAAAAAAAACCTCACGCTCCCCACTCCGACGGGCACGGAGGTGTGGCGTTGAAAGCCGTGCATCGTCTAACGTCGTTTCAGTTCGGCAGACTTCGGCACTCGGCAGACTTCGGCACGGTGTTTGTGTGCGTGCGACTAGACGTATGCGTGTACACTAGCTGCTAACTCAATGATAAAAATTCCTGAATAACCTACATGTATTGTAAGATATTAAAAATATTTTAAACAATATTAACTTCTCATTTGTTCAATAAGAGAAAAAAATTGTTTTCTTATCGGTCACCACGCTCAAAAAGTGTAACTTGATTTAATATCAAAGACTTAACTGCATAAATAAAATAAATAAATAATTATAATTACATAAGTTGATAAAAAATGCTATGCAATAGCTTTACCGCGGCAGTCACCGAGTGCCACACGTTTTTTTTTTTTTAAATATATAACTAAATACTGAGATGTTCGTTGTTGTTGTTGTTGTTGTTTGTTGGCATTCTGAGGTCATAGTAAGCTCGGGCTTTACCTGCAGCCTTAAAATATTAATTTTAAAATAAGTTAAATGCGATAAAATAAATAAAAGTCCTGTAATTCATTTACACCTTTCTAGTCCGATAAATAATTAACATTTAACTACAATCTGGTACAGAAGTTTTCAAAGTAAGATCTTTCAGTGATATTATCAATCTCTGTCAAAGAGCATATTTAACTGCTGCAATGCATAAATATAAAATTCTTTGTACCAGTTTCCTGATGTTAGCGAATCGCGGCTGGTTTATCTGGTTGTTTTGATCCAATAGCGATGCAATGATCGTCTTTTTAAAATCTTACTAATATTGATACTGGGTACCTTTCTTGATTTTAGAATATTTTACAGCTTAGTACGCGGCACTGACAACATTGTTGTCTAGAGGCTATTTTTACCTATATTTTACAGATATCCCTAAATAATATAAGTAAATATATGAGGACGATATATTTAGATGTTTTGTTATTTATAATTTTAATATACCTAAGTATAATTTCTATCAAATAATTATTTAATTATAATTCATTATTTTATTTTATTACACGTAACTTATAATAATAAAATACCTATACGTACACTATATATTTTAATGATATATATAATACAATATATTAAATATGTTTGTTATATAATACAAAAGGTAAACATATTGTGTATGTTAATACTATATATTAACATACACAATATGTTTACCTTTTGTATATTATAACAAGTATTGCACCCACCACAAAATCTCATCACTCTGCGGGTTGACCAGCAGAAAATGCCGGGAGGCATTAAGTCCGCCGTTAGTTACACTAATTAATAAAGTGTTATATAAATTAAATAAATATAAATTAGTCATTAAGGACAAATTAGTACAAACTTAATAATAACAAAATTAGTACAAAACAATATTTTTATGGCTATACAAACAAAATACAATACGATGCGATTATTCCCATAGTCGACTTAGACAACACCAGTAAATCGCGATGTGGTTTCGTACATATTATGTAGAAAATTAATCTTTTCACAATTTTTAAATTTCGGTTAAATATTTATCCAGATAAAATATATCTGTGGGCGTAATCGATTTGATAAATATTGTTTATGCATCTAATTTGTCATACGTGAAGTGACGATGTAAGAATATCCGTGGATGTCGTAAGAAGCGACTGGCAAAAACTAAACCGGAAGATGGGCAGTAGCATCTTTCTGATAACAACTAAATAATAATAAAATGTTCGGTGGCAAACCCATGTGTGACAACTACGACCGTCCTTTAAGAGTGGGCTTGATGCCCACTCATAAATGACGGTAAAAAAAGATAGTCCCAGTCCCCGGTGGTTCTGCTATTCGTGGCCACGTTGGTGATAATGGTAATGCGGGGAGGGGAAATTTGCTAAGAATCTCCGGCAGCGGTTCGGTTACCCTACCTTCAGCGACTCAACTTGACAATATTTAACACACACACACACACTGAGAACTGCTAATAAGATCCTGGAGCTGGAAGAAGATATTATTGTAATGTAATTATAATGTAAAGACAAGTTTTTTTTTCGAGATACATACATCACATACATACATCGCGTCAAGTTTCAAGACACCATCCTCACCATCTAGATGCTTGGCGGTCCACTACTGTGCGTTATACTAGGAGTTTTCTTCCTCGTTCAACTTTTGTGTGGAATTGTTTACCACCGGCAATTTTTCTGAACGGATAAGACTTAGGAACCTCAAGAAAAGAGCTTACTCCTTTTTAAAAGGCCGGCAACGCACCTGCGGTCCCTCTAGTGTTGCGGTTGTTCATGGGCGGCGGTAGTCATCTACTATCAGGTGAGCCGTATGCTTGTTTGCCCCCTCTTCTATAAAAAAAATGTATTAAGTACACAGTATGCCCGAACCACAGACTAATGGACGATAGACTTTTTATAAAAAATGCCATGCAGTGGCAGCGTAAGACAATCCGATACCCCAAATCTGTCCCTAGGTGTCGTAAGAGGCGAATGTTAATTTATTTAATGTTTATAATTATAAAAATAATAAAAAGTGCTTCAGATAGATGGCGGTATAATTATCTCCTTTAAACTAGACGTAAAATATTTAGTAGCAGTAGCAGCATCATTGGTGCGGGAAGTCAAGTAATAAATTCGTGAATCCGGCAGCCAAGTGTAATGATTAATGTAATCCCTCCCAATGGGAGGGGCTTATGATCAGCTGTGAACTTTTACGGGCTACGATGATTGCGAAAATTTATAAAAGCTGCAGGTGTATTCCTAGTTCGTGTTAAAAATAACGTTGTTTTCATCACGTATCAGAGCTGTACAAAAACAATGAATCCGAACTTATGTCAGCGAGTCACCTGACCTTGATTGGTCGACTGTAAAGTTCAGCTCTAGAAGTGACTGCACTTCGTGTTCGAGGTGTGCGAAAACCACTGGTTCGGAATTGGTATTCAGATTTTCTTTCAAACCTAAGGTACTTGTATCACATAATTTTTTGATTACTTAAATCGCAATTATTCTTTAAAGAGAACTTTATTTAAATAGAGAAGAGATTAAGAAAGAATGTTAGAAATAATTAAATTTAAACAGGGTGTATACAAAATATATAATAATATATGGGTGCCATTCCTTTTTATTTCTAACATCAAATTTTACCATAAAAATTAAGGAACATTTTCTATGCCTCGAGCCTTTACACGCCATACACAGCCTTTTTATATATTATATAATATATATTTTATAGAATTATAAGTACAGGAAACAGAAACAGAAACCTTTTTATTCAATGTAGATTATAAACAATACTTTTTGAAAGTCACTTTTTTCATTTACCACTGGTTCGCAAAAAAACCTCTGTCCTGGGAAGAACCAGCAAGAAACCCAGCGGGACTATTTTTTTCTGCAAATAATAGCTTAATCATGTTTACAATAAACAACATAAGACAAATTAGAAATAGCTTGGTAGTGATCACCCTACCCAGGGGTTATTATCATCCATAAATTCCTTAATATTATAATAACCCTTTTTATACAAACTTAATTTAATAAAATTTTTGAACTCTGCGTATGACAGGCATGTATGACACGCCGGAATGCACGAGATCGAATTCAGCAATGCGGCCAGGTTTTTTTTTATTTCGTACTTTATCACATACAGGCCCCGCAGCTGGGCAAAAATAAACCGTGCTGAATTTAGGGCTGTCCCATAGATTGTCTCGCAGGCGGGAATTTTTCAATAGTCACCACGCTTGTCATTTGGGTTGGCAACTGCAATTTATATGATTCTGAGTTGTTATGAGTAAGATGCTGCTGCCTGTCTCCTGTTTCAGTTTCCCTCTGTCTCTCCTTAGAACACCCACGGGATTATATGGGGTAGTGGGTATACTTACACCGTCGCTACATGGTTCAAACAATTATTGTTTTATAGCCTTCTATCCTGTTTCTCCATATAAAATTTAACTGTCTAATTTTACGCGCCTCTGTACGCGCAATGCATAGAATGGTGTACAAAGATTTCTCTTCACGTATTAATGCATAGATACAATCAAAATCAGATTATTTAATACTTTTTTGAATACTTAATATTGAAGAATTAAAAATAATGTTTTTATATGTAACTGGTTTCTCGGAAATGGCTTGGCAAAACTTTAAAGATTTGGAAAAATTTTGTACTTAGATAACAAGTACTTTACTAGTTCTTCTAGATAGGTCTTATGCCTGAAAAAGTTGTATTTTTAACGCCGAGCAAAGCACGGTTGCCCATGTACTTTATTTTATATGTAAATGAGTATTATAAAGAGTAAATGTCTGTGTATACACGTATATTGTAGTCGCAAGCGTAAGTGCATATTCATTCTCTCATACTCATAGTTCTACTGCTATTGGTCACAACCGGGGTGAGATCAAGCGCATGACAAATGACTAGCAAATTAAATATCACTTTATGCTGATACTAATGACGTTTTCTGGTTTGTATGATTGCCAACAACTAATACGGCTAAGAGTCTGATTTCCTCTTACTCAATTCCGATGTATCGATTATGATAATCGATTCTTCCTACACTGAATAATACGAATAACTAAAGTTAGTAGTTAATATGTACTACAAGTAAATTATTACTATCAAAGAGTTTTCTACAAAGGAAGCCCTACCAAAATTGTACAGTAGATTAATTAGTGTTACTCTCATCTCATGCAATGTGAATGTTACGAACCGGGCGGTAACGTTTGCTTTATGTCAGAACTCTATTCAAAACTTCCTCGAGTTTTCAATTCACTTGTGTGTATATATAAAGATCATCGTAAATAACGACACTGCAAACAACATAGCATAGCTTTTTGGAATATAAATTCAATTTCATACAGAAATTATATAAAGTTTCATTGTTATTTTTTCTAAACAATGGACATAAGAATAATTATCATAACACAATGTACTGTTTTTTTTTTTACATTTTATTAACTGTAAAGATACGGAAACATATAATAATACATTTATAAATGTGACATACAAAAGGAAAACTGCTATACCGTACTTCTTTTCAGGATCTGGATTTTATCGGGAATTAATAATATTAAAAATTATTATTAATTCCCGACGTTTCACGTGCTTTCCAGAACCCATGGTCACGGGGGACTGAAATGACTGACGTCCCGATGTCATTGTTAAACCCGGCTTCAGCTTTTTTAACTATTGTTTCTGGTCCGATCTATGCAAAATGAACTGACTGTGTTTTGTAGTCTTGCAATGATATGCTTGGGTTTAATTTTAATTTTATTGATTATAATAACCCAAGCAGTTATGTAGTTTCATCCATCATCGAAAGGTCAAAACAGACCCTACAACTAATACGCTTGAAAGAACTAGCGATCTGATTAAGAAATACTCCGAGAAATTGAATCTAAACGTTAATACCTTCATGTGCCAAACCACCGAAGTTGTATGGGTTACCAAAAATACACAAACTGAACACTCCATTATGTCCAATAGTGAGTCAGATTGATTCGCCAACTTACACATTAGCTTAACACTTAGCTAAAATATTATCACCACTCAGAGGACACACAAGAACACACTAAGGATTCATACCATATTGTCACAGATAAAAGACCTAGGTCTTACTGACAACGAAACCATGGTCAGTTTTGATGTTCAGTCTCTATTTACATGCCTACCTGTTGAAGACTGCATCTCAATTACAACTAGGAAACTAGAGGAAAATAACATGCCAGCAGAACATGCAGTACTACTCAGACATTGCCTTACATCTGGCTATCTGTTGTGGGAGGAAGAGTTTTACAAGCAAGTAGATGGTGTTGTGCTGGGCTCACCTGTATCTCCCATTGTGGCCGATATTTTTACGGAAGACTTTAAGGAGAAGAAGTTTTTGCTGCCAAAACCGCTCTTTCTGCTACGAGCTACTTAAGATTTTTGTATTGTACATCGGGGCGTATATTGAAAGTATACAACAGTACGAACAGTTTGGAACTGATCGCGTATAGTTTCAATTTGTTATGAGCATAACTATTTTTAGAAACTATACATAGTTATTACGCTTTTATCGCGTATACTTTCGAATAAGGTACGCTAAAACTTTGAGCGAAAAACATACTGCACTAGTTAAAAACATACATCGTGCATAAACGCGATAGAGTGTATGTTATTAATGTGTGTAGATAGTGTTTATATGTTGTACAAAATAACACTAATGTTATAATTAAACTAATTAATTCCAGTTCACCTGAAAATTCCGTCATAAAAATAAAAAATAAAAGAAAATGTACTATGTAGATTACATAACATATATTGATTAATATTGACCCTTGAAGTTACTTCTGTAACAGCTTCGGCGCTGCGGGAAGTGCAGCCCCTTCGCTCTTTCGTAGCAAATCGCAATCATCCTGTACTGCTGCTCTCTCTCCGCGCCTACGGATTTACAAAAAAACAATCGTACAAAATATTTTTTTTTACATTTCACACTGCTGTTGAGTTATTTTGAATATTTAATGGCAGCTTAAATGTTGAATGAGCTGTTCTACCTCCATCTAATAAAGTTGCTGCAATGTGAGATGATGCAACGGCCAATGCAATACCATTTTTGATCGTATCTCGGCAAGAAGTAGCGAAATAAGGAATGTTTCGCCTAGTGTTGCACAAAATCGGTCTTGGTCTTGCATTCTTGGTCTTGTTTCTTGCACTTTTTAAGCAATACATACAAGAACGACAAGTAAAAATACACCAAAGACCGCCTAATTTTAGCAAGACCAAGACCAACACTGACGGTGCAAGATTTGAGCAAGAACAAGACTAAGCCTGCGAGACTCTTGCGTCTTGCAGTTAGGAATGAGTGTCGTTTCAGGAAGTATAGGAGTTCGGGTATACGCTTAGGGATCTATGAGACGCAAAAAATATATAAAAAAAATTGGAAAATTGGACTTATGCGCATTACGAACAATACCATAAACATACATAGCGGATGAAAATATCCATTAAAAAGAAAAAACAGTGCATCCCTAGTTTTGACCATCGGTACTTTGATAGTGCGCGGCGTCTTTTTGTCGGCATCATCAAAGGTCGAATACTGAATAGGAATATGATCTCCTTTTAATAATAAAATGCAGTAATTTGCTCAATTGACCCTTTTTATTTCTAATTTTTTTTACAAACGATGACAGATACAACTGTATTTTGTTTTAAAAACATAATGGCTATATATATATATAAAACCTACACGGCTTACGAACTAATATTGGCAGGCAAATAATTTTATAGACGCTTCAACATGCCTCCCGGCATTGAAAGTCTACCTTTCAACCAGATTCTTCAGGTTCAGGAAGCGGACAAATTTTGCTAAATGATCGGCGAACTATACCAGTCGATGTTTTAATATCCGCCAACCTTGATACGCCATCCGAGCCTGGATGGACTGCGACGATGCGACCCATCTTCCACTTTAATGGCGGTGAATTCTCCTCTTTTAGGAGTACCAGTGAATTTAACTTCAAAGATCCTTTACAGGAACGCCATTTCATCCGCAGTTGAAGCTCTGATATATATTCTTTGCTCCATCTAGCCCAAAAATGTTGACGTAATTGTTCTATTCGTTGAAATCGGGTTAAAGAGCTTACGGAATGATCTTTATAGTCTGGTGTCGGCAAGGAAGTCAAGGGGCGTCCAATCAAAAAATGACCGGGCGTTAGTGGTAGCAAGTCTTCAGGGTTCGTTGACAAAGGTGTCAATTTACTCCTTAATTTGTATTAATGTGGTATTTAGTTCCTCGTAAGTCAAATTACAATTGCCCAGCACTCTAACTAAATGATATTTAATGCATTTGACACCAGCCTCCGCAAGCCCAGCAAAATGGAGAGAATAAGGCGGTATAAAATGGAAATTAATTCCTTCATTTGGCATTACCTCAGATAAAGAATTACAATACGTCTTAATAAATTTTGAAATGTCGTTGTATGCGCCTACAAAGGAGGTACCATTATCCGCATAAATATTAAGAGGTTTCCCTCTTCTTGACATAAATCTACGCAAAGCTAATATGAAGGTATTGCTAGTTAAATCACCCACTAATTCAAGATGAATTGACTTAGTCGCGAAGCTAATAAAAATAGCTATATACACCTTTACAATTTTACAATCACGGCCATGGCGAGAAACAGATTGAATTGGTCCCGCATAGTCTAGTCCAATATTCTGAAATGGAAAACCAGAAAGGATGCGTTGGTGTGGTAGGTTGCCCATTATTAGAGAGATTGTTTTTTCTTTCATTCTATTGCATCTTACACATTGTCGATAACAAGATCTGGCCAAATTGCGACCTCTAATCGGCCAGTACATCTCTCTTATAGTGGCCAACATTAGCTGTGGTCCTGCGTGCATTAACCTTATGCTCAAATTAAAGCAATTTAGTAAAATAATAGTGGACTGTATAAGTATGGGATGTTTTTTCTCATAACAGTAATCGGAAATTTCAAGACGCCCCACGCATTATTTTATTATCATCGAGAAATACATTAAATTTATGTAACGGACTTTTAGTGGGTAAGCTTTTATTTTTAATTAACATGGTGTACTCCTCAAATGATTCACTCTGAGATATGCTTATAATAACATTGAGTGCGGTTTGCAACTCTTGATTGCTAAGAGGACCGTGAACGGATTGCTTTCTACAATTATTAATAAAACGCAGCACATAAGCAACGGCCCGATTTAATCTAGTATATTTAGAAAAGTACCGCCTAAATCTTCATTGTTGTTAGAATGAAGTATTCCGTGGAGGATAACATTTGACGATTTAATCTCAGGCAACTCGTGATTAATACTTAAGAAATTTGCAGGCCATAGAAAAAAGGACCACCACTTACTCATGGATAAAATATCCTTACAACTCACACCGCGAGAAATATGATCGGCTGGATTACACTCTGTTGGGACATGCCTCCACTCGCAATTTCCAGTATTCTCTAATATTTCAGCAACCCTATTTCTAACAAAGGGACTGGAAGCTTGCTAGGTAACACCTTTAACCATCCTAACACGATGGACGAATCTGTCCAAAAGAAAGTGCGCTTAGCTTGTTGTCTCAGCGATGCTACAACCTTTTGGTAAAGCGAGCCCACAAGCACCACAAAGTTCCAGTCTTGGGATTGTTATAGGTTTAAGCGGCGCGACACGACTTTTCGCCATCAATAATTGAATTAAAACCTCACCCTGATCACTAACGCTACGAACATATAAACAGGCGCCATATGCACGCTCAGAAGCGTCTGAGAAAATATGAAATTCTAACAAACTAGGCGAGTCACAAATAATACGACGTGGAATACGTAGAGTATTTAATTTAGGTAAATCGACTATTATCTCAGCCCACATCTTGCTGATTTCTGGCGTCAACTGCTCATCCCACGACAGCTTGAGCAGCCACAACTGTTGAAGAAGCATCTTCATCTTAATTACACAGGGAGATAGAGGTCCTAGTTGATCAAAAATCTGTGAAATCACAGATAACATATCGCGCTTTGTTTTACCTGCGAATAGCCCTCCTACAGGGAAACAAAGTTGGTCAGTATGTGATTGCCAACCAAGGCCTAAAGTTTTAGTCGGTTCAAAGCCACCAATATTCAAATCAAGCGAAGAAATATAATTTTCACTAACCAGTTGAGATTCATTCGACTTCCACTTTCGCAAAACCATATGAGCTGATGCAAGTGTGGAAGTCACTTTACGGCGCAAATCTGTAACCTCGTTAATATCATCCCCTCCCGTTAGCAAGTCATCAACGTAAAAATCGTGAATGATCACTTGAGCAACCTTGTCATCGGTACACTCTAAGCCTAATTGTTGGAGGCACCTAGTTGCCAAAAAGGGAGCACTAGAGGTGCCGCAAGTCACGGTGTTAAGTTGATAAGCTTGAAGCTGTTCTGAAGGGTTATCACGCCAGACAATTTGTTGCAAATAGCGATCATCGGGATGAATGACTATTTTCCGGTACATTTTCTCAACATCAGCTGTGATAACGTAATTGTGTAGCCGAAAGCGTAAAAGAATGGACAAAAGGTCATCCTGTACCACGGGACATACCATCTGTATATTATTCAATGAAACACCAGAAGAAGTCGGACTGCTAGCATTGAAAACGACTCTTAATTTAGTAGTAGTAATACTTTCCCTAAGCACATCGTGATGTGGTATAAAATGCATCTTACGTGGTAAATTATCATTCTCACATTTCTCCATATGACCCAGACTTTCATACTCTGACATAAATTCTTTATACATTTCATAGAGCTGAGACTGACCTGCTAACCTGCGCTCTAGCGATAGTAAACACTTCTTAGCTCGTGGCCAAGAATCACCTAATACGTCAGGATTATGTTTTAAGGGTATCCTCACGCAAAATCGACCATTTGCCAGTCGCGTGGTGTTTTTTTAAAAAGTGTTCTTCGCATAATTTTTCTTCGTTTGAATAATGAGGCGCAGGGCTTACCTCTTCGAGGTGCCAGAAGCGTACTAACTGTTTTTGTATATCTTCATCTAAATCTTTAATAGCCTCATCTAGAAAGATTCTTGTAAAATTACATTTAATAGAATTGACCCCCTTCTTTACATATCTATAATCAATCGGACCTGATACTAACCATCCTAAGCTAGTTTCACAAAGAATCGGCTGACCGTCCCTTAATTTTAAACTCTGCGTTCCTATTAAGTCCCAAAAGACGTCAGACTATAAGCATGTCAACGGGAGCAGGTGAGTGAAAATTAGGATCTGCCAGAGAAATATTAGATGGAATTTTTAAGTTTGACAAATTAACATATCTAGTAGGTACATTTTCGGTTATTGATGATAGGACAAAACAATGAAGATTACTAGAGAAGTTATCATTCAATGATTTTATCGATACCTTACAAATCTTCTTATGTGTGCCGAAGCATTATTAATACTGACTACCGACTGATTTACATGTAGAGCCGGCAAACCTAGCCTTTGATATAACTCTTCAGTTATTAAACAAGCGTTACTGCCACTATCAAGAATAGCACGAGCAATATATGGACAACCATTCTTACCTATAACTTTAATTAATGCCGTCGATAACAATACGTCGCCTCGTTCACTACACGATGCAGTGCCTACCTTTGCGGACAATGACAAATGTGCGTTAGAATTGAATGACGACTGTAAGCCCGTCGAATTGTTTGTTAGTTCGAAATGACCTTGCATAACAGGCTTATTATTACTACTACTCGTGTTAGATGTATTAATATCTGTAATTGGTTTTACTGGTAATCTGCGACGTGCACGAGAGTTTTATGCTTTCGGTGGCATATTTTGCATCCTGGCTTTTTGCAGTGATTTGCATAATGTCCTTAATTAAGACAATTGAAACATACTTTATAGTCTGGCAGTAACTGTAGACGCGCATCGTTACTTAATCCAAGAAACTGAGGACAACTGCTTAACTTATGGTCACCCTTACATTTAGAGCACAGTTTGGCGGAAAAAGCCGAACCGTTTTTATATTACCGGTATCCCGAACTGAAAGCATTGCCTTAACTTTTGAAGCATATTTTATAGAAGAATTTAAACGGTTAGTAGCAGCAGAATGAGACATTTCTAGTGTTTCGATTAAATCGGCTCGATTTTTTAAAAACATTAAAAATATATCGAACGTAATAGGTGTATCTTTCTCCAAACGACCTTTAGACTCTTCCCATTCGCGATGTGTCTTAGCATCTAATTTTTGAGTAATAATATGAATGAGAAGTGTGTCCCAATGTTTGGTTAGCTCACCGAGGGATTCTAATGCACATAAATTTTTATTTATTTGATCAATGAGACGTTTTAAGTTGACAGACAATTCTTTATTAATTGGTGCTATATTGAATAAGGCTGTCACATGATTTTGAATTAGTAGTCTTTTATTATCATATCTATCACATAATATAGTCCATGCGACGGTGTAATTAGCTGCCGTGAATTCGATTGATTGTATTACCACAGCAGCGGGCCCTTCTAACGACGCTCGCAGATAGTGAAACTTATTTATGTCATCTATCTCGTCATTTGAATATATGAGGCTCATGAACGTGTCATGAAACTCTAACCAATTATCATAAGAACCATTAAATTTAGGTAGTTGAATAGTGGGCAGTTTAACAAATTTATGATTGCCGGAATGAGAGCCACCGTCACTGTTTGCGTCATCTGACTTAATGCAATCTGCTAAGATTCTTTTTGCAAGAGAAAGCGATTTAAAATAAAGAGATTCAAACTCAGTTCGTTCTGATATCTAGGCGTCTATGTTATCAGTATTATACTCGATGGATAATTGTAGCTCATCATATCGTTCATACATTGACTCAATCCTACCAATACGTAATTGCAACTCATTTACTTCATAGCAGCCAATGAAGATACCTTCAGTGAACTTAAATAATTTGAAAAAGCAGTTATTTGTCCCTTGTAGCTAGCTCGTTTCCTAATTTGCTTCTTATCTTATGGCATGTTGACTGGAATTGGGAGACTAGTGCAAATGCCTGATAAATTATACAAACAAGAAGTTTATATTTTATAAAATATAATTCATAAGTAGTTTTATACAATTTTGTTTACAGTTATAAAGAAATGAAAACTAATTCCCTTACTTATTTTGATAGTTTAAACTCGATAAAGAAAAAAATTATAATATCGTCAATATAATTTAACTAAGCTTTATAATTTAATTCAATTATGATTTGACGGTTATCAGAAACTATATAAAACAATATTAAATGAATTTTAGCTGATTAAATACTTTAAGTTGTACGTAATTATTTTGTAAGTAATTTGGTTGGTACTAACCTGATAAATTAGCAGTCGATTTACACAAAACACTACCTGATAATGAGTGCTGGGTTAAATAAATTAAATAATAGTCCAATATCAAAGGAGCTAAGACTCCAGATTTCTTGGTTGAATATCTTCACTCCCTCGGTGGTATTTCCACAATGAATATTTAAGACTTCCCAAGCGTATTCCACTAAATAATATCTTGTCCCATTACGTTTTTTCAAATCCGGCTTCGATTTAGGACCATAAATATGAATATGATCTCCTTTTAATGATAAAATGTAGTAATTTGCTCAATCGACCCTTATTAATTCTAATTTTTTTTACAAACGATGACAGATACAACTGTATTTTGTTTTAAAAACATAACGGCTGTATATATATATATATATATATATATATATATATATATATATATATATATATATATATATATAAAACCTACACGGCTTACGAACTAATATTGGCATTAGAACTGCTAATATAATTTGACAGGCGCTTCAATAAATACTGACCTGTCAAATAAATTTTGCAGCTATTCGGAAGTACAAGGTCAAGATACACGCGCCGGCGGCTTCTATTGATATCGCATTCAATTGTCGCCACCACGTCGCACGCACTACATTTGACACTGTTTGAATGCCGCCACAGAGTAAATGTTCCAAAGAATAAAATAAGTTTCCGGGTGCTCAGAATGGACACGAATACATTATGCTGATCTCGCAAGGAATACTGTAATTAGATAATGGTAAGGATAGGTAGATACCATAATAATTTATTCTAGTAAGTAATTATTATAATATTAACTATATGGGTTTATTAATTTATAATAATTACTTACTATTATTATTATTACCTAATAGATAAACATGTTCAATAAGTTCACTGCAAATGTGTGTGTGAAATGTGTGAAATGTGTGTTTTTGAACACAAAGTGTTCGAATATGTCGTCACCCATTTGATAAATATTGTAGACACTTTTAACACACTTGAAACGTGTAAACATTTTGTACAATGCTAATCGAACAATATAAAAAGTGTGCATATTAAATAAAAAGCGTAAAATAAGATCTATGCACTTTTTAGGAGCCCGTGTATCTCTTAAAGAACCGTTTAAAGAAATTGATTGGATCGAATTGATGTAAATAATAATGATTCGCACAATTTTAATAGTAGAAATAAAAATAAAATCACAATACCTGCTTTCCGGTTACACAAAGTATATAATGCGTTCTTGGGTAGCGATATACGCTTTTATAATAAGATTCCAAAAGAAATGTTAGATCTTTCACCTTTTCAATTTAAGTCAGACAAAAATGCTTGGAACTGACCTCTCGTACTACACAGGACTAACTAGAAATTTCTAAACCGATTTGGTATCTACATATACATTTGATATTTTATGTTTGACTTATCACTTCACATAATTATATAACTATTGTAAAAATATTTTGAAAAGAGCAACTACTGAGTTTCTTACTTTCTTCCATGATTCTTCTCAGTAGAATCAGAACCCCTGGACATGGAAAAGAAAAATTGGGGAAAACAGTGATTATATGACTATTCAAAAGTGTATTTTTAATGCCTACTTGAATAAAACATATTTGAATTTTGAATTTCAAACGAGTGAAGGCAAATTTAATTTAATTAACGTAGATTAATTCAATCACAAGAAGAATATAATATACACAATTTTATTTACATATTTACATTTCATTTTTACGTAGGCACACTATACCTATCTGGCAACGAATCTACTTTATTAATCTTCTGAAGAATCATTAATTTTATTAAAGGATGTCGAACTTTCCTTTGTCGGTCTTTCGGCGTGTACTTACAAATAGTAGTATTTATTTTAATTCCAGTCATTCCCAATTGAGCTTTGCTTCGAGTCTAATGCTTATTAATTGTTTTTACTCTAATCCTTGTTGTTCTCGGAGTGATAAGTTTACAATTTGACATGAGTGACGAAGAGTCGAATAGAGTTCTAGTCGGAGTAGTGAGAGTTGGAGTTATAGATCTAAAAGTAAAGGGGATGCCCACTGTTCATAGACATACTTCGGCCATGGGTGCCCACATATAAAAGCATATGGAAATGATAATATGCAATTAAAATAATGAAATGGTTAAGGAATTGGTTTAAAAAAAGTCGGGATTTTTATGATATAAAGCTTTTTATTTTCACAAATACAGCTTTTTAACGACTACTTTTACCAATTTTATTGCTTTTAATTTCTTTAACTTTTAATTCCCGACGCGTGATTTTTCTTTTTGGAGGCCTATGCCAAAAGGCACACCGAACAGAGGGACTTACTTTAACTAGTATTACAATAGGAACTCAAACACAAATATTATGTAACCCCAAAGTTCGGAAATAAATGGCTATATTATTATTATACTATTATTATTAATTCCTGACGTTTCAGGTGCTTTATAGCACCCATGGTCACGGGGTACTGAGGTGACTGCCATCCCAATGTCAGTATTGGGACATGGAGTACCTTCAGCTTTTTATTATTATTTTTATAGTCCAATCTACGCAGATTGAACTTACTCTTGTGGCGGTTGACATTTAAAATAAGGCAACAACCAGTCATAAAAAAAAATTATATATTGGTAAAGGAAAAGGTCGTGGGCGTGATTCCGATAATTTAAAAAAAAATGCCCGTCTGGCTTCACTGGCAGGTGCAACGTTACACTCTATCTTTAAGTCTTGCAGTGGTATGCTTGGGGTTTGTTTTAATTTTATTAATTATAGTGTCCTAAGCAGGTGGCAGTACCCAACCGCCTTCTCTACTGAAATTAGGATGTTTTTTAATTTCAGTAGCCTCACATATCATCCTTGGTAGGAATTAATGTTCTTTAACGAGGATTTGTGGTCTATCAAATCTGATGTATGTCTATCTGGTTGGGGTGACACCCTTGACATACGGTAGTACAGCAGGCACACGCTCAACTGCGGTCGGCTTCACTCGGTCACTGTGACGAAGACGTGGGACCCGAAGCTTGATTTTGTGCAGAACCTGCTTGACGTGCTGAAGCTCCGCGGCCAGGTGCTTGTTCTCACAGATCCCATATGCTCTCTGTAACAAAGATTTGCTCATGGTAACTAACTGTGAAGGATTATGGTGAGATTCACCGCTTAAATATCAGTTTGTATGGGTCTTTTTTCTATACACAGTGTGACCTATGATGTTGTTAGGATTTTGGATAACAAAAACATCTAGGAAAGCTAAGAAATTATTTGCCTCAGATATAATATCATAATTACTGAATAGAATTTGGCACAGAGAGTGGTAACGATGGATAAAATTCATAGGAACAACATCCTGATTTAATATTTCTTGGGCCATATTCATGAGCCGCTCTAATTTGTTTCTTGGTACTTGCAATAATGCCTATATGCATTCATCACTATCTCCTGTTCTTACTTTTATCAAATATACAGCAAGTGCAAAGCATCCACTATGTTTACTTGACATTTTGGGCACTTCAGACAGAATTTATTGGCATTGTGCCTTTGTGCGTAGATAATAATGTACAGTATATTCGGGCATATTGTAAATATTTTCAAAGTCTATATGATGGTAAATATTATCTTACAATAATGTAGAAAAATCTATAATTTGTGCTACACTAAATGTTTTAATATGGTTGTATATTAATTCTAAAAGTAAATACCAAGAGTTACTATTTAAATGGTAGTTACTGATTCTACATTCTGGAGGTACATAGTAATTGTATTCACAAAAATACATACCCGCAATGCTGATGGAACAGTGAGTTGATTGGAATTGTTACAACCAGGAAAAAACATTGATTTTGTGTGAGTGGTGCTCTTACAAAATTAGGCAGCAGTATATTGTATGATGTATGATCTAAGCTTTGTTGTTCTAGTTCAATACATTACTCACTTTAGATTGCTACAAGGATGGACTAAATGATTCAGATGGTTCCCGTTCTAAAGTTTAACGTGTTGCTGCTTTATCAATCCTTCGCAATCATGACACTCACGCGATGACGATGGCAACTGAAATAATATTAAATAAAAAAAATAAGACAAAGTGAACAAAATAAAATAGATTTGTTTACTTTAAACTCAAATATAGGTAAATGTTACTTAAAACTTAATGCCCTATATTATTTAATAATTAAGGACTGACTGCCTACCAGTAGTCCAAAAACAATTAAAAATCGACTGTCTTATTTCTTGGTATTTGATAAAAATTGTCCATTTCGTAACTATCTGGTGTTAGCTAGCTAATCTTATCGCCGTGTTACAAATAAGCTATTTTGTCAGGTATAGCTTGTGCATATGTTAAAAAATAAAACAACTTCATCATTTCATACATTCATCACTCAAATATTAGCACTAGAATTAATAAATTAAAAACTGTTGAACACTTACTTTTAACTGTTGTCACACTATAATGTGATCGACAATCTCACTCCATATGAGTTCTTGAGAATTTATTTGAAAAATAACAAACAAAATAACACAATGGCAACTATTTAGTTGTGAATTCACTAGTACCTTTTTACTTGTTGAATTGTGATTTCATTTCGCATGACATATTTCCTATAGCTGTCAGATTTGATGTTGCCACATAACTAACATAAATACAACGAAACGATATCGATTTGTATTCGATTAGTAATTTAATGAAAAAATAATAATATTTGAGTTTCGCTTTCAGTTCTACACGCTTTTTAAAATATATTTTCTTTTATTTTTTTAAATTATGTTTTAAACGTATTTTTAAGAACAGTTAAAATGTGGAGTAGCGTATTGTTATGCTCTAAACAGTTCATGGTAAATCAGCTAAAAATTCACTTGTTTAATTATCATAACATGATTCCATTTTAAATGTATTGTTAAAACAGATAACAATAACAGTTAAATTGTGCAGTAGCATTTTATTGTACTCTAAAGAATTCATAGTAAATCAGCTAGTAATTCGCTTGTTTAATTATCATAACATCATAATATCCATAGCGATTCGATTATTATTCGATTAATAATTTCATAAAAAGAGAATAATCTTGGAGGTGTTTTAACTTCTGCTCGCTTTTTAAAATGTATCTTCCTTTTTTATTTAAATTCTATTTTAAGTGTATTTTTGAGAACAGTTAATTGTGCAGTAGTGTTTTATGAAGCTCTAAAAAATTCATGGTATATCAGCTAGAAATTCACTTGTTTAATTATCGTAACATGATTTCATTTTAAATGTATTGTTAAGAAAAGATAAGAATAACAGTTATATTGTGCGGTAGCGTTATGTTATACTGCATAGAATTCATTGTAAATCAGCTATTAAATCGCTTATTTAATTATCATAACTACAGATGTGAAGGCGGTTGTTAACGTTTTCAACAAAGCCGATAACAACGGTTGTTTTTGTCTTGAAATTGATAAAAATTGTGCAGTTGCGTTTTGTTAAGCTTTAACCTTTTGAGCGCCACGCCAAAAACGCATTACCGTGTCCTGTACGCCAAAGCGCCAAAACAAAATAGTGTTGCCAAGAGTTGATATATCGATAACGTGAAATAACTTGTTTTTGTTGGTTTTTTATGCTATAAATGACTCTTAATAAACTGTATGTTTTATTTAATCTTGTGCCGTCTTCCACTCTTTTTATATATGTACTTTGTACATATAAACATAAATAAAAAACAAACAATAACAATAAAATAGTAGTAAACATTAGCACTACTCTCCATCCTAATGACGACACTGTCGCGACTGGACGACAACGGCGTAGCTGACCTTCCCTTTTGAAACATTCTTAAAATGTTGTGTATCGATTTCAAAATCGATCTAACCGAAATATACAGACATCGATTCATAATATTTTATGTGTCGGGGAAGGCGTAGGCCAAGTGACGCACAGAAGAAAAGTCTTACACTCTTATGACAATGGGGATTTGATATGATGCTGATGCTGCTAGATGATTTTGAGACTGAGAAAGAAAATGGCACAACACAAAATGAAAAATTGCTCTTCACACCCTAAGTAAAAAAAATCATTAATTGTAATTTTGTATTATAATTAAAAAAAGGTACATAATTATTCATTAATCAACAATTGTATATAATTATTCGCACTAGGTAAATCAGCCTTATAATACTAAAATCTTGGTCATGGAATAAATAAACATATTTGTTCACCAATCAATCAAAAATTCAATTCATCAATCAAAAATCAAAATTCATCATCATCGACGCTTTCCAAAATCCGAATGAGTTCTGAGGAATCGTTCATGTTGCATTGCTCTACTTTTCTCGGTAATCACTTATGACGTCATCAGGGTGTCGTCTATCCTTGATCACGGTGCCCAGTGAACTGATTTTCGATGACGCGCTAAAGATGCGCTAGAGTTGAGATATTAGATTTATTATGCGAAGATAATCTGATAACATTTTTTTATTCATGTAGCTAATTATAGTTTTATGTTTATAACCTTTAATTTTATTCAAATATCAATAATAATAGAAAAAAAAAACACCATTGAGCTGAATTTTGGATAGTTTTCAAGAAATCTATGCCTCCCGCGTTTGACACTAGCGGTCAACCATGGACGACTTTGGCGTGCTGGACATAGTATTTGCTTAGATAAAATTCCATTTTTATTAGTTCAATGTTTCTTAGTACTTGTGGCTCTAGAAGACTTGTTTTTTTATACTCACATGTTGCTGGGTTATTCCTATTTTGAGGAGTATAGAATTAAAATACCTGTAATAATTTTCCAATATCTATATTTCATATTTTTCGGAGCCGGGTTTTTTGTCAACTATAGACGTCGTTGGCGCTCAGGGCCCGCAGGTGTTGGTCAAGTATAGGCGACTTTGCCGCTCAAAAGGTTAAAGGATTCATGGTAAATGAGCTGGAAACTAACTTGTTTCGTTATCATAACGTGATTCTATTTTAAATGTGTTGTTATAAACAGATAAGAATAACTTAACCGATCTTCTTTAAAAACAGATAAGAATAACAGTTCTTATCTGTTTTCAAAGAAGATTGGTTAAGATTAACAGTTAAATTGTGCCGTAGCATTTGTTACTCTCTAAAGAATTCATTAGAAATCAGCTAGTAATTCGCTTGTTTAATTATCGTAACATCATAATTATTTAAAAATTATATTAGCACTGTAATGATGACACCGTAAATAATCGATCGAAAAAAGAGAATCGATTTTTTAAATGTGTTTTGTGATTGGCAACACTTTTTTTTTATTCACAAACTAATGACATAATGATTTACCTAATTTTTATTATTATGTTTCCGGTACTTTTAATTTGTGCAAAAATATTCCCATTGTTTGAGGATAAATGAATACCGCGATTAATAACCATATATAAATATATAATTTTTTAACAAATTCACATTGTTGGGCGTTCCATGGCCGAAAATGGGCGTCCCCCTTTGATGAGTTTTTCGACATAATTCATGCATCCCAAATTGCTTTGTGTAAATTATGCCAACATAAAAAAGGTTGAAATTAAAATGAAAAATAGAAACACTTCAGGCTTAAGGAAACATCTAATATCTTTCCACAAAAAAGGAATCACAAAATTTATTCCTGAAAAACCAAAATTAAGTGGAGATATCACAAGCTTTTAGTGGTAGTTATATATATATAGATTATAGTGTTAAATATGTATTTATAATTCATTCATATTTTCATTTGTTTTTATAATCGGCGAGACACATGATTAACTGTTTTATTTTAGTCTGAAAATAGCTGTGACAACATCACGACAGCTACAGTTGATTGGATGGTTAAAAAATATCTTCCCTTCTCATTTTTCGATGACGAAGCTACACAAGTACATTTTCGATCAATTTGCCCAAATATGGTGTTTCCTAAAAGGTCCACACTTAGAAGGAAGGTCAAAGAACGGATTGAAGAGCTTCAATTGAATCTTAAGAAACGACTACAACAATTTTCATCAAAAATGTCATTTACCATTGATGGATGGACGTCAATTGCTGGTAGGAGTTACTACAGGGTCACTATTCATTATAGAGACAACGAATGGAAGTATCGATCTGTAGTCCTTGATTTTATACCATCACGCGGTCGATTTACTGGGGAAGATATTGCAACGATTTTCCACGAATGTTTATTGGAATATGACATAATTGATAAAATACAGGGTATCACGGTCGACAACGCAACTGCAAATACCAAATTTATGTATGAATTGGACAAACAGCTGCCACACTTTGATTCAGACAATCAACATTTCCGGTGCTTTGCTCACATTTTGAACCTTGGTGTATAAGATTTATGAAAGACGTGAGCATTACACAGTGAAACTGACAATAAGGGACAAGAACAGCAGTATGAAGATAATGAAGACGAAACTGAGGAAGATGAAGAATATGCGCCAAATATTGCTGACTCATGTAGAGCTATAACAAAATTACGCAGTATTTTCAGTAAAATAAAAAGAAGTGAGATATTGAAGTGGAAGTTTCAGTCTGCTTGTGAAGCAGCTGGCGTGCCATCAAATCTGAACCCCATAATCGACTGTCCAACGAGATGGAATTCCACACATGATATGATTGGATTTGGTTTAAAAGTGAGAACTGGCATTAACATATTGTGGACTTCTGTTACCGAATTGAATGATTTTCAAATCACAGATAGGGAATGGCAAATACTCGAAAAAATATATAAGTTTCTAATAAACTTTAAACTTCTATCAACGGAACTTGGTGGAGAAAAATATGTTACATTACCGCTAGCCATTGTATCATTCAATCTCTTGCTCGATAAAATTGAATCCATGGTAATACAATTAGATGAGAAACCTAATCGATCCGAAGTGGATGAAAGGCCCATTCTGGGTTTTCAAGCAGCTCGAGACAAAATGTAAAAAGAGCAACTGGATTTATTGTACCTCTTTAATTTTAGACCCAAGGCATAAGACTCACACTTTTGACATGACATTATGGGGGAAGCAAATTAAAACAGAAAGCCTGCGCAAATTTAATGAACTTTATAAAGAATATAAAAGTCTACACTCAGTGAATACATCTCTAGAATCCCAAGAAATGAAAAGAAAGTATGTGAATATGATGAAGATGAAGACGTAATAGACTTTGAGAAATTGTATGCATGTCCCTCGACGCCATCTGGATCTGGATCTTTTCATCAAGTCTTAGTTATAGACGAGTTGGAGGAGTACCTAAGTAAACCCAGAGCCGCCAATTCGGAAGACATTTTAGTGTGGTGGACGACGCATGAGACAGAATATCCGACGTTATCGAAGATGCCCCGTGATTTTCTTTCAATACCTGCAGCTTCAGTACCTGTTGAGAGATTATTTTCTAAAGCATCATTAGTAATTAGAAAACATAGAAATAGGTTAAGTGATGACTCAGCCAGATGGTTGCTTTGTATTAATTCTTGGTCAAAAGAATTAATATAAAGTAACAGTAAGACAATGTCAAAGCTGTTGTGTACTGTTATGTAATTTAATTTGTATTGTATTTCATTTTTTTATTTAAATAAATGGTAAATTGTATAACTCTTTTATTCCATTTCATATAATGGTCTATCAATCTCTTTCTAGACAGATA
Organism: Parnassius apollo; assembly: GCA_907164705.1. Lineage (NCBI taxonomy): Eukaryota > Metazoa > Arthropoda > Insecta > Lepidoptera > Papilionidae > Parnassius > Parnassius apollo. The sequence goes on from CAJQZP010000693.1 coordinate 25,827,397, forward strand.
ATGTTCTTTATAATACAGTCAAGTTAATGTCATTAATTTGTTTTTTATCACAAGAACAAGACTGAGAGCGCAATACCAAGACCAAGAACAAGACCATGTGTATTGGCGCAAGACCAAGACCAAGACTGGCTAAGTCTCGTCTTGTTCATCATTTCATCCAAAAAAAATCCCCGTTGCCCTGCCGGAACTGCCAGCATAATGCGGTCGTAAATTGTTTTTGTTCATCGTTTAGTAGTTGAACATTGCGAGTAACAACCGTTGCCAGTTCTACAGTATTATACTGCATTTCACAATTCATATCTGTGTTGATTAAATCAGATGCACTTCGATGTGGTGAACTCATACTGAAATCACTGATTGGTAAATTCGCAATGTCAATGCAATAATTCTTGATAGCAATCAATGCTTCATTGTATATTACATCACTGAATGATATCGTTAGATCGTGGCACCTTTTACGATGGCAATACATCATCAGTCATTGAATTTTTGTGATTATCCCATAACATTTGTGAATGGGTCGGGAAACATGTAGTCAGAACTATAGCAAATAGTAGACGAATTTGTTTTCCTGTGCAGTTTAAAGCTGCTTCAGCAAGCATACTGTCCCAATGATTGTCGTCTTCCAGCAATCCTAGTGCAAGGCATGCATCTTTATACGTCGGATACTGTTGTCCACTTACTTTACGTTTATCTTGAAATGATAATGGTGTGGTGACATTAACCAATTGGATTGACTGTATATACATGACCCAAATTATTTGATTTTAATAAACCGGTGTAGTGTAGTGCTCCCACGTTAATATACTTTAGTGTTAAGGTAAAATAATGAGCAGTATAATTAAAGATCTAGAACAAACCACACGTCTCTCTTCATTGACACTTTTGATATATTACACCGGAACGTGCATCGAATGGTGTGCCTTGCTTGTATAGCATCCATTTTTTCGATTGAGCCCATGTACAATAGCGTGGTACTTCTGAATAGAGCAGTGTTTGTGCGAACGACTACATAATTCAAAAAATTCGGTGAGAGTAGTTTTTGTGGATTCATAGCACGATCAAGCACTGTTTTGTTCGTGAAAATACGCGCTGGCCATTTTTAAGATGCACGGCTAAATGGATAACTGCTGGATCCCGTTCATGAATTGGGAAACAGTAGCTAGGCCAGACAGCTTCATTGGAGCTGATATACCGGCCAATTTGGTAATTCGTTATTTCATTATTTTTTTTTAATTTATCTATTGAAAGGAGAAGCATTTACATTAGTATTTTACAGAAATACACCCATATTACTTTCTTTATTCACATACTTGCAAATATATTTGATGCTGTTCACCGAACTGCAGAACTCAATATTAATATGAGCATTGAATGTTTTGCTCAACAGAGCTGAATATGGTACTGCCCAACGATTATCGATGTTTGGGTTACTGAAAGTTTTAATGAATGTTTGTTCGCCATTATCGGTACTTCTTCGACTATATATTGGATATCCGCTGTACGATGATGGTAGAATGACAGAGTTACCATTTTTGACAGTATCAGCGTTGTTCGCAATAGCATCCCGCAAGGGAATGTATTTCTCCGCACGCAGCTTCTGTTGGTGATGTCGCAATTATCGTAGTCGTTCACAATCGTTTCTATCTTAACGTACATGTCCACCATGATTTGTTGGTAAAGCTCACGACATCATAAAATGACATTGTCTTGACCGCGTCTAATCATTAAACGATACGCATAATAATCTTTGGAGCTAACGTCCTTCTTTGTTTCGGCCCCTGTAATGATATATATTTAAATTAATTGACTTTTTATTACTTAATAAGAAATAAATTATGTTTTTAATAATGAGTGAATTACCTGTTTCGGGATCTCGTTCTTTAATGTTTGTACAATATCCGTCTTGTCCTTTCCAGAAAATAAGCGGATATTGAAGAGCGTCATATGAACGGAGGGTATCAGCAATGAACTAAAGATTATTATTTCTTCTTCAAATCACGATTTATCGCGTAGCTGTACGGTCGCCCACCATGATTCCAGCAACGTCGTCAACAACAGGTGCGTTGAATCCACGTATATGCTCTCCATCTGGTGGGAGGATTGATGACAATAGCGTGATTGTGACTTTGTAGCTTGCGCATGTGTCATTTTAATAATTACAACTATTCATTATGCTCATTTAACAGAGCTCCAGCTCGCCGACGATGAACCTGGCAAAAGCTGAACTGAGGTTATTGTAGTCGCAACGTGCATCCACGTGATTGGCGAGTGCGCGTTCGGAGTCCTCGTCACCCATTAAGTAGTAATATTTTAGAGAAGGTAGTAATATTTTAGAGAAGGTGATGTAATTTCGTGACAGCATTTCCCTCTTACAAAGTTTGAACTACTCGGTTCATTATTCTCTCTCCGTAGAACCGGGTGAATATCAATTGAGTACAGTAAATGCAAATGAATCCCGTAAAGTGACCCTATGTCGATGGGTAGTAGAGGTGGTCAATGGACGTATTGAGAGATTTTAAGCTGCTGCGCCAGAAATATATTAATAGAGCGTCTAATCATTTGATGCAAGACTTTAAGGTGGCAACAGCATTAATAAATAAGTTTCACCCGATTCTAGAAGACAGAGAGGATGCTAGGTTAATAATCTCCATAATACAGGAAAGAATGTTTACCCCTAATTCATTGTCTGATTTTGTAGAACGCAATAACTTAAATAGAAGACGGGCCCAGTTTGAAAGTATTACTGCCAATAATGAGAACTTTTTAGATTTTCCATTTTAGATATGATTTTAATACCGTTAGGTGTGTATCAAATTAAGGAAGTCCGTTCATACTACAGTGAACATGTGAGACGTGATGGTTCGTATGTTAATGAGGTGTGCAGGGAGATCGATCAGAATTTAATTAACGACGAATTAATTAACTCTGAAACCATATGGTTATTACGAGGCCAAGTTCACAGCCGTCATATCGGCAATAAAACATATTTTGTTTATATTTTAGTCACTAATAGGTCGACAAGCAATCGTGCAATATTGCTGTAATTGCATCGTTGGGCGCAGAACCATCGGTTGCTGCGCCCATGTTATGACAATTATTTGGTACTTGAGCTTTGCGCGACATCAAAGTTATATCGACCTCCCTGCACAGTTTTTAGACAATATTTTATCAAAAAAACAAACTTTTACAATATTAATAAAGATAAAACTTCTTCTACATAATTATAACATAAATTAGGTAGTTCTCATAACACCCATTTAACATCTCAGGGAGGAAGGGGTGCCTAAAAAGCAGCGCTTCATGGGATCTTAGTTCCATGTAATCAGAAGCCAAGTCACCTCCGTTTGCCTAAATTTAATTAAGGTTAAATAATTAGTTTATATGTAAACATGTTTATTAAAAGTGGCAATAAAGTGATATTTATTTATTTAGTAAGTTCGCTGGGATGCTTTCATAGTCAATCGTTTAAAGAACGCCGTCCAGACGCACACGCTTGCAAATGCTCTAAATAATAGTCGCTTTTTATATTCACGCCGTTCAAGCCCGCACTGTTGAAACATAGTTGAAACGCTCGCTGTCGGCTTGACAGTGAAACCGACCTAGATCCTTGCATATTTCGGTATTAGGTGTCTTACTGTACCGTATATACCTACTAATGACACCATCTCAAAATATCTGCTATCTTGCCATTATATACATACATTTCTATTTTTGAATTAACACACAAAAATTATATCTAATTCAAAAACCAATGCTAAAAAAGCAGGTATGTTACCCAGATTCTATGCATTTTTACGTTGCACTTACATCTACACTTAGGCTTTAGAACAAAAACTGTATACTTAATTATCTAGGTGGCTACTAAAAATAGCTAAATCTTGTAGGAAATTGTTTTTCAGTTTCTAAAAATCACTATGAACTATGAAAAACCATTATATTCGTGGTTCGATTATAACCTCAAAATCTGATACTTTTTTTGGAAATATATCTGTTCTGCAGCTAGTCCGCTATCAAAATAAGATCATATAGGAATTTACTAATGATCGACAATATAACACATAATTTTTCGATGCTATTGGTTCCGGGACGAACAATGTATGGGCGCAGAGCAATGTCCTTTGTAAAAATTTATGAGATTCGTTTGGCATTGGCAGCAATGAGCCCACTTTGTGATAAACTTGGCCTTTGATTTTAAACGTGAAAAATAATTGTTGACCGTTTGCAGTAACATTTTGAACTATTTCTGTTGCTCCGAACGATGACGTTTGGAAACGTGAATTGATTGTGGGAATTTAGACTTTAGGAACAGGCTAGAATCTGGATCCGTACCAATAAGTAAGCCGTGCAATGGTTCAGGTGGTGTTTCAACTTCCATTAGTTGCACTTTTCTTGATGAGCACCACATCCCAACTGGCTCATTTTTAAATTTATGCGCATGAGAGTGCACGCACGGTTTGTCCAAGTACAAGTACCAATGACCACTTTTAAATGAGCATAATATTCAACATCAGGCTTATACTGGAATGCTAGTCGAAGGAATGAATCTGATGTAAATGCTCGAAGTACTTGTTAGCGTTGTTAGTTAATTGCTCTACGTCTATTGGCTACAAATCTGCGCCTTTCTAATCGTCTTTGTTCATTTCGTTTATCTTGTGCCTCTTGCGATTGTGATTCACGTAACTACATTGTTTCGTTGAATTAGTTCGTCTAATCTTTGTGCTCTTCTGTCTAGCATGACTCTAGATTTATTGTTTGACGACTCAAATTGGACCCTTTGCGTCTTGCTGGCATTGTTGCCTGTACATAGAATATATAAATAAATCAATTTGAAATACTTGTTGGTGAAAAAACAGTTAAATAATATTGTATTCATTTGTATAATAAATATAAGTGTTTTATTATTTGACTTACCTTTCAAGATAATAAAAAACGTATATTTATTAAACACATATACGTTTCTAATGATATAATGTTAAGCATAATATATATATGTATGTACAGGTAAAGTAATGGCCGTTGTTTGCGGGAGCTCACAACACGTGCTGATTTATTTCAGATTGCCTAATCGACTAAAACTGTAAACTGTCTTTATTAATTACTAATAAAATTTAAATAAATAGTAAGAGCACTGAAAGATAATGATAAATTCACTAGGAGAATTGCACTGATAAATTAAAACGATATGATGTCGTAAAACAGTCACTGCTACGATCGAGACCCAAATAAAACCAAAAAAAATATTGACGAAAACTGTATTCTCGTAGCACTAAGTAAATAGATTGGATGTGTGGATTGAAGAAATTAATCACTAAATATTAATAAAACTCAGGACTGTATTTAAAAATAAAGAAAAGAAAATGCCTATTACTGTGTTAGTAGTCTGGTTGTTTTAAAAGAGTTAAGTTTCATTTATCTTGCGTTGATTGCAAAGTTGTTAAATACAAAGCTTACGGGCGTCAGTTTTATTTCCACGCCTGTAGCTTGCAGATACGATGAAACTTTCATCCGAAGCTTTCTCTACTGAGGCTGATGAAACAAATTGTGGATTTATGCCACGCTACTGAGTATTACGACTTTTTTTGAAAACAAGTCTTTTAAACGAAATTTGGTATGGATTTTTATATCATTTTTGTATAAGAATAAAGTTTATTCAAATAATTCTATTTCTGTGCTATTTCGCTACATATTACTTTTAGTGATATTAATCTAAATCAAAATTAGTTTTAGGTGTGTATCCAATAACTAGTCATAATAGCTGCATTTCATTAATATTTATTGTACTTTTAGCAAAATAATTGTAAAATATTTGTTTATTAAATATTTTGTTATTTATATTAATAAATAATCGTCAACGTGACGCTTTATTGTTTAATATACGTCAATAGACTATTGTTATTTAAAAATACGTTACAGTATTATACCTGCATTAATCAATGAAAAATACAAAAATTGACATAGATATTTGTCTTTTATTTGTCTTTATTGATTGTTTATTGAGAAGTTGTGCACAAAGTAAACTAGGTTGCGTCTGGAATTAAATATAGCTCACTTTGTTGTGTTAAACGCCAGCAGGTATGTTTAGTAAAACAATATATAAATCCACGCGTACCACGAACTCCAGGGGCAACCAAAAACTACGAACTACCATTTTACATGTTCCTAACACACCTCGCTCGCTTCTTTCACTACATATACATTTGTATATGCTCATCGGTTAAGAATAATCTTATTCAGTGTATCTTTAATATATCGCCAATTTGGTCATTAAACTTCCGTATAGAGTGTACCTTGCCGATTCTGCCACTTAAATTTGCTTTGTCACTCCTTGCTAATTCATTCTTTCTAAATCATGTCCAAACCATCAAAACTATTCTTTATTTGTTAACTATACGCCGATCTTATTCTTAAGCATTTAATGGAACGTTATTTTTATGTGGGCTGCTTACTTATTGTTTATATATCTAAAGTATTTTTTGACTATTTTTTATAGAATAAAAGTGACAAGCGAGTACACAGTCTACCTGACGCTAAGCGGATAATGTGGAACATTGACGGTGGCGTTTAGCCTCAATTAAGAATCAAAGTGTAGATGCAGATTAGCGTCATATAGCAGCTCAATGCTGTTTGGTTTTGTATGGTGAGTGTAAAGAACCGGGGACCCCTTTTACTGGAAACGAGACATTTAATCTTAATCCTCAGGAGTGGCAACGCACCTGCATTTTGATTCTTAATCGAGGATTTTTTGTATATGTTTATGGGTCACAGCATCCACTTACCATCAGGTGGCCTGTGTGCTCGTTTGTAACCCTTATTTTATAAAAAAAAATCATTATCTCCTTTGAAGCCTAAGATGTCTCTGAATGCCTTATATCCAGTAAAAAGGGTTTCTGGTTCTCTACACTCATCATACGAAACACAGCAGCATTAAGCCGTTATTTTACGCTGGTATTTTGTCAGAGTGTGGTCTTCCCCGGCCGGGCCGACCTATTCATGCTACAACCATAATATTGGTGCAGTATTATTGCGGCTCTAACATTTACGAAAAAAATTACGTTATGGCGCGATGACTATGCAGTTATAGCTTTTTTTTTTGTTAGTTAGGAACGTGACCTCGTATAAAATCACCGATTCCACCGAAGGATGGTGGGTGAGGTTCATCATCGTCATTATTATAATAACAGCCCCTCACAAGTCCATTGCTGAACCAGTGTAGTAGCGTGGGTTTTTGCTGCCCGGGGCCATCCGGAAATTTGCCGCCCCCGGCATATTTTAACTTATTGAAATTCAATATAAACTACCACTTATTCGCGAGGGACAAACATTTATGGGAAGAAATGGCGCAAGAAACCCACAGCAACGTGGTAGAGCCATGCTGCAGTTATATTAGTAGTATAGTTGTAGCACGAATGGGTCTGCTCGAGACGGGGAGGGACCACGCTCTCACAGAATACCAGCGTGAAATAGTAGCTTATTGCTGCTATATTTCGTATGGTGAGTGTAGAGAACCGGAGACCCTTTTTACTAGAAACGAGGCATTCCATCTCAGTCCTCACGGGTGACAACGCATCTGCATTTTGATTTTTAATGGAAGATAGATGTAGATGTCTCTGGGCCGCAGCAACCACTTACCATCAGGTGGACTGCGTGCTCGTTTGTCACCCTATTCTATAAAAAAAAAGCAAGTTTATCTTTTATAATTGTCAGATTGTTTACAAGGCATAACTTAACACTAGGTACATACAATAAATAATAATAATGAATATACAATTGGATCTTAATTTATACACAGTACTCAACACTTAGCAACTTTTACAGGTATTGCAAAAAATATACTTAGTTAAAGTTACACTTAAAGGGCAAACAAAAGCGCCACCCATCATTTTATTTCTTTACTCCTAAATCAGATCAAATTAAAAAAATCTCAAAGTAACTTAACTAGTTAATTACCTATAGTGGTTTATTGGAATCATTTTTCGTTATTTTGCATTTGATAAATTAAGAGAATTGTTAATTACCGCAAAAAAATACTTATAGCGGTTGTCAACATTCTCTTAACCAACAGCAATTGGGATCAACTTGGATTGAATAAAATATTATTTATATAAAATATTTAGCTATAGCGTGCCTAGAATTATTAATTTTTTCTGTCACTATCAGTTTTAAAATTAGATTTAATATGTACTTTTCGTATTTTTTTTTCAAAGCAAAATCTTTAACACATTTTTCAATATCCGCAATACTAGCAACTCGGCATAGTCGTAATCGGACGCTAAGACATACGAACGTCGCGGTAAAAGCTTCGCGAAGCGGTTCGCCAAAGCAATGATTGGAGAAACCTCGCTCGAAACGTTCGCCACTAGAGCGTCTCTCTTTTCTTCCGGTGGTTGTGACACTGACGAAGGTTCGAAATCGGTTATTGGCCATTGCGAGGGATCCAAGTGAACCCAAGAAGGTCCGTGGAACCAAAGCGGGTGGTCCATTATTTGCATCGGGGGTGAGTCCACGAGATAGACAATCGGCAGGGTTTTCCGTACCGGACACGTGATAAAAGTTCCGCGTTTCTAACTCGTCTTGGATCTTGGCCACTCGGTTCGCGACAAACGTATCCCAACGGTGGGGTGAAGAATGAACCCAGCATAAGGCGACGGTGGAGTCGGAAAAGGCATATCCTTTCTATGTGAACTCTATCCCTACATGCGCTGATAACTGCGGTAATAAGCTTGGTGAGTACTAATATTGCGCAAAGCTCCAAGCGCGCCAGAGAGACAACCTTACGGGGGGAGACTCTCGACTTAGAACTAATGAGGCTAATCGAATTTCTACCATTATTCTGGACGTGGAAATATACAACGCCCCCGTAAGCCCTCTCGCTGGCGTCTGCAAACCCAACGACCGTGATGACGCTATTTCTATCAACGTTTATATGACGTGGTATTTTAATTTCTCTTAATAAAGAAAGTTCCTCTCTAAAACGCTGCCACAACCGAACAATGCTGTCAGGCGGCGAGTCATCTCAATCGCATTCAAATAACCAAAGTTGTTTAATCAAAAGCTTAGCGTATAATACCACCGGAGCTACGAAACCCATGACATCCTATAATCTAGCAACACATGACAGTATTGTGCGCTTTGGGCACTTCTCTACGGGCGGATTTACCTTAAGGCTAAACACGTCGGACTTTGGTGACCAACACAGACCGAGCACCTTGTGTGTATCAGAATCGTCGAATTCCTTTATCGCCGAAAGACGGTGTGATAGTGGGATTGTGTCTAAAACCGGACGCGAATTACTAGTCCACTTGACAAGATCGAATTGACCCGATTTCATGAGCTTTATAACCTCGGCGGTGGTTAGGGCAGCCTCCTCCACGCTATCGTCCGAGTATACAAAATCATCCATATATAAACCGCTCTCAATTGCCCTCTTAGCTTTAGGGTAAGAGGGACCTTCATCGTGAGCGAGCTGTCTCACCGTGCGTAACGCATGAAATGGGCTCGACTTTAAACCAAAGCAAACGCGGTCAAATTCAAACACCATTAGAGGTTCCTTTGGGTTGAAACGATATAAAATGCATTGGAATCTACGGTCGCATTCACGGACCCCTATGCAAAGAAACATTTGGCAAATATCGGCGGATAGTGCTATACTAAACAAACGAAAATTGGCTATTATATTAAATAAACTGCCCTGTAAATTTTGCCCACTATAGAGGATATCGTTAAGCGACAGGTGAGTGCTAGTTTTAGCACTAGCGTCGAGCACTACACGTAACTTAGATGTAAGTTTGTCCTCCCTAATGACTCCGTGGTGTGATATGAAATACGACGGTGTGTTTTCGTAGTTATCTAATTTCGAAGCCACAAGTGATATGTAACCTTCCCTTATATATTCGTTAATGACGCCGTCATAAGCTTCTTTTAACTGGGGTGAAGCGAGCATCCTACGCTACAAGCTCTAGAAACGTTTTTCCGCCATTTGACGCGAATCGCCGAGAGATAAAACATCTCCTTTAAAGGGTAGCGCTACACTATATCTACCGTCGCGATCACGAACGGTCGTGCGGACGTAAATTTCCTCGCATAATCTGTCATCTGAGCTAGCTATGGGTGGGACGTTCACCTCCTCCATCTCCCAAAATTTGCGGACTAACGACTCGAGCGGTTCTACAGCCATACAACAATAAGAGGTTGCCGAAATATTATCTATGATGGGGGCGGAGCCAACGATGACATAGCCCAATACGGTTTCCAGTGCGTAAGGCGCGGTATGCGAGGAGTTGTCCCTGACCTTATTGTTTAACAAAAGATGAGCGAAAAGCGATGCTCCAATGAGCATGTCTATGTTTCCAGGAACGGCGTAAGTGTCGTCCGCTAGAGTCAAATTTTAAATTCAATCATTGCCGAGGTGTCAACCGAAACGGTTGGCAGCCGTTCAGTGACCCTATCTACTACTAGTGCATTTATATCAAAGTTAACATTACGATCTATCCGAGAATAAAATTTTAAATTTATATATCCCTGAGTAACTTTGGTAGTACCTCCTATGCCTTTGACTACGGGACATGAAAGTGACCTATTTATTACTAAGCCTAAGCGCTGACAACATTGTCGCGTTATAAAGCTATTTTGGGCTCCGCTGTCCAGCAGTGCACGGACGCTTTGTTCGTTTCCACGCGAATCCCTAACCAAAATACGTGCCGTACCCAGTAACACGGTTGAAGGAGGTTGTGCTCCCATATTTGCTAATGAGCACAGAGCGACATCACCAGGTCGACCGCTAGAATCGTTGACTTTAGTAGGGGTGAATTCCTTGTCTGCTTTACTTGACGCCGATATGTTGCTGTTTTCAAAATGTAATAACGTGTGATGTTTCCTGGCGCACTTGCTACATACGGAACTAGAATTGCATTGCAACTAAATGCTTATCGCTTAAGCAGTTCAGACATAGGTTGTTTGTCTTTACCATTTTAAAACGTTCGCTTGGTAAATATTTACGATAGGTCGCACAATTGTATAAATTACCGTGTTTATCTTTACATATGATACAGGCATGCTGAAGTAGTGCTGACGTAGCGGTTACGTACGTTAACGACCCTGCTGTTTTAGATGGTTGAGTCTGTCTACGGTCGACGCATTTTTTAATTTCTTGTTTAACGTTCGGGGAGCGCTGCATCACCTTAATTTGATCTCGCACAAACGATGCTAATGAATGAAAGGAAGGCATCTCCGAGCTACGATGCTCCATTTCAAATGCACGCACGGTGTCGGGGTCTAATTTCTTTAGTGCAATATGGAGAAACACCACGTCCATAAGGTCATTAAATTTCAAGTTCTTAAGTGCAGCCACCGATGCCACAAATTTATCTAAAAACTGCTCTAAGCCGTTGATGTTCGCGGATGATATAGGTTTAAAATCGAATATCTGGTTCAAATATTCGGAAGCTAACATTCTCCTATCTTCATATTTAGTTTTAAGCGTTTCGAATATTAACAAGTAATTGTTTGCTGTAGGTATAAAACCCGAGCAAATTGACTGTGTCCTGCCACTAAGTTTACTAATTAAATAATATAATTTTTCAGCGTCCGATAACGATGGGTTATTATGTATATTGTTTTACAAAGAAAAAATTTAGTTTTTTTTCAACAAAATTTAGCTTGGCGTGCTCAGCAGAGCGGGACAGTATTTCATGCCGGCACACCGCCTGCAACTTTACAAGGCGCAGGTTCGGCCGCTCATGGAATACTGTTCCCATCTCTGGGCTGGGGCTCCCCAGTACCAGCTCCTTCCACTTGACCGCATCCAGCGCAGAGCGGCTCGAATCGTCGACGACCGAGTGCTTTCCGATCGGCTCGATTCACTGGCGCTGCGAAGAGATGTTGCATCTCTTTGCGTATTTTATCGCATCTATCACGGGGGAGTGCTCTGAGGAATTGTTCGGATTAATCCCAGCCGCCAAATTTCGTGAACGCACTACACGGCAAACGTCCCGATACCATCCACACCATCTGGATGCTTGGCGGTCCACCACTGTACTTTTTAAAAGGAGTTTTCTTCCGCGTACAACCTCTCTGTGGAATAATTTACCACCGGTGATTTTTCCGGACCGATACGACCTGGGGACCTTCAAGAAAAGAGCTTACTCCTTTCTAAAGGGCCGGCAACGCACCTGCAATTCCCCTGGTGTTGCGGTTGATCATGGGCGGCGGTAGTCACTTAACATCAGGTGAGTCACATGCTCGTTTGCCCCCTCTTCTATAAAAACAAAAAAAAACTACTGAAGAAGAAGGGCCATGTCTTAATATCACCATTGAATACCGGAATATCTATTGGCGGCAACCTTATTGAGTCACGTGGGCGTACCTGAATTTCCGGCTTTGCTTCGTTTTGAGATGGAGACTGTAAGAGCTTCGCCGTTCCTTTCACGCGACACAACATATCTTCAAATGCTTGAAGCGGTTGGTAGTTCACTATATATTTCGGGTCGATTTGTAATTCCAAATGATTAATTTGGTCTAATATCCTTTTGTAATCCGTCCGCGAAGAATCCACCGTTTCAATTTCATTTAAAAAAGTTTCCCGCACTGCCTCTACATTAATGTTCTTTATGTGATCACTAATACTTTGTATACGTGAAAAAAAGTATGTCCCTCTTGGCATAAAGCGTTTTAATTTTAATTTCATTTCCACTAACTGCCATTTAAATAACTGATTAATCACAATTAATCGCACAACGCTGGAGGATGGACACGCGTGCCGTATTACGTCGTTAAATTGAACACCTGTACAGCGAGCCGAGGTGACGCGTGTCGCTCGCTAAACTCAATATAATTTTATCAAAATTGTCGGGTAAGCGTACAAAACGCGTGTGATTACACTGTTTCAATTACTTAAGCGACTAATAGGCTTTAAATTTAAACCAAATACAAACACTATTTAAATGAATAATTCTATTTGCGAGTAACTAACCAAAATTTAAATTTAACTAAACGAACACTATTTAAGTCTATTCCATAAATTAGAGTGCATTGTCTAAGTAATTAATCTAATAATTCGACCAGAAAATGGTTGAACGACTACTAAACACCAGTCCAAATCCGGCTCGAAGGACCATAAAATGGTGGAGCGACGAGCCTAAGGTTACCGAAGTCCAATTCCCCGGTCGAGCCTTGAGCCTATTACGCGAGATGTTAAACCCAAATGGACTGTATATGCGAAATGCTTCTTCGTTTACACAAAATGATGACTATAGCACGCGTTTTCTCATACAATGCAGTCGCTCTTCCCTAAACGAACTATTATTTGCCAAATCTATGAAAGGAATCCTGCTTGATTAAGAGAAAATGAAAATTGGAGCGGATTAACTATTAAACACAATTATATCAAGCGAAAGGAATGTTCACTCACCGGGGAGTTGCTTCTATGCGGATTGGGCACTATGTTATGTTGTTGCGCTGCGACTTCTGGAAGACACTCTGGGGCCCCAGAGATGTTTTCTTGTCCGGTGATGCGTCGGGAGAGAGTGCCGTGCTCGACTATTTCTCACACAAGGTGAGGCGGGTTTCCTGGAGCTCGACTGCTTCAGGCTAAGCGGTTATACTAGCGGTGCGCGTGGGCAATAGCCCTTCTATGACACTATTGTCTTAAGCGGTGTGGTTCCAACGACGAGCGCGACGGGAAGAGAGTGCGCGTCGGCCGCGCGTGCCTTTTTATTCCTTCGGTTGCGATGATCGCGTAATATTCTAGAATCATCTTCTCTCCCCTCCCACCCCACCAACCCGATGTGTCGATAGGAGGGTAGGAATATTATCGTTTGGAAAGGGATAAACGATTTGGCAAGCCTACCGTCAAATATAAATAAAATACAAATGGTTTTCCGCGCAACCAACAAGGATTAGAGTAAAAACAATTAATACATTAGACTCGAAACAAAGCTGAATTGGGAATGACTGGAATTAAAATAAATACTACTATTTGTAAGTACACGCCGAAAGATCGACAAAGGAAAGTTCGGCATCCTTTGATAAAATTAATGATTCTTCAGAAGATTAATAAAGTAGATGCGTTGCCAGATAGGTATAGTGTGCCTACGTAAAAATGAAATGTAAATATGTAAATAAAATTGTGTATATTATGTTCTTCTTGTGATTGAATTAATCTACGTTAATTAAATTAAATTTGCCTTCACTCGTTTGAAATTCAAAATTCAAATATGTTTTATTCAAGTAGGCATTAAAAATACACTTTTGAATAGTCATATAATCACTGTTTTCCCCAATTTTTTCTTTTCCATGTCCAGGGGTTCTGATTCTACTGAGAAGAATCATGGAAGAAAGTAAGAAACTCAGTAGTTGCTCTTTTCAAAATATTTTTACAATAGTTCTATAATTATGTAAAGCGATAAGTCAAACATAAAATGTCAAATGTATATGTAGATACCAAATCGGTTTAGAAATTTCTAGTTAGTCCTGTGTAGTACGAGAGGTCAGTTCCAAGCATTTTTGTCTGACTTAAATTGAAAAGTTAAAAGATCTAACATTTCTTTTGGAATCTTATTATAAAAAGCGTATATCGCTACCCAAGAACACATTATATACTTTATGTAACCGGAAAGCAGGTATTGTGATTTTATTTTTATTTCTACTATTAAAATTGTGCAAATCACTATTATTTACATCAATTCGATGCAATCAATTTCTTTAAACGGTTCTCTAAGAGATACTCGGGCTCCTAAAAAGTACATAGATCTTATTTTACGCTTTTTATTTAATATGCACACTTTTTATATTATTCGATTAGCATTGTACAAAATGTTTACACGTTTCAAGTGTGTTAAAAGTGTCTACAATATTTATCAAATGGGTGACGACATATTCGAACACTTTGTGTTCAAAAACACACACTTCCAAAAATCGAGATTTGCAGTGAACTTATTGAACATGTTTATCTATTAGGTAATAATAATAATAGTAAGTAATTATTATAAACCCATATAGTTAATATTATAATAATTACTTACTACAATAAATTATTATGGTATCTACCTATCCTCACCATTATCTAATTACAATATTCCTTGCGAGATCAGCATAATGTATTTGTGTCCATTCTGAGCACCCGGAAACTTATTTTATTCTTTGGAACATGTACTCTGTGGCGGCATTCAAACAGTGTCAAATGTAGTGCGTGCGGCGCGGCGGCGACAATTGAATGCGATAACAATAGAAGCCGCCGGCGCGTGTATCTTGACCTTGTACTTCCGAATAGCTGCAAAATTTATTTGACAGGTCAGTATTCGACCTTTGATGATGCCGACAACAAGACGCCGCGCACTATCAAAGTGCCGATGGTCAAAACTAGGGATGCACTGTTTTTTCTTTTAATGGATATTTTCATCCGTATGTTTATGTTTATGGTATTATTCGTAATGCACAGAAGTCCAATTTTCCAAATTTTTTTATATATTTTTTGCGTCTCATAGAGTCCCTAAGCGTATACCCGAACTCCTATACTCCCTGAAACGACACTCATTCCTAACTGTAAGACGCAAGAATCTCGCAGGCTTTGTCTTGTTCTTGCTCAAGTCTTGCACGGTCAGTCTTGGTCTTGGTCTTGCTAAAATTTGGCGGTCTTGGTCTTGCAAAAATGCAAGAACAAGACCAAGAATGCAAGACCAAGACCGATTTTGGGCAACACTACATATACTAACAAATACAGTCTCATTTTTACAAAAAACTTACTTGTAAAATTTTTTAATAATTGAAATACGAGTTACTTTCAGTTATAATGTAATTTAGCTCTAGGATAATAAAAACGTACACACCGGTGGAAGCTTACGAATACTGAACCATGTTCCTTACGGGACGAATAGGATTTGCAAAGTATAAAACAAGCCATTTCTAGTAGTAGAGTCCAAGGGGGAGGCATTGGCCGTTAGTTTGGACATTGCGAAGGCCTTCGATCGGGTTTGGCACAAAGCGCTTCTTTCGAAGCTCCCTTCCTATGGGCTTCCCGAGAAATTGTGCGATTGGATCACCAGTTTTCTTGCAGATCGGAGCATCAAGGTCGTTGTAGACGGTGTAAGCTCCGATTGCAAGCTTATTAATGCTGGTGTTCCACAGGGCTGCGTGCTATCGCCAACGCTGTTTCTTCTGCATATCAATGATATGTTGCAAACCCGTAGCATTCATGGCTATGCAGATGACAGCACTGGTGATGCTCTTTACACCGGCCGAGCCAATATTTCTCGGGAAAACGTCTCTGAGTGCCGGGACAAACTTGTGTCTGAAGTCGAGTCTCTGCTGGACAGAGTCTCGGATTGGGGGCGACTAAATCTAGTCCAGTTTAACCCCCAGAAGACACAAGTTTGCGCGTTAACCGCTAAAAAGAACCCCTTTGTCGTATCCCCTCAGTTTCAAGGCACTCCCCTTGTTGCCTCAGCCAGTATCGGAATCCTCGGCGTCGACATATCGAGTGACGTGCAGTTTCGTGGTCACTTGGAAGGGAAGGCCAAATTGGCCTCTAAAAAGCTTGGCGTGCTCAGCAGAGCGGGACAGTATTTCATGCCGGCACACCGCCTGCAACTTTACAAGGCGCAGGTTCGGCCGCTCATGGAATACTGTTCCCATCTCTGGGCTGGGGCTCCCCAGTACCAGCTCCTTCCACTTGACCGCATCCAGCGCAGAGCGGCTCGAATCGTCGACGACCGAGTGCTTTCCGATCGGCTTGACTATCTGGCGCTGCGAAGAGATGTTGCATCTCTTTGCGTATTTTATCGCATCTATCACGGGGAGTGCTCTGAGGAATTGTTCGGATTAATCCCAGCCGCCAAATTTCGTGAACGCACTACACGGCAAACGTCCCGATACCATCCACACCATCTGGATGCTTGGCGGTCCACCACTGTACGTTTCAAAAGGAGTTTTCTTCCGCGTACAACCTCTCTGTGGAATAATTTACCACCGGTGATTTTTCCGGACCGATACGACCTGGGGACCTTCAAGAAAAGAGCTTACTCCTTTCTAAAGGGCCGGCAACGCACCTGCAATTCCCCTGGTGTTGCGGTTGATCATGGGCGGCGGTAGTCACTTAACATCAGGTGAGCCACATGCTCGTTTGCCCCCTCTTCTATAAAAAAAAAAAAAAAAAAATTTCTAGTGATATATTTTATTTAAAGATGTAATTTTATAACAATATTTTTAGTAAAATATTAAAAACAACAGACGTTAAACATCACAATAAATAATACATCTTAATTAAAATTACATTTGTCAAATAAATCAGCCAGTACGATCTTGGGCAAAATAAACACGATCTTATTAACTATTTTATTTAGAAGTGTAAAAAGAAACCAAAGATGACCACTTGACAATTCTTTTTCCACGCATGAATTATATGCAACATCTTTGAATATATTTGTCACTTTTTAACTTATGTGAAAATTAAATTAGAAAAAGCAAGACAAGTGTATTGATTCAATTTATGTAGAATTGTAGGTTCTCTCTATGCATACGTATGTATATATAATTACTCTAAGGGTTACACACAAGGTTGACAGCAACCTAGCAACGCGTCCATATTGTTAACTAACACGCAGAAATAAAGCCACGCTAATATTACTATATAAAAATATTTCGTAATATAATACCTATAACCCATACATTGAAAATATATGTTTATTTTACATTTAAAAATGAGATTCTAAATAGAAAACTACCTATTATAAGTTTAAAAATGATGGCATAACAATTACGTGTATTGGGATAAGGTTTTATCTAAGCCTCAATATACGGTAAAAGTTAAAGGAAGTGTTCATAGTCAAATAGTCAAAGTATGCTCCAAAAACCAATATACAACGATAGTTTTATTAAAATTTTATTTAAACTGCATAACGTTAAAGCATTTTGGGGTGGATGTTTTGATATTATTTTATGATAAATACCTAAAACCTTTTTGGAGAGGGCACTGAGGTAAAACTGAAAAAGATGTTAATGTGTTTTACATATCTGAGTAATTTTTAATACGATACATATAACATTGATCAGATTGTTCATTTTATCATTTTATTTTGACTTGACGAGCAATAACAAATCTTTTAATTAATTAAATCCGTTGATTTTTCAGCCACCAACAAAGCCGCAAGGCAGATTAAGCAGAGTGACATTCATTTTGTATAGTTCAATTAATTCATAACGGGTTTGTTACAAATAATATTTCTCTGTAAATACAAGACAATAATTTATAATGTATAAAACATTTAATTTAATAGGATTAACCCTTATTTCTACAGAATATATGAAATATCTAATCATATTTTAAATTTATTGGCGATCCTTATCAATAAATAAATAAGCTCTGTCATTTTCATGGTTTTGCGAGTTCTAACAGACAAGCCGACAAAAATTCTAAAATACCTATCTTGTTTTTACTACAGCTCAATCCCATGTCATACTATCGCTACTGCGCGTTTGTGAAACTTGTTACTCCTTTACATTAGCTAGGCTAAATCTATTCCTTCTTTTGAAAACTTTGTTAAAACATTATTTGGAACGCTCACCCATAATACATTACGCTAGCTTTCTACCCGCGGCTTCGCTCGCGTGGGCCACAATTTAGGAACATCTTTAAATGCTGTTCCGTGCCAAAATTACCAAAATTCGATCGAAAATTCGTGTCTTCCGATATCCATTCAATAGAATAAAATCAAAATTACAATATTCACATTTTACTCTGTACATTTATTCGTAATGAAACTTATTTTAGTTTTAACAAAATAATGATGAATTTCGTTATTTGGTTAAAACTTAAATTACTTTACGGTGTTATATGAATAAAATTACTTCTACGGATCACGTTTATCTATCACGTTTAATTTAAATGATTTTTAATTGCCGACGTTTCGGATGCTTTCCAGTACCCATTTGGGTCACGGGGGACTGAGGTGACTGACGTCCCAATGTTAATATTCACCTGGAGTAACTTCAGCTTTTAAATTATTATTTATAGTCCGATCTACGCAGAATGAATTTACGGTCTTGAAGTCTTGCAGTGGTACGCTTGGGTTTAGTTATAACCCAGCCACCTTTTCTTTTGAAATTAGGATGTTTTTTTTTTTAATTTCAATAGCCTCACGTATCATCCTTGGTAGGAATCGGTGTTCCTTCGCAAGAATTTGTGGTCTGTCAAATCTGATGTAATGGTTAGGTCCGTCTAGGATATGATCACAAACTGCAGACTTCCCGGAACGTTGATGCTTCACATCAGCTATATGTTCTTTTACGCGGGTCCTAATTGATCTTTTTGTTTCTCCTATATAAGAGAGACCACATTCACAATCAAGCTTGTACACTCCTGCATCTTGTAGAGGAGTATGACACTTTACGGATGGTAGGAACTGACTAATCTTCTTCGGCGGCTTGTAGAATGTTCTAATAGAAGCTCGCTTCAAGATATAGCAAATCTTGTCTGTGACACCTCTGACATATGGTAGTACAGCAGGCACACGCTCGACTGTGGCCGGCTTCACTCGGTCACTGTGACGTAGGCGCGGGACCCGAAGCTTGTTGTCGTGCAGAACCTGCTTGACATGCTGAAGCTCGGCGGCCATGTGTTTGCTATCACAGATCCCTCGTGCTCTCTGTAACAAAGATTTGCCCACGGTAGCTAACTGTGAAGAATGGTGGTGAGATGCACCGTTTAAATATCGGTTTGTATGTTAGGGTTTCGGATGACTAACACATCTAGGAAAGCTAAGGAATTATTTTTAATTAACTCCATAGTAAATGGAATTTTAGAGTTTATGAAATTAAGATGTTGTAAAAATGCAGTTATTTTATCTGATGGTAAAATAGTGAAAGTATCGTCTACGTACCGCTTGTAGAACTATGGCATAACAGCTGCAGTAAGGAGGGCTTTCTCCTTAAAGTCTTTTATGAATATATCGTCGACCGTCGACGTGGTGGACCGTCACTCATCCAGATGATGTAGATGGTATCGGGATGTCTGCCGCGTAGTGCGTTCACGAAATTTGGCGGCTGGGATTAATCCGAACAATTCCAAGATGTTTATGTCTGATACACATGTGTAGCTTGCTCGACTTTACAGGTTAAAGCACTCCCCTTGGTATATACGAAAGAAAATGCAAAGAGATGCAACATCTCTTCGCAGCGCCAGTGAATCGAGCCGATCGGAAAGCACTAGGTCATCGACGATTCGAGCCACTCTGCGCTGGATGCTGGATCAAGTGGAAGGAGTTGGTACTGGGGAGCCCCAGCCCACGGTATTTCTTAAATTTGGTTGACTATAGGTGCTAGTACTAATTTTGTACCTAAAAGTCTACCTGGGTAAGTACCATCCGTTTTCTTATTTCTGCTGCCAAACAGGGTGTCTACACAGCTGTATTGCTTACGCCCAGAGATGGGAACAGTATACCATGTGCGGCTGAATCTGCGCCTTGTTAAGTTGCAGGCGGTGTGCCGGCATGAAATACCATCCCGCTCTGCACGCCAAGCTTTTTAGAGGCCAATTTAGCCTTCTCTTCCAAGTGAACACGAAACTGCACGTCACTCGATATGTCGACGCCGAGGATACCGACAACCGATGGGAACAAAATGTTCTCCGGCGAGGCCGGTTAGAGGAGATGCCGCCTCTAACCGGTAGGCGTAGTGTAGGGTGACACACCACTAGATGGATTGACGACTTGGTAAGACATGCAGGAAGTCGATGGATTCAGGTGGCTCAGGACAGTGCTTTGTGGCAATCCTTGGGGGACCCTATGTTCAGCAGTGGACTTGTGAAGGGCTGTAATGATGATGATGATGATTAATGATACTCAAGGTAATGTTTGTTAACATCTCATCATTTGATCTTATAATTTTTCTACAATAGTAAACGAATAAACGTATTATAATGTCTCCTTTATAAATTAAGTATTATATTTAAGTGACGATGAAAAAACAGAACTAGTTCTTTGTTTCAATTAAAAGGATAACTTCGTCAATGTAACTTTTCATATTACCGTGAATTTTTTTGTTATTAACTCAAGAAGTAATTCTAATATTTTTATTAGCTTACCTTGTAAAACTAGATATTTATGTAGAGAAGTCAACGAGAAAATTTGTTCTACTTTTAATGTACTATTTGCTGCTTTGACTATAATGTCACGCTCTGGACATATAATTCAATTCTCCATTTATGATAGTAACTAGCTGTTACTCGCGGCATCGCCCGCATGGTCACTGGGAAATGAACTATCCATTGCTTTTTGAATTGAAAGAAAACTGAGATTTATAGATTTGTCAGAGATGCAGCCATTAAAAGGAAACTGAGCAAAATTGATTCGTCAGCCTATTTAAATTTTTTGAAACGCAGCGTATAGGAAAGCATGAAAATAGCCTGTTTATTCCAAATGGAAATGGGATATTTTTTTAATTAAAGGAAACTGAGCATAATTATCCGTCAGGAATGCAGACTTTTGAAAAGAAACTGAGCTAAATTGATTCGTCAGAGCTGCAGTTTTCTAAATTGAAAGGAAACTGAACCAAATAAAAGATCCGTCAAAGATGCAGCCTTTTGAGTTGAAAGGAAACTGAGCTTAATGGGTCCGTCAGAGGTGCAGCATTTGGAATTGAAAAGAAACTGAGCTAAATAGGAAATTTTGAATTGAAAGGGAAGATCTGTGGGAATTCTGATTAATTGATTGTGGGAATTTTGGAAAAAAAAACTAACTAAACACTATTTTAAGACGCTACTGTACACAATGTTATATGTTTTTCCATTCGGGGAAAGAATGTGGAGATTCTGGGCATTTGACACACGCGAATATGCTACATACAGCTGACCATGAGAGAAGCACGGTTTTTCTAAGTTGACCCCCGCTACCTGTAACGTTTGCCCTTGCTCTTTATTAATTGTCATTGCAAAACTGAGCTTAATAGGCAACTGCAATCTTTTGAATTGAAAAGTAAAATCTGTGGGAATTATAGGGATCCGTGGTATAATAATGTTACGAGCTTGAGATTCGTGACGATAAAAATTGCCGATAGAATTACCTAAATTAACACTTTAATTTTCTTTACACCAATTAAAACTTAAAACACTAGTAATTAACCACACTGATTCACTTTATTTCGCTCCGAAGCTTCGCTTGTCTCACCAAAGTCAATCCTTAATCGCATCTTGCAGCGCCTATTTATATAAATTAGCACGGAAATATCCAGAATATTCAAGTAAACACGCGCAAGGTACCGAGAGTTCGAGTTTCAACTTCAAGAAGTTTAGTTCTTCGGTTCGAGACTAGATGGCGCTAGTGACATCGACTAAGGCGCGTAACACTGCCCCCTCCTAAGACATGCTCGTCCCGAGCATTATCGGCCCCATAATAACGCGCCAGGCGATCCACATGGACGATCTTAGGAGTCCCTCTTGCGCCTTTCTGTAACGGCACCGCAAGTCAAGGGCTGTCCTATCCCATGGTGCTCCAACATTGTACAATTTCGGTGCTCCTCTACTACGTGTCTGAGGTCCCCTCACGGCCGCACAACTTGCACATGTACGACACCAAGCCTCGACATCGTCACGATAATGGACCCAGTAAAACTGTTCTCGGACCTTCAGCAGAGTTCGTTTAACTCCCATATGGACTCTTGAACGACCATTATGGCACAGCTGTAGAACATTCGGCACTTTAGCTTTGGGGACAACCATTTGCAAACGACAGCTGTCTCCTCGACAATTGTCCCATTTACGGCACAGGACTCCATCCTGAATCAGCAAGCTGTCCCATTGACCCCAATAGCTTTTCGTGGTTGAACTCATCGCTGAGACGTCACTCCATTTAGGCTTGGTAGCGCGGGCCTTCATCCATTCCAGAATTGGCTTGATGTCCGGATCTTCCTGCTGTGCATGTCGTAGGCTGTCCTTCCACTCGTTGCTGAGGTGGTCTGTCCTGAGCATCCTCACGGATACCACTTCCTTACTCTCTTGCCTAGTACAATGTTTCCAATCTTCAGGACAAGGTCTTCTTGACAATGCATCTGCGTTGCCATGAGATTTCTCGCTGCGATGTCTAATAGTAAAGTCGTATCCCGGCTGCTGCTGGGCAGTGATGTTAGCCACACTTCCCTTCTGAGATCGTTCACCTTCCCTTTCTAGGGTTCGCTTAGGGCAGCTGGATTTAAAATGGCCCCTTTCCCCACAGCTATAGCACCTAGGGCTGTATCCTTTATTGTGGTCGCGAACCGTAACTGCTGCAACCTCCCTAGCGCGAGGGGGGCGATGATCCTGCCACCGCCAGCCGGTGCCGATAGCTGCACTACCCTCTCGAGATCGATCAGCTCTCCTTTCTACAGTTCGCTTAGGGCAGCTGGAGCAAAGATGGCCCCTTTCCCCACAGCCATAGCACCTAGGGCTGTATCCTGTTGCATCACTCGCTGCAACCTCCCTGACGCGATGGGAACGATGATCCTGCCGCACGGCTTCCACCTCCAGTGCATGGGCCAAGGCGTCCTTAAGCGACTCGTGGTGCTCGAGCCTCACAGCAGCTCTGACTTCCAGGTCGCGGATGCCGTCGATGAATGTCTGCACCAGGTTCCCTTCAATGAGCGCAGGTACAGACCGGTATGCTTTTCGCACCAGCTTCTCCACCTCTAGAGCCCACTGCTGCAGGTTTTCGTTGATGCGCTGCACGCGATCTTTAAGCTGCGCACGAAAGACGTGTTCCAGGTGAGCGTCGCCATATCTCGCTTCCAATGCCTCAAGGAGTTGCTCATTGGTCACTTCCTCACTGATAGCTTCCAGAACTGTTAAGGCCTGGTCGCGCAGGCCTAGTGTGAGAGCAGTCATGGCCTGACTTTTATTCCAGCCGTTCGCCTTCATAACAGCCTCGGACTGGATTTTGTAGGCTGACCAGGAAGAGGTACCGCCGAACGGTGGCACCTTGAACCAACGTAGCGAAGGTGTTGTAGCTACTACGGGAGCTTGAGTTTGAGTTAATATCCATCCCCAAGTTTGAGGTCGTCCAGCGTTTTCTTCACGTCAGCCATTACGTTGTCAACCCGATTGTTTACTTGGTCGATTCGGGTTTCAACTTCCGACAGGCGGTTGTCATGTTGAGCAACCTTATCCTTCACCTCCCGTATCTCTTTTCCGAAAATAGCGTGAAGGTCCTTCATGAGGAGCATCTGCTCTTCCTTATCGCGTTGGAGTTGCTCTTCTAAACGACGGGCATGTTCCTCCTGCCGACGGGCCTGTTCCTCCTGCCGGCGGGCCTGTTCCTCCTGCCGGCGGGCCTGTTCCTGCAGCATCACCATCAGAGCACCTAAGTCAAGTGCTGCAGATGTAGGAGCTACTGACGGGCCTGCAGCCGGCGGCTGGCCCTCCGACTTCTGCGGCGTTGCACCACCAAATCTTCTTTGGTCCGTCTCCTGCTGGCGTTGACTTTGGGTACGGACACCCTCCGTTTCCTCCTTAGGTAAAATCGGCATGATTTTATCCCACTTCTGACACCAATTGTTACGAGCTTGAGGTTCGTGACAATAAAAATTGCCGATAGAATTACCTAAATTAACACTTTAATTTCCTTTACACCAATTAAAACTTAAAACACTAGTAATTAACCACAATGATTCACTTTATTTCGCTCCGAAGCTTCGCTTGTCTCGCCAAAGTCAATACTTCCCCGATCGCATCTTGCAGTGCCTATTTATATAAATTAGCACGGAAATATCCAGAATATTCAAGTAAACACGCGCAAGGTACCGAGAGTTCGAGTTTCAACTTCAAGAAGTTTAGTTCTTCGGTTCGAGACTAGATGGCGCTAGTGCCGTCGACTAAGGCGCGTAACAATAACATTTTCACCTTGTCCTACGCCTGTCAAAATTGTAGCACTGATTATGTTCCGTCCAAGATGTGTCACACGCAGCCTTGTCCCGTTTACATAACCGAAGAGCATCTAAATTTCGCATTAGCATGACTGGGACGCCTAATTTTAATTGAAGCTTATGTGAGGGCACACCTGACAACTCTGGAGAATTTAGAAACTCTACGAGATATGAAGTGCTATTTTCTGTATCCATAACTATGTCTACTGACAAATACTCTGTTATTTCTCGTGCTACATCGCTTATATACCTGAATTTATTTTGTTAACGCTCTCATTTTTTGGTGCAAGAATCGCCCTTTCACATAACCATTTGTCTTCATGCATGTTGTTCGTTAAATCTGAATCATCATCATCATCATCATCATCATCACAGCCCTTCACAAGTCCACTGCTGAACATAGGCCTCCCCCAAGTAATGCCACAAAGCACAAAGCACGGTCCTGAGCCACCTGCATCCATCGACTTCCTGCATATCTTACCAGGTCGTCACTCCATCTAGTGGGGAGTTGCCCTACACTACGCCTACCGGTACGAGGCTGCCACTCGAAAACCTTTCTTCCCCATCGGTTATCGGTTCTTCGAGCTATATGGCCGGCCCATTGCCACTTCAGCTTACTAATCCGTTGGGCTATGTCGGTCACTCTGGTTTTACTGCGGATATCCTCATTTCTGAGTCTATCACGCAGAGAAACTCCGAGCATAGCCCTCTCCATAGCTCGCTGAGCGACCTTGAGCGTCCTCATACGGCCAGCAGTGAAGGACCACGTCTCTGATCCGTAAGTCATCACTGGCAACACGCACTGGTTGTACACTTTAGTTTTCAGAGATTGAGGTATACCTGACGAGAAGATGTGTCGTAATTTCCCGAACGCTGCCCAGCCGAGTTGAATCCGTCGATTGACCTCTCGGTCGAAATTGGACTTACCTAGTCGGACTATTTGTCCCAGGTAAACGTACTCGTCAACAACTTCGAGCATAGTGCTCCCAACAACTACCGGCATAGGTGTGACATGGACATTAAACATGATCTTTGTTTTGTCCATGTTCATCTTAAGACCTATCCGTTGGGAGGCACTATTGAGGTCATTGAGCATAGTGCTTAAGTCCTCCAGCGATTCTGCCATAAGGACTATATCGTCGGCAAATCGAAGGTGAGTGATGTACTCGCCATTGATGTCAATACCGTATCCTTTTCCAGTCCAGTAGCTTGAAAACGTCTTCCAAAGCAGCGGTGAACAGTTTCGGGGATATAACGTCACCCTGTCTTACACCTCTCTGCAGTTGGATAGGTTTCGAGCTCTGGTTCTGTACTCGGATAGCCATCGTAGCCCTACTGTACAAACACTTCAGCACTTCGATATACCGACAGTCAACTTGGCACCGCTGAAGGGACTGCAGCACCGCCCAAATTTCGACGGAATCAAAGGCTTTCTCATAGTCCACATACGCCAGGCAAAGTGGCAAATTGTACTCTTCAGTCTTCTGTACAATCTGCCGCAGGGTATGTATGTGGTCTATGGTACTGAAGCCTTTTCGGAAACCGGCTTGTTCGGGAGGCTGGAAGTCGTCGAGTCTGCGTGCGAGACGATTCGTAATGACTCTCGAAAACAGCACGTAGACGCGGCTCAGAAGGGAAATAGGTCTGTAGTTCTTCAAGAGAGCGTTGTCGCCTTTCTTAAAGAACAAGACCACCGCACTTCTGCTCCACGCCTCTGGAGTAATGCCACCATGGAGGACGGAATTGAAGAGCTTCTGAAGGACTTCAAGTACCGGTGTTCCACCCGCTTTCAGAAGCTCCGCTGTAATTCCATGCTCGCCTGGGGCCCTGCCGTTTTTAAGGTGCTGGAGAGCCATTCTAATCTCGCTTAGACTGACGTCCGGGATATCATCGGAATAGTGTCGGATAAGACTTGCTCTTGGATCGTTACTCACACTTGCGTGTGGCTCCAACGATGATGTGTACAGCTGCCCATAGAACCTCTCAATGTCACTCAAAATCTCAGGTGTCCCGGAAACGATGCTGCCACACTCAGTCTTCAGCCTTGACAGTTGGCTCCTACGGGCAGACAGATCTCTGGCAAAGACTTTGGAGCCCTGGTTCCGCTCGATCGCTTCTTTAATACGAGCAGTATTAAAGTTACGTAAGTCTCGCCGCATGCATTTGGAGATCTGTCTGTTCAGTTGCCTGTATGCTGTCAAATCTGTTGACGATTGCAGCCTCATCTCTCGTCTAACAGCCATGAGATTAAGAGTGTGATCGGAGAGTTTTTGTGTTCTTCTGCGGCGGGTCTTGCAGAACTTAGCTCCGACCGCATGGACAGTTTCCACGAGCTTGTCATTCACATCGTCCACTGCATTGCAATCTTGTAGGCACTGAAAGCGGTTGTGTAACTCGAGCTGAAAGTTTTCGGGATTTTGTATTAGAGCACGAGGGAGGACGGAGCGTTGACTTCATTAGACGATACCTCTCCAACTTAACGTTTAGGTTCAGTGTGCCTCTAACCATTCGGTGATCGCTGCTAGTTTTCACCCTTGCGATCACTGAGACATCACTGAACAGTTGGCGTCTGGTCGTCATAATGAAGTCAATCTCATTTTTTGTCGAACCGTCGGGGCTCGACCAGATCCACTTCCTGTGGGGCCGCTTCTGGAAGAAAAAGTTCATCATAAAGAGTCCCTCTTTCTCCATAAAGTCGGCCAGCTGCTGGCCCCTTCGGTTCCGTTGCCCTACTCCAAATTTCCCTAACTTCAGCTAAATCTATACCCCCCAAATCTGAATAAACGCTCGCAATTAATTCAGAATGACTCTGTACTAAATTAAAAAAATCTCTCGTAAATTTAACGCAGCCCTCAGCATCCGTTTCCAACCGCCCATTACCAATTTTTAATAGTGTGTCAGTATAGTTTCTAGCATTGATATCATTATACAAATGCACTCTCATATTCGTAGTTAAACTGAATTTTGTCACCTTGTTCCATAAAAAAACGACTTGAGGCATGCTTTAATTTCATCTGCAGGTGTGCCCTTTTGAATGACAGGTAAAGTTTGGCGAAAGTCACCAGCCAGT
The DNA here is from genome assembly GCA_907164705.1 of Parnassius apollo. Lineage (NCBI taxonomy): Eukaryota > Metazoa > Arthropoda > Insecta > Lepidoptera > Papilionidae > Parnassius > Parnassius apollo. The sequence continues at coordinate 25,855,346 of CAJQZP010000693.1, forward strand.
AGAACTACCATTCCTCCCATTACATCGGTATTGCTGCGCAAATCCTGGAGCGTTCGATTTAGTGCTTCTACAGCTTTTTTATGCGACATTATACTTTTGTCCCACACTTAAAGTTTGCATTGTCGTAGCGTTATATCTCGTGCACTATTTTTGCTAAAGTTGCAGATCGGCGATTCTTCCTGGGCTAGATTTAGAGGAAGTTTTAAAATAGAATGTGCAGTGCGGCTCCCGCTTAGCAGCATGGTGCTATACCGGAGGAAGCTACGGCCAGAGCAATGTTTTTATCTTTCCGTACTTACGCTAATAATAAATTTAACAAAAATGTCTTCCCAGTTCCTCCAGGGGCATCTAAAAAGAAAATCGCACCATTTCCAGATTCAATTTGTCCTAATACTTTGTCAAAAACTCGTTTTTGTTCGGGAAGCAAGCGGGGTACAAATTCGGCTACTTGCTGCTGCAAAGCTGGTATATCGTAGTTTGTTTCACGTATAATTTCATCACTTAGTTCATTTTCGGTTGTTCGCCGAGGGCTTATCATTCCATAGTGGCTTAATTTTTTGCCTACCATTGCCATTACTTTATCTTCAATTTTTCCAAGTGCTTGATTATAAATAAGTTCATTGTATGTCATGTTCGCGTGTTTCTCCTGTTACCTTCGCAAAATACTCTTCCGCCATGTACTCTTTATATTTGTCCCACAATTCATGTGCATTAGATAGCCCGCAAGACGATATGAGAGTTGCATAAACATCCCTAATTTTGGCTGGTGACTGCACAGCTTCCTCCATAGTTTCATCCCAGTCATTATCGTTTTCTAAAAGATGCAGAGCTTCACATGCTTTTCTATAAGTTGCGCATTCCTGACCGTTGACAGTTTTAAGGTCTTTATATCCTGTAGTACCCCGAACATAGTTCAGCAGCAATCGTAAACAGAAACATTCAAAATTAGTTACATGGAAGGTATACACACGATCAAGGGCATCTGATGACTTTACACCGGGCCAATTTGCAACAGGCGCGCCTTGAGTACGGCGTTTTCACTCCTTTCTAGATGTGTTCCAAGTATAATAGCGGGGGACTTCAGAATATAACAACGTTTTTGCAAAGGGGTCGGTTTGACAAAGTTGAAAGAAGGCTGTTAGTGTAGTTTTGGCGGTGATGCAATTCTTTCTTGGAAATTTCTTTCGGTGAAATATACACGCTCTCCATTTTCTAAGTGCACAGCAAGGTGAGAAACTGTTGGGTGCCTTTCGTGTAAAGGGAAGCCAAGGAGACGCCACGCTGCCTCGTTACTGCTGACATAATGCCCCGCTTGAAAGGTCTGTACTTCATTAACAGGATTTGCCTCAGCTTCACTCCTGAGATTAAATATTGTTTGCTCGCTTCTTTTATTTATGTACTTACAGATATAATTGATTGCGCGATACAGATCTACATGCTTCTACATTAATGTGAGCAATAAATATTTTACATAGAATGGGCGAATACGGGACAATCCAGCTGTTATCTAAGGTTTCAAACGCTCCAGAGCGAGATTTGATTGTAACTTTCCTGCCACCATCTTCGGGAGCTCTGCATCTGTATAAAGGGTAACATTATCATTGTGCACTGTTTCTTATAATAGCTGTTTAGGGAATTTCTTTGTACATTTTCCTTCTTTCATACATGGCGATATTGAATTTCGTGCTCCACATGGACCGTGAGTCATATTTCGGACGATGGTATCATACAATTCTTTATCTTGCTCAGAATCCGGAATCTCGGCGCTTATTATGTTGTCTATTTGGCTGGGCCGCAACTTCTCTTTAAGCCATATTAGAATGTGGGCATGCGGTAATCCTCTTTATGCCATTCAATTGAATACATGAAGCACTGCACCTCTCCGAAAATTTTCCCTTTGTTAATTACATACATAAATTTTTGTACTTTTAATCTAAATACTCTAGCAACTAAATCATGTCTGTCAGTTCTTTTTGGCCCGGCATTAGCTCCTCGGTTATTTTTTTCCATGTGGGATTGCAAGTAAAAGTAACAAAAAGATCAGGTCTTGTGTGTACTCATGTAGGTAGCGGGGACTGTTAACGAATGATGAGGGTAGAATTACTATTTTACTATTTTACCGAAATCTCTGGGGCTTACATTGGCGTCGCTAGAAACTACATCTTGTAAATGTATATAATTCTCAACGCGCAGCTTTTTTTGATTTAAAGATATATAACGGAGACGTTCACTTTCTACCTTCACATACATGTCTACCAAAAATTAATGAAATAATTGTCTACACCGGGCTAAGAAGTTAAAATCATTTTCTCGCAACATCATATGATACGCATAAAAATCCATACATGATACTTTTTTGTTCGGAGTAGGCTCCTTTGTGACCGGGTTAATGAGTGGAATTTGAAAATGATAACCCTCTTGTCCCTTGCAATAAATCATTGGGTATTGCAGAGCGTCATAAAACTTATGTGTATCGGCTACTCGTTGCAACGTATCATCACTTGCTCGCAAGACAATGTCTCGTAAAGAAAATTGATCACCACTAATTACGGCTACTATTTCGTTTATCAAAGGTGCATTGTAGCGCCTTTCATGCTTTCCTCGAGGGGTCCAATCTGCGTGAATGACGACTTTATAATCCTCTTCAGGTAGGTTTTCTAAAGTAGTTTTAAATGTTTTGACTAAAATGTTACGTTCATACAAGAATCTTTGAATTTTGAATACTGTGTCAAAGAGAATTTTCAAAGGTTGTTCCGGTTCCCCAAGTAACCGAAGAGACACTTCGCTATTGGAACAGCACATCCCTGCGGTCTCATCTTTCCATTTTAAAGCGACACGCCTTGTCCATCAGTCCGATAACAACTAACCTGTGATTTTTATAATCAATCAACGGATCATAATTGAATGCTGTGGCATTAAAAACCGACCAATAGTTTCTTTGAAAATTTTATCGACGTTCAGATTGGAGCTGTGCATTTGCATTTCTTCGCGCCTGTATCTGTTCTGGTGTTTCAGATTCCCTTGTTCAGCTTGCTCAATGAGTCTGTGTTGAGTTTCATCAGGTGTTTCCGCGGCTCTTAAGGTGGCCTGACATTCCGCTTGTTCGAATATCCTTTGCTGACTTTGAGAAGGTGTTTCAGAAGCTCTTAAAGTAGCTTGACGCTCTGCCTGTTCAAGACGCCTTTCCTGACTTTGTGAAGGTGTTTCGGAAGCTCTTAAAGCAGCCTAACGCTCTGTCTGTTCAAGACTCCTTTGCTGACGTTGAGAAGTTGTCTCAGATGCTCTAAAAGCAGCCTGACGCTCTGCTTGTTCTTGCCTTCTCAGTTCAGCATCTTCTAAAGATTCTAGCGATCGAGCTAATCTTTTCGCTTGTCTTTGAGAAGATACTCTTCGAAGGCTGGACTTACGTTTGCGAGGCATTATGAAGTAACAAAAAACCTATTTATAAAAAAACGCTAAAATACCTAAAAGGAATTAAATTTCCTTTTAAATATTTTTTAAAATCAAAACAACAAAACCAATTCAAGACACAGTACGAATCCGAAAACGATAGCCAAAAAAATCGAATCAACTTAAACCAAATCACAAAACAAATCGCAGAAAACCGAAATCGAAAGCAGTAGTCAATATAAATATAACCAACGAAAAAAGAAGTAAGTGTATAGGTACCGTATACACCATACTATTAATATTCCTTTAAAATATTGTTAAACAACCTAAAACAACGAAAACCAATTCGCGATTCTAAATAAACAAAATCCAAAATCAAAGCCAGAGTCTAAATATGTATAAAGGAATACGAACAAAATCAACAAAACCGATCCAAGAAAATACACAAATCCGAAAATGAAAGCCAATATAAATCCATTCAACCTTAACCAAATCACTAAGCAAATAACAAGCAACCGAACTCGAAAGCAGGTAGTCGAATAAACTACGAAATAGAAACAATTTAAGCGTATAGGTACCGTATGCACTATAAGTTGACGCGCAGCTCAACGGCGGGAGTTAAGTACATGTCAGGAAACATTACGTTTTAAAAACCTGGTATCAATCAATAGGTATATATAGTAGGAATCAATTTAAACTATGTATAACTTAGTTAATAAGAACTCTCAAAAATGTTTTTCTTATAATTTTGCACAATTTTTCTTATTGTAATACCGATTCATTCATAACCACATATAAGAACGGTATTCATTTCTGTACAATAAATATTACTAAGGTTTATTAATAAGGCTTACTAAGAACTATTTCTCCCACAGTTAAGTAATAGTTAAGGGTGAAAGCGTGACAGGTGGTGATAGTATTTCTGATCCATACTTATAATCATGCCTGTAACCCTTGCGGGGTAGGCAGAGCATCAACGGATTACTTAATATCGTCTGCGAGGTTATCGCCTATTCTGTGAATTACAATGCACCAAAACGTTTGAAGAAAATCAGCTGGTGAATTTTATGTTTTTTATCGCTCTCTTCCCGGTCCTGCGTGGAAAAATACAGATCCATACATTTTTTATCTTAATTTTGGTAAAAAGACATAATAATCCAGATATTCTGACCTTCTGTGTTCGTCCATCGTACCGTCATCCATCTTGTAGAATCACGGTGGCGCCACCTAGCTGAATTTAATTTTGCAACATATTCGATTTTCCCACGGGAATGATATGTTTTTCCGCTGAAAAAAGTAATAAAGCCTATGTCACTCTACAGCCACCGAACTATCCCCATACCAAAAATCATGCCATGCCGACGCTCTGTTGCGACGTCAAAGAAGGACAAACAAACAAACAAACACACTTTCTCATTTATAATATTATTGGTATGGATAAATATAATCTTGATAGTTCAATATTTATATTTTTATATTCTGTTTATTAATAATATGATCATGTGAGGATAAATCATTTTAACAAGATTTTTTTTTCAAAATAGCGTTTTATATCATATATCAAATATATTTCGAAATAAAAATTCAACAAATTACAAGATTAAACTTTGACGAAACTACTAAAAGCTTACGATAAATATTCTACTGCATTTAAAATTGTATTCGTGAAAACACAATTGTTCGTCGTAATCCTCTCAAAAGCTGTTTAAACCACTATTTTGTCAAATTGCATCCAATTATAATGAAATGAGATTATTTACATTCAACATCATCGGTCCGGTACCCTCATTATATTATTATTTTAAATGTTTATATGTCTGTTTTTTTATTTTGTACGTATCATCCTCCGTTGAATATTTTCCTCCGCTCTCATAATTTGTAGAAGATTTGCTTTTGATTTGATTTATTTTTGCTTGCGGATAGCTCTCTTAAAAGCGTTTAGTACCTTAACTACATACAAATACCCTTCGACAAATTACACAGAAGACAGATTAGTATAATATGTCTAATACACTGTGTTTGTGTACATGGACTATATGAAAGCTCTTCAGCGGTGTCAAGTTGACCATCGATATTATCGAAGTGATGAAGTGTTTGTACAGTAGGGCTACGATGGGTTTCCGAATACGGATTCAGAGTAAAAAACAACCTCTCCAACCGCATAAAAGTATAATATATCCCCCAACTCTTTACTACTGCATTAGAAGAAGTTTTCGTGCTACTGGACTAGACAGTGTACGTTATCAATATTAATGGCGAGTATAACATTCACCCTTGATTTGCCGACAATATAGTCAGAAGAGTAAAAAGCCGAATGCCTCGCGGACATTTTTTTTGTTTTTCACCTTGCATAGATCGAAGTGAAGGTCGAATGGAGGTCTGCGCTACCACCCACGGGCGACCCCTCAGTGTCTGTGACTGTCAATGAAGTCACAGACGTAATCAAAAACTTTAAAAAGAAATCAGCACCTGGCCCCGACGGCATTAGCAACAGAATGCTTAAATCACTCTCAGCGCCATTTGTTTGCCTCATCGTGTGTATTTTCAACGCACTTTTCTCCAGCTGCTCCTTCCTGGATGCCTGGAAATAAGCGGACGTCGTAGAAATCCCGAAACTAGGGAAACTGCGCAACTTAGCCTATAGCGCAAACCCACAAGTCTCCCCAGCACATTGGGAAAAGTATACGAACGACTCATTTTAAATCACCTCCAAAAATTTGTCACACTAGGTCGGTTTCAGAACCGAACACACGTGCACTAACCAGTTATATCACCTTACAGAAAACATTCTGAAAGGCTTCAACTTCCCAAATAGAGGTCGCAGGACCACTAACACCGGCACCCCCTTCTTTGATCTCGCAAAGGCATTTGACAAAGTCTGGCACAACGGCTTGCTTTCCAAGCTGTATAAACTGAACTTGCCTGACAGGCTCACTCACACCATCAGAGCATTTCTTGCCAACTGCCATTTTCGCTATCGATTAGAGAGCACCTTCAAAGCGTCTTCGCCTCAAGCCTGGAGTCCCTCAAGGCTCTGGTCCTCTCCCCACTCCTTTTCACACTCTTCACGAGTGACATTCCTAAAGACCCAGTAGTTAACACTGCTCCTTTCGCCGATGACACGGCACTAATCCATCCATCACCCATCACAAGAAGAATGCTCACAAAATGCTCCAAGTAGCTGTCAACCATTTAGGATATTGGTCCCGCTTATGGAGAATCGAAGTGTATCCTAAGAAAAGTGTAGCAATATGCTTTCAAAGGACTCCCACTCTCAATCGTCAAAATACAAATCTCATGAAATCAATAGGTACAAACACACTGTTCGGCCGCTAGATACCCTAGCAATCAACGGCCACATATCTAGGTGTCACTTTTGACTACGGTATGACCTTCGCGTAACATATTTGCTCCTTTCGCAACCGTGCCAAAATCGTCATTAGTCGTCCCCACCCGCTAGTTAACAGCAAGAGCAAACTATCCCTAATACACAAGCTCCATCTTTACAAAGCTTTCGTAAGACCTATTTTTTTATTAAAGCTTTCGTAAGCCGCTTGTACGACCTCCAAGTTTTCCAAAATATATACATCCGTAAAGCCACCGGACCTCGGTGGTACCAGCGAAACTCTGACTTACACAGAGACTGTCAACTCCTGACGGTCTCTGAATATTTTAAGTAAATGCCTCTGCACTACTTTAAGAGGGCCGAGACATATATCAACCTATTAGTGGTAAACGCAGCTACCCACGCCCCGACTCCAAACGTTACGAAAAGTCTCCCCAACGTTTTAATCGAACCCCCCGTTCAGCTAGATTCTGACGACCCAAATGTCGCCGGCCAGTCACACATGAACACTGCACACTCACATAGTACAACAAACACAATTAGTACATCGGATGGGACGCAGCGATCCCGCAGACAGGCACGCCACGCAACCCTCCACACCACGTACACACCATACACCCGCGTCCCTGGGCGGTTCTCGCCCCCCAGAATATCTAACGATATGAGTTAGCCGTCAGAGTCGGGGACCCGCCACCCTCTGTTCAGACAGCCGTTAGATAAATCATTTTTGTGCACTTTCAACTGACGTAGTGAACATCGTTACGTAAGTGACGATGCAAAATGATTTAAATTTACCCTTTTTATTTTAAGCTTGCGGCCTTTCAGGCAATGAGCTCTGAGTCCGATGAAGCCGTAAAAGTCAAAAGACTAACAGCACAAACATCATAGAAACTACACTAGACTACGGAATTCAAGTAGATTGGCAGGAGAGCTCTAGACGTGGATAATGGTGCAGTATTTTATTCCTCGTGGTATCATCTTCTTAGCATCCGTTAATCCCTACAATTAAGTTAATAAAGTACATAACATCTTATAGTAGAGCATTAAGTTATATATACGAGCAGATTTTTTTTTGGATTCTGCGCGAGTAGAGAAGTACACACGCTAATTCAAGACAATTTTATACCACGTGTTATGTAAATTTAAAATAGCAAACAACTGCATCGCATCTAAATTTTATAGAATATTTCACAGATAATTATAAAATTTAGGCGTAATGTAGCTGTTTGCTATTTTAAATTTACCAAACATGTAGTATCAAAAATGAATAGATCGGAATTGAAAACATTGTTTTAGAAGGAAACATACTATGTATGTAATTACACTCAGGATGCAACACATAGAATGACAAAACCGCTGTCAATTTACATTCACATTATTCGATTGAGCCGTAGATGCTCAGGGTATAAGTGCTCGCCGTAAATTTATGAGTACGCGAGAATCTAGGGTTCGATTCCCACCGGCTTTAATCAAATTTTTAATTGCAATTTTAAGAGCCGTTTTATCAAGTACTCAGCGGTGAAGGATAAGAGCGTGATGAAACCTGTTTGTTTGAAGATAAGGTTTCGAGATCATGATAATATGTCCGCCAACCCTGTACGATAAAACCCGTAACGAAGATATTCGTAGCCTAACGGTATGCTGAAATGATTACGGGTCGGTTATATACCTCGAAGATTCCTAGAACGATGGAAAAAAGGATTTGAAGTACATGGAATGAAGACCTGGTAAGAAATGTTTAAAGTAGAAGGAATGTGGCACAACGCCACGTTTTTTGGTGTTCCTTGGCGAATATACATCATCATCATCTATCAGTTTTGGTCTTCAAAGCAGGAGTGAATAGGTTAATGTTACGCTTACCAGCAGGTGTGACTGTGGGCAAGCACTGGCTCACAATAAGCGAAATAAAAACTGCAGTTAATTTATGAGCGAATTTGATGATGATTCATTTGAATGGTTTAATAGTAGTTAGTAGTTAGATAGTTTAATAGATAGGTGATTCAACTGAAGCTGATATTTGTACGTTATACCAATTATTGTTTTTCAATTTTTATTTGTCCGTGTATCTAATATTATAAATCAACATAGTATAAACTATGGAATCAATTTTCATATATTTTTAAACCCAAACTTTCTGCAAAGAAGACAATACTATTAACAGAATTTGAAACAAAAACAATTTCATACCTTTCCTCGTTATAGCTTCTTTTTGGGTTGTATTTTTTTTATATGCCGTTCGCTCCTTGAAGTCACGAAAATAGCAATGAGGATGTGTGATAAGTCAATTAGTATTAAAACAAATTTATTCGACTTTATATTAATTAAAACAACTATATACAAACATATAACATAAATTTCTAGTTTAAAAAATTGCTAAAAACTTTTATGTTAGTTTTATGTTGCATAAATACTAAAGATTAATTTGAATGTTATGCATAGGATGAAATAAGAAATAAAGATTACATAATACACATTAAATGAAACTAATTTTTACGGATTTTATAGCGTTTAATATTACTTTCTAATTTCCGACGTATCGGTTGCTTTACAGCACCCATGGGCAGGGGGACTGAGATGTTTGTCGTGCCGATGTCATAGTTAGCCCAGCTACGTTCAGTTTTTGATATTAATTTCCTTTTTTTGTTCCGATCTACGCAAAATGAGTTTACGGTATCTTTAAGTATTGCAGTGGCATGCTTGGGTTTGCACTTAACTTTATTAATTATAGGATTCCAAGCAGATGGTAGTACTAATCCAACTTCTCTATTGAAATTAGGTTGTTTTTTGAATTTCAATAGACTAGCGAATTATCTTAGGTAGGAATTGGTGTTCTCTTGCAAGGATTTGTGGTATATCAAATCTAATGTAATAGTGGGGCCGATCTTGAACATGTTCACAGACTGCAGACCTCCCGGAACGTCGGTGCTTCACGTCAGCTATATGTTGTAGATGCTAGATGTTTGTAGATCTATAAGAGCCCGCGTAAAAGAACATATAACTGACGTCCATGTTCCATTTTACTTAATAATATATTAAAAATAATATACAAAAAATAACAAATATATAATCTATTATACGCTTAGATAGCAAACATATTTTTTATTATTTGCGAGCAGCTATGCAGGAACCCGGTTTGCTCGCGTATTACAGCGTACTACAGCGACCGCTAACCATCTGAGCTACCACGGCTACGCTTAGCCCTATATCTTCCATGAATAGAAGGAGTTGCTTAGCCGTGAGCAATTTCACTTCTTCTGGGTGGAGACCATACTTTTCCAGATGAGTGATATGTTTGCGCATTAAGTTTCCACAATAAGTTAGGATGTGTAGAGGCGTTTCTTCCGTTATGTAACAGAACGGACACATCCTTGAGTTGCTTAGTCCCAGGATAGACATGTACTTTTTAAGACAACAGTGTTCAGTTAGGGCTCTTGCCAGAATGCGCAACTTATTTTTACTTAATCTCAGGGTTTCTGAACCGAATCTGAAAAATAATTTGCATACGAATCAAATTCCCGCCATTTAAAAAATTTGGGTAAAGTTTTTAATGTCTTTTTTTTCTAGGGTTGGCTACTAACGAATTAAAGATTCGAAAAAACTAGACCTACTGTCCTATTCTGAAAACTTATTGGTTAACCTAGTAGATAAGCGTAGGACATAAATGTTAAAATCTGTACCTTATTCTCTTCCAGGATTCCACTAAATACGCAATGATTGGACTACTCATGGTGGTAATGTTGCTGTTTATCTTCGTTCTTATATTCAATTTTCTATTGTTCTTTTACTATCTCATTCTTAAACTCACAAAAACTTTGCTTACTGAATTTCACGTGACGCACACTAAATTATTTATTGTTGTTTTTAAACCTCTGCTTCTACCGTGGACTATTTTATAACTATGGATAGCCTCCTCAAAGAGATACCCCATTATATAAAACTATGTTAAAGGACAACCTTAATACTTAAAAAATTAAAATTAAACGCAATAAAATCCTTTATTTTAATGGATTGGAGGGTTGTGACAAATGCTTGTACTGTTGAGGAGCAAGGGCTGTTCAAAGGAAAGTAAGCCACTATGTTCATTCCTATTACGCTTACACATATGAGGCCACTCAGGCCGATCACATCTGTACTGATGTCAAAGCGGTTTAACAGACAGATTCACACTTCTAGGTCTAGACCGAATACTAAAAACAAATATTGAACAAAAGCGTTTGTTTCGTTTTGACTAACACATAACTAGGTCACACCGAGAGAAAATTAAGATCAAAATTGCTGGTAGCATTTTTAAAACCATTATTAAAAATTTTACCATATGAGAAAACTACTTACCCGATAAACCAAAACTACGTGGAAATCAATAAATAACGAATAATACGTTACGTAGTTACATTATGTACGAGTATGTATGTATTTTTACATTATATATTTTGCCAGTTGTTTTAAGGCAAAAAAAAACTATAACATTTGTGTCAGAAAGCTGTGATTTTACGTAGTTCCTTAAATTAGTGTAAAAAAATTATTTAAAAAATATTCCACGGTAATCGCTTGACGTTATTAAACACTCATAGAATGCAACAAACATTCCGAAGAAAATACAAGATAACACCAAAAGACCAAAGCACCAGCAGGACAAAATCACGACACTAAAGTAAGACTCTGAGAATGGCAGATGGGTAGAAGTCAGAATAATCGACCGCAACTCACATGAAGTCCGGGTAGTAACGTTACTCACCTGATAAGAAAATGTTAGTCACAGGAATAATAGGATGCTTTCACATTGAAACAACAAATAGGTACATATTTTTATTTATTGTTAGACTGACACAACTGCTAACATCAATAAATGTATTTTTAACAAGTTCACCACCGAAAACATGCTTTAAAAACTACAACCTACACAAAACAATTACTTTGGCGGTGAAAATAACAAAACAAAAAAAAGGAACTTTATTACTTAAAAAGGAACTTTAATATATTTATTACAACTGGTAACTTGAGTGATAATTATGTAATTCTTTAATCAAAATATATATAATCATCGTCGTCAAGAAATACAAAATCAGTCTCATTTTCATTGATCGACATTAATTCTACAGTCTTTACAATATTCTTACAATCTATTAGCTCCACTTCCATTGACTTTGTCTTAATAAATTTTGTATTGTCATGTTTGCCAACTTTTCTTAAAAAAGATATTTTTACCTTGTCATTGAAAGGTTTTTCCAAAACTGTGCCTACAAAATATTCCACTCTTTTTTTTAAAAAGTGTCTTACCAATACATAATCGTATTTTTTTATATCAATGGGAACAATTTCTAAGTTGGAACTTGAAGAGGGCTGATGCAACATAGTATCTGGGATAAGGCAAGTTTTAGTCTTTTCAATTTTAACTTTTACATTTTTTTTGCAGCCTTTAGATTTTGATTTATTAATATTAAAATCTGTATCTTGCATATCCAGGCTATCTGATTCAGAAGCAACGTCGCAAATGTCTGAATCACTGTGGACACTCATAGCGATGTCACTATTGCTTGATTCATCTTCTTCTTTTTTTCTTTTTTAACTTCTTATCTTTTCTTTTAATCTCTTTTTCTCGTTTTTCGTTTAAGCCGGTCATAGTTTTTAGTGTTAAGTGATGATAAGTTTTCTTTATTTTCATTATTGGTAACAATTTTTGGGGTACATTTTGAGGGCGGAATTATAACTTGCGATATAATCTTGGGTTTTTGTTTTACATTCGTCAAGACGTTAGTGTTAATATTAAGTGAATTCTGATTTTTTGCCATCAATACAATTTTTGTTCCAGCAGTTTCCCGAATGATGCAACTACTTGCTTTTGTTTTCGATTGAAAAATTCCACCTTCGTCATGTATAACGTCAATGTCATTGGTTGATATTCGATGTGAAACCACGGGAATTTCTGGCAGCACTGCTCCGCATTCATTCAATTGCCCCGCTTCCTCATTGTTGCGCATCCTTTTACTAACATTGGTTGAACAATTTATCTTGTGGACTATAGTTTTTTTCAGGACGTGAGTTTTCGCGTTGTAGCATTCGCAAATCCCTCTTGGCAAAGATGACTTACAGAAACAACTGACATTGCGGTACCTTAGTGTTGTTGATGGAACATGGTAAGTAATTTGATGTAATCGTGTAGTAAGTGGTACTGGATCCAAGTCATTCGGTATCTGGTTCTGTGCATCCCGAATATTAATTTCAGAGACTGAAAATATTGTAACAGATGATTCTTCAGTTAAAATAGACACAGCATCGTCGGCACAGCTAACATCATTTCCACATGCCACTTTTTGATCCAGCAGTCTTTTTACAGCACCCCCTACTCCATCGGCAGCACCCTTGCCGTGCGCAGCTTCGAAAAACGTCCAGGTTCCAAAAGTAAATTTATACTTTTTGCATTACTCTGTAAACTGGTAAAATTTTTTTTTGTTTATATTGCGTACTTGGACCGTCTGAGAAAAAATGTATAGTATCTATGTTGGGATTGCTTGTTAATAATAATTCAATTATAGGTTCTATGTGGGCTCTGATGGCTCCAGGGTCATGTAAGTTACAGTCGGACAGCGAAGCAAAAGGAACCTTTTTTTTGTTGTAGATATGCTATGCCAGTGTGGATCGTAATTTGGCCCTTTGATGCTCCGAAATGAAGAGCCTGTATCTCTTCTCCTAATTTACAGGAATAATTTTCTGAGAAATCTATTATTAGAGCTGCTTCATTGGGTAGTAGGTTATCAATAACTTCTCGATATTTTTTGTGCTGATGATTTATATTAAAGAAATGCTGCCGGAATGCACGTAGATCAGCTAAAAACATTTCTTTGAGTTCTGAAAATGTACCCTTAATACTTTCTTTAGCATATTTCTTTGTAGTAGTAATTTTTCTTTCTATTCCCTTCTCAAACGTAAATTCCTTTCTAATCCACTGTATCCATGTGCATTCTGTATTGTTTGTAATATCTGTCAAATTCATTTCAGGATTGGTGTCTTTACACTTTTCACAATTTAAATACATACAGTCGTACGATTCAACGCTGCACACACTCGATGCAAGTAATTCTTGCAAATCGGAAGTACCTATAACGCCAATTTTCTTTAAATGAGCAACTTTGAAGGCTAAATTACTGTGTTTTATACATGCAACGGTGTTTCTATCACTCAACTTTGGCCGTAACACATTTCTTGGCCTATTTCGTCTAAAAGTTGAAAATGAAGCTTTTCCTCCCTCGCTTACATATTTTGTGTAAAGTTTCTTCAATGAAGTAAGCAAGAATCGCTTCTGTAATTTATCATTACCTCTACCAACACATTCTTTCTTGCCAGCTGTCATTCTAGTGTTATCATCCCTGTTGAAAAAAATACGTATTTCTTTAGCTTCTTTGTATGTCCTTTCCTTTTTCTGAAATTTTCTTACTCTCCCTTTCAGTCCCAATGATTTCGAAATATCAGTTTTCAGATTATATTTTTCTATTGCTTCGGATGAAACAATGTCTTTTAGGATCTGTTTTGAGTTATTGTTATGTTTTTCATACGATGTCTGTAACGAAGCACTGATCACATTCAGCTGCAGGATCTGTTTTTTAACTTTATTTTTTTCAGGAGTGGATATGGATGGAATATTTTCATTTATAAAGGATAATGTTTTAGACATGGGAGTTTTTTCACGTAAATCTTCATTTTCAGATTTGTCAGTTGTGGTCAGTCCGGATGAGGTAGTTGGTGCATTAATGTCTGTAGGTACAAATTCACTGTTGGTTTTACTTTCTGATGAGTTTATTAAATATTTGTTTTCCGTTCGTTCTGAATTTGAGATCAATTTGCGCAGCTCTTCAATTTTAATTTTATGTCTATATAGGTTTTTTTGTAAAGCATGTTTCTTCAGCAATATATTATCTATAACTTTCTTTTGATCTGTTATTCGCTTCTTCAATTTTTCACATAATCGTGCATTTAACGCACAACACTTGTTGTTCTTTGGTTTTGTTACACCACCTTCTTTTTGTTTTTTTTTGGCAAGTCTCCATTCTCGTCGCTTTTTTTCCTTTTCTTTTTCAGTCAGTTCTGCAATTGGTCTTCTAGCAGCTTTCATGTATTCTCTATGCTTCTTTTTTTCTCCTCGTATTTTTCTGCATTTTGTTTTATTTTTTTCACGGTATTTTCTTTGTCTCTCAGCATTCGACATTGGCGCCATCTAAAAGTAAGCATGTAAAGTCAATTAGTTTTAATTTATGCACAAATACGTCCAAAAAGTCCAATCCATGAAATATTAAAATAATAATAATAGATTATTCCAGAAGTGGATGCCAGTATATTTCATGCATATACATATATAAATATATAAAAAAATATGAATTCTAAAATTCCTCCTTTTTTTGAAGTCGGTTAAAAATACGAACAAAACCAAGCGGTTCGGAAGATGAATGAGATTTTCGTTTGAAGTGAACAACTCGTTATTGATTGCAGGTGCACTTACTATACAAACTGATTCGTTTTACCAAGTGTTACTCACAAATCTATAAAATCCTGTGAGTAACAATTAGCAGTATGAACTAGCCCTAAGTCGTGTTACGTTATCCACAGGAAGGAAAAATATGGATTATAACCTCTAAAATGCATCGTCATAACAACAAATATCTTACCTTGAAAACAATGTCTCTGTGTTGTATGAGCACCAAAACACACTATTTCAGACTGTGTATCCAGACCCGCGTAATTCACTTTAGAATTTATCTCACTCACTAGTTTTTCACAGGAATATTTTGGACAAATTTTTCTGTGCGCGCACTCTTTCAACCAAAACTTAATGAAGTGACAACATGGCGTTCTCAAAAGTCACGAGATGTGAGTAACAGTGTTGCTAGCATAATATATAATTGCGATATGGTAGAATTTCTTTTCGGGAGCGTTTAAAACACCGTTATCTACCTGGAGTTATTCACAGGAATGATATTTGGGATTTTATTATAAACAGTAATTAAATAATTATAGACATAATAAATTAACGATTACATGAATGAAAACAATAATTAAGTCACCAGTTTTTACTTAACAGTATATAATATTGCTAAAAATTGCCTAGTATTGATTATTTTATAATATGTAAATTTTCATTACGCAATAGGACACTTTCATTTTGTATGGACGTGAAATTAGTGACTTTAGTTTGCTAATATTTTTTTCGGTATAGTTATATTCTAAACATAACTAAAATGGCTTGTTTTCCTGTAAATTAATTGTCCTTTAAAACAAAATTGGTTATAACTTGATATGACCCGAACTAATCTTTATATAAGCTGAAAACGGTCGAGGACACATATTTTTTAAAGTCATGTACGATTATTTTGACCTCTACCCAGATCTGTTACGTGGTAGAGCCACGCTGCAGCTATATTATAGTTGTAGCACGAATGTGTTTGCTTGACCGGGACAGGACCACGCTCTCACGGAATACCAGCGTAAAATAGCAGTGTAATGCTGCTGTGTTTCTTATGGAGAGTGTAGAGAACTGGAGACCCTTTTTACTGGAATCAAGGCATTCCATCTTAGTCCTCAGGGGTGACAACGCATTTGCATTCTGATTCTTAATTGAGGATAAATGTGGATCTATGGAACACAGCATCCACTTACCAACAGGGGGACTATGTGCTCGTTTGTCATCCAATACTATAAAAAATTGTAATTCTAGTTCTACACTCATATCGTTATATCTTCTTTTATTTTCTATAATTTTCTAAACTCCTCGTTTATAACATGGCTTATTGAAATCACTTGCGAGAAAATATGAAATAACAATACCAGTGATATTTATTCAAATTCATAATATATTTTTAAGATAAACTTTGAAATTTCCAAACACACAGCCAAACTTTTAAAAGGGACTTAATTAAAAAATAATATAAATTCGGGCTTACAGCCCAACAAACGCTTGTACGTGAATTATGTAAACAATAAACGTATTGGAACACATGTCCTTGTTCCCACCATTTGTTTTTGATAGCACATGTAAAAGTAAAAAAACAACGTATACAGCTATGTATGTAATAAGTTCGCGGAATTGCTCGGTTAACGAGGGTGAGTTTACTCATCCAGGCAGCCGCTAGTTGGGAGACTCATTGTTGGTATATATATCAAGTTTCAGCTTAATCGGATCATTAGCTTTTAAGTTATCAACGAGTAAACAAGTTATTCAGGAATAAACTAGCCACTATGGAGGAAATTGAATATCGCGTTGTCATTAAATTTCTCACCAAACAAGGAAAGACACCTCAGAGCATTTTTCAAGAGATTTCAACTGTTCATGGGGACTCCGCTCCTGGGAAAATCATGATTTATAAATGGCATGCCCTTTTCAAACAAGGGAGGGACTCCATTGAAGATGACTCCCAACCTGGACGGCCGATTGTGGCTACCACGCCAGAAATAATCGTAAAAGTTGAAAAACTTGTTTTGGAAAATGCCCAGCTTAATTAAAAATACCGCTTGCAGCATTAGTTGCAGTATCAGAAACAACCATTTTAAACATCCATAGATAGGTTGCCAGAATACTCTCTATCAAAAACACGAGCGCGTTTAAAGTCAAAAGAGTAAAAAGAAGGTATTAAAGAAAAAATGCGAGGAAAGCTTACAAAAGGCGTGCTTCTTTTGCACGACAGTGGGCCCGTGTACACAAGCCACGTTGTGACGGCTGCCTCGGTGCGGTTTTGAACAACTGCGCCACCCACCCTACATCCCAGACCTGGTCCCAAGCGACTATTGTTTCCAAAAATGAAGAAAGAACTGCGTCGCATAATATTTGGCGACGATGATGAAGTGAAGTCGTCAATTTCGGCCTATTTTGACGCCCAAGGCAAATCTTTTTTTAGACGGTATTAATAAGTTATTTGACAGATCTATTAAATATATTAGGGTTACATTGAAAAGCAAAAATAGTTTAATATTTCATTTCATTATCCTTCCCTGTCATTCCGCGAACTAGCTGGTGGATTATGATTACCAAAAGTATTATAAAAACTTGACATATCTCTGTTATGATGAAAATTCATCGCTCACTCTTCCCCACTGCTGGACAGGGTCTCATCGAATGAACCACGAATTGCGTCCTTTAGCGATTTTTCTAGTCGCTATAATAGTACTGATGCGACTATTCCGCAGTCCATAGGCAATTTTTTATCGCAATTCGCTCTTTTATTACCTTTAAAAATTTCATGGAACGGAGCTAACGGTATAAGCCAAAGTAGTTTACATTGGTGACATTCTCACCCGTTATTACTGTCAACAGAGAAACTTATAGATAATATTACCGTGCTGCAGTTTTTAACTTCTCTACTATTGATGTGTTCTGATACCTACCTATATCTTCAGAACAAAGTTGAAGTATTTTCGAATAAAGCGAATCAATTGTATCGTATATTATACAAATTTTTTGACTTCCCGAACTTTTATTTCTTTAATTTCTACTTGATTTGCAATTATATTACTTAGGAAACGAAACTTATAGATATTTATCTTCGGTCCCCTTTTTTCTCTTATACTGGATGATCATAAGGTCATCAACTACTGGGTAAGTCTACTAGTCCCTAACTTCGTAAAGTAATCTTTAATATGTTGTATTTCTTTTAATATTTCTCTTATGTCATCTCCAATAACCTAAAAATATATCCAAATACAAATTAATAAATGCGGTTACAAAAGCCTTAAACTTAATAACATGATTAATACATATGATAGGTATAGGAGGATACGATAGGTACATAACTAACTCTTAAACGGGCTACACACGAGACGATATCGGTGGCGATCTAGGGTGGAAAGAAATCGGGGCTTTTATCGGGGCAGACCCTACACACGGGCCTGCCTAGCAGTACGCGTTCGGACTTGGAGCGGAACACATATGCGGTAGAGTTCTTCAAAATAGCTTCAACTCTCTTAAAACACCAATGTATTGGTTTGGCATTAGCCCTCTCGGTAAATTTTTTCGAAAATAAAAAAGAGGAGTTGCTGGGTGAAAAAATGGCTCCAAAAGAGACAAAAATTTGGCCACATAAACGTACTAAATGGTCTGTAATCCAAAGACATGATTAATTTTCTCCGGATGGATGAAGACAGTTTTTATAACCTTCTAGAAATGATTTCGCCACTTATATAAAAACATCAATTTCTCCTATGTACCTATGCTATTTAGTTATTTCTTCTCTTTGTTCATTTCTGCTTTGGTCAAAATCTGGTTATGTATTACACAAAACAAACAAGGAAATAAAATACTTTTGTATAATAATATGTATACTTTTTTTTTAATGTAATCTTTATTTATGGAGTAAAACTATCAGAAAATAAAATAGCTTATATCTTTTTTTAAACATAAAGAAACCTTTAATTTCGGACATACTCCCTTTTATATAACTTGTTTGTTGATGTGGAGATGGTGAAGGAGTAGAAGTTAGTTGTTTATAAGAGGATGAAGGCACGTAAGAGATCGAATTGTGGTCTTGTGGAGTTGTAAGAGATATGAGTGCGGTCTTGTGTTGATAGTGTTGGAATAGGAGTTAGTTGTTGAGGAGAGGCTTTATCTTCTCCTTAGTTACATCATACACTCTACTTTACGAACGGCAATAAAAAAATAGTTTAGTAGGCATTCTTGACCATGTCACTTCGCAGGGTCACAGGCTAGGGTGGATATGATTTGAATTTCGATAAAATTTCATTTAATTTATTTGTTTTATTCACTTTTTTTTGGTTTTTTGTAAAATATCAGTGCCATAGGCTTCTGCTCCGTTTATGTGATTAAAATGTAAAAATTTTGTTACATAAAAAAGGTCATTCAGTATCACTGTTTTGTTAACTTCCTTCCGCGAGGGTTGCCGGCAGCGACTGCCAAAAGAAATCGGGCCGATGCGCCTACACACACGCAGTAAGGAGGGGGCGGTGCCCCGATCTAGGAAGCATCGGCTGATCTAGGAAGCATTTTTGCTCCTGCCAGCCGATTAAGGAGGCGATATCGGCTACGACTTAGGATGGCTCTACATACGACACGATTTAGAGGCAATCTAGGAGGCATCCCCACTACTCCACCCTAGATCGCCACCGATATCGTGTCGTATGTAGCCCGCTTTAAGAGTCTGTACTACCAAATGTCTTAGCGAGATCCTCTGTTATGCCAAAAATACTGCAGCACTGTTTTTGAAATAAATATATGGTAAAGTTGAGGATTGATGTTAAGTAATATGTTAGATGAAAACACGATTCCATAAAATTTTCTCGATAGAAAAAAAATCCAAAGTTACCTCCAAACTGAACTATAAACCGCTGGTATTCAAAAAATACTTCAAATTAGATCATGAAACTTTGTATACTAACTGAACTAACTATAAAGCAGGGTTTATGATTTTGACCCTAAAAAGAATCTATTTATCATTATTTTCACCCTAAAAAGAAATTACCTAAACTATCGTCATTTTAAAGTTTGTTCCCTGCCGCCCGACACCGCCGTTCACTCTTGCTTCGGCATTTGAACGGAAGGGCTGTGTCGCTTGAGCTCAGAACACACATTACGCAACAGGATGACGTAAAATTAAAATATTAAAATAGATACTTAGGTTTATAGTGTTGGCGCAATGGGAAATAAGCGTAATAAAAATAAGAAGCGATTGGGTTGGCGTAAAGAAACAGACAAACGTATGATAAACGTAATGAAGTAAGTATCTACCGACCTCTACCTACAGTATTAGCAGGTCTCTATCACTCTTGCTACCTGCGTGAAATAATTAAAATCCTAAAATCGCGACGCGCCCGGGCGAAATAACGCAGTCAGGGCTAGAGCGTTGGAGGCAATTGAATGTTATCGCTGTTTACGTAAATAGTTTTATGTAAATACTTGTGGAAATAGTTTTTATTTAGTGTTTAGTATTTTTAATTGTAGGTAAAAATAGTTGTAAAAGTTTTAATGTATTTAAAAATTATATAATATGTATATTACCTATTTGATAAATTATAATAGCAAAACGTCATTCCTACTATAACTGTTGCTTAGATGGATACTAAATGAAATGACCAACAAAAGGTTTCATATCATTCTTTAAGATACCGAATAATTTTAGAAGGAAGTTATGAAAGGTGAATTTATTTAATTTTTTTTTTAGATAGGTACTGACAGCAAAAAAAGAATTAAGTAATAATTTGGTATACAGAAGAAATACCTAAGTACTTCATTACAAAAATTAGTTAAAATTTACTTCACTATCCAAGTGACGTACATACCTATACTTGTCTTTTGTAATTAAAATATTTTGAGTTATAATAACACAAAATACTGAAATTAAAACTTTGTATACTAACAAGATTTTTAACTAAGTAGAATAGATCACATTTCTGTTAGAAATCGTATTTAAGGTTTATTTGTTGTTTACACTATCAATCTATTTCTCCCAAGCGTTACGATTCCCGACGAATGACCTTGCAATTTGCATGCGTTAGGCATCGCAGAACTCACATATGGGCGAAAATATGGTTAGTCAATCATAGTCAGAATATTAGTTAGTACTTCACCTAAGTAACATAATTAACATTTCGCAATGTATTTTTTACTTTCTGTTGACATCCCTTAATAACCACGGAAAGTCCGCCGTGACAAAAAAGATGCAAAGTAATATAGACACTAGCGTGCAGCGATAAAGTTTTATTTAGCTTGCGTGTGCGATTTATCTGATTAATAATAATTATGTAGGCTATTAAACGTCGGTAAGCAGTCGACATCAAAGGAGTGCAACTTCGGTACGTAGTACTATTATTTATTCTGTGGTATTAGTGATTACAAATATTATGTAGAAATTTAGCATATGACAGGTTTGGTGCAGTGCCTAAGCGATTGATTGCTGCGCTACTAGTCACAGGTGTTTCTGTATGTAAAGATTTGTGTTTGTAAACACACCGTCCACTATTCAGGAGAAATCGAGCGAGGGGCAACTTTATGAAAAAAAAGAAGGTTACCTAAATAGGTTTGTTTTTCTTTTGTCAATATTCAACAAAATATAGGTATCTATGTTGTAATTATTTTTTTATAACGTTGCCCCACTCCAGGATTTCTACTAAATCGGAGACGGTGCGATTACAAACATACATTTTCATAACTATCTGTAGGCCATAAAAATATTTGTCCCGTATGGGAATCGAACCCCCGACTCGTAGTGCAGAAGCCAAGCACTTAGTTAGTAATAAAAAAATATAAGTGTGTTCGGTATGTACCTACCTATCTAACTATAAAGAAATTAAACTGTAACTTACTTATCCATCCTTACGTTATCGTTACTCCGTGGCGCACTGGCTTAGCAATGAGTTGCTGCGCTGGAGTCCGTGGGTTCGAATCTCGCACGGAACAAGTATTTGTATGACCTACAAATAATTGTTCCGGATATGGATGTTTGTCCTTGTGTAATTCATATTTGTAAACTGCCCCCATGATACAGGAGAAAATCCTAGTGTGTAGGTAACGTTTTTAAAAAATAACTTATCCGACTATAATGCTACCTATTACATAAGTACATAAAAATATGGACCTATTGAGTACTGATATACCTTGATAGTTTAGCTTTAGCTAATTTATGAGCACGTGAGTATTTTCTACCTACCTAAACATGTAACAGATATGTTATTAGTACACATGGCTACATAGTTATCAAACTACACCCTGCAATATAAGCTGACCTCAAATTGTAAACGACGAGGAGAGGTCAGCTTATACTGGAAATTTCCTCTTATAGTGGAAATTTCTGCCCATTGTTGGTTTAGTAGTAAGCTTGAGTTTTATAGTTTTCGCCGTGTATGTATGTAATGTGACAGCCGTTTACGTATGTAATTATGTTGGTGGTAGGTCTATGCAAGTACCTACATATACATACCTATAAGAAATTTATTCTAAACCACTGCATAAATTCTTCTGCTACAAAGAACTAGTCAAGCGCAAATCACCATTGCACTGAAGTTATGTAGGTCCATTGGCTTGGTACATATAGCGTTGCCAGGCATCCGGATAAAGCCGGACACAGTCAGGCTTTTTGATTGGGTGTCCGGCCAAATTAGACGGTGACCGGCTTGTCCGGCTTTTGTTATCCTTTTTTATATTTGACCATTTTTTTACATTTTTCATATACTTAAATACATACTATTGCAATTGTTGAAATTTATATTGTAATTAATATTGAATGATTAATAATAAAGAACACTGATTCATTCAATTTTAATTTAAGATTTTATGGTAAATGATATAAGCATTGTTTTAATTTTAAATATACTCGTATATATTATCGTGTTATACTAAGACTGAATAATATAGTGTGTCCGGCCTTTTTACCAAAATGTCCGGCTAAGCTGGATGGTCTGTCCGGCTTTTCGGTTTAAAGACCTGGCAACCCTAGCTTGGTAGTAAGTTTACGCTTTGCATTTTTAACATCTTATAAACTTACAATATAGTTTTGCCTATTTTTTTTTTCAGTTATAAGAATATGCCGTTAGTATGTACAATGAAATTAAATTTGCGACATATAATTTTATGTAAATATAATGACAAGTTAATATTAAATTATGACTGAAAATTTTATTACTTAGTGCTCATCCGATAATAGTTTATTTTACTCTAACAAAATCGCTTTGAACTCGTGTTCCCGCGTGACCGCGAGCCATAGTGTGCGAGTGGCTCGGGGAAGAGGGGGCGAAATAAGAATTTGAGCTGAGTTAGTATAGGCCGTTAATAAGTAATTTTCATCAAGCATTTACACTTTTAAGATTTTCCGGACATTCACACACACTTACTGGTGAATCTTTAGGAGCAGCAGATTCTTGTTGCTGTCGCCGTAACATGCTCATTGATCTTCGCAAGTCATAAACATCGATCCCTCACTGTACTTACTCGCCATGACATTTTCGATAGTATCGGTATACCGTGGCTCCAACACACAGTAGAGCACAAATGGTGTAAAAAGTAAATATAAAATAAATATAAATAAAATAATAATATAAGTAAACAGGCTCCTCCTGGGCAAATTCGCTCCATCGTAGACCTCATCTTTGCACTCTGGCCAGATAGTGGCCAAAAGTGAACCCATTACTAATTTTAAAAAAATCATCTTGTGCCTTAATACATACATGCCACATAAGTGCTCAAAACGTAACCTAATATCACATTATGATTGCATTATGACTATTTTGATACAGTAATACAAAAATTGTTAAGGTATTTGACAACTATTTACTTATAGTATTAAATCCAAGATGTTTAGTACGTTAAAATAATTTTAATGTGATAGTAAACATTAGATAAAAAAACTTCAAGGAAATGTTATAAAATTACCCGGATTGGATTTTACCTCATGTTTTCTTTTTTTGTATTATTTGAACTCAATCTTCTCGGCTACACGGGTTGCTGCTGCTGTGCGCTGGACTAAAATTTCTTCTATTTTTCGTAATTTCGCATTATTCAGAAATTTATCTTCTATTGTATATCTTTTAGTAATATCTAGTTAGTTAGTTTCTAGGTAGATTGACAGTTGACTGAAACCGTTACTTACCGCGTTCACTAGTAGCCGGCCGATAATAAGTCAAAGTATTTCCATGGTAAAAATTACCGCGAGTCGCGCTAATTCGCATAATTTTCATATATTTAATGCAAATTCATATTAAAAATTAAATTTATTGAGATATAAGTTACAAATGGCAATCAACCGGTGCCAAAAGGCATTTTGCCAGAATCTTGTAGTTATAAATCTTAGGAAACGTTCAATGAATAGAAAGAGCGACTGTGACACTCCTGCACAGAAGGTTATTATTTTATAGAAGAATTATAATGCCATATAAAGTTAATTTTAAATTTAAAGCAAAAGTGTTCTTTATTTTAATTTTATGGGTTGTGGATATTGTTATTTCGATAAGCTCGTGTTTTTTATAGATTCAGCGACCGAGAAGTAATAGATTTTTATTACAACTCTCGTATAAGATAATATTTAGTTGTTCACAAGAGTAACTGTGCGCTAGGTTAACAAAAGTAATAACGCTTATGTGAATAGTATTAGAGGTTTTTGACTTTAGGTTGAGATGGTAGGTTCATGATTTGACACTCGTTCGCGTATTTAATATTTTAGCTGACAGGTTGTAAGTATTGCACAAGCAAAAACCTAATTATAATGCAGATCTTGTAATTTTAATTGATGTCAATTGTATCTAAATTAAAAACAATTAAGAGAGCTTTTTGTCAGGCACTTTTCTGATTTCTGATTTCAGCGGGCAAGAAATTCCAAACAAATGCAGCCTGAAGAGTGAAGGATTTATTATAGAACCCAGTGAGATGAGTAAGAATATATTATGTCCTGTTGTTAGAGGAAGATCAAAAAACCCTATTCTGGCAAGAAGAAAGATACTGAAATCGATCCTTGAGGTAAGAAGGCGATTATGGATCATTTAGAATTGAAATAAGAACCCGAAATATTTTGAAGTTACGCTTTGAACCTTATAGTGAGTCACTTAAGCTGAGATCTATATTGATAAATATGGTATCACTTTCACAGACGCTCAAACTAGAGCATCTGCTTTGCGTTAATAGCAAAATAGCATAATAGCGAAAACGGCTGGGAAAGATAAGAACAGGTACGTAGGTACCTTAGGAAGGAACTTAATGTTAATACTTAAGCCTTTTTCCAATGACTAGGATATTGCCTAGAATATTGCTCCAGACAAGAGAAAAATTTATAATGTGAGTTATTGCCGGCAGAAGAGGATCTAAATATTGATGACCATTTGTCTACTTATTTTATCACAGTTCATGGTCTTAGACTTGATAGTCAAAATAAACTTCTTAATTTCATCCTGGTCGACAGGAGAGAACATAAATGCTGAAATGTGAGGAAATTGCATCAACACATTAGAATTTAAAGTTTAAGTTCGGACTAAATGATCCATTGGATCCATCTATTTGAAGGAAGCGAAATGTTGATTTATCTCATCGAGAGATATAGAAAAACCACAGTCCGGCGTGGATGGCTTAAAAACACTCACAGTTCTAAGGAATTTCCACGCGTAGTTAAATTTTATTCATGTTGTACATTTTTATCCTCATGAGTAGGGTTTTTTATTTTTATTCCGTTCCCTTTTGAGCGGACTGTGCAACATAAAAATTCATAAGCTCAAGTTAACAACCAGATTTTCTACTAAATAGTTACATTAAAAAGTTAATTTACTATCTTTCCAACCTTAGGACTGGAATTTTGTTATTTATATTGAGTAATAGCTCGCTTAATGAAAACGGATCGTTGAAATCGGTTAACCATTGCAAGAGATATCACGTACACACATACTAAAACATAAAGTTGAAATGAGATCTTTCTCTGTAGTCGGCTAAAATAAATATTTTGAAGACAGTGTCTTATAATAATAGTATTATTTACAAAGATTGCTGACCCGTTTGTATTCGCTATAGGCACGGTAATTTTATCTATAGATAATATTACCTTGCTATAGGCGATTCTTCGTACAAATATGTAAATTTTATTTTATTTTTGGTACCCCGGGAATATCGCCAAACCATTCCCGCGTACCAAAAGCTTGTGTTCCTGGGTATATCTGGCACTGAATACCCTAAGAGGAAACCCTACTTTAGACTCATAGATATAAAAGGTTTTAATAGAAATAGAAAAATAATGTTTTTATTTAATATCTAACTATAATTTATCAAAATAAATAACTGGTTCGTGTTATATGCGTTCTTGTAGCATTCATCCAAATACCATAAAACTTTGATGAGTTGTTAAGGCCGAGAAGATTTCTAAACAAAAGCCATTGCAAATCATGCCGGGCGCAGCTAGTAGATTAGAAATACAATACAATAACTGTAACTGTATTCAAATTAATTTACTCTATTAATTAGCTTAATTTACTCCTGGTTCATAAGCTAAACCTATTTTGATATGAACCGTCTAGAAACCTAGTGAGACTTTAAAAAATAGTTTATCTGACACAAGTGTAGTTTACCATATGGTGTATTATCTTATCTTGTATAACTAAATAATACAGTTATGCAAGGTTCAGCAATCGAAATTTAAAGGGAGAGGAGTAGGAGGAGAGGGGGGGGGAGTTTCAACACTGGTTGAAATTCTAAAATTATGTTTAAAGCTGTCACTTATATGTTTAAAATAATAAGACGTAGTAAGAATGTAGCAAATCAAAAACTCTACCCACAGTTTTGAAATTTCATTATCTTATGTACGTACGTACTCAAGTCGACACAAATTCAAATTGACATAAATTCGCTCTTGTCTCATTTTCAGCGCCCTAATTTTGTTGAAGGCATTTTGAATAAAGCATTTTCGAGTTTATTTCTTTCAAAGTCTTTTTTTAAGTTCAATATAGACTTAAAGATATACTCGTGTCTGTAGTAACTTGACTTAAAATGATGTACCTAGTAATTACATATGCATGTAATTTTAGCGTTCCTTACATCAAAAGGAAAAGCGTTATCCGTCTGTTCATCTGTCAAGACCGTTTTTTCTGTTTTTTTGCACTAAGTTAAAATTAAAATCAAATATTAAGGTTTATGGTCTCTTGGAGGTGCTAAAAAATCATGCTTCTAATTCAGCCCAATCAAAAGATACAGTGCTTATCTCACTTAACAAATCTACTTCCAAATGACTTAGAACAGGGATGGCGAACCTGCAGCCCACGACAAGCCACAACAAAACATAGGAGTAAAACAAAACGAGAGGACACCGACCTAATGACGTATAGTTCGTTTCATCATCATCATCATCATTACAGCCCTTCCACGTCCACGCTTCCCCCAAGGAATGCATAGTTCGTTTTCACATGGCATAATAGTCAATTTTGTTGACACAACTGTATTTAATTGTTAATTTGTATTATATTTAGGATTTTACAACCCTAATAGAAGTTGTCATCGAATCTGCAGCAACAAAAGTCATTTTCAATTTAAAGTAATATCGTAATATTACTTTAAATTGAATTACGCGTGTAACTGAAACATTATTGTTATATATTGCAAAATGTATTTGCAATATATAATATATGTCTCAACTCAAAACTCTTTATTTATTTTTTGTAATAAATAAAGAGTTTTAAATCGATAGTATTTAGTACTATTATTTTCCCAATAATTGCAAAGTCAAAATTATTTTACGGCAAGTCTATTACCTAGTTAAACATTACTTCACAAAAATGGCACGTTGATACATAAAGGTTCGTCACCCCTGACCTGGAATAATGAAATTTCGGAATAAGTAAGGTCTCACAGCACCAAAATTATTCTTAAGCGTAAGTTTCTTGTCGTACTATATAAAAATTGTTTCTGCTATTACAAATTTGAATTTGCAGTTGGAATATGAACAATGTTGTAGGCCGATGTTTGAGAGAAAGTTTTATAAACTGCGAATACGACGAAGTAAATAATACTATAGCTAAGTTAGTCAATTGGTTTAATGTTAATAATTTGCATTTAAATCAAACTAAAACTAAAGGTATGAAATTCGTAACTCCGAATGTCGAACATGTTAATACTAATGTAATTTTAAATGGGGAGGAGTTGAGTCTTGTTGATACCACCATTTTTCTTGGAATCACACTAGACACAAAGCTTCAATGGGGCCCTATACATCAGATTATATATAGCAGATTTAGTTCTGCAGCACATGCTGTAAAAAAGATGGGAACTCTTACCAGTGTTGAAACAGCTAAACTAGTTTACTTTAGCTATTTCCATAGCATAATTTCGTATAGTATTTTGCTATGGGGACACTGAAATTATATTTGTTTTACAGAAGAGGGTCGTTAGAGCAGATTAAAACCTAGAGAGTCGCTCAGACAAAAATTTAAGGAAATTAATATATTAACTCTGGCTTCTCAATACATTTATGAAAATGTAATGTACGTACACAAAAATAAAAGTAGTTTTGCAAAAATAAGTGATATTTATTCTGTAAATACTAGGAACAGACACAAGCTAGTAGTACCAGTTACTCGATTCCACCGAGTCAGTAATTCATTCTTGGGGCGATGTATACGCTTTTACAACAAAATCCCAGAAAATATACAAAATTTGACAAACACAAATTTCAAAAACTTTATTAAACTAAGTTTGTATAAAAAGGTTTATTATAATATTAATGATTTTATACGATAATAAGTAATAACACCTGGGAAGGGTGACCGCTACCAAGCTATTTTCCGGTAACGAAATTGCGCTGATTTGTCACGTGCTTAGCGATGAAGGAAAACATCATAGGGATACCTGCATGACTGTGGAAAAAATATTTCGAAGACATGTGAAGTCCGCTTACAAACAATGTAGCGCACGTAATAGCCTCAGATAAATATAGTATATAACCTCAGAATAAAAACCTGAGTTCAGCTGTGGAGCGTACACGGGTTGTAACATTACTTTAGTAGATTAGTTTACAGAAATTACGAAATCGAGTTATTTTATCATATTTTTAAAGTTTGAGCATGTCCCTTGTTTTACATTTATGTGCATGTTCTTTGTTTTTTGTAGAGGAATAGTCAGGCAGTTCAAACCGTAATTCGTGGATTTTCGTTAGGCAACCGCTGATATGTGAGACAGTTGCGCGTTGCCATGGTGAAACAGGATTTTCTTTTTCTGCAAAAGTGGCCATATTTCCGTAATTTCTGCCTTCAGTTTGTCAAGTAACGGTTTTTCTTTTTGAAGATAATCGATTAAGATAACTCAATAACTATCCAAAAAACAGTCGCCTTCACTTTCCCTGTCGAAAAAACAGATTTTGCTTTTTTCGGAGCCGGTTCCCCTTTGCAGTTCACTGTATCTAATTTTATTTCGGGCGTTAAATAGTGTATCCAAGTTTCATTTAAAGTACGTAATCGACGCCAAAATTCGGATTTATTGCGCCAAAACTGCGCCAACAGAGCGTTGAAAATGTTCATTCGAACACGTTTTTGGTCGAACGTGAGCAAACGCGGCACCCAACGCGCTAACATCTCATGCCTAAATCTTGATTAAATATGTGATATAAACACATTCTTTGGACATTTTCATAGCCTCTGCTATCTTTCTTACTTTAATTCGGCGGTCGTCTAGCACCATTTGGTAAACTTTAAAGATGTTATCGTATCGCCTCCATTGTACTCTCACGACCACGTTTAAATTCAGCTGCCAAAAATTTCACTGTGGTAAATTATGGTACAGGCTGCATATACAGAGCCTAACTCATTTTTTATTAGCGTAGGCGTATTGCTTTTAAAAACAAATATTTAATGACAGTTAGATATCACATTTTTTCCACTTTCACAAAAACACTCACATCGACTTACCCAAACGGCTGTCAAATAACAACTGAAAACGGCTGAAATTTCGGTGAATTACTGTCAACAGTTACACAACTATAGTCACTAGCTTTTATAGAGGAGTGCTGCCATCTTCACTATATGTACCTAGTTCACTGACCTCTATGCTTAGATGAAGCAAAAATCTATACTGGACTGGCTACATCGTACAAAATGTTTGTGCCGAATTGAAGCGCCGCTATTGTTGGTACCAGAATATACCAGTCTGTTGTGTTGTTTAAATAGTATCTCTATATTTTAAACTGTTGAATGAAAAAATAAAGATATTATGTAGTTTGAAAAGTAAAATTATTCGAAGGTTAGTTACTCTGGTGTAACATGGTACTTGGTCGAATCCACCATAGCACCATATTTTTATTACATGGTTAAATAACGGTGTAATAACAATACTTTTTTTTACTTTCTTTAATGTAATGTTGTCCCGTCACGGTTCTTTATACGATTTTATCAGAAAAGCTCGTATCTCCAAAATGTTTCCTTGATTTTAGAACTTTGTAACGAGACGATTGCAGGACATATAACTTTGGATGCTTGGGAGAGAGATAAAGCTTTGTGTCTACTACTTGCGAAGACACTTTAGCAGCTTCTCTTCTTAGGGTTACCTCGGTTAAAGTAGTGGCGTCATTGGAGACAACTGAACTAAGTGAGTAGCCCAAATATGAGTCTCTGAGAGATGAGAACATATTTGTGTCATTTGTGACTATTGGTCCGTGGGAATCACGTGCAGTGAAATTACTAAAATAATTATCCGCGACTAATTGTTTCTTCTGTTGACAGGAGGGCTGATTATTTTCTCGCTCAAAGGCTACGTATAGCTAGCTATTCAGAAAAGAAACGCAGGCAGCTCCCTTGGAACTATACCGCGGGGAGCAGGACTTTATGATTATTTCAGTTTTATTTTTTATAACAAATTTTAAATATTTCAATTTGAATTTCAAAGTTGTAAAGTTGTAATTACCTGATAACCGTGTAATTTAAAGTTTATATCTTTTTTTATATCTTGTTAGATGGTACTCGGCGCATTGTTGCCGCAGAAGAAATAATTGTAGAAATATCGTTTTAAATTTGGAAGAGTTATATTTTTAAAAATTTGCTCAGGATTTCTCTGCGTGATAGAATTCAAAAACGAGGATATCCGCAGTAGTACCAGAGTGACTGACATAGCCCAACGGATTAGTTGGCTGAAGTGGCTATGGGCCGGTCATATATCTCGAAGAACCGACAAACGATGGGTAAGAGAGCTCCACGAGTGGCAGCCTCGCAAAAGTAGGTGAAGTGTAGGGCGTTCTCCCACTAGATGGAGTGACGATCTGGTAAGACATGCAAGAAGTAAATGAATGCAGGTGGCTCGGGATCATGCTTTGTGGCATTCCTTGGGGGAGGCATATGTTCGGCAGTGGACTTGTGAAGGGCTGTAATGATGATGCTCATAATGATATTGTTTAATTAGAAATGATGAATACAATCATTGAAATTGAGTGATCTATAACTTTCAAATATATTATCTGTACGATTCGCTCGCTCGCTTGTACTATGCCTACAACATTTGCGCAATCTAATGAACGGTATGGCAGTGCATAAAATTCTATCGAAAATATGAAAAATTTATTCTGTGTATGTATATGTAATCATTAGAATAGGCGTTATTTTAACAGCTGATTTATTTTCTATAATATTAGAACTGAATGGACGGTTAACAATAAATAATGTAAAAGTATATAGCCAGTCCATATATAGAGATCAGTGACCTAGTTGCATAACAAAGCAATAGAATGAAAACTTAACAATTAAATCAAGAACAATGACATTTTTAATTTAAAATAGGAGGCTTTTAGAATGAATATCGTTCCGTCATAGTCTGTCGGTTTTCGGTGGTCATCTGCTGGAACGCTATATTTCACAGTATTTACCACTGCACAACTGATCGTTGTGTTAAAATTCAGTCAACAAAGTAAATCTAATAATGTTTTGTTAATCCGAAACAAATAATAAAGTTTAGTAAAGCACTTTCTCAATATACATTGCTTCTAGTAAACTAATAAATAAACGATTATAAGCAAACCAATGTCAATATTGAGCACAAATTAATTACAAACAATTTAAATTCATCACTCATTAGATCAATAAATATGAACAACATATTAGATATTGCTCGTGAAGATAGGAGGGTGTAGCTTTCAGAATTGTAGTGTTCAGAATCATAGTCGAGTCACTACGCTACCCCAATGTCTGATTTTAAATTATTACAACAACATTTTAATTAAAGTTATACAACGAGATAAGAATGCTACTGCGTATTTATGTTGATAATTATTCATCATCGTCAACATTACAGCTCTTCACAAGTCCATAACTGCACATAGGCCTGCCTTAAAGAATAACACAAAATACGGTACTTTAACAGGCGTAGAGCCACGCGGCGGTTTTTGCTGTCGCACGGATGGGCCGGCTTTAGCCGGGATGGTACCACAACCTCACAGAATACCAGCGTGAAGTAGAGATTTACTACTGCGCTTCGCTTGGTGAGTGGAGGTGGCCGGAGGCCCAATTCCTCCCCCCCCCTTCCCCGCCTTAAACATGGTAGCGTAATCTATTAAAAAACTAACCCAGGATGATACCAACACCCCTGGTAACGGAAAATCCCTAAAAAAATTTAATGAAACTATATTTACCGATTCTATCGCGTTAAATTAAAATCGTGATAGAAACCGTAAATATAGTTTTATTCAGCGTGTAGTGTTCGCGGAAATTTAGGAAATCATTAAATTAGAACACTCTTTTCTGCCCGGGCTGAAGTTTGCGTATACGTCAGAGAGGACATCTGTTTTCGACGCTTCGGCAGTCTTGAAGGTACGGACTTATGTCCGATGGCTGCGCGTAGACAACAATGACAATTCCCGCGTCTACTGGTGCCTCTACAGTTCCCATGGCGGTAATACCGAAATAGACCGACTCATCGACCACGTCCAAATGGCTACAGATTTTAACGCCCACCACGCCGAATGGCCAGGTTCACGTTTAACCGATCGTGCGGGGGAGATCTGTTTATGACTTCACTTTGGCAATGGCCGGACAAAATGGTTGGTGCCCGTGGTTCCAGATGTGGAAGATCATACACCTTCCCTGTTGGACCTTCTGCTGACCTCTCATCCGGAGGGATATCAGGTCTCCGTCGATGCCCCTCTAGGTTCGTCCGACTATTGTCTTGTCCGGAGTTTGGTGCCAGTCACATTAACGTCGCGGTTGCATTCTGCAGGATGCCGCCGTGTTTGGTACGATAGGTCGGCCGATTGGGTTAGGATGCGGTCTTTTTTTGCATCCTACTCTTAGGGCAGGTTTGATTCTAGTCGGACATTCCTAGCGCTGTTGCTGATTCTTTCGCTGATGTAGTATTTCAGGTTATGGACCTTTTTATTCCATCCTCTGTGTTGCGCATAGGAGGCAGATCCCAGCCGTGATTTAGTCGCCCCTGTAAAATAGCATCACGTTATAAGCAGGAATGCTACGGGGCCTGGGCCGACGCATCAGCGTTTTGGGTTGTAAGCACCAGAGCTCTTAAAAATAAGTATAATTTCGCCTCCAGGTCCTTCAAAAGTGTCATTGCCAAGGCAAGGTCTTAACACATCAGCAGAATTGGCAACAGCTAGCCTCTTGCCAATTCGCCTTCTTTCGGTAACAATCTGATTGAGCCAGGGCTGTCCAAGGGAACATCTGTTAGTTTTCTCCTCTATCTCTAACAAAGTCTCGGATTGGGGGCGACTAATTAGTCACAGTTTTGTCGTATTTCCTGAGTTTCAAGGCACTCCCCTTACTGCCTCAGCTAGCATCGGAATCTTTGGCGTCGTTATATCAAATGGTGTACAGTTTCGTGGTCACTTGGAGTGGAAGGCTAAATTGGCCTCTAAAAACTCGGAAGGGAATGCTAAATTGGCCTCTACAAAGCTTGATGTGCTCAGCAGAGCGAGACAGTATTTCATGCCAGCACATCGCTTGCAACTTTAGAAACCGCAAGTGCAGACTCATATGGATTACTGTTCTCATCTCTGGGCCAGGCACCTCAGTGCCAGCTCCTTCCACTTGACCGCATCCAGCGCAGAGCGGTTCGAATCGTAGACGACCGAGTTCTTTCTGATCGGTTCGATTCACTGGCGCTGCGTATGGATGTTGCATCGCTCTGCGTTATCTATAGCTTCTACCATGGGGAGTGTTCTGACGAATTGTTTCGAGCGTCATCACGCATATCTGTAGGGGTTATCCCGTTTATCCACCCTAAGAAATCTACCATTGGATGGATACTCAGAAATACGTGTTGTCATCTCTGAGGACGAAGATGGAATGCCTCACAGCCTGTAACTATATTGATCGTCTACAGCGTACTCTATAATCCACTTTTACTTGGCAGCAGAAAATAGGCAAGGGGATGGTACCTGCCCAGATGGATCAGACAAAAAAGCAGTCCTACCACTTAGTACTGTATCCTTGCGACAAACAATATAAAAATAGGTAAAGGGATGGTACCTGCCCAGATGGACCAGGCAGAAAAGCAGTCCTACCACTTAGTACTGTATCCTTGCGACAAACAATATAAAAATAGGTAAGGGGATGGTACCTGCCCAGATAGACCAGGCAGAAAAGCAGTCCTACCACTTAGTACTACATCCTTGCGACAAACAATATAAAAATAGGTAAGGTGATGGTACCTGCCCAGATGGACCAGGCAGAAAAGCAGTACTATCACTTATACAAGGGAGGCTAAATAAATATTAATTGCTCTTGTTTCAAATTAACTCCTGTTTATTTCCACCGAGAGTAAGGTTTTAGTTATGAATTCAATTCTGTGTAAATCGCACCTAATTATGCATTCATACTCTTTTTATAGAACAAAAACAAGTCATGTATCTATGTATATTATGTGATATGTAAACATATTTACAAGGTGCTTTAATTAATTTACACAATATAAAACTTTAATTTTAATTAATGCTATGTCATATTATTCCTTATAAAATAAAGAACGATAAGGTATTGATTTTTATGGCGTCAAATACATATTCATCATCAATACAGCCCTTCACAAATCCACTGCGGAACATAGGCCTTCCCCAAGGAATGCCATAAAGCACGGTCCTGAGCCACCTGAATCCATCGACTTCCTATGTGTCTTACCAGGTCAGCACTCCATCTAGTGGGTGTATGCCCTACACTTCACCTTTCGGTACGAGACTGCCACTTGAGAACCTTTTTTACCATCGGTTATCGGTTCTTCGAGCTATGTGGCCGGCCTTTTGCCATTTCAGTTTACTAAGGCTAACGGGGCTATGTCGGTTACTCTGGTTCTACTGCGAATATCCTCATCCCTAAGTTTACTCGCAGAGAAACTCCGAGTATAGCCCTCTCCATAACTCGCTGAGTGACTTTGAGCTTCCTCATACGGAAATGAAGTACCACGTTTCAGATCCATAGGCCATCACTGGCAACACGCACTGGTTGTACAATTTAATATTGAGATTTTGAGGTACGCCTGACGAGAAGATGTGTCACAATCTTCCAAACGCTGCTCAGCCGAGTTGATTCCGTCGATTGACCTCTCGGTCGAAGTTGGACTTACCTAGTCGGCCTACTTGTCCCAGGTAAACTCGTCAACAACTTCTAGCTTAGTGCTCCCGACAACCACCGGGATACGAGTGACATGGACATTAAACATGACTTTTGTTTTGTCTATGTTCATCTGAAGACCTATCCGTTGTGAGACACTATTGAGGTGATTGAGCATAGTGCTTATGTTCACCAGCGATTCTGCCATATCGTGGCCAAATGTGAAGTGAGTGATTAACTCGCCATTGATGTTAATACCGTATCTTCTCTACTTCTCTACTTTGCAATTCAGTAGCTTGAAAACGTCTTCTAATGCAGCGGTGAAGAGTTTCGGGGATATTACGTCACCCTCCCTTACACCTCTCTGCAGTAGGATAGGTTTTGTACTCTGGTTCTCTACTCGGATAGCCACCGTAGCCCTACTGTACAAACACTTCGATATACCGACAGTCCACTTGGCACCGCTTAAGGGACTGCAAGACCGAACAAATTTCGACGGAATCAAAGGCTTTCTCATAGTCCATATACGCAAGACAAAGTGGCAGATTGTACTCTTAGGACTTCTTTACAATTAGCCGAAGGATATATATGTTATCTATGGTAATGTATTTTCAAAAACCAACTTGTTCAGGAGGCTGGAAGTCATCGAGTCTGCGTGCGAGACGATTCGTGATGACTCTCGAAAACAGTAGACGTAGACACGGCTCAGAAGGGAAATCGGTATGTAGTTCTTCAAGAAAGCGTTGTTGCCTTTCTTAAAGAACAAGACTATCGCACTTCTGTTCCATGCCTCCAGAGTAGTACCACCATGAAAGACGGAATTAAAGTGCTCATGAAGGACTTCAAGTACTGATATTCCACCCACTTTCAGAATTCACTTCACATTCACACTCCGCTGTAATTCCATTCTTGCCCAGGGACTTGCCGTTTACAAGGTTCTGGACAGCCATCCTAATCTAGCTCAGACTGACGTCCAGGATATCATCGGAATAGTGTCGGATAAGTCTTGCTATTGCATCGTTACTCACATTTGCGTGTGGCTCTAACGATGACGTGTACAGCTGCCCATAGAACCTCTCAATCTCACTCTCAGGTGTCACGGAAACGATGCCGCCACATTCGGTCTTCAGCTTAGATAGTTGACTTTTTCTGACAGATAGATCTCTGGCAAAGACTTCGGAGCCCTGGTTCTGCTTAATCACTTCTTCAATACGAGCTGTACTAGAGTTCCGTAGGGCACGCCGCATGCATTTGGAGATCCGTCTATTCAGTTGCCTGTACGCTGTCAAATCTGCTGACGACTGCAGCTTCATCTCCCGTCTAACAGCCATGAGATTAAGAGTGTGATCGAGGAGCATTAGTGTTCTTTTGCGACGGGTCTTACAGAACTTAGCTCCGACCGCATGGACAGTTTCCACGAGCTTGTCATTTATATCGTCCACTTCATTTTAGTTTTCCAGCAGTCAAAACAATTTTGTAACTCAAGCTGAAAGTTTTTGGTACTTTGGAGTAGAGCACAAGGGCTTTGACTTTGTTAGACATGACCTCTTCAGCTTCACGTTTAAGTTCAGTGTGCCTCTCACCATTCGGTGATTGCTGCCAGTTTTAAAATATTATTACATATAATTGTTGAAAAAATTCCATGATGGTAAACATAATCTTGGTATAAAGGCCAATAACTACTTAAAAATTATTTTTCATTCACTTTAACATATTTCGATAGGCCTTCTTTGAAATAAATTAACGTGTGTATGTTATCGGAAATTATGATCCCTCTTTCTCCTCGAAACACGCACTCTTGATGTCATCGTCACTTGTCAATATTTTAATGATTGAACCTGACTAAACATTTCAGCGAGTGGTTTCTTTTTTAAACCTATAACTTTTAATTTTTTTTTGCAGATTACCTCTACTATTCGCCCTGCCCTGAGATTGTTTTCAAACGAGTAAGAACTGCTTTAGATGGCTTCAAGTGGTTGCGCCACTTGCAGTAACTCCTAAAAAATCTCTTCCGAAATGGTTTTAAAACTCCTTAGTAAAAAACTATGCACGCAGCAAAACTCGATTGACTTGTTAGTGAACAATAACTCAATAAATGGGATGGAATTTTTTAAATTTGGTATTAATACAATCATATGAAAATAAATTAATATTAAATAACATCATTATATTACTAAAAATCTAGATATTACACAAAGTAATTAGCATGCATAAACACTCACGCCTGTCACCCAGAGGGGTAGGCAGAGACCACGGACTTCCATTTGACACGATCCTGACATACCTCTTTCGCCTCCTTTACATCCATATATCTACGCATACATGCTCGTCGGTTAAGGGTACTTTTAACGTGGCCCATTTTCAAAATATCGCCAATTTGGTCGATAAACTTTTTTCTAGGGCGTCCCTTCCCGACTCTGCCGTTCACATCTGCCATATAAATATGTTTTGTCACTCTTTCCTCATTCATTCTTTCTACATGACCAAACCACCGAAGCATTCCTTTCTTAATCCTGGTCACAACATCATCTTGCATACCACATTTATCTCTTATCATGCAATTTCTCATCCTGTCATTCAGATTCAACCCTAGCATACTCCTTAAAGACCGCATTTCTACAGCATTTATTCTACTTTCATGCTTCTTCTGACACACCCAGCTTTCACTACCATACATTAAAGTAGGGACTAACACAGCATTATGAATTACCATACGTGCCTTTTTTGATACATTCTGGTTCTTCACAATAGAGTGTAGTGCCCCATTCACTCTATTCCCTGCATTTACTCGTCGTTCTATATCCTTATCATATCTACCATCCCTGCTAAATACACATCCCAAATACACAAACTCATCCACTTGCTCAATTAACTCTCCTTCTATTCTTATTTCACATACCGTTTTGCTTTCCTCTCTTTCAAAAACCATCACTTTCGTCTTACTTGCGTTCACTTTCATTCCCCTTTCTTTTAATGCCCAGTTCATTAATGTAACCATCATTTGCAACTCAGCCGCCGATGACGCAAATATGACTTGATCATCGGCATACAAAAGGCATTTGACGGTTAACTCGCCCATTTTTAACCCACATTCTTCATCTTTCAAAGTTTGCAAACACCTGTCCATAAATAGGTTGAACAGCCAAGGGGAAGCCACACAGCCCTGTCTGACACCCTTTCGGATGCCAAACCAGTCCGAGTAGACCCCATTGATCCTGGCACAAGCACTAGAATCCCTATAAAGAGACCTCAATGCCTGTATCAAACCAGCGCTCAACCCATATGAGTTCAGTGTTTGCCATAACACATTCCTGTCCACTCTGTCATAAGCCTTTTCCAAGTCCATGAACGCACAAAAAACTTTCTGGTTTTTAGCCAAAAACTTCTCCGCAATCATGCGCATGGAAAAGACTTGATCTGTACACCCCATTCCCTTTCTAAAACCCGCTTGCACATCCCAAATTTTTCCATCAGTTTCTTTCATAACTCTTTCAATTAACACCTTAGCATACAGTTTACCCACAATACTAAGCAAGCTGATACCACGGTAGTTTTTGCAGTCCTGCTGTGACCCTTTTTCCTTTATATATTGGTACTATAACTGCTTTACACCAGTCATCCGGTACTCGTTTTAATTCCCAAGATAAATTAAACAAGGTGTACAGCAGGCCTGCCACCACTCTCTCTCCAGCCCTTAGTATCTCGAGTTATACTCTATCATATCCAGCTGCCTTACCTGCTTTCATGCTTTTCATTGCTTTCATTATTTCATCTACACTTATCTCCATACCCCTTTCCACTTCTTTCGGAATTTCTTGTTCATTTAATTCAGACGACT
Source organism: Parnassius apollo (assembly GCA_907164705.1). Classification (NCBI taxonomy): domain Eukaryota; kingdom Metazoa; phylum Arthropoda; class Insecta; order Lepidoptera; family Papilionidae; genus Parnassius; species Parnassius apollo. The sequence goes on from CAJQZP010000693.1 coordinate 25,894,897, forward strand.
CTTCACTCATAAACACGCTTTCAAAGTATTCCTTCCATCTGTTTAAATTCGAAACTTCATCATTCAGAATACATCCATTCTCGTCTCTTATAGCATTAATTATAGGCTGTTTTGTATTTCCCCTGGCAGTTCTTACGAGATTCCAGAACATTTTTATATTAGCCTGGAAATTATCAGATATCCTTCTATCATTCTTATCCGTTCTTTCTTTCTTTTTCCTTTCAACTACTTCTTTAACTCTTTTATGTAGACGTCTAAATTCTGCCTTTTTTCTTTCAATCTCATCATTCATACCACCAGAATTACCAGTTTTAGTTGCTAGTAAATCTAACCATGCTTTCTTCTTTGATTCAACTTCCACCCGCACCTCATCATCCCACCACAACGTATTCCTTTTCCTTTCATTTGTTCTCTTACTTACACCACATACTTCGGTGGCTGCATCCACCAAACCTTTCTTAATATTATCCCACACAGTATTCAAGTCTAAATCATTCATACAAAACTCATTCAAACACCAAATATTTTCTCTCAGTCTACATTTATACTTCTCTTTCACATCTTCATCTTGTAACTTCTCTATTCTTATACGCTGTAACGCAGTGGTAGACACAGATGTCCGATGCCGCCAGCGCTTGAAAAGACCATTAATTCGACATAAGAACAAGTAATGATCCGTCCCTACGTTGGACCCCCGGTAAACCCTTGTATCTACGACTGCGCTCCTCATTTTTTCATCCACAATTACGAAATCTATCACGCTTGTGTCGTGATTGTGATGTGATGTGTGTACATGTGAATCTTCTTATGACGAAAAAAGGTATTCGTCACAAAGAGATTCTTTTCAACACATACGGTGAGGAGGTCTTCACCATTCTCATTTATACTTTCATCACCAAACGTTCCCAATATCCTTTCATAACCAGACCTCTTCACCCCAACCCTTCCATTAAAGTCTCCTAACATAATAATATTTTCATTTTCCTTACATTTTGTAAACACCATCCTTACCATGTCCCAACACTGCTCTCGGATGTAAGTGGGCTTAGACATGTCTGGGGCGTACACCCCTAGCAAGAACAGCTTCTTTAAGCACACTTTCATTCGTATCCACAGCAGCCTCGGGCTTACACATTCATACTCTTTCACACATTGACCTATTCTTTCTGAAAGGATGAAACCGACTCCCTGGCATGCCCGTTCGGTCTCGTCTACACCAGACCAATACGCGGTATACATGCCTTGTGCAGTGGCATCCTTTCCCTTTCGTTTCGTCTCATTTACACATAACACATCTATTCCTCAGTCATTCATCATTTCGCATACTTCATCCATCTTATCATTCATTGCTCCACATACATTCAGCGTAGCCAGACGGGCTTCCGCAATCCACTTTTTCGCCCCTCCGGGAGACAGAACGTGACGGGTGGCGAACCTCGTCACCGGTTTTTTCTCCCGGAGATTCTTCGCACCCCTGCCCCATTAAAGGGGCGCCGGGAACTCGGGGCCATTTATTTTATCTCCTGACTCATGGTGCGAACAAGGGGTAGTGGTAGATTTTACGCCGCTACCACACGGCGGGAAGCCTAGTCCATTTTTTTTCGGCTTTGTCGCTCGTTTAGCACCACCCGGGGGACACGTGTAGGGTGGGCCTAAGGTTTGGTGGTCGAAGCCTACGGACGCGAGCGACTCATCCCCACAAAGTAATTATATACACATAATCTGTTACCGTTGCAGCCTATTACAGTCAATGCTGAATACGTAGACAGAGAAACCTATAGACAAATTGACGCCTTCTTTCGCATTCGCACACGAAAAATATTGATTTATGCATACGTCTTGCATAGAAATGAGACAAAGCGGTGTGGTTGTTTGTCCCTTTCTCCGTGCCGGTTTTTTTCATTTAGGAAACTACACTTTGGTAAGCAACTTTGACAGTTCGTAGCGTGGGTCTTTTGAGTGAAAAAGTGTTTTGTGAGCTTAATATTGGTGAATATTGTTCAGTTCAGTTCTTATAACAATTAAAAATTTTATCTAAATATGTTTAAACGTCATAAAGATTATTGTATAACCTAAAACTACGTATCGTCCTTTCTCACAAGAAGCCATGCTAATCATTAGTCTATAGGTTTTTCTGTCTACGGCTGAATATAAAGTCATAAATCTATGAGTGGGGCTCATAGATTGCCTCATAGGGGGAATTTTTGCCCTATGGTTCCTAAAAGATAGCTTGATCTCTGCGACAGCTGTCAGTAAAAATCACGCCTATGAAGTCCTGAATTTCTTAGTAGTACAGACAGTACCTGTCAATGTCATACTTTATGGGCATGCACTAATTAGGTCGGCATGCCCATAAAGTATGACATTGACAGGTACTGTCTATCTTTTATGAACTATAGTTGCATGGATTTTTTTTATTTTTAGTCGTTACTCGCTAGACGCTGCTGCCTATCTCCTGATTTGTTCTCTCTGTCCATGGAGGTTAGAAAAAAGGAGAACGATCGATACGTGCTAAAGCATTAGCATGCCTGCCCCTGAAAATTTGTAGAATTTATAGCCGCGCTGCCGTCGGTAAGTAGTACCTGCGATTTTAGCTATTTATGAGTACAAGTAGATGAAGTTAGTTGAATAATGTACAAATTTAATCACAAAAATATAATAAAAATGTAGTATAATATATATAACAGTAAAAATTTTATCGAAAATAATCGTGCTCCGTAATTTTTTATTTTTTTTTTATTTTAAGAAAATTAATAATAATAAATCAATAATGATAAATAATTTATATTTATAACAATTATTAAAAAGATAATTTATAATTTATTTATCAATAAATAATAACAATAATAATTTCGTTATCTTCTTTTTTCTTTGAATGTAAACGTGTATTAAACGTTGATAGATCATTTGAAACTAGCGCACAACAGCCCGCTTTTGAGACAACTTAGCGATCCCAGCGCCTCACTTATTTTGTCCATATTTCTGGGATACTATTTACTACAGTGATCGTTTTCCTTTTCTCTAACCTCCATGTCTCTGTCGCCCCTTTGACACCTACGGGATGATATGGGGTAGTGGATATTTTTACACTGCTACTACACTGTAAAAACAATATATGCATAAATAATACTAACTTACCGTGAAGCGGCGGGGTAATAATATCAACTAACTGATATTATCCCGTGGGTGTTGTAAGACGCAACGGAAGAAGCTAAAGCAGGAGATGGGCAGTGTCTTCCTGGTAACAACTCATAAATGATAAAAATCTTTGTTTGCCAAACTTTTTGCCAAGCGTTGTAGTAATGGCAAAATTCCCTCTATGGGGGAAATCTAGGGAGAGGAATATGTTCAGCAGTAAACTTTCATAGGCCGTAATGGACGACATAAATAATGATAGGAAAGGAGACGGTCCATTTCAGGCCCAGTCTGTGTACACTATAACTACCATAAAAAAAAATCAGGGATTTTATCAAAAATAAAATAAGAAAATAATTCAAAATAAATGACCTCCTAAAAATAAAAATATAATCCCAATTTTTGATGATTTTACAAGATGGCGCCCTTCCAGTCATAAAATTATATGTCACTTTTCATGTCCGACAAGTGACTTGAGTCATGAAACAATATACGTATAATATTTTAGTGTGATATTTCTTTGTTTATTCCGAGCTTGTTTGTGAACTCATGCATACGTTCATTTTTTATTTCTTTTGGCGATTTGGATTTCATGATTTACGTAAGATTTTGATTTTGTTGATATCGGACTTCTGTAGAATCCATTGACTTATATATTACTAGCGTAAGGACCGGGCCGACTGAACAACTAAAACGGACCAGTGCGCTGGCCCTAAAATTACAGTTTAGGGCCGATGCGAATCGGCCGATAGTGGTGCGCGCGCAGGACAGATTTGCTTGTCATAAATATGTCTAGTTACGTGGTAAAAGAATGCAAAAATTACGATATCAAGATTTTTAAAAAAAAACATGGGATATCGTATCATCGGTAAACAACCTAATATTCATTTTATTAGTTAAATTATTATATAAACGCATTTTTAAAGTTTTATTTTACAGTTAGTTTAGTGACGTTACCAAGATTAGGCCAGGGTTGGATTCAGACCCTATATTCAATATTCAGAATATTGTACATGGAAAATAAAATTTTGCTATTTAAAAAAATATATATCACGTTTGACTTTTTTTATAGAAGAGGGGGCAAACGAGCATGCGGCTCACCTGATGTTAAGTGACTACCGCCGCCCATGATCAACCGCAACACCAGGGGAATTGCAGGTGCGTTGCCGGCCCTTTAGAAAGGAGTAAGCTCTTTTCTTGAAGGCCCCCAGGTCGTATCGGTCCGGAAAAATCGCCGGTGGTAAACTATTCCACAGAGAGGTTGTACGCGGAAGAAAACTCCTTTTGTAACGTACAGTGGTGGACCGCCAAGCATCCAGATGGTGTGGATGGTATCGAGACGTTTGCTGCGTAGTGCGTTCACGAAATTTGGCGGCTGGGATTAATCCGAACAATTCCTCAGAGCACTCTCCACGGTATATGCGAAATAAAATGCAAAGAGATGCAACATCTCTTCGCAGTGCCAGTGAATCGAGCCGATCGGAAAGCACTCGGTCGTCGACGATTCGAGCCGCTCTGCGCTGGATGCGGTCAAGTGGAAGGAGCTGGTACTGGGGAGCCCCAGCCCAGAGATGGGAACAGTATTCCATGTGCGGCCGGACCTGCGCCTTGTAAAGTTGCAGGCGGTGTGCCGGCATGAAATACTGTCCCGCTCTGCTGGGCACGCCAAGCTTTTCAGAGGCCAATTTGGCCTTCTCTTCCAAGTGACCACGAAACTGCACCTTACTCGATATGTCAACGCCGAGGATTCCGACACTGGCTTAGGCAACAAGGGGAATGCCTTGAAACTGAGGAGATACGACAAAGGGGTTCTTTTTAGCGGTTTTAACGCGCAAACTTGTGTCTTCTGGGGGTTAAATTTTACTAGATTTAGTCGCCCCCAATCCGAACTCTGTTTAGCAAGGACTCGACTTCAGTTTCATGTTGTTTTTTCCCATGTGCCGGGATTTTGGAGTTACGCATCGTTTTTTTGACGGTTTTATTTTTATTTCTGTTTAATTTTTATCTAAAGTAAAATATTCTATAAGGGTAAAACAAAAAGAGTACAAAATAAATCATATCTGCGTAATTGAATCTGAAAATCTGATTCATTAAATATTTTGAAATTCTGTTTTCAAACCGATTGCTTCTGGAGCATAGAGTTTTATCGTGGTAGCCCCTCATTATAGTTGTATCAAGGATGCAACATAATTGCATCGATCGAGTACTAATTCTAATTTTATTATAAAAACGCGGTACTCATGTACAATACAGAAATTCTCGATTCTCGGTTAATATTAAAATGTAAAAGGACACAATAATATTACAAATCGACCTTTAGGTAAAATTATAGTATTTTCGCTTAGTATTATTACGATACTATATACTACGAACTATGAAATAATGGTACAATTAGGATAATTATGCTACGAAATCTGACCATGGTTACGTCGTGTTTTGATATGACGTTTGTATTATGACAGATGCGCTAGTTTTTCTTGTATGAAAAAAAAAAGGGCATATCCTTCCTTTTAAAATCATTGGTAGAATCACATTTTGAATCACTAGGCAGGTATGTAAAGGAAGATGTTTCCTTAAGTTAATAAACGCATTTGAAAAACACCATTTCAGTATTCAAATATCTGTCAATAAATTGATCAATCACATCAAGACATTTGACAACTAACGTCAAAACTACAATAATTCGCAATTGTTTCACTTTTTGGTAAAAATAAAATATTAATAGCACTTAAATAAAGGCAAATTCGTGGATTTGAATGACCAAAAGTGGTATAATATATTATTTTAATTTATTTCGCTACTTGTACAAAACCAGGCCTACGCTTCATACAATTTTGGACCGTCTCTTTTAGGTTTCATCCTAATGCAAAAATACCTCTTGCTCTTGCTCTTATTATCTTGAAAACCCTTAACACTACAAATATTTATATTTGCATTGCGTATTGTATCTTTATTACTAGTTCAACGTTTTCGACCCACGCGTTTTAGCATTAGGAGGTTAAATTTATTGAACACTTCTAGTAAATCGTTTCTGGGTCGGCATAATAATAACACTATACGGGAATAGCCAAACATATTTACTTAATAAATTAAAAAATGAAGTCTTCTGTTTTAATTCATTAAGTAATTCGTCACTTGTGATTATTTGCATCTACTCCTCCTATTCCCTTCCGATGTTTTTGTAACGTGTACGGTATTAGAACAAACAACACAAATTTAATTATTTAGTATTTTTAAGATAATGTTTGTCACTTTGTCATCAAAAATTAAACTTCTAACGTAATAATCGACCAAAAATAATAAATGTATATGAATACATAAATAGAAATATAAAAAATAACGAATTACTTTGTTATCTACAGGTTCTCCATAACAAGGAAATGACAATAACAAAGTCACATAGTGGTATCTATTTATATGAATTCATGCAGCTCTCTGATGAATTTTGTTCTCAATCAACCAACTCGTAGACTAATGGCGAAGCATTCATGTGTGAGAAAGCGATAAAAATAAAACATCTCTTGTGTTCTTATAGATCTCTGACAACGACACGTTTCTCTTAAAAAATTTAAAACTTTGAATAATTAAAATTTGAACTTAAATTAGAAACTTCGTTTGAATAATAATTCTTTTACAAAATATTACATTATATCATCTGTAGTATGTACATATATAATCTGTAGTAGTTACGGCTGGCAGATAATTTTATGGATTGGTAATCGCAACAAGCCGTGTGGTGGCGGCGCGGCGTTAGAAAATGCTGTCCCGAGGTGGTCGAAAAAACAACTATGAGAAATGCCAAAAAAATCTTTTGTTTTGCAATTTCCAATAGGTGCTATTCCGTAAAACCATCTACTCGTAGTTTAAGACACACAAAGTACCCAGACCAGTGAAGGCTAGCAGGGACAAAGGTGCGAGACGTCTGGTACTGCTATCGTCAATCCGCCTGCCAAGCGTAACGATTAAAGCAAATCCGAGAGGAGAAGCCCAAACCAAAGCCCAAAGATAAAGAAGAGGAATGTTCTTATGTTAAGCACGAGTTAAAGCTTGTTAGTCATATTAAATGCTCTAATACAGTCAGAATAAGCATCATACGGAAGTTTCATACATGGTATAGCCACGCTGCAGCTATATTATAGTTGCAGCACGAATGGGCCCACTCGACCGGGGAAGGACCACGCTCTCAAAGAATACCAGCGTAAAACAGTAGCTTAATACTGCTGTGTTTCGTATGGTGAGTGTAGAGATCCGGAGGCCCTTTTTTACTAGAAACAAGGCATTCCATCTTAGTCCTCAGGGGTGACGACGCATCTGCGTTTTGGTCCTTAATCGAGGATAAATGTAGATGTCTATGGGCCACAGCATCCATTTCCATCAGGTGGACTGTGTGCTCGTTTGTCACTTTTATTCTATAAAAAAACCTTACTCGTAGTATTATGTAAGCTGTTCCAAGGCGGAAGCTTAAGCCCATTTAAGTCCATCTGACATAGTTGCCACGCTTGGCAAGCGGGTTGGCAACTGCAATTGTTTTTTTAATTTTGGTCGATATTAGTTGCTCATGTTTCCCTCTGTCTGCTCTTACAATACCGGGATATGGGACAGAGGATATGATACGTAAATTATTGTAATCCTAAGACAATCATAGTATTATAATGTTCCTAGTTTTAGATATTTCTCTTTTCTTTTTATTTTATTTCTTCTACCTCTCTGATTATTATAGATTTTATGTTTAATATAAATCAACCGTCAGCTGTCTCTCCATTAGATGTCACAATATTTCACTTTCCCCTAAGTCGACATTTACAACACTCATAAGAAGACTTGTGTTTTTATTTATATTGCTTTTTTCTACAAATGTTATAATGTAACCACGATTATAATGTTGACGATTTACTCTACGTATATCGTCAATTGTATATATGTATATATATGTATATACTGGGTGATTTTTTTAACGTCTGGAAAAAATAGGGTGTAACAGGTGAACGGAATAGGGCCTATGTCTTTACAATTTTTTTTCTTTTACATCAACATATTATGAAATTGATCTATCAATAAATACTACTAATTTAAAATAAACTTTCGGTATTAAAATAATAAAATTAAATAATTAAAAACGATGGAAATTAAAATAACACGCACCCAATTAATAATATTTGTTTTTATATTTATATATTGCAGGGGGACAAAAATCCAGACCCAAACGGGCTTGTTGGCACGTATTTGTCGGAAATATATCTGTAATTTAATTGTTAAAAATATTAGAAATACGAGTAATAAGAATGCGAGAGCGGACGTTCTACTTGCTCTTCTATTACTTACGCAATTAATCATTATCAGCAATAAAACAGCGTAATACAATATAAATTCAGTATAGAGCAATTACAGTTCGACCATACCGTAGGTATCTGCCATAACCGTCCACACCATCTGGATGCTCTGTGGAATCGAATACCACCGGCGATTTTTCCGGACCGATACCACCTGGGGACCTTCAGGAAAAGAGCTTACTGCTTTTTAAAGGACCGGCAACACACCTGCAATTCCCCTGGTGTTGCAGTTGTTCATGGGCTGAGGTAGTCACATAACATCAGGTGAACTTTATACTCGTTTGCCCCCTCTTCTATAAAAAAAAAGTTTACATCTGCAACAGTACAGTACATCTGCTACAGTCTGGACAGAATGTCAGATACTTTTGCAGACATTTTCTTGGAGGTAGAAACGCGGCCTTATACTCTGAAATTTTTCAATATTGATAGATTGTATTGTGTTCATATTGTAACATATTGTAACATTCTACAATCTTCAACGGAACGAACTGCCGGGTATATTTTTATCGTCTGTATATAATACGTGATTAGAATGAGAAAAACAGTTGGCAATGTCAAAGATGTACGCATATAATAGCAGGCCAAGGTGCGATTACAAGAAATCTAGCGCTTTTATAACCAGTTCTTAAAAATCAGCATCATCATTATGACCATCATCATCATCATCATCACAGCACTCTACATGTCCACTGTTGAATATAGGCCTCCCCAAGGAATGGCACAAAACCCGGTCCTGAGCCACCTTTATCCATCAAATTTTTATGTTATGTATATGTCTTACCAGGTCGTCACTCATTCTAGTGGGTGGCCAAACAACATTTCGCCTACCGGTACGAGGCTGTCACTCGAGAACCATTCTACCCCATTGCTTGTTGGTTCTTCGAGCAACTATTTCATTATTTCAAAATGACAATAGAAATTGCGGTTGTCAACCTGCTGGCCAAGCATGGCAACTATGGCAATACACCAGCCCACATAGAGAGTTCTTTAAAATAAACGACAAAAATTTTGACGGGATTGATACATTTTTAAAAGAATCTATAAATCAAGAGGATAATGACAGATTTTCAATAATCGTGAGCAATATGTACATTATTAAATTTATAGATTAATACCGTTAAGCCTGCCAAGGTAGCTCAAAATATACATAAGTGCCCGCATATTAGGCGAAAAACATAAGTCGACGAGTCTAATCTAATTTAAATTGAACTTAACAATCGATCGCGCTGGTCGAAACAAAAAGTTATTTGTTAAAGCTTCCTGTCGACGCTGCCAATACAAGGACTAACATCTCCGTTGAGTAAAAGATTAATCGACAAGGAGAACCCGAGATAAGAAAATCGATTAATAACGTCCAATCGGTTACCCATTCACAGTATATAGGATAGAATAGAATATGATAGAATAGTGCCGCTATTGAGGTAAACCTTTCCGTTTTCGCATCATATATTGATTCTCATTGTATTATTCTATTGGTATACTCAATCCGAATAATTTCTGTTGTCACATTTTATACAAATCATTTCTAAAGGAGAGAAGAAAAATTACATTTTAGGTTTCGTAATTTTCTTAAATGAAGCACTAAACCAATTTTCAAATATTTTTTATGGATGTGGGGTATAGCAACACAAGGCTCACCTGATGTTAAGTGTCGATCGCCAACCATGACCAACTGCACCACTTAATTACAGGAGCATTGCCGGCCTTTTAATAAAGAGTCTTTTTTGAACGTCCCTAATAGTTCCGGAAAAATTGCTGGTGGTAGTCGATTCCACAAGAATATTGTGCGAAGAAGAAAACTTCTTGTAAATTGCATAATGGTGGACTACCAATCATCCAGATGGACTGGATGGTATCGCTATTTTTGTCGCGATGTGCGATGGTGAAATTGAGCGGCTCTAATTAGTCCGAAAAATTCTGCAGGACACTCCCCGTGATAGATGCGATAAAATACGCAAAGAGATGCAACATCTCTTTGTAGTGTCAATAAATGCTGATGCTGACAAGGAGCTCGGTCGCCGAGCTGGCACTGGGAAGCCCCGGCCTAGATATGGGAACAGTATTCCATGAAAATGTCTGTCCCGCTCTGCTGAGTATGCCAAGTTTTTTAGTAGTCAATTTGGCCTTCTCTTCCAAGTGACAAAAGTGCTTCTCTGGGTAAAGTCACCCCAGTGCCAGCTCCTTCCACTAGAAAGCATTCAGCGCAGAGCGACTCGAATCGTCGACAACCGAGGTCTTTCTGATCATACATACATGGTACATACGGATGAATACAGATTCAATATTTGTTTCCACATGTTTTGCCTTTTGTGGCATGCGTAAAAATTGTTTAAAATAAATATGTTGAAAACAAATGAATAAATTTAAATTAAAAAAATAAAGTTAGAAATAAACACCGTAATGATTATATTTATGTTTTTAGAAAAACATAACAAAATTAGAAAAATTTATTTTTGTTCATTTGTATTTATTTAGTTATGCAAAATCAATAAAAATAAAATCAAAACGTATGGTTAAAGTCATTGATATCATATAAGGCAGTATTTATTAGCCACTGCTTTAAACTTTTTTTCATTCGCCTTAATGGCTGTTCACGAATATTTTTAGGAACTTCTTAATTCCGTTTAGATTTTCATAAAATCTCTAGGCCGTTTGCTATATTTAAATTGGTACTTACCTTTTTTTCGTGTACTACCATTAATATTCATTACAGTTTCTAGTGGGCCCAAAAACGATTGTCCCCTTTCACGAACGCACATTGCGACAAAACTCACGATACCATTCACAACATTTGGATAATTGACGGTACACCACTGTGCGTTTTATTAGGAGTTTTTTTACCGCATAACGTGTTGGCGCAATCGTTTACCACTGGCGACTTTTCCGATTCAATACGATTTAGGGACCTTCAAGAAAAGAGCTTACTCCTTTCTAAAACGCTGGCAACGCACCTGCGGTTCTCTTGGTGTTGCAATATTTCATGGGCGGCGGTAGTCACCTATCATCAGGTGAACCGCATACTCGTTTGCCCCTCTTATACCTAAAAAAAATCACTTTATGCCAAACCCGATCGAATTCCTTCGCTGCGTCCAAACCAACGGCCAAGAACTAAAGGCCCACTTGGACTCTACTGCCTCCGCCCATCTATGAGTCAAGTAGACCATAAGATCACCAGCTGATCGACCTAGACGAAAACCGTATTGGCTGCACTAATCAGCTAGTGATCCTCGAGGTACCTCATGAGCTGGCAGTTTATAATGGACTCCATTATTTTGGAGAATCTGTAGGTGATGGCGACAGGTCTGTAGTTGGATAGGTCTGAGCAGTCGTCTTTTGTATCGGGGGACCAAAGAAAGGACCAAAAAATTCCATGAATTCGGGACTACGCCTAGGAAGTAAGAGCAAGTCTTCAGCACAATAGTATGGACTACATTAGGCCTACTCGACTTGTTGATCTAAGCGGATAGTCGGCGGTGTGTTCCCCTCGTTATCGAGCGTTGAAATGGACGCAAAAAGAGAGCCTAGCAGATCGGCTTTCTCCTTTTCGGCATGGGCCAGTGGGTCGTCCTCCCTGTGCAGAGCGGAAGAAATGGCTGAAAGAAGTTCCGTTGGACAACTTTGACGAGAACGCACGTGTTCCCGAAAGAAGTCGAACTAGTTTCTCGCCAATTCTGCCGATGTATTCTGACTTTGGCTTGGCAATGACACTTTTGAATTAACAGGCGGCAGAATTATACTTCTTGTTAAGAGTGCTCGTATTTGAATAGTAGTATAGTTGATAAGTCAGCCCAGGCCCGGTAGCACTCCTACTTATGGCGGGTAACTATTTTGCGGGAGTGACCAAACCTGTCTGTCTGAGTTCTGCCTCTGAAAGGCACCACAGATGATGGAATAAATATCTCCATTACCTTAAGCACCACATCAGGGCCAGAATCAGTAACAACGTTGATACCATACGGCGAGAAGCAAACCTAAGGGTAGGATGCAAAAAAAGACCGCGTCCTATCTCAATCGGCTGACCTATAGCGCCAAGCATGGCGGTAACCTGCAGAAAGCAACCGCGATGAGAGCGTGAGTGGCATCGTAATCTGGTTTAGATAATGATCCGAAGAGCCAAGAGGGACATCAACGGAGATCTGATATACTTACTGAAGAGGGATCAACAGAAGGTCTAACAGAAAAGGTGCATGATCCTCTACATCTGGGATCTGCGTTAGCGTTACCCAGTTGTGTCAGACCATATGCCAAGGCAAATTCATAAGCAGATCTACCCGTGTGTTCGGTTAAACGGGAACCAAGCCATTCAGCGTGGTACGCGTTTAAATCACCGAGCATCGCGATCTCTGCGGACCTGTTGTAACACGGAGTCTGCAGTCATTTGGGCGTGGTCGATGAGTCGGTTTGTGTCAGCATTACCGCTATGGGACCTATAGAGGCACTTGTAGGTACAGGGATAATCGTCAATTTCTACGCATAGGATGAACAGGTCCGTACATTCAAAATTACCGAGGCTTCGTAAACAGATGTCCAGAGCAAGGCCGACTTCGTCGTTTCCAAATAGTAAAGTACGGCGTTACAGCGGTTTGAATGAAATCCCTGATGTTGTTGCAGAAATACACGGATAACGTGGCAGCGGTCGCCTTTGTCTTATTTTTCCACTTTCCCCGAGCAGCCTGAGCACCCCACGCTCAGGAAAAGTAGGGTATCTTGGGGGTGGATACTCAGCGAAGGATTCCCGATCACCAGGGGTGCTGGTACCCCTTCTGAGGTAGTGTTTTATTTAACTCCATGTTAAGGGGGAGGGGGAATTGGGCCTTTGGCCTCCAACACTTACCACAAAACACAGACTACTCTTCTACATAGGACAAACTAAAAGATCAATTAAAACCCGCGTTAAAGAACATATAGCTGATGTGAAGAATCGACGCTCCGGGAAGTCTGCAGTCTGTGAACACGTACAGGATCGCCCCCGTCACTACATCAGATTTGATAGACCACAAATCCTCGCTAAAGGACACCGATTTCTTCCAAGGATGATTCGCAAGGCTATTCAAATTAAAAAATACATCCTAAATTCAATATAGAAGATGGCTGGGTGCTACCATCTGCTTGGGATCCTATAATAAATAAAATTAAATCCCAACCCAAGCATACAACTGCAAGACTTCATGATGCCGTAAGTTCATACTGTGTAAATCGGAACAAAAGTTAAATTTTAATCTATGTTAACCGCGGTTAACTATGACATCTGGACGTTGAACATCTCAGTCCTTCCCGTGACCATGGGTGCTGTAAAGCTCTCGAAACGTCGGGTATTTAAAAAGTTAAATATACGCGATAAATTCCGTAAAAACTAGTATTATATCAATGATGGAAAATCCCTTTAGTAGTTCTGGCAAAAATAATGCACTGACAATCTGTGCATTATTTTTGCCAGAACTACTAAAGGGATTTTCCATCAATCTAAAAATACCTACCTATAAATGCTGAATGACTTATAACAATGGTGAAAACTATTAAACAATCGTTTTTAGTTTGTTTTAGGTTATTGTACATGGAGTGGAGACTATTTTTAACATGTATTGATTGATTAGTGAACATACATCCCAAACACCATTACAGTAATTAAACAAATATGATTAAAGCCAAGATGACAAAAGGATAATATGTCCATTTATAATATTAGATACCTATACACATTATATAGTAAGAAAGATATTTTAAACTGGTTGTTTAAAGTTAAACACAAAGTGCTACTGTTTTCATTATTGTAAGACATTATTTCCAAAATATTTTCTTAAAAGTACAATAAAAATTTATAATTAAAAGGACAGACAGACAGGTGCCGTGTCAAAACATTATTTTAATATGTTTTGATTGATTTGTAACTATACACCGTAAATAACATTCAAACCATAATTACAGGGTATTACACACCCATTTACGATTTTACATACTAATAAATAAATAGCAAGTTAATGTTTTGAACTGGTCTTTATATAATATCAAAAAAATATCAATGTATTTTTTTTACAGACATATTTACCATATTTGGCACAAAGTGACAAGTGTGGTGTGGGAACTTTGTTTGTTATGTATTTATTGATTTAAATCTAGTCATGTAAACTGATAAATATTAAACAAGACATTTCAAACTGATTTTATATGAATGAAGAAACACTATTTTTAAGGCCACTATATTTCATCTATTCATTATTACTAATCATTATCATAAGGCAGTATAAGGCATATATACAGTATAAGGCAGACAGGGGCAGTGTGTAAACTTAGTTTTAAAATGTGTTGACATTAATAGTCCAAAACACCATAAAAGTGAAAAGGACTAGTAACATGTTTATTTATGTTAATATAAAAAACATATGTATTACATAATTGTTTTTATTATTTTAATTAGCATCATATTCAAACATTTTTTCTTATGGACAGCACAGAAACAAGAACAGTGTAGGATATAGTCCTAAACCCCCAGAAATCATTAAACACCAAAATAACTCGATGATAACATAATATGTATTTATGATTTTGTTATGAATCACAAAGATATTGTCAAAAATATTAGATATGAGATAAGACTGTTGTCTTCAACATCCACTAATATTGCCGTTATTATTTTGTTTCTGCCTCGGATAACTACACAAGCTTACAGTCATTTATGGCTAACTAATTTTCGTTTAAATAAATTGTTGTTGTTGTTGTTGAGTTTGTTGTTATGAAGAAAATTGTTCGAATTATAAACATATGGTAAATTTAAAGATGTTAATGTAATAAAATAAGAACATTATGAATGTAGTTAAAGTCAATTTAATACGCATTATTAAGGATAACTCAAAAGCCACTGGTGAGATCTTAATCAAATGTATATGGGACCACATTAGAAGCATCATCTTTCAAATAAAATAAGAATCATCAAAATCGGTTCACCTAGAAAAAGTTCTGAGGTAACACACATAAAAAAATATTAAATTGAGTACCTCCTCCTTTTTCTGAAGTCGGTTAATAATTTCATATCAGGTATTTCATATAAAATAATAAATTTTAAGTAAGCACATATTTTTTTTTCAATTTATACCACAGAAGGCTTATAATTGACTCATGTTGCTAGTTGTGACTGAAGTGAAGTTTTTCATTACACATTGTCATCATATGTGTAAAACTGCGATTTGAATGAAAGTTTTTGTTTTGTGTCTCACTCCCTAATTTTTTGGACATTTTAACTCCCTTTTATCCGCATTTTGGTTTATCCATTTTAATCTAATTAATAAATAATAGCTAATACTTCAAAAAGAAACGTTAATCTCTGTACTTGTCTTAACAAATTTACTTAAACTAAATATTATACGATGAAGTTTATAGTAACGTAAAAACAGTATTGTGTTCGTGTAGCATTAATTTCAATTTGATTTATCGAGCAATGTATGTTGCAGTTTGCACTTTCGTTAAAGTATTACATATATTACTATACGTATTATTAGGCCTGTTTAAAAATTTCTCGATTAACGAAAATCGATTTTTCAAAGCTCGATTTAATCTAGAATCTATTTTATAAAATCAATGACTAAATAGCGTGTATTAGCTAACATTTAGAAATAGGATTTAATCAAAGCTCTCGTGGTATCTCGTTTTCGAAATATATATATATAACCAGAACACGAATATCAAAACACTTATTTTTATAAGATTTCAAATCAAACCAAATCAAATCCTTTATTTCGCTAAAAGCATGGGTACATACGGATGAATACAGGTTCAATATTTGTTTCCACATGTCCATACCACTAAAAAAAACAGTTAATGACCATATCGTAAATACCGTAGACAGAGAAACCTATAGACAAATTGACGCCTTCTTGCGTATTCGCACACGAAAGAGATAGATTTATGCATACGTCTTGCATAGAAATAAGGCAGAGCGGTGTGATTGTTTGTCCCTTTCTCCGTGGCGGGTTTTTTGTATAAAAAACTACACTTTGCTAAACAACTTTGACAGTTCGTAGCGATCTAAGGAGTTTACAAGTTGGTTTAAGTGAGAAAAAAGTGTTTTGTGATCTTAAGATTGGTGAATCTTGTTCAGTTCAGTTCTTAGAACAATTAAAAATGTTATCTAAATATGTTTAAAAGTCATAACGATTATTGTATAACGCTAATCATTAGTCTATAGGTTTCTCTGTCTACGCAAATTGACGCCTTATTTCGCATTCGCACACGAAAGAGATAGATTTATGCATACGTCTTTCTTATAAATGAGACAGAGCGGTGTGATTGTTTGTCCCTTTCTCCGTGCCGGTTTTTTTGTTTAGCAAACTACACTTTGCTAAACAACTTTGACAGTTCGTAGCGATCTAAGGAGTTTACAAGTTGGTTTAAGTGAGAACAAAGTGTTTTGTGAGCTTAAGATTGGTGAATCTTGTTCAGTTCAGTTCTTAGAACAATTACTCAGAACTCGTCTCGACGAAATGGTACTTGTATTGAATAGGTCTAAGTTAAACAATTGTGATACAGTAATAAAATTCTTGCTCACACGGTACATATAACTATTCTGCCTATTATTTGTCTTTGCTGCGGGTAGTGATTGTGGGACCTTTCATCTAACATTTTTTGGAGTTTTGATATTTAACTTCTCAAGTAGATCTGGACAGTCGATCTCGCTTGAAGCTATCTTAAGTAGAAAGGTAATATCTGCTATTAGCCTTCGCATCTCGAGTGGTAAGAGATGGAACTTTCTACACTTATTATAATAGAGGTCACAGTTGTAGTGGTCATTTACTCGGTAGCAAAGGTGTTATAAAAAAGTGGTTATGTGATTTTGTAAAACTCCAGAAGTTTTTAGGGTTCTTAGTAATAGAGTTTTCAACAGATGCTAGATAGTCAGTGTAACATTTACTCTCTAAGGCTTTCTAACAAATCGTAATGGGATGTTTAGTTAACTTATTTTAAATCAGATTTGTAAAAAGAAAAGTCGTATCACTTTATTGTCTTAGATGGTGTTAACCAAGTTTTTGTTTTTATTATAAGCACAGACTAATAAGAGTACTAACGTAATTATAAGGCTTCAATCACAAAACTGCTATTTAAAAAAGTCGTTTTCAAGAGTTATTAAGTGAACTATCTGGAAAATATTTAATAAATTAGGAAAATAAAGTGGTTTTACAAATATAATAGTTGAACAAAGTGAACTTTCAACAGACAGATACTTAAAAATAAAACGTGATATCTACCTAGGGCTAAGTCGTAGACAGAGAAACCTATAGACAAATTGACGCCTTCGTTCGCATTCGCACACGAAAAAGATAGATTTATGCAAACGTCTTGCATAGAAATGAGACAGAGCTGTGTGATTGTTTGTCCCTTTCTCCGTGCCGGTTTTTTTGTTTAGCAAACTACACTTTGCTAAACAACTTTGACAGTTCGTAGCGATCTAAGGAATTTACAAGTTGGTTTAAGTGAGAACAAAGTGTTTTGTGAGCTTAAGATTGGTGAATCTTGTTCAGTTCAGTTCTTAGAACAATTAAAATTTTTATCTAAATATGTTTAAAAGTCATAAAGATTATTGTATAACCTAAAACTACGTTATCATCCTTTCTCACTCGAAGCCACGCTAATTATTAGTCTATAGGTTTTTCAGTCTACGGTAAATACTTTCCTACTATAATGTCAACTGTCAAAATGGCATCGATAAAACCCTTTAGACTTTTTATTATTTCATTGATAAACGAAAAACTATTGTATTATACGGACATCTATGTAAAAAAGGCTGTAGGTTTTGAGTTATATGAAAGTGACCATATTAACCCGATAACCAACACCACACGTACGCTAGTGGAATTAAAATGAATATAGTGTTGCCGTGTAGTGACGGCGTAAAAGAATCAACTACCCATTTTCGTACCGTGGGTGTCGTAGAGGCGACAGAGTAAATCTAATACAGTAGGTGGACAGCAACATCTTTCTGATGTTGACCTTATTATAATAAAAACTGCGGTTGTCAACCCTGTTAATCCATTGAATGCCGAATACGTATATATACATATCTATTTTCCTTGCAGGATGCCGACTACGGATATGTCCGTAGGACTTCTATGAGAGTTTACATGAAATGTATGTTAGTTGGCCTTCTTAAGCGAAGAGCTTTTTTCTGTAGATTGGCATATTAAATAAAACAAGCATTTATAAAAATAGTAACTTTATTGACTGTAAGGGAAAAAAGTTATCAAAAAGTCTTGAACAATATTTAGACCTTTTATAAATCACCGCCTTTTCCACTCTAAACCCATTTTTTTATTAGAAAAGTAATTAGAAGTACTAACGAAAATAAAATAAAACTGTTAGGAACAAAAAGTTATACAATTTTTATGCAAAGTAAATGAAATCAAATTTTAGTAACTCAGAAGATTACTTCTTTTTTTTATCAGTCTCTAGCAATTATGGCACTCATAAAACAAAAAATCTGCCTATGACAAAAATCTGGAATTTGTGTGATATATTTTGAAGCAATTGAGAATACACAATGCTGGTTTTCTGGACACACAGGGCAAAAATAAATGCTTTTTTTTCATTTCTTTTAGTACAAACTGCATGGTTTTCCGGGGATCTTTTTTTTCTGTTAGAGGTATCTCTTCCAAGTAATGGAAATTGTCAGGAGAAACCCGATACACCCGACTTGATTGGTTCGATTGTGATGACGTGGACGGTGGTGAAGTTGAGGCCTGTGTATCAATATCCGACATTCCAAGTAGATGTGTAATAAATTACTAACTAAATTTAATTAATCTCATCTCAGAAGTGCGATCTTGTTTAAGAAGAAATGTATGCGCATTTTGTATGTACACATCAAATATGTGCAGAACTAGCTTTTTATACCATCGCAATGTCTCTCTTAGGCAAGAATAATAAGTAAGCATTTGGTCACCTCGGTCGACTCCAGACATGCCCAAATTATAATCAGCGACTATATTAGGCTTATGTGAAATTTTTCCATTCTGGTTTCTTACGTTTACCATTTCCAGGTTGTATTTATTTGAAATCACCAATATGTGATGCTTGTCTTTCCGTTTACATACAGTTATTTCACCGCACGACTGAAAAGCCAGTTCACCTTTTTTCGGTTCTGTCGAAATTACTTCCGACGGATTCCCTATACGGTTACTTCGCAAAGTACCACAAATATACGTATTTTGTTGACCAAGACTCCTTGTTAGATCTACAGAGTTGTAAAAATTATCTGCGTAAACGATCATCGAGAAGATCAAGAAAAACCTCTGTACTGTGTAAAGTTTCAGGTGATGGTTTTTCACTCTTGCCTCTATAGACACGGATTTTTATTACTAAACCACCCGCTACTACCCGCTACAGGATTTTTATTACTAAGGCACTCGGGAAAATTGATTATATTTGTGATGCCGTATGTACGTAAATATACGTAAACGTACATAAGTGTAGCAGCCAGATTAATCAAACCGAAACGGGAATAAATAATATATACTCCGCTGCTACCATAACGCGGAAGGCGAGAATAAATAAAAAAACATTTTATTTCCTAATTATTCTTGGCTACTGGGATACTGCGGACTGTATATAGATAATTTGACGTTCTTATAAAGAAACAAGAAGCAGTATAAAGAAGCAGATAATTGTATATTTTAAATAGTTTTCATTGGTCATAAAATAAGCAATATAATTGGCTAGGCAAAATATTAATTGTTACCATTGGCAAATCAATAGTGAGCCAGCCATATAAATATAGGCAAGGTTGATGCAAAATATATTCCATTCCGAATCCCATTCGACAGTACATTCATAAACATAAACAGTAGTTTCATTTCTCCACCTTGAAGAAAACCACTCGGAGTCTGTTAATAGTGGACAGTTCGTCTCCACTATTACAGTGGTGACCCCGTACGAACACCGAGGGGGAAGATCCGGTACGAACACCAAGAAGGAACACCCTGCGACGTACCACTACTATTGCACGAACACCGCGAAGGAAACCCGTACGAACACCGAGAAGGAAGACTTCAGTTTATATAAAATCAGTGTAATCAAGCCGTCATTATGGAGCAGGAGGCAAACACATATACATCAAACCCGGTAAAGGAACCAGAAATCGCCGGTATATCTCTATCGTTAAGAATACCACCGTTTTGGAGAGACAAACCACGACTTTGGTTCGTCAGTTTTGAAGCCGCAACGAATGGTTTAAAGAAGAGCCAAGCGCAATTAGCACAGATGGTGATAGCCCAACTTGAGAAACAAGACATCGAACAAATTGCGGACCTGTTGTACAACCCACCAGCAGTCGACCAGTATAATTCACTGAAGGATCGTCTGATCTCCGCATACGAAGAATCCGACAGTCGACAGCTACAAAAACTTCTATCAGAAATAGAACTTGGAGACCAGAAACCCACACAACTCCTACGCAAAATGCGTACTTTGGCGCGAGATAAAGTTCCGGATTCAACACTACGGCTAATGTGGGTAAACCACCTACCACCACATATTCGATCGGTAATAGCAGTCAGCGAAACATTCAGCACGCAGACGAAGCTCGACGAACTGGCACTCCTGGCGGACAAGATGATCGAAAACAGCAGTAGCTCACACATATCGATCATCGAAGGCACTTCAACAAAGGTCAATGATACCCAGTTTCTTCTCGAAGAAATTCGGAAGCTATCATTCGAAGTCGCCGCGCTCAAAGCTTCCCAGCATCATACCTTTTACCAGCAACAGTACAACCAGCGCAATCAGCAACACCGAAGATCACCTTTTCGTCGCAACCGCTCTACAAGTAGAAGTCGAATAAGCTCAACATCAAGATCCCCTTACTGCTACTATCATCGACGTTTCGGGGTCGAGGCAAGAAAATGCACAGCACCGTGTACATTCAAAAATGAAAATATGAATACGGAAAACTTTCTAGTACGCTCGATGCGACGGGATCCAGCGTAACAGCAAAGTCCTACCGTCTTTTCGTCACCGATAAAAAAAGCAAGCTTACTTTCCTTATCGACACCGGAGCAAATATCTCAGTGTTACCGCCGAAGCAAGGACAGAAGTTGAAGCCACTAGATTTTCAACTCTATGCAGCAAACAATACGGTTATTCCTACATATGGAGAAAAAACAATGGAACTTGATTTTAATCTACGCCGACCATTCAAATGGAGATTTATCGTCGCTAAAGTCAGCAAACCAATCATCGGTGCTGATTTTCTTCAATATCACCAGTTGGTCGTCGACATCAAAAATAGAAGAATCATCGACGGGAAAACCAATCTTGCATCTCAGTCTTTTGTACAAGCAACCAATCTGCCCACAATAAGAAGCATAGATGTGCAACAACCGTATCACAAGATCCTCGAAGAATACCCTGGTATCACAAGAATAACTTCAATGAAAAAACAATTTAAACCTACCTACGATGGACCGTATAAAGTATTAGAGAGAAATAGCAAGACTTTTAAACTACAAATACCCGGAAGGAAATCTACGATTATATCGATCGACCGACTAAAGCCTGCCTATATTATTAACGAGGATACTGCAGAGGATTCATCATCATCATCAAAACCACCAGCGAGGAAGCTTGAAACTTCATCATCTACATCAACCCAGTTGAAACCTATTTTAAAAACTACGAAATACGGGCGAGTCGTCAAGCCTCCGGTACGCTTTCGCTGGGGGAGAGTGATGTAGCAGCCAGATTAATCAAACCGAAACGGGAATAAATAATATATACTCCGCTGCTACCATAACGCGGAAGGCGAGAATAAATAAAAAAACATTTTATTTCCTAATTATTCTTGGCTACTGGGATACTGCGGACTGTATATAGATAATTTGACGTTCTTATAAAGAAACAAGAAGCAGCCGCAAATATCATTCAGCGCCACACCGACTTCACACGCCGCTATCGTCACGTATCCGTCGACCAATGGTGAGCCGTTTCTTCAACGCCGCAGTTCGTTTCCTCTTGCTGTTCCGGAGCTGTATTCCACACCGCCGCCGCCCGCCGACTACGCGTGCGCACTTTTTTTTTTTTTTTTTTGCGCCCGAAGCAATTAAAGGGCTACCCTGTACGTAGGGAGGCGGAAAATGCATTACGCATACCACGATAGCCGGTCTATCGTGGTTATGGGGGACTCACTGTCCTACCGGGGACCCTAAGTGATACCCCCTAAAAACCGCCTTTAGGGACAGGCAACCGGCTGATTAAGCTCTATTGTGCCTTATCATGAGCGACCCTCTTTTGGGAAAAGAGGGCGCAGGCGGCTAAGTGCCGCTGAGGGAGTGCCTACGAAGGCAAATTAATGTCAGATATTACAATAATTTTATTTAATTAGAGTTGGCCTGAGCTGCCAGGAGACAGTTCAGGTCGTTTGAAAGTTTATTAGGCGGGTCCGAGAGAGAGTTTCTCGGCCTGCGGACACGATAGCGAGAGGGGGGGTGGGGCTGCATAAGAAGCTGCCTCACGAATTAAGTGGTTTGGGTGCGACTCTGAGGCTTTGAAGAAGTTCTCAGAGAGTTTTTTAAAAAATTGTTGAATTGTTGGGAGCTCTAAGTCCCGATGAAGGTCGGCATTGCGGACGTACCACGGTGCGTTCGCAGCTCGACGACAGAATAGGTTCTGAACTATTTGGAGTTCATTTAAAATGTTAGGGTTTGCGTGGGCAAAGACGGGGCCCGCGTAGGACATGACTGGTCGTATACATACCTTATAGAGTGTACGCTTGTTTCGAAGGGACATTTTACTGTGTCGGCCCAACATACTGTTGAGCCTACTCAGATAAAAACGTGCGTGACGGGTTACTCTTTTGACGTGGGGCTTGAAAGTGAGCCCTGTGTCTAGAGTGACACCTAAATATTTGGCGGACGTATGCCAGGGGACAGGGGTCCCTAGCATACGTATTGGTGGAGTGTTTTTGAGACGGCGTCGTTTATAATCGAAGTGAACGGCGGAGCTCTTCTCCGGGTTCACATCGATGCGCCATTTTTTTGAACCAAGCTCCTAGGTCATCAACTGACTTTTGGATCTTGTTCCGTATGAAGGGTAGTGAGACACCTTTGCAGTAGATGGCAGTGTCGTCTGCAAAGAGGGAGAGTTGAACACCTTTCGACGGGATGGGAATGTCGTTGGTGAATATGATGTACAGCAGAGGAGCAAGTACTGAGCCCTGAGGGACACCAGCCTTGATAGTTCGCTGTGAAGAGAGCGTGCCTTCGTGTCTGAAACGAAAGGTACGATGTTTTAAATAGGAGGCCACGAGACGAACTAGACGATCGGGGGAGACCTATTTTATAGAGCTTGTAGATAAGGCCTGTGTGCCAGACTCTATCGAAAGCTTTGGCTATATCGAAAAAGACCGCGATGGTCTTATGACGACGAGGATAGAAACCGCTGAGGATATATTCCACAATGCGGTGAACTTGTTGGGGACATGAGTGTTTGGCTCGGAAGCCGAATTGATGGGGAATGATAAGAGGGTCGCCGTCTGTGGGAAACAGGTAGCGCCTCATACGACTTTGGATGACTCTTTCGAAGAGCTTGCCCATTGCCTTGAGGAGGCTAATGGGGCGATGGCTGGAGGGGGAGGTTGAGAGGCTTGCCTGGCTTGGGAATTCCAATCACAGTAGCCTCTTTCCACGTAGTGGGAAAATAACTAAGGTTGAAGCAGGCGTTGAAGATAATAGATAAAAAGGTTAACACCTGCTCGGGAAAGTGTTTTAGGGCTTGGTTGGAGATGCCATCCGCGCCCGGAGCCTTTTTAGGCTTAAGTCCTTTGATGAGGGATGAGATCTCATCATTGGACACAGAGATAGGTTCAGAGGCCGTGGGGGGTGAGCTCCGGCGGCGGACCTCATCCTCCACTGCCTGGACGTGTGAGGGGTCGACGGGTTGAGAACTGGGAGAGCATTGAGCGGCAATGCTATCTGCAAAGCACTCAGCCTTTTCCTCGTCCTCGAAGGCAACCGTGCCGTCGGGACGGGAGAGAGGGGGGAGTGTGGGTGATAGCGTCTATGCGGAGGGCTCTAGCCATCTGATAGTACGCTGTGTGAGATGGAGAGATATTCTCCATGAGCTTACTCTTTTCGAGATCTTGAAATTCAGAGAGGCGGAAGCGAAGTTTTCGTTGAAGACGATTGGCCGCGCGCCTATATTCGGGGGTGGGATATTTTGCTGCTCTCCGGAAAGCAGCTTTTTTGGCTTTTATTAGGTTGCTAATATGTAGGGGAAGCCCACTATTGTTAGCAACCAGGACGACCCTTTCGTTCTCCTTAAGGGAGGATTTAATAAGGGTGGAGAGTGAGTCGACCGCGGTGTCGATTTTTTTCGGGACTATCTAAGTCCGACGATAGGGAGATGGTAGAGTCCTGTGAGTCCAGAACTTTAGCTAGGGACTCTTTGAATCCCTTCCAGTTAGTGAAGGTTTTCGTGTGTGTTGGGGGAGGTGGCTGATGGCCAAGAATGAGGGAGACCGGTCGGTGATCTGATCCTAGATCGTCTAGTGTCTCGATTGCTCCGAGGTTGAGAGAAACTCCTTGGAGTAACGCAAAATCTAACACATCGGGGGCGTGATCGGTGTTATCAGGGAAGTGAGTAACACCGAGAGGACTATGGACGGTAATATCAAGAGACTGCGTGATATCGAGCAGTATCTTGCCACTAGGGGGACGTAGTGCGGCATGTCCATTCAGTATGCTTGGAGTTAAAATCTCCAAACATAATGACTGAGTTGCCTAAAGATAAAATGGCCTCAAAATCCTTTTTGAGGGGATAGGTTCCTGAAGGGATGTAACAGGAGGCTATGAGGATGGACTGATGTCCAGTCATAGCTAGCCTGCATACCGTGGCTTCCATGTTGGTAAGCTGCGGAGTAGAAATGGGCGAGCAATGAAGTGTCTTCTTGTAATAGATGGCCGTTCCGCCGCCTCGGCGGTCGGGTCTGTCGTTACGAAGAAGAGAGAAGTTTTTAATAGAAAGGCCTCTAGTGTCCTTAGCTTTGAGATTAGTTTCCTGTAGGAGGAGGAAATCGACTTCACGATTCCGAAGAAAGAGCTTGAGCTCTGGGAGGTTATTTCGCAAGCCGCGAATATTAAATGATACAAGCGATAAACCCTTAGGTTTGATACGACCGTGAGATCTAGGTAGGTTAATTCTCTCAGTCATTGAAGTTAAGTTAATTAAGTTAACCTAACTTACAACGCTAACAAAAGGTTATTGTGCTCCGCAAGAACGAGGAGACGTTCTTGGGGGGACTTGGCCGCGCGCAGTTTGCGTGATACAACTGTTATTTCCCTAACGTCGATATTCCTAATAGCGGAATATAGCGTGTTGTAGTCGTCAATTGTGGGCTCTGCTTCATGAGCGTACGAGGTTGTCCTCGGTGGGTCTGCCTTTTTGGGCCCCCCAGGGAAAGACTGGAGGCTGCATTGGCTTGGAGAAGCCCGGAGGGGGGCCGAATTATGCCCTGAGGGGGCCTAGGGGGACCCTGAGGGGGCCTAGGGGGACCCTGAGAGGGTCGACAGAAGCCCTGGATAGGCTGAGAGGGGCCCTGACGGGGCCGTTGATGGAGGGCTGGGAAAGTGCGGTCATTCACCGGCGGTGGAGCTTTCCTACTGGGGCGAGGTTGAGGTGCGCGTGGGCAACCCTTGTAGTTCGCCGGGTGTCCTGTCTGGTTGCACAGGACACAGGCGGGCGGGGATTCGGCGTCTTTGGGCCGGGGACACTCTTTAGTGTTGTGTGGCTCCAGGCACTTCACACACCTGGGTGGGGCGGAGCAGTTGGCCGCCGCGTGATCATAAAGTTGGCAGCGGTGGCACTGCGCCGGGAAACCGGGCCTATGTGGGGGCTCTACCTTCACCCTTGACAGGCCGCACACTGTGCGCACCTGCCGGAAGATGGCTTTAGCCTCCGGCACGTTGGACAAGATTACGAGGGCAAGGTTGTATCTCTTGCCCGTACGGTTGTGCATTTTGTGCACTGCTTCCACTGGGAAACCTTGGGACTTAAGGTCCTCGAGGATTTCCTCATTGGAGAACTCAAAGGGGACGCCTCGGATGACGGCCCTGACTTTACGCTCTTCAGGGAGAGCGTAAGTGTGGTATGAGATGCGCTCGGCTGTGAATAGCCGGGTGATTGCGCGGAAGTCCTCGATCGAGGTAGGGATTATTTTGATTGCCTCCCCGAGGTTGACTGCATGATCGTATTTGATGCCTGCGTCGTAGCAGGTCTTAGACAGTTGGGTGAACTTTGCCTTGTCTCTTAGGAAGACAGGGGGCGGGACTTGCTTCTTCGCCAGCACTGGAGCACAACGAGAGGCTGGTTTAGATGGAGTGGGGATGTCTAGTGACATCAGTGGGACGGGTGCAGCGTCAAGGGCTGCGGAGGTTGAAGGAGCGGCAGGGGCCGCTGAAGTAGGGGGGGTGCGTTTCAACGCGGCGCGCTTTCCGTTGCGCTTGGAGGTGACGGTGGTGAAGTTTGACTCACCGGTTCCGTCAGAGTCAGAGGACTCCGATGAACCGGAGCCTAGGGTAGTGGCGGGCCTCTTCCGGGAGGTAGACGCCGAGGATTCGGAGCATGCGTACTCCATTTCTAAGGGGGCAGATTCGAGTTGGGCAAAAGAGTTCCTCGTTTCGAGGTAAGATGCGATTACCGGCGGCGGGAGGTGTGCCTGAGGGGCAGGGGTGGGAGCCTGGGCGGCGATGGTGGCGATGGCGGCGAGGACCGTCTCATTGCCACTTAACCCATATTGGGTAATGAGGGCGGCTAGGGACTCAGTAAAACTGGAGTTGGCCATTTTAGGATAAGAAGCTAAAGGTGAGAAAGCAAAGATGAGGACGGGTCCCTGCTCTCGGTAGAACAGGGACTAGATCGCGAGACGTACTACGACACACTATACACGTAATACAAGAATAACAAGAACACAAGAAAATAAAGGAGACAGTAAAAAAAAAAAAAAAATGATAATGAAAATGAAATGAAATGACAAGTGAAAATGAAGAATGAAATGAAAAGCGGAAGTCAGTCAGACCTCCCTGCCCGAAGACAGGGGGGCAAGAGCTGTAGCAAAAAAGTGACTCACCGGCAGCCTCGACGCTGTTCCGCGTGAGCAGGACAGCGGAGGCGCGTGAGAGCGCGACAGCACTACCGTACTGTACGGGAGCGCGGACCACCAGAAGGCGACCGTCCGAGAGCGGTGCCGCCGGCGGACTGAGCACTGCGTCGGCGCTGTACAGCGCGAGCGGGACAGCGGGGGCGCGAGAGCGGGGAGCACTACCGTACAGGAACGAAAGCGCGGACTACCTGGATGCAACCGCTCGGAAGCGATGCCACAGGCGGAATGTTTTTGCGTGCGCACCGATCTGCATGTCTTATATAGCCCGGTCCAGCGACGTAGCTTCGTGAACAACAAACAAGTCTCACGCCGGGAAACGAAACGTAGATAATTGTATATTTTAAATAGTTTTCATTGGTCATAAAATAAGCAATATAATTGGCTAGGCAAAATATTAATTGTTACCATTGGCAAATCAATAGTGAGCCAGCCATATAAATATAGGCAAGGTTGATGCAAAATATATTCCATTCCGAATCCCATTCGACAGTACATTCATAAACATAAACAGTAGTTTCATTTCTCCACCTTGAAGAAAACCACTCGGAGTCTGTTAATAGTGGACAGTTCGTCTCCACTATTACAGTATCAACGCCGCAGTTCCACTGTGGCCGTGGAAGGAAAAGGGAGATCTCCCGCCGGGCAAGGTGTTCTGCCCGGGGAGCGGCTCACACTCCGTGTGATAGTTCGGAGATGTTCTATATATACTGTTTATGATTCGGAATGTTGATAGCGCGATTTAGGCTTCGGTGTGTTTTCGCTTGTGACGCGACGACAGCGCCGCCACATAAGTATTTAACAGGTAACTAATATTTGACAGGCGCCATATACGTACATATACGTAAAATTACGAATGTATGGTGGCAACCAACTTTCGTCTGTATAATAATTTCGGCATTCAATGGGTTAAGCATGGCAATTATGACAAAGCCCTACGAGTAATCTGTGGAGAGGTTATTTTCAATAGTGGACTTGGATGCTGTAATGAATGAAGGAATGAAGTTTGTCTTTTATTTCCTAACTCACCAGTGGAGATAATTATCGCCCACAACGGATACAGGTTTTTCTGTTAATAAACATAGGTATTACTAAAAATTTTACGCTTCATATCGTAACCTTATCCAATTTTATACTTCTAGCAAGTGGACTTCTAATTTTTTTCCATATTTATTCTAAAAATATCGGTATTTTGTGACCACAAATAAGATGGCTTATTTACTACGATAAAACGAAAAATATATACTTATCATTTTCCCCTGATGAAGCTTTCCTCAAATCCTCAATCAATTTATGATATAATAGCGAGTCATTCACGCGTAACAGCCATGATAAAAATAAGGCGCTTACTAAGGTAAATGTACACTATTCCGGGGTAGTGCGTTATTGCGGCTGGTTTTGATTTCAGCCAGATAATAAGAAAATCGTAAATGGGATCGTAATTTAATACAATACAACGCGTCTGTCGTATGGAGTGTGGAATATGTAGCTGATAAATCTTGGATTGACGGCCTGTGACAGATTACATCACAAGCCCGGCGAGTGACGATTTAATGGAAATAACAAACAGATGCCACGGCGTGTGTTGAAGGAGGCCTATGATCCTTGACCAGCAACTGACTTAATTATTATGATATATCTATTGAAGAGTAAAATTCAAATATTTGTGAGGTTTTTCTCCGGTACATTTATTATGTATTCACACGTTCATTAATTCGTTCATTAATTCATTACAGAATATCAAAATTCCACTACTGCACATTGACCCTCACAGATTAGCGTATAGTAAGGATATGTTGCTACGCTTGCCATTCGCGTTGACAATCGTAGTTTTTAATTTAGGAAGTCAAATGAGTTATTTAGGTAGGATGGAGGGGGCAGGCTACCACCTAACTTCTAAAATTTAAGGGTATACTCGTAGATCAAAACGTTTGATAGTTGGCTAGCATTTCGCCTACCCTAGACAAGTAACACAACACATTCTTTTTTGTTATACCATTTTTTGTTTGACCAACATGCAACAAAAATGAACCTTACTAGTTGACTAATTATGATCCTAGGCGTCCTTTCTTTTTCTATTCCTGAATTCTAATCGCCTTGCGGGAGCAATGACGGGCTATGTCGGACTCTCACTGACTAAAACCCTATGGCGTTCCACTTTTAGTTTAGTGTCATATCACATTATAGTGTCAATTTTGGTAATGCAATCGGCATTTGTTAATTGTCACTCGTAAAAGTATCTGTTTAATCTCCCTAAATATATTTATAAATAATTTCGATATTAATATCGACTACCAATTTTTTTTCTACAAGACAGAACACAAAGGTAGTATAATCATTAATAACTACTACGTTTGACGGTTCATTATGATATTTTTTTTATTTTTTGTGAAAAAAATTACGTAATAATTAAAAAATGTTCTTCACAGTATGGTGCACAATGTAAAATTTTGTAACAATAATTTAATATCAATAATATTAATTTTCATATCAATAATTTAATATGATAATAGACAGAAAAGTTGCCAAAACTATCCAAAACTTATCACTATTATGTAACAAAAATTATGAGACAGAAGCTAATTACATCGCCTTGAACTGTACCTATAAAAGTTCTGGACATGGGCAACAATTAATTTGTATAGCAATAATTAGCAATAACTGTTACGGAAGTTAATGTTTTTCGAGTGTATATATACAGTGGCTTTCATTTATTACGACCTTGGTTGTAGCGACCATTTACTTATTGTGACGTTAAATCTAAGTCCCTTGAATTTAAAGCATACTTTAGTACAAAATTCATGTGGCTATAGCGACTTTGGATGTAACGCCGAATTCAATGAATCATTTGTAACAAATTCCTAGAAATCCCATGCAGATATTCCCGCCAAAGACACACAGATTTCTTTCTTTCGCAAACATTTCTTATCTTTTGTTTACATCCACACAGATGGTCAGCAATTGCGGAGACCTTTACCTTTTGTTTATAGATATCAGCTAAATAGGTAGGGAAGCGTGTACATTTACCGGAGTTAAATTTATGGTTCGATTACAAAGTGATATTCTGAGTAGCATTTTGAAATGTACCAGTAAATAACTATGTGTGCAAATATTTTCAATAATAAATGAATATAAGATACGCATATGTACGTACCTATCTGTATCTCTTTACATAATATGCCTGTAACGACTTCCGGATATAACGACGAAAATCGAGTGGTCCCTTCATCGTCGTTATACCCGAAATCCACTGTATGTTTCTTTTGCACAATTTGTAGCCTAAACGGCTTGATGGATTTTAACATATTATGGAGTGTCTTAGGATTAAAAATATTAATGAGATGTAAAAGTGATATAGGATATATTGGAATTTTTTCTTCCATTTAACTTTTTACGAAATCGTTTTTTTAACTTCCTAAGCTAACAAAAATTAAAATTTTCAAAAATAGGGAAGGTTCACCCCGATTTTCGAAAATCGATGTATGTAAACCATTCATAACTTTTGAACGTCTTGATCGATTGAGATGCGATTTCTAAAGATCTCAATGTGGAATAGATTTGTTGATAATATCAACTGATTTGGACGAGTAGATTTTGAGAAATCTCAAAAATAAAAATTTTGAAAAACTGTTTTTTTGGAATAACTTTTAAAAGTCTTTACCGATCGATTTCAAAAACTAATCAACTCTTAAACTCGAAAAATGACGTTGAATGCCGTTTGGAAAATTAAAATCGGTTAATTCTTTCGTGGAATATCGAAGGAGAAAGAATTTAAAAAAAAGTGTTTCTTTAACATAACTTCGAGATTTCGCAGCACAATTTGTTGAAGTTTGGAGCTCTTTCCATTTAAAATTAGCGGGAAGTTCCAAAGATAGTATGCAGGATCAACCAATTTTTTTAAATTATTGTTTTAAGCGTTGGGCTTGTTTCAATAGGTAGTTTCTTATATCCCATACAAAAAGGTTTCCCTGTTTTGTATGTTGCAATCTGTATTTTTATACTTATTGTTAGTGTAAACATCGTTATCCTTGAAACCAGTGGTTTGGTTTCACTTATATAACGTAAATTCAATGAATTAAAAAAACGCTATTTTCTTTCATAAAATTTAAAAAGTTTCTGTCCGACACCGTCTGTAAATTCATGGATACCCTATGGGCCCGAGTGACGTAATCACTGTAAAGATCACCGCCCGCCTTGCTACTTACATAACATTACAATAAAACACAATAGGTACACATAACCTGTGATGTAACTTTTCCTTCATACTTTCATCCTGGCTTAGGACGGGCAAAAATTGAGGAATTATGGAAAATTTAGATTTTACTAAAAAAATGTTGTTATTTTTCATTTAATTTGCGTTCTATAAGTGAAACCAAACCACTGGTTTCAAGGATAGCGGTGTTTACACTAACACCCTGTATAAAATGGCATTACTAAAAGATTTATATGGCTGCAGCCATACTTTAATTTTGTATTACGGGTGCTAAGCTATTGCGCAGTATTAATTACACAGGTTCTGAGTTCGGATTTAAAATCACTCGTCTAATAG
Source organism: Parnassius apollo (assembly GCA_907164705.1). Classification (NCBI taxonomy): domain Eukaryota; kingdom Metazoa; phylum Arthropoda; class Insecta; order Lepidoptera; family Papilionidae; genus Parnassius; species Parnassius apollo. The sequence goes on from CAJQZP010000693.1 coordinate 25,927,043, forward strand.
CCCGGAGTCGCCATTGCTAACATTTGTGGTAGTTATGAATTATTGGTTTTATATATATATCGTCATGATTATATTCTTCAACGCTTGAGTGCGTTAAAGAATATAATCAGGACGAAATGTTACATCAGGTATCGAAGGAGGAAGACTTTTTTCGTTAACACTTGCTCTTGTCATTTTTTAAGTCTTTATTCCTATTTCCAGTAATGAAAAATATATCTTGCAATGACTTCAACATAAAGTTGTTACTGCTACCGACTTTGGCTTTGCTTTTTAGTAATCCTGATCTGGCTCTACTTTTGAGTTATGCTTGCCTTTTATTTCGTACGAGTATATAATAATAATTCTGTCAATGTATAGAATTTTTTCAACAGGTTAAGCAAGTGTAACCTATCAAAAACCCTATACAATAATACTCAAAGAACACGAAATTGCAGGTAAGTTGATTACTGCAAATACAATTTCAATGCATAGTTTGTCTAAGCAAAAACAAAGTTGTATTTTTTATCCAAACCTCAGAAAGTAAATATATATTATAATGTGATATTTATTTGTTGGAAAAGTTAACAATAAAATTTCTTACAATGCACATTACAAGACGTTTTGTCAGAGGCTAAATCTTCACAAAGTGTCGTATTAAAAAACGAGTTTTATCAGTACGTAATCTTTAAAGAGCTGATTATGATGATATTCATAACTCATTTTTGACAAAAAGTACTTTTAGACGGATTAAGAAGGGGTTGTTATGTTTATCGTACATAACAAAATTAACAATATTATTGATAAAAGTCACCCAGGTGGCAAATTGTACAGAAGTCCGAAGAATACAATCTGCCACTCTGCCTGGTGTATGTGGACTATGAGAAAGACTTTGATTTGACTTTGAGACTTCGATTACGTCGAAATTTGGGCGCTGTTACAGTCTCTTCAGCGGTGCCAAGTTGACTTTCGGTATATCGAAGTGCTGAAGTGTTTGTACAGTAGGGCTACGATGGCTTTCTGAGTACAGAACCAGAGTACGAAACCTATCCAACTGCAGAGAGGTGTAAGACAGGGTGAGGTTATATCCCCGAAACTCTTCACCGCTGCATTGGAAGACGTTTTCAAGCTACTGGACTGGAAAGGATACGGTTTTAACATCAATGGCGAGTACATCACTCACTGTCGATTTGCCGGGGATATAGTCCGAGGTATAGTGCTCAATGACTCTTAAGATGAACATGGACAAAACAAAGATCAAGTTTAATGTCCATGTCACACCTATGCCGGTAGTTGTTGATAGCACTAAGCTCAAAGTTGTTGACACGTACGTACGTTTACCTGGGACAAATAGTCCGACTAGGTAAGTCCAACTTCGACCGAGAGGTTAATCGGCGGATTAAACTCGGCTAGGCAGCGTTTGGGAAATTACGTTACATCTTCTCGTCAGGTATACCTCAAAACCTAAAAGCGAAATTGTACAACCAGTGCGTGTTGCCAGTGATGACATATGGAACTGAGACGTGGTCCTTCACTGCTGGCCGTATGAGGACGCTCAAAGTCGCTCAGCGAGCTATGGAGAGGGCTATGCTCGGGGTTTCTCTGGGTCATAAACTTAGAAATGAATATATCCACAGTAGAAGCAGAGTGACTGACATAGCCCAACGGATTAGTAAGCTGAAGTGGCAATGGGCCGGCCATATAGCTCGTAGAACCGACAACCGTTAGGGAAAAAAGGTTCTCGAGTGGCAGCTTCGTACCGGTAGGCGAAGTGTAGGGTGACCCCCCACAAAATGGAGTGAGCACCTGGTAAGACATGCAGTAAGTCGATGGATGAAGGTGGCTCAGGACCGTGCGTTCACCTATGTTCATCAGTGGACTTGTGAAGTACTGTAATGATGATGATGATTGAATAAAACTAAATTTACGGATTCTATCGCGTTTAATTAATTACTTTTACTTATTTTTTAATTTCCGACGCTTCGGGTGCTTTACAGCACCCATGGTCACGGGGGGACTGAGATGTTTGACGTCCCAATGTCATTAGCCCGGCTACCTTCAGTTTTTGAATATTAATTTTTGGTCCGATTTACGCAAAACGAGCTTACATTATCTTGAAGTCTTGCAGTGGTATGCTTGGGTTTGGGTTTAATTTTGTTAATTATAGGATCCCAAGCAGATGGAAGCACCCTACCATCTACTCTATTGAAATTAGGATGTTTTTTTAATTTCAATAGCCTCGCGTCATCATCCTTGGTAGGAATTGGAATGGGGAATCGGTAGGTTCTTTTGCGAGGATTTGTGGTTTATCAAATCTAATGTAATGGTGGGGACGGTCTTGAACATGTTCACAGACTGCAGACTTCCCGGTTCGGTGGGAATTAAAAAATAATTAAAAGTAATTAATTAAGCGCGATAGAATCCGTAAATTTAATTTTATTCAATGATGATAAATCGCGCACTCCCTCTCTCCTTTGGTATCTCACGTGGATCGTCGGCAGCGATTGAGTCTGCTCGGTATTCCTTCATGATACTGCATATATAGTTTGACTTCGGATTTCGATACCACTGCGATACAATATCGTCGCAAATCGCGATTGGCTGTCGGGCACAAGCAATATAGCGTTTTTTTATAGGGGGCGAACTAGCATACGGTTTACCTGATGGTAAGTGATTACCGTGGCCCATGAACACTGCAACACCAGGGGAATTGCAGATGCGTTGCCGGCCTTTTAAAAAGGAGTAGGCTCTTTTCTTGAAGGTCCCTAAGCCGTATCGGTCCGGAAAAATCTCTGATGGTAATCGATTCCAAAAAGAAGTTGTGCGAGAAAGAAAACTTCTTTTAAATCGCACGGTGGTTGACCGCCAGTCATCCAGAAGGTATGGAAGGTATCGCGAGTTTTGTCGCGATGTGCGATGGTGAAATCGTGCGGCTGTAATTAGTCTGAACAATTCCTCAGAGCACTCCCCGTGGTAGATTCGATAAAATACGCAAAGAGATGCAACATTTCTTCGCAGTGCCAGTGAGTCAAGCCGATAGGAAAGAGCTCAGTCGCCGACGATTCGTACAGCTCTGCGCTGGATGCGATCAAATGGAAGGAGCTGGCACAACACAACAGTATTCCATGTGCGGCCGAACCTGCGCCTTGTAAATTGCAGGCGGTGAGCCGGCATGAAATATTGTCCCGCTCTGATGAGCACGCCAAGCTTTTTAGAGGGCAATTTGGCCTTCTCTTCCAAGCGACCACGAAACTGCACGTCACTCGATATGTCGACGCCGAGGATTCCGATACTGGCTGAGGCAACAAGGGGAGTGCCTTAAAACTGAGGAGATATGGTGAAGGGGTTGTTTTTAGCGGTAAACGCGCAAACTTGTGTTCCGGGGATTAAACTGGACTAGTTTTGTCACCCCCCGTCCGAAACTTTGTTCAACAAAGCTTCGACTTCAGACACAAGTTTGTCTCGGTACTCAGTGACGTTTTCCCGAGAAATATTGGCACGGCCGGTGTTTAAAGCATCACCAGTGATGTCGTCTGCATAGCAATGAATGTTACCGGTTTGCAACATATAATTGATATGCAGAAGAAACAGCGTTGGTTGGCACGCAACCTTGTGGAACACCGGCGTTAATGGGCTTGTTATCGGAGCATGCACCGTCTACTACGACTTTGATACTCCGATCAGCAAGAAAACTGGTGATCCAATTGCACAATTTCTCGGGAAGCCTATAGGAAGGAAGCTTCGTAAGAACCACTTTGTGCCAAACCCGACCAAAGACCTTCGTTATGTCCAAACTAACGACCAACGCCTCCCCCTTGGACTCTACTACCTCCACCCATTTATTAGTTAGGTAACCTAGAATATCACCAGCCGAGCGACCGCGACGGAAACCGTACTTGCGTTCACTAATCAGCTGGTGATCTTCAAGGTGCCGCATGAGCTGACAGTTAATAATAGATTCCATTATTTTAGAGAACAAGGTGATGGCGATAGGACTATGGTTAGACGGATCAGAGCGGTTACCTTTTTAGGAATCAGCAGTGTGTTACACCGTCATCAAGAATCAAGTTGGACGCAAAGAGAGAGCCTAGCAGATCGGCTTTGTCTTTTGCGGCATGGGCGAGTGAGTCGTCTTCCCTGTGCAGAGATGGGAGAGATGACTAGCAGAAGTTTCCTTCGACAGCTTTGGCGAGAGAACAGAATGCAACTGTTACCGAAGGAAGACAAACTAGTTTCTCGCCAATCCTGCCGATGTGATCTAACTTTGCCTTGACAATGACACTTTTGAAAGACCTAGAGGCAGATTTGTACTTCTTTTTAAGAGCGCTGGTATTTGCATCCCGAGAAATCGATGCGCGAGCCCTGGCCTGGTAGCACTCCTGCTCATGACGTAGTGCAATTTTGCAGGAGCGACCAAACCAAGGCTGGGTTCTGGGTTCTGCCTCCAATAGGTACCGCAAGTAATGGAATAAAAATTTCCATTCCCTGTAGCACCACATCAACGACAGAATCAGCAACAACGCTGGGATCATCCGGCGAAAAGCAAACCGGCCTCCAAGGGTAGGATGCAAAAAAGATCGCATCCCGTCCCAATGTGCTGACCTATAATGCCAAATACGGCGGCAACCTGCGATACGAAACGGCGATGAGAGCGTGAGTGGCACCGTACTCCGTATCAGACATTGGTCCGAGGAACCAACACTATGATAACACTATATAAATAATTGCATGCGATGAGTTACTGACAGCTAATAGGACACTGTCGCACCAACCTTAAGCTTAGCTAGGTAACATCGTGCATTAAATAACTAAACATTACAGATTAACATGTAGGGCGAATGTTACGAGAGGAGTTAAATAAACGAATGATGATATAAGACTCTCTTTATTTTATTAATAAATTTGATTATATAGGATTATTATTACACTTGTGTGTGTACTTTTATATACTCTTACTACTACTACTACTACACCTTCCATCCAAAAGAAAAAAAAATGTGACAATTCAAGGATACATTGTTTTTTTAGGCATCGATACATTAAAAGATGATGATGAAACAGTTACATTATAAAATAATATATAAGGTATTTATTTTAAGAACATTTTTTTGATTATTTAATTTAGAATATTTATAATTACGTAATATTAAGTAATCTACAGAAAGAATTAATAATAATAACAATAAATGTGCTTAGACAAAGCATATAAAATATGTTTTATTTATTATTGGATATACAATTTCGTGCGGTTTTTATGTACTAATTAATTTTTTCCATTCTTAATTATTTCTACGTTTGGTGCTACATCTTTAACAACTTTATAATGACCAGAGTATAGATCACTTAGTTTATTACCTGACTCATTTTTTAAGAGTACTAAATCATTTACATTGTATTTTATAGGCTTGGTATATTTATCAAATATAATTTTTCTCTTTTCTTTAGACTTTATCAAATTATTTCTTGCCTCTCTTTGTGACAATTGTAACCTGTATTTAAGCTCACATGGATAATGACCGTAGTTATAAAGTGGCTCTAAATCTACTGTCAAATTACTAGGAAGTGAACATTTTTTACAAAAGACAAGTCCATAAGGACTGAATTTCGTCTCTGTATGAACTGTCGTATTATAGGAAAACGACCAAAATGTAACCAGTCGCTCCATGTTTCAGGGTGATTATCAATTTGAATGCGAAGAAAAGCATTTAAATTTTTATGTGACACTTCCAACGCACCTGGTGATTGGTGGTGGTAAGCAGTCGAATTTAATTGTTTTATTTGAAGCTATTTACATACCTCTTGGAATAGTGATGCGGTGAACTCTTTCCCTCTGTCAGTAGTTATTACTTTCGGTACTCCATACCTAAGAATAAAGTTAGTAACAAAACTCTTTGCTACTTTTTTTAGAAATTAAGGGATATGCTTCGACATACTTAGTGAGTTCGCATTGTAGCGTTAAAGCATAAGAGTAATTATTGTTATCAACTTCAAATGGACCTACTAGGTCTATTGAAGTTGATAATATATATTTTCAAACGCTGTGCTACTGTCGTTATTATTTCTAATGGCTCTCTTACGATTGTAACGAACATTTGTGACGCTGACATTTGCCACAATGCCTAACAAAGTTCTTTACAACCTTATCTAACCCAGGCCAATAATAATACTTTTTTATATTGTTGACCATCCTTCTCATACCTGCATGGCCACTGCTAGGTAGGAGATGGAAGTCATTTAATATCACCTTTCTGTCATCCTTATTATATATCGTTTTTACATTATTTATTATATGTACACGTGGACCGGTCCTATCATTCATAGATTTGACTTCTTCAACTAGTTTTTTAATAAAATCCTTATTACCATCCTTCTTTATTATACATACTTCATTAATATTTATTAACTTACAAAAATCATCTAATTCCCTCACATACTCGCGTTGCGTCATTCGTGAGAATTAATAATATAAATTATCTTTTCCTTTTCAACATAACAAAATGTATTTCTTTACTAATAACTCTTAATTTTCTCAATGTTTTCAAATCATCTTTATTAACCGTACGCAACTCCACTGATTCTGCTGGTTTGACATGATTACTTACGACTGTCGGTTGATCATGCCTCCAGTCTGTGGGTATCATGTCCAACGAGGAGATCCTGGTTTATTTATTTTTTACGATTTTGCTCGTGTCAGGACATTAATGATGTTCTCATTTAATTCTTTTAACTCTTTCGAACTCAAACAGATTCTAGATAACGCATCTCCTACTGCATTATCTGAACCCTTTACATACTCTACGTCAAAATTATATTCCTCTAATACCAAACGAAACTTCATAAGCCTGCTCGATGGATCTTTCACGCCAAATAGGTATAATAGAGGTTTATTGTCAGTCCTGATTTTAAAATATTTCCCATACAGATACGGTCTGAAATGTTTGACGGCCCATACTATCGCTAACAACTCTTTTTCTATAACTGGATAGTTTGATTCAGGATAGATTATTCAAATATCTGCCAGTAAATGCTATTGGTCTTCCATTTTTATTCGATAGAACTGCTCCAATCGTTTTATTAGATGCATCGGTTTGTAAAATGAAATAATTTTCTTTTGAAAAATCAGGGTAATCTAAAACTGGGGGAACATAATACATTTTCTGAGTGAATCAAAAGACTTTTGACATTTTTCAGTCCAAACGAAATTAGTATTTTTTCTACAAAGTTGGTTTAATGGTTGCGCAATTTCAGCAAACTTGGGTATAACCTTTCTATAATAATTTGTGAATGCCTCAAATCTTTTAACTTCGTCGGCATTCTGCGGACAAGGATAGTTTTTTACCGTATTTATTTTTTCAGGATCAGGTAAAATCCCTTCGTTAGATATACATGTACAATGTGCCAAATATAAAATCTGTTTTTTAAGAAATGTACATTTTGAAGGATTTAATTATAAATTAACTGAACGAAGTCTTTCAAAAACATCCTGTAAGTTTTTACTGTGGTGGTCTAGTTGTCTACCAAAAACAATGACGTCATCTAAATAAATTAAGCATTTTTCATTATTTAATCCTGACATTGCTAAATTCATCATTCGCGATAAAGAACTGGGACTTGTTTTTAATCCCATGGGCATTCTCGTCATCTGGTATTGACCAGAATTGAAAGCAGTAAATTTTCGACAACTTTTATCTAAATTAACATTGTAATACCCTTGATATAAATCTAAATGTGTAAAATATGCACTTCCAGACAAAGATTCTAAGATTTCTGTAATATCAGGGAGGGGGTACTTATCGTCCTCTATACAGTTATTTAATTTACGGTAATCCACTACCAATCGCCATTTTTTATTACCCGATTCATCTAATTTTTTAGGCACCAATAATATTGGGCTAGACCAGTCACTTTTACTAGGTTCTATTATCCCTTCTTTAAGCATATTGCTAATTTGACGATTAATTTCCTTTTTCTGACAAATTGGTAACCTATAGAGTTTTGAAAACACTGGACTAACGTTTGATTTCAAAAAAATATTGTGAGTGTAAATATCTGTTGTCAATTTATCGCTCTCTAAATAAAAAACATCTGTTCTGCATATTTTGCACAAATATTTTGAATACTTTGAATTTCTAAGTCATTAAACATTAATGAGGAAAATAATCGTTTTACTCGGTCTGAATTATTCTCATTTTTCTCAAAACTACAAATATTATGACCATTTTTTTCGGTAACATTTAATATTTTTATTGGTATTTTTCCCCTAATTGGTGTCGCTATCGAGTTAGCCAAATAAACGCCATCTTGTAATACTTGTGAACAAATAATGCAATCGGTTTGAAAATCAGTTTGAATATAGTGTATGGATTCACTTCTCGAGGGAATTTCCAATACGTTAATATTATAATTATTAGTAAAAGGCAAGAAACAAGTGTGGACCGACCCGAATTTCAAAGATAAAATATTTTTCTCGAAATCTAAACATGCTCCAAATCTATTCAAAAAGTCTCTACCTAGAATTCCATGCGACGAAATTGGTAACGAATTAAAAACAAAGAACTTGTGATTATTAACAAATCCATGAATCATTAATGGAACATAAACATATCCGATTGTTTGCACCTCGCCACCTAGACCGTTTATAATTACATTGGGTGCCTTCGGCAGAAAAAAGCGCTAGTAAGCGCTTGTAAAATGGCGATCGTAAGCGGTAAGCGCTCTCAAATCGTAAGTAGCTATTTTCCTCCAGAACACGATGTTAGTTTTAACCGGGGAATCTAACCTAATTTAAATATATGTTTGTAAAGTATTCATATTAAAAACTTACCAATCATGAATTTTTAATAACATGTATTAGATGTTTATTCGTCATTATATTACTTAAAACGAATGTTGCACAAAACAACTTATAAACTCTACTTCAAAACAAACAAATTAAATAAGCAAAATGGCGTATTGCGTCAGCGCTACTGAAGTAGCAATCGTGTCCTGGCCGAAAACTATTTCAGTGCTTATAAGCGCTTGCTAGCGCTTTTTTCTGCCAAACGCACCCATTCTCTTTATGTAATGAAGCACTTAATTCGATAGCATGTTTATATGTTACGGCGGATAAAGATGCGCCCGTGTCGACTAAAAAAAGAATAAGTTTTATTGCATGATGAAACTGGTAAATGAATAAAACAATTGCTATTACTACTAGCCAAAATTAAATGATTTTGTTTATTCTCGAAAAAACTTATCTAGTCGGGGTTCATTTGAAGTTGATTCCTGATTTTCATTAATTATATTGACTATATTTCTTTTTATCTCTTGATTTCCGCGATAATTACGAAACGTACCTCGATTATATCGTCCTCTCTGTCGCCATACGCCAGCAGAAGACCAGAGACATAAAGGAAATACCCCCCCAAGCACTTGGCCACGTGAGTTCGAGTGGTTCCATGAACTCGATCGCTGCGAGTTTCCATGGTAGTGTCCTCGCTGTGAAAACATTTGCCGATTACGCCCGTTGCCGCGTGGGTACCTAGAATTATGATGAAAATTCCTAGGATAATAAAATTTCTTACTGGACATACCCATCACCTCTCCTGCGGCCGATGATGATGAAGTCTCTTCATCTTGAGCTGCTTGAATGGCATCTTTCAGAGAGCTGTAATTTCTAGCAGAAATTATTGTGCTGATTCGACGATTTCGTAAGCCATCGGAAAATTGCTTGATCGCTTGTTTTTCATTAACAGTTTTCAAAATATTGTAATATTCGGTATTACCGTTGGCTTGCGATATCGTAAGCTTCACAAATAACTCTGTTATTTGTTTACCATAATCAGCAATTGACATATCATTTTGGCGTAATTTTTGCAATTTACTTTGAATTGCTACTGCTCCTTTTCTTGGCAACAACTCTTTCTGCATGTCACTAACCAAGTCTTCAACATTAGAGTAATCGTCTTGAAGACGTAATTTAGCAGATTGAGATAACCTACTTTTTAACGTCGATCAGCGCCGGTCATACTTCCAGTCATACCCCAGTAGAAGTACTAGCACAATGATAGACAGTAAAATATTACTCGTAGTCAGGTGAAATTGCAATTGTTCAACTCCTGCCTATTGCTTCCCTTTAGTCTGTTTACCGCCCATCTTGGATGTTATTTTTCGTTAACTTTTTGTTAAACACGTGTACACAGTCGCATATACAGAACGCCTGATTTAGTTCATCAGTTGCACACAGCAAAAATGTTTCACTCCAAATACGGCGGGGGGTGTCATATTCGAGTCGCGAATTACTTCGGCAGGGTCGCCATGTAGGGCGAATGTTGGAGAGGAATTAAACAAACGAATGATGATATAAGACTCTCTATATTGTATTAATAAATTTGATTATATAGGATTATTATTACACTTCTGTGTGTACTTTTATATACTCTTACTACTACTACTACAAACAAAAGCAAAAAAAAATAAAAAAGATCATCAGCTGGAGTCCAAAAAAGGCTTACTCAGAACTCGTCTCGACAAAATAGTACTTGTGTTGAATAGGTCTAAGTTAAAAAATTGGGATACAGTAATAAAATTCTTGCTCACACGGTACATATAACTATTCTGGCTATTATTAGTCTTTGCTGCGGGTAGTGATTGTGGGACCTTTCGTCCAACATTTTTTGGAGTTTTGATATTTAACTTCTCAAGTAGATCTGGACAGTCGATCTCGCTTGAAGCTATCTTAAGTAGAAAGGTAATATCTGCTATTAGCCTTCGCATCTCGAGTGGTAAGAGATGGAACTTTCTACACTTATTATAATAGAGGTCACAGTTGTAGTGGTCATTTACTCGGTAGCAAAGGTGTTATAAAAAAGTGGTTATGTGATTTTGTAAAACTCCAGAAGTTTTTAGGGTTCTTAGTAATAGAGTTTTCAACAGATGCTAGGTAGTCAGTGTAACATTTACTCTCTAAGGCTTTCTAACAGATCGTAATGGGATGTTTAGTTAACTTATTTTAAAAATCAGATTTGTAAAAAGAAAAGTCGTATCAGTTTATTGTCTTAGATGGTGTTAACCAAGTTTTTGTTTTTATTATAAGGCTTCAATCACAAAACTGCTATTTAAAAAAGTCATTATTTTCAAGAGTTATTAAGTGAACTATCTGGAAAATATTTAATAAATTAGGAAAATAAAGTGGTTTTACACAATATAATAGTTGAACAAAGTGAACTTTAAACAGACAGATGCTTAAAAATAAAACGTGACATCTACCTAGGGCTAAGTCGTAGACAGAGGAACCTATAGACAAATTGACACCTTCTTTCGCACACGATAAAGATAGATTTATGCAAACGTCTTGCATAGAAATGAGACAGAGCGGTGTGATTGTTTGTCCCTTTCTCCGTGCCGGTTTTTTTGTTTAGCAAACTAAACTTTGCTAAACAACTTTGACAGTTCGTAGCGATTTAAGGCGTTTACAAGTTGGTTTAAGTGAGAAAAAAGTGTTTTGTGAGCTTAAGATTGGTGAATCTTGTTCAGTTCAGTTCTTAGAACAATTAAAAATTTTATCTAAATATGTTTAAAAGTCATAAAGATTATTGTTTAACCTAAAACTAAGTTATCGTCCTTTCTCACTCTAGGCCACGCTAATCATGTGTCTATAGGTTTCTCTATCTACGAGCTAAGTATTCCCCAAAAAGATGTATTTTTTTATTTAACTGGCTTCACGGCTCTGGGTACTAGTCCTTCTGAGCCTATCATTTCTTTCAGAATCTTCATTTTATATATTTTTTTCTTCACAATATGCTGATGCGTCACATTGCGAAGTTTTTGGGAGATTTTGACGACAGCTCAACCCAGCGGACTGTTGATGACGACAGCAACTCAAGTTCATGAGGCACCCAAGCGATCAAATTAACTTGAGGTTTATATCAAAATCAAAGCACATGTTTCGTCGTTTTCTCTAATAGTTCACACGCGCAGACACTTCACAAAATCACATCACTTTTACGAATTAAAATCCACTTCAAACCATTATTCAAGCGACAAAACTGGAGCGACAGTCCGTCGTCGGCCAAGTTCCCGCCTAAAACTCCCAGTAAGATGTTTTGCTTTAACTTTAAAGAGGTTAGAAAGAAGGACAACGACCGCTGTCATGAAGGTTAGAGAGAAGGAGAACGATCGCTACGTGCTAAAGCATGGAGGTTAGAGAACAGGAGAACGATCGCTACGTACTAAAGCATAGCCCGCCTGTCCCTGAAAATTTGTAGAATTTATAGCCGCGCTGCCATCGGTAAGTAGTCTGTGCAAAGTAATTTTTTAATTATTGACAAACAGAAACGTTAAAAAATGATGAAATAATGTACAAATAACAATAATAATTAATAACTTTTATTTGTAATAATTTATAATATTTATTTTGTAGTAATTAAAATTATAAAAACATAATTTATAATTTATTTATTAATAAATAATAATAATTTCTTATTTTCTTTTTTCTTTAATGATATTATAATCATTTCAAGCTATGACACAACAGCCCACTTTTATTCAGACAACTTAGCGATCGCAGCGTCTCACTTATTTTGTCCATATTTCTGGGACACTATTCTCTACAGCGATCGTTCTCCTCTTCTCTAACCTCCATGTGCTAAAGCATAGCACACCTGTCCTTGAACTGCTGCCGGAAAGTAGTATCTGCGAAGTTAGCTGTTTCTGTGTACAAGTAGATGAGGTTAGTTGAATAATGTACAAATTTTCTTCGCGGCATTGGTGAGAAAATAATCATGCTCCGTAATTTTATAAGAAACATTAAGAGATGGTGAAATATTGTATTGTGCGTGGATGTGCAAGTGATTTAGCAGCTGATCGGAAAAATAGACTGAAAATTACTTTTATTGAGACAACTTAGCGATCGCAGCGCCCATCTTATGCGCCTTTCTTATTTTCTACAGCGATCGTTCTCCTTCTCTCTAACCACCATGATCGCTGTAAAAAAAATAGTGTCCCAGACGGTCCCAGAAATATGAACAAATTATTTATATTATTGGACTTCTGACTTATATAAGTAAATTATTTATTTTAGGCTGATCGTAGTGATTGCACAATATCGTCTACATCGAAAAAGGAAAGTTGGATGTTCCGGAAAATTCCATTGTCTCGAAAGTCAGGCCCGATTTACATTTTAGAGTGACAACTGACAAGTGGCAAATGAGAAGTGACAAGTGTATTTTATTCCCACTTATCACTTGGCACTGCCTGTTCACACGCACTAAGCACTTGTCATTTGTCAGTTGCACTTGCCACTCGCACTTGTCACTTCTCATAATGTAAACCGGGCCTCACAATTCGAAGAAATTCTTTATATAGGCCCGACTAGTCCTACTCCCACTGCGAGTAGAATCCACTAGTTAGTCCGTGACTGCGAGTACGAGCAAATACTTGATACGCCAAGGAAAATTAAACAGGAAAAAATGCCTTGGCATAGAAAACAATAGCAAAAAAGGCTTTAATCGCAGAAATGGTATTTAAAGAAAAAAGTTACAAGTTTGTAAATAAAAATACTAGATTCGCTGACAGAGACATCTTTGATAAATAAAGAAAACAAACAGGTCCTAGAAAGGATAGGAATTGAAGAAAGTGAACTCTTACAATTACTTAAAAGTAGGACTGGAAAACTGCCCAAAACTAAATATTCGCCAGAGTTTTGCCCTAACACTTAATTATGTCTCACCGAAAGCCTATCGCTATGCACGTAAAACTTTTGGCACACGTTTGCCTGCACCACGGACAGTGACTAAGTGGTACAGAACCATCGATCGCCGACGACGGCATTAAAATTGAGAGCGGAGAGTAACCCTGATAATTTTTTTATTGTAAGAAAAAATAAAACGAAAATTAAGCAAGTGACGGAATACCATGCTAGCAGCATAAGGGCATTATCTATATAACCAAAATGTCTTTTAGAACTTGCATGATACTCCGTCAATTATTTTACTTTCATTCTATTACTAATATACAATACATTTTCTGGACAGGGTTACTCTCTAGTCTAGGTTTTAAAACAGTTAACCCTTTTTTGTGTAGCCAAGTCGGCCATCAATTGTACTATAGAGAGGTAGAAAATGGCCTAAACTGCTTCGTGAAGAGGATAGCACGGCCGTGCCGCTTTTTTGCTCGACTTGGTGGGGGCACTACCGTGCCCTCAGAACAAAAACTAAAAAATCTATTATGAGAAGTTTTGTGCATGCTTCAAGGTTGACGGCTTAAGAATGCTTAGCATTAAAAGTTCGTCTTTTTGCCTGACTGCCAAGAAGTTGTTATGTTTTGTACAACTACCTACCTACCTACCTACTTAAACTGCTTACCTACTTAAATATTATTAAAATAATAATGAAATTTGTGAAAACTTATGATTTATAAATAATAAATTTAAATTAATATTAATTCGGCTTTTAATTTTAAGGTACACGATAATATTCTTTCTTTATAATATAATAATAAACAGGAGATATAGAGAACTTCACACTCGGCGCCCTTATCTTTCCCTCTGATGATGTATTTAATGATACAAGGATAAATAAATAAACCCAAAAAAGTTGGCTACCTCGATATCGTCAAAGACCAATGTACTTTTTTCCGCCTGCCCTAGAAACGTACTATAAAAGGAAACGAGACAGGCAGCAACATCTTCGTAACAACTTAAAAAAACTGTGTGGTAACCTAGGTTGGTTAACCTGTTAAGTATGGCCTGTATAGTAATTACCTAGCTTGTTGCAGCGATTTATGGGTAGAGCCCTATGTTCAGCAATGAACCGGGTTATCAAGTTTATAATAAACTAGCAATCTGCTCCCGGCTACGCACGGGTGATATCTTGATTTAACAACAGCGCCACCTACCGGGTCCAACTATGCCTATAACCTTCACGGAAATGCAAGCCATATGCTGATAAAGGTTTACCGTTATCTGACGCACGAACGGTATGGCAGCGCAAAAAATACGAACAAATATTATTTTGTATATTAGATACTAACTTATTATACCAACCCTAAACAAGCCTAGATGTGTGGCATGATGGATGGATGCCATTCAGTGTGTCGATTCAAGGTTACGCCACTGTTTCCTTACACTCGTTCACAAGTCACCGTTGTCATCTTTTACTATTTATTTTTAACATAGAGCCTTTATAACGATTGCTAAAATAATACACAATGTAAAAAATCCAAAAAGGATCATAATTTATTTATAAAATGATATATACACTTTACAATTGACCAAACAACTCTGAATACAAAAGTTCCATTACAGAATCTGTTTTGTATTACTTATTATTCATTATCACACAGATAAAATTTTCAAATATTAAAACAAAGAATATTATTTTAAAAATTGAATTGATACAAACCAGGATTCTATAATGACCTATGACTTCCAGGGCCGCGTTTTATGATGCATTAAACATCCTACACATAAATTTATGTTCATTGGTAGTTTTATTAAAATCTAATATGTACAATCAGCTATTTACAAAATTATAAAATAATTTCACTGTCATTTTGCAGTAAAACATTTGCAATTTATTCTAACAACTCGTAGTACTTTGTTTCCATTTACCACAATTTGATCCAAACAAAATGACAGAAAATAATGCAACTTGAGCATATAATATTATATATAATAATGCACATACAAATTTAATACACATTTTGTTGAAATTTTATTATAGTAAATCTATCCTGCTAAATTAAACTGCGACAGTAAATGCCTTGCCTGCCTCTTTAGCATTAAGACGTGGTATTATTTAACAAAAGGGGCACATTCTAATAAATTTCAGAAAACTTGACCATTAAAAAGTTTAATTTAATCAAATAAATTTTTATTTGCAAGTTGTATGTAGCTCCATCACGTCTAACTGACACGAGCATCGGTAAAGCGGGTTCTTTGACAATCCTCTTACTCCCTGGACAATACAATACACAGGTAATATACAATATACAAATAAATTTTTTTATTAAAATTAAATTTTTTAATGGTCGAGTTTTTTGAAAAATAATATTCTATAAATTTGAATACTGAATCTGATAACAAACTTAACGAGAACCACAGGGTTTTTGTTACATGTTATATAATTATAATATAATAATACAGTGTTCTTTAATAAACATAAATATAATTAATGCTGCTATGATTTTATCCCAAAATTATTATAATGTAAGCTTGTAAGTTATGAATGCTAAAGGATGAATTCTAAATAAAAAATGTTCAATCATAGCTGTATATGCAACAATGAGGCTTTAAAAAGATATTTATATTAAGGGGTAATAATATTTTACTGCTAATAAAATTCACTAATAGACTTCTAGACATCTTGTAATTTAATTCTTCAATTAAAATTAGTACTGCAATTGTGGTAAATAGCTATCTTTATAGTAGAAAGTCCTTTTTCATAATATATTTCTGCAGCACTAGCTGTGGTTATTAGTATTACTATACACAGAGTTCGTTATTCTCTTCATACTAATTGAGGCACTGTTTCCGTTTTTTTCTAGGCTTAATAAAAAGTCTTCCAATAATTTCGCGAGTCCCTTCCTTTTGAACCTCAAGGACTCACTTATTACATCACGTATGACCTCCTTTTTAATTTCAACACTACCCTTTAATTGCTTTAAATATTCGAATAATTTCGTAAAATCTGAAACAAAAAAATTTCAATTGTTACCTAAAGTAATTTTATTTTTACAAACCAGTTGCTCGCGATTTTTATGGCACTTGAAAGGTTAAATAAATTTCATCCAACTTGGGAGAAACCTTTGGAGTGAACTATTTGTACATGTATAAAAACATGCATAATGAATACAAAAGAAGCGTTTTCTGAATAATAATAATATAAGGTAGGTAGTTAGTTGTCTTCATGCATAATTCTGATAACTTTCAAAATTAACATAATGTATCTGTCTTCACTTTCACTTTACATTCCATTTGTAATTAAAATTTAATGAGATTAAAAACAAACTAAAAATACCTTATCATGCCAGAAAATACATCAATATAAGTATTTATTTTAATTTTAAAAAATACAGCAAAAGTATTAACCCCAAAAATATTTTTTACATGAATATAAAAAATATTTTTGTAGTTAATACTTTTAATAATTGTATCTATATTTATCAATCAACATAATATATAAATGTAATAGTACCTTTTTTGTATTTACTTTTTTTACATAATTCTATTGCAATATTCAAAATATTGTTTATACTATAAGGTACAAACCCTGTTGTATAAGAGTGATGTTTGCCCGCACCTCACCTTAGACATAACCATCCATATGTTGCATATATATACCCGATTAAATATCCAGACCGGCGAAAACAAACAGTGTCAAAGGCACAAAATGTCAATTACAGCCGTAGACCCCCACCCCCCACCCACCTTTACGTGCCAATTATGGCAAATCCTTCCTACAAAGAAATAGGCTCATGACCAGCAGTGGTTGTTAGAGCATGACGAGAAGGAAGACTATAATAGATAAGGATGATTGGAGTTTCAAAAACACAGACAAATACACAACGATTTAGCATTTAGCAGGCCAAAACAAACTAAGTTTCTTTTGACAAAATGGGAATTTAATTCTTGGTAGATTCATATTTTAGTTAGGTATGCTATTTTTTAATTCCTCTTAGGATGCATACATCCAATCTCATATTAGGTATCACTGTTTTCTATTAATGGAATAACATTGATCTATAAATTATTAATATTTTGTGTACATATTGTTATTAATATTACCAATTACTATTAGTAATGTCGCCTACCACCGTTGTAGTAGCATTGTAAGAATATCCACCATTCCCTATCATCCCGTGGGTGTTGTAAGAGGCGACAGAAGGAAACAAATCAGGAGATGGGCACCAGCGTCTTCCCAATAACGACAAAAGACAAAAAAACAGCACTTGCCAAGTATGACAACTATGAAAAATAGGAGAGACCTATGTTCAGAAGTGGACCTTAATAGGATCTAATGGTAATGTCGGCTCTTACATAAAACACTTAACTGTTGTAGTGATAATACCAACCTCTTCCTGGTCGTCGCACAGCACGATAAACTTCGGAGCGAACGTTAAGATTATGCTTTTTGATGTCCGCGAGCTCTTTCCGCGAAGGCTGAGGCGGTAAAAGAAATTGCACTTGCGGCTTTTCGTTCTGAAAACAAATATATTACTGATTACTGAAAGTACAGTCGCATTTTTCCACAATGATTTTCCTCTCCTCTTGAAATTGTTGTTAATGTTTGACATAAAAAAGTAAATAATATATTTTTGAACTGCTTTGTCGTTTCTTTGTTCAATGAAAAATTATAGACAACATTTTTTATTTAAAACTCCCACTAGGATTGTTTTCCGTATTGTGGGGCCATACATACATAAATTGCACAAGGACAAACATTCAGATCCGGAACAATTATTTATAGACCATAATAACATTTATTCTGTGCATGATTAGACGGGAAATGAAGCTGCAGTCTGCAGCAGATTTGACAGCATACATACAACTGAACAGACAGACCTCCAAATACATGCGGCGGGACTTACCCAACTACAATACAGGTCATATTGAAGAAGCGATTGAGCGGAACCAGGGCTCCAAAGTCTTTGCCAGAGATCTGTCTGCCAAAAAGAGCCAACTGTCGAAGCTTAAGACCGAATGTGGCAGCATCGTTTCCGGGACACCTGAGATTCTGAGTGAGATTGAGAGGTTCTATGGGCAGCTGTACACATCATCGTTGGAGCCACACGCAAGTGTGAGTAACGATCCAAGAGCAAGTCTTATCCACACTACTCCGATGATTTCTCGGATGTCAGTCTGAGCGAGATTAGAATGGCTCTCCAGCACATTAAAAATGGCAAATCCCCGGGCGAGAATCGAATTACAGCGATACTACTGAAAGCGGGTGGAAAACCGGTACTTTAAGTCCTTCAGAAGCTCTTGAGTTCCATCCTCCATGGTGGCACTACTCCGACGTACGTAGAGCAGGCGTGGAGCGGAGGTGAGGTGGTGTTGTTCTTTAAGAAAGGTGACAACGCTCTCTTGAAGAACTACAGGCCGATATCCCTTTTGAGCCGGGGCTACATGCTGTTTTCGTGAGTCATTACGAATCGTCTCGCACGCAGATTCGACGACTTCCAGCCTCTCGAACAAGCCGGTTCCCGAAAAGGCTTTAGTACCATAAACCACATGCATACCCTTCGGCAAATTGTACAGAAGACCGAAGAGTACAATCTGCCACTTTGCCTGGCGTATGTAGTCTATGAGAAAGCCTTTGATTGCATCGAAATTTGGGCGGTGCTACAGTCCATTCCCAAGCATTGAAACACTCCTGAGCAACCTGCATCCATCGACTTCCTGCATGTCTTACCAGGTCGTCACTCCATCTAGTGGGGGGTCGCCCTACACTTCGTCTACTGGTACGAGGCTGCCACTCGAGAACCTTTTTTACCCAAAGGTTGTCGGTTCTTCGAGCTATATGGCCGGCCCATTGCCACTTCAGCTTACTAATCCGTTGGGCTATGTCGGTCACTGATTCTACTGCGGATAGCAGATATGATTCATATCTACATGGCTACTGCTAGGAGATGAAAGTCAGTCAGTCAGTCTGGTTCTACTGCGGATATCTTCATTTCTAAGTTTATCACGCAGAGAAACTCCGAGCATAGCCCTCTCCATAGCTCGCTAAGCGACTTTGAGCGTCCTCATACGGCCGGCAGTGAAGGACCACGTCTCAGTCCCATATGTCATCATCACTGGCAACACGCACTGGTTGTACAACTTAGTTTTCAAGTTTTGAGGTATACCTGACGAGAAGATGTGTCGTAATTTCCCGAACGCTGCCCAGCCGAGTAGAATCCGTCGATTGACCTCTCGGTCGAAGTTGGATTTACCTAGTCGGACTATTTGTCCCAGGTAAACGTACTCATCAACAACTTGGAGCTTAGTGCTCCCAACAACTACTGGCATAGGTGTGACATGGACATTAAACATGATCTTTGTTTTGTCCATGTTTATCTTAAGGTGACTCTAGTCGACATTATTTCCATAGAAATTTCGGAGGGGTTTTACTCCGCTGTTTGACAGTGTACATCCAAAGTTAAACATGATATCGTTTTCTCTCATTATTAATTTTGTCTGTACCTAAACAGAATAGTAAAATAAAAAGTCAGTAAAAAAGTTACGAGCTACCAAAGATTCGTTTTTATTGCCAATGTTAACACAACTTTGGGCGTAAATTAGTAATAAAAGCAGTGTAAAATTTCCAAAACAAAGTCGGTACCGACACAGCTCAATTATCGAAGAATTCAATAAATTTTATTGGTAATTGATTCATGCAGTGGTATTTTCATAAAACCCCTCCTTCCAAAGGCCTTTTCGTATTTTTTTTACGCGCGCGCGTTTATATGAATTATCGTGCATCTCACTGAATAATTTTTCCCTCGGTGTGGTGCGGGAGGACGACACTTACACACACATGCATGCGCGGTGACGCGCGCTTATTCTAGTTTTATTCGACGTCATTGTCAGCTGCGGCCTGTGACGTTCGTATACTGCGCTACATTGACCCCTGCTTGAACTTTGGATTAAATCAAATTGATATAAGCACAGACAAAAATAGAGGAATATATAAATAAAATTTTGAAAAAAAAAACGATCTCAAAATTTTATTAATGTTCCCCTAATTTTATCTGTACTTACCTATGTCAATTTGATTTACATTCGATTATAATTATATTCTCAGACGTGCAGGTTTCCTCAATATGTTTTCCTTCACCGCCGAGCACGTGGTAAATCAGCACAATTGCAATTAACAATTTCATTGATACCGGCGGGGATCGAACTCGGGTCTGCATGTCTGAGAAATTAAAAAATATATATTTCGAAGAAATGTAAAGTTCGTCAACACGCATTGAGGCAGCGTGGCGGACATTTCCTTGCCTTAAAACCCTCTCAGAAATTAGAGGAGGCCTGTGCCCAGCAGTGGGACGTATATAGGCTGTAACTTTACTTTTTTTTTACTTTTATAAATATGTTATTTTACCGACGAAAATTTTAAAGAAAAATAAAAAATAAGCAACCGACAACCTCCTAGGTCCCTAGGTGACTTGCGAGATGTCAGTGTAACAAAACAAAACGGCCCAGAAAAACAAACTTTCCAACTGATAGCTAAATCAGCACGCAACAATTTCATTGGTGCCAGTGGGAATCGAACCCGGGTTGCTCCCGTACTGTGATACCTATAACGAGCGCTAACCATGTGAGCTACCACGGCTCTCAACGACATCGTTCCGTTCGTGTACAGCGCTGAAGATAGCAGAGTAAAAAATTATAGATTGTGGTGTTTGAAATTTTAAAAAATGTGTTTTTGTTACTAGTACTTTCATATGCATTTAATAAAAAGCTGTTATTTTAACATTACAAACAGACACTTAAATTTTATTTATTTGTAGATATAGATATAAGATATTATTCATATTGGTGTCATTTTAAAGGGAATATCATGTACTATTATAATAATAAAATAATTCTCTCCAGTAAATATTATGCTTTTCTTGTAAAACTCGAAATAACAAATAAATACGATTTATTTTTATATTCCCATATGCTTTATTTTCATCCTTTATTTTTTATTTGACCAATTTTCTTATAACAAAATTAAATTCTGAATTGGTTGAGCTTTTTGAGAATATTTTTATTTGAATGTTAGGTAGGTACCTATTTAGTTTTTCAGTAGTAATCGTTTTTGCCTACCTACTACTACCTGCCTAAGTACGTCGGTACTAAGGAAACAGTCTTGACGGGTCACTTGTCTTGATAAAAACATGTGTTTACATCTAGTGATATTGTGTGTATATAAAAAAAGTAAGAAGACAGGTAAGTATTTTTGAAAACAATTTATAGGTAGGCAGAACTAATTACAATTATTATCTAAATATTATAAATGCGAAAGTTTGAATGGATAGATGTATGTTACTCAATCACGCCAGAACAGCTGAAGGGATCTGGATGATATTTAGCTCAGAGATAGGTTATACCTGGTCTGGAATAACACATTTTTTGATACCGTTTATTCAGGTATTTCGTTCCTGTGGGATAATTTTCGAGTTCACGCGTTTGAAGCCGCTGGCAACAGCTAGTACGGGTATAAATTGCGATGACTGTTCCAGTTCATGCTTCGGCGTCGTGAACTCTTGAGTGATCGCTGCATGACCACCCGGGGAAAACAAAACATAATAAAATAAGCAATCTATATTAGGTATCTATAGAGCCATAGAGGTATAGTATAAAGCGATAACGTAGCACAGTGCCTAATAATTTAGTACGAGTTTGTAGGTAGGTACTGCTGATTTCTTAGCAAGCGTCGAGCGGCACAGAATAGGGTGGTATGTATGTGTGCATCGTGTTCGTGTAACTTCGTTTTTGTTCTAACGGTTCGGAACGCCGTACGAACAAGACGTGCGTTCTAACTGCTCTTCACTGGTACTATCTCTGTCGGGCACGATGCCAGGTGAGACAACGTGCTTTTTGGCCGCGCCCACCAATGAGTTCGAGCCCGCGACTTGAGCCACCTTAAGACCTATCCGTTGGGAGGCACTATTGAGGTCATTGAGCATAGTGCTTAAGTCCTCCAGCGATTCTGCCATAAAGACTATATCGTCGGCAAATCGAAGGTGAGTGATGTACTCGCCATTGATGTTAATACCGTATCCTTTCCAGTCCAGTAGCTTGAAAACGTCTTCCAATGCAGCAGTGAAGAGTTTCAGGGAAATAACGTCACCCTGTCTTACACCTCTCTGCAGTTGGATAGGTTTCGTACTCTGGTTCTGTACTCAGATAGCCATCGTAGCCCTACTGTACAAACACTTCAGCACTTCGATATACCGACAGTCAACTTGGCACCGCTGAAGGGACTGTAGCACCGCCCAAATATCGACGGAATCAAAGGCTTTCTCATAGTCCACATACGCCAGGCAAAGTGGCAGATTGTACTCTTCAGACTTCTGTACAATTTGCCGAAGGGTATGTATGTGGTCTATGGTACTAAAGCCTTTTCGGAAACCGGCTTGTTCGGGAGGCTGGAAGTCGTCGAGTCTGCGTGCGAGACGATTCGTAATGACTCTCGAAAACAGCACGTAGACGTGGCTCAGAAGGGATATCGTCTGTAGTTGTCTCGTAGTCTCATTAAATCTGATTTCAAGTACCAGTTTTGCACCCGCTTTCAGAAGCTCCGCTGTAATTCCATCCTCGCCCGGGGACTTGCCGTTTTTAAAGTGCTGGAGAGCCATTCTAATCTCGCTCAGACTGACATCCGAGAAATCATCGGAGTAGTGTGGATAAGACTTGCTCTTGGATCGTTACTAACACTTGCGTGTGGCTCCAACGATGATGTGTACAGCTGCCCATAGAACCTCTCAATCTCACTCAGAATCTCAGGTGTCCCGGAAACGATGCTGCCACACTCAGTCTTTGGCTTTGACAGTTGGCTCTTACTGGCAGACAGATCTATGGCAAAGACTTTGGAGCCCTGGTTCCGCTCAATCTCTTCTTCAATACGAGCAGTATTAAAGTTGCGTAAGTCTCGCCGCATGCATTTAAAAATCTGTCTGTTCAGTTGCCTGTATGCTGTCAAATCTGTTGACGATTGCAGCCTCATCTCCCGTCTAACAGCCATGAGATTAAGAATGTGATCGGAGTTTTTGCGTTCTTCTGCGGCGGGTCTTGCAGAACTTAGCTCCGACCGCATGGACAGTTTCCACGAGCTTGTCATTTATATCGTCCACTGCATTGCAATCTTCTAGGCACTGAAAGCGGTTACGTAACTCGAGCTGAAAGGTTTCGGGATTATGGATTAGAGCATGAGGGGGACAGAGCGTTGACTTCATTAGATGAGACCTCTCCAACTTAACGTTTAGGTTCAGTGTGCCTCTAACCATTCGGTGATCGCTGCCAGTTTTCACCCTTGCGATCACTGAGACATCACAGAACAGTTGGCGTCTGGTCGTCATAATGAAGTCAATCTCATTTTTTGTCGAACCGTCGGGGCTCGACCAGGTCCACTTCCTGTGGGGACACTTCTGGAAGAAAGAGTTCATCATAAAGAGTCCCTCTTTCTCCATAAAGTCGGCCAGCTGCTAGCCCCTAAGGTTTCGTTGCCCTACTCCAAATTTCCCTAACTTCAGCTCACCACTTTCTCTTGTGCCTAGTTTCGCATTGAAGTCTCCCACCAACACCGTGTAGTGGGTTTTGGAGGAATGCATGGCTCTAGAAATATCCTCATACATTTCCTCCACCTCCTCATCGGGATGTGCCGAGGTTGGTGCGTAAACCTGTATGACCTTCAGCGAATACCGTTTGGTGATTCTGAGTATCAGGTACGCGATCCTCGTCGACACACTCCCAATCTTTACAACGTTGTTGACGAGAGACTTGTGGACGATAAATCCGACACCTCCTTGGAACAGATGGTCGCCCTCCCGGTGATAGAACAAATTGCCGGACTCGAGGATTACCATGTCCTCCCCCTCCCTTCGGAACTCGGATAACCCAATAATATGTCAGCGCAACTTGTCTACCTCTTCTTCCAACTCGCCACCGTAACCAGGAATAGTGGGGCCGCCGGGGACTGGGGGCCGTTTGTTTGCGTCTTTACTCATGGGACGATATTTGCCATAGTTGCCACGCTTGGCGAGCGGGTTGGCAACCGCAGTTTTTTATTATATTATTGCTATTATCAAGAAGATGCTGCTGCGCATCTCCTGTCTGTCTCCCTCTGTCGCCTCTTACGACACTCGCGGGAAGATATGGGGTAGTGGATATTCTCAACCGCCACTACACGGCAAACTACCAACCCATAACCCAATTAGATACCTCACAATAAATGTTTATGGTTGTCATTTTTTTCACAACAAATTAACTCAGCAGCTGGATTTTTAACCTTAAATTGCATTGCACCTGGAGCAACCTACATTTGATGCATGATTGCACCATTTCATTAATTAATTAAAAATCCATGTATTAATTTACCATGTGCAAATCAAAGAAAAAGAACACATCTGTGATATTTAAAATATTTCGTAGACACATTTTGCAGTGACAGGCTCCCCTGCTTTGTGACCCTCTAAACAATAAAAAAAGGCTCAACAGTAATACATAGCATGAATGTAATAAAGTAATAAACAGGCTCAACAGTAATACATAGCATAAAGTTTGTTTTGTTATTAATATAAAAACGCACCTTTCGCTTCCTCTTCTTGCCCCTCGAGTTGGAATCGTTCTCCGCTGCGATGCCCTGTATGATAGCGTTTATCTGAAGTTCTTGTGAGTCGTGCAAGGGCAATGCGGGGATGCTGGTCTCAGCTCGGCTTACAACCACGTTGCTCGGACTATCCGGCGGAGGTGATGGTGAACGAGGCATTTTGCTGCCCATTGTTGTATATGCATCTGAAATTATAGTTAAAATAATGTACTGTTTTTTTTCATAATTTGATATAACATTCTGTACAGTACATAATATGCCTTTAAAGAATGTTACAATGTACTATAATAGCAGCTTAGGGCTTTTGTGTTTATAGTCGACCAAATCTAAGAAATACTTTTTGACGTTTCACATTAATCATTCAGCAATAACTTTGTACAAGCGTACTTACACGATTTAAAATAACCATTTACGTAAATCCGAAGAATTATAAAGTTATCTATATTTCATTACAGCGTGTTTAGTTTTTTATTACTAAATTAAATTTGAATCTTTCAAACAAAGCAAAATATTAAAAAATAATCAGTATCAATTTTTTGTATTTGACGTCGTTTCAATGATATGTTGCTATGTACATTACCATAGCGTTTGGATAATTAAAATTAATTGTTGTGAGAATAATTGGCAAAAATATTACAGTAATCGGTAAAAATATTCAAATAATCGAATAATTAATTTTTTAACATATTATTTTTAAATTTAATTTTTATTTTAAAATTCCTAAAACTACATGAATCATGAATAAAACGATTTTTTTTTTAAATTTGTCGATGTAAATTTGTGTAGGCAAAAAGCTCATATACAAGGCCGCGATATAAAAACCACTACGTAATTTCAATATCCCGCCATTTCGGGTGCGTAATTTTGTGATTTTGTGTTTGTCTATTTTGTGACTCGGCTTTAACTTTTTGGACTGTTTTTGAATATTCGTTGAAGCCTGTGCCCATTTCACAAAGGATCATTGGGCAAAAGTGGTAGAAAAAACAAAAAATTGTGGATGACTTTGAAAGCGGCATTAATTTTGAATGCATTATTGAAAATCAAACAACGACAGCTCAACTAGTTGTACTGAAAGTGATTAATTTTTAATTTAGTTATAATCTTAAATTTTTATAACTGTACCTCTAGAAAAAAGCAGTACCTAACAACAAATACGTAGAAACTGATAAATCTTGAGTTTTAAATTATCCGTTTTTAATTTATTCTGGTATTATTCAAACCAAACTGGAAATGATTACCAACTCTAAATAATGGTTATCGATTTTTTTAAGAATCGAATATTGTACATTCCCATTTTTTGGTTGGCATGCCTGGTGCAACGGATTTACGGATTTTAACGCGTATGTTAACTAATTTTTTAAAGCACTTTATTTTACCCATGGTCACAATGACTGAGGTCTTCGACGTCGCAATGTCATAATTAACCAAGGCTACCTTCAGATTAAAATTATTAATTTTTGGTCCAATCTGTGATGAATAAAATACATTAAAATACAGTCATCAGTAATCAAACTCCACAGTATTTACTATTTTGCGTAGGTAGAGGCAGATTTTATCAAAGTTTTTTTAATAGGACATGGTGATAAACTAGCACACAATCCACCTGATGGTAAGTGGTTGCTGCGACCCATAGCCATCTACATCTATCCCCGATTACAAATCAAAATGCAGATGCGTTGTCGTCACCAGTGAGGACTAAGATGGAATGGATGGATGGTGTCTGGTTCTCTACACTCACCATACGAAACACAGCAGCATTAAGCTACTATTTTACGCTGGTATTCTGTGACAGCGTGGTCCTTCCCCAGTCGAGCCGACCCATTTGTGCTAAAACTATACTACTAATATAACTGCAGCATGGCTCTACCACGTATAAAAAAGTTGTTCCTGGCTTAGATTTCCTCTGTCGACGCTTACAAGATCCATGGAATGAATGAGGTAGGTAGATGATTTTCTTACGCCGCCACTACACACCACTTCCTCCTTGGATAATGAGTATCATTATCGTCATTACAGCCTTCTTTAAGTGAAAACTTCAATCCGAAATAAATACTGTCAACATTATATACAAACCTCCATTGAGAAAAGGTTTGACTACAGGCGGTAAATTGGTAGGTGTAACTGGTGGAGCCGTTGCCACCGGTAGATTTATAATTGGTCCCCCAGTATCCATATTTGGTGGGTCCTGGAAAAAGATTAAGTTGAAAATACAGGCAACTGTATTATTTCTATACACCTTATGGATAAATTAAAAAACATAGTATTAATGTCAGACCTATTTAGAACCTATTTTGAAATTAGCATTCACAGATTTACGTTATTATATAGCTCAATTTACTTTTTCTGTAGAATTTTACAGGTGCCGAAAAACCAGCAATAAAAAATTCTACATCCAAAATGCACTAGTATCCAAAATAAACTAGTAAGAGGAAACAGTAGAGTGTTTTATTGGTATAAATTATTGATAATTTAATTCATAATTTATTAGTAACATATTCTTTTTCTTTTCTTTATCAGCCTGTAAAGGTCCACTACTGAAAATGGCCTCTTCGTTGGGAGTGTTTGCCTCATCATCATGCTCGGCAGGTGTACAGTAGACTTACAATACCAGATGTCAGCACTATTGATACTGCTTCGCCGATCTGGGTATGGCGTAAACGAGATGGTTATGCCACCAATTACTCCGTAGCCACAAGGTCTTTTCAAGCACAGGCTCTTACTACACCCGTGGGTCAAAATGGGGTGATAGATTTTCTTAAGCTGCTAACTATATGAATCTAACTATATGATTTTGGCAGTGTGCTTTTTTCTTGTATTTTACATTGTTTTTCGCAAAAATAAAAACGTTCCAGTCTAATATTTTATTGCTAGACAAAGGCATCAGACAAATTGGGAGGATTTAATGCCATACCTTGGTCCAACCAAACCAAACCACCAAACCAGTCAATATGCATGAGGGATATTTTATATCTAGTGTAAATAAGCTTCGTAAGGGTAATATATTCATGACTTTTGATCACCATAAAATTTTTATTTTTCCTTAGACAACACATAGAAAACCCTCAGAATTAAATGTAATGAACGATTTTTCTCTAACACTACTGCCATACACAAATTTCTGTTTATATAGCTCGAAGAACCGATAACCGATGGGGAAGAAAGGTTCTCAAGTGGCAGCCTCGTACCTCGTACCTCGTTCGTAGGGCGACCCCCCCACTAAATGGAGTGACGACCTGGTAAGACATGCAGGAAGTCGATGGATGCAGGTGGCTCAGGACCGTGATTTATGGCATTCCTAGGGGGAGGCCTATGTTCAGCAGTGGACTTGTGAAGGGCTGTAATGATGATGATGACGATGATGATGATATAACAGAGATTTAAAACTAATCAGGAGAACTTGACATTCATAGCAAACATGCATACCTCAGGCGGGCGTCCAGACGGCATATCCGCGGGCACGGGCGCGAGCGGGGAGGCGGGGCGTCGCACGATTATGGGCGACAGCGGCGCGGCGGGCGGCGCGGCGGGCGGCGGCGCGGGCAGCGGCGAGGGCAGCGACGCGGGCAACGGGGTGGGCACCGGAGCAGGTGATGAGGGCCGGCGGGCCACCACGTGCTGCGGCAGCGGCCCGGCCTTGCGCTTGGGCGGCACGGTGCGGGGACTCTCCGCACCGCGCTTCCCCCCTGCCCCGCCGCCGGCACCACCGCGAACTGCTCCCATCGGGTCGATATCCGCCTCGTCCACCATCATACGCTAAAAAGTACAAGGAGTATTCAGTCCGGAGCAGACATGGCTTCAAATTCGCCAAGTGTGGCACGGGCATTATACGTGTTCAAAATTTGAACACACATTTGCAGTTTGCAATCCAGTGTCGGATTTTCTGCACACATCAAATAAGAAAAAGTTTCAACATTTGAGCAGCCTGCCACGGATGTGCTACTGATCAGAACAGTTGTAAGTGTCAACAATGGATTAATGATGCTATTATTTAAAATTAGTAAGCAAGTACATTAACGTTAAATTATCATTCAGGTTTATACAAATTGACATAAACTAATTTGTTGCAGTAGCAGATTTCTCAGAGTTTACGTTCTGTTTGACATGAGCATAAATTTATTTGTAGTAAGTTATAAAAAGCCTTATTTAAATTTAATCTTAACTTGCAAATTGTATGTGGTTTTATTTCCTCTAACTTACACCGAGTATCGGTAAAGCGGGATCTTTGACAATCCTCTTACTTCTCGGCCAATGCAAAGATAATAAATTTGCAAATAATTTTGCAAATAATTTTTTCATTAAAATTATTTTTTTTAAATGTTTTTTTAAATCATTTATATACGCTTGGATACTGATTCTGATACCGCACTTAACACACATTAAGTGCGTTATCAGAATCCACAGAAAGCAAGCTTAATGCCACAAGGCATTCTCTACCAGTTAAGTAACACTGGAAAATATAAAGATTGGCACAAAAATAATCTTAAAATAATTTATAATTTAATTTTCCAAGATAAATGATAACTTATAATAAATATATTATTGAGAGAGAGACTGACCTAAAATTAAGTTAACAGTTGGTAGTCGCCATTGTTTACATTTTTATTACATTAAATTACTTCATATAAAAATATTTTCTGTTATTACGCTTTATGTATGCATGTTAAAACAAACATTAATGTGATAATAAATATATAAATAAAACTATCACCACAGTTTTATTTTCATTTGGTTTTTTAAAAATTACCTAAATTGTTTAAAAAAATCATAAAGCACACAACAACATGCTAGCATCTTACATATCACCTGTGTTAATTCTATTATGACTAATTAGGACTATACCTCCCACAAGGTTTGCTAATAATAGAAGTATCCTGGAACAGGCAATCCTCAATGCAGAGCTATTTTTATGCTAACATAAACATGTATTCTTATTTCATTTGAAGTGTGATTTTTTATTAACACAAAAAAAAAAATTATATATAAAAATATATATATATTATTTCAGGTCATAAACAAGTTTAAGTTGTGCACATCCCTTACTTTTTCCTATTTAAAAATTGTAATTTAATTAGATTATTATTAAATATGAGTATTAATTGGAAAGTAAGATAAATATATAAAAACACTTTTAACTTTAAATTGATTAATCATGGTTTCATTAGTTAAAATTATTTCTAGTTATATAACAGTACTATAATAACTAATTTACACAAAACACGTTATCAAGATAAATGCAGGCTTATTTAGTTACTTGCTAAATTATTTATTCGTCGCTAAAATAATATACGGATAACAAATAATGAAAAGAGCCGCGAGACAAATGTAAATTTCGAAAAGAGGGTTTCCATTTTTTTATGTATTTTGCCTGACTTGCTTGTATTAAATTTTGAAGGTATGAATTAAAAATGAAAATATTATATATTCGAAATTAGTAACTACACACATTAGACCAAAAGTTTTTTGTTACACATATTTTTTTTAAATTCGTGTTTACGTGCAGCGAATTTCTTAACAAACTTCAATATGTATTATAAATTTAAATAATTTTCTTTATTTAATTAATGTTAAACTGTCTCTGAAGTTTTTTTCCGACCTTTTATCAAAAGAGCTATATTTTCTCAGTGGTATATCACCACTGAGAAAGTATAGCTGCTAAATTAAGTAAATTTCAACCAGAATAATCCATGAGTTAGATTGCTATTATTTTTAATCTGTATAATTAAGATTCATAAGATGTTTTGTCTTCAGGACTTACAAGGTAGTAAAAACAAAAATACTAAATACCTTATCAATTTTGAATGGATTGCCAAACATATGCTGCCTGACAGGTTGAGACTCAATCTCTCGCAACTGAGGCGTCATTCTCTTTAAGTACTCTTGATAATTGCCCATTTGTGCCACCGGCATTGAATGCACGCTATCCTCGTCAACGAGACGCGTATGCGCTAGGGATGGTTGAAGGAAATTTGCGCGCATTCGTACCACCTGGAAATGTTATATAAAAATTTAAATAGTAATTTACACAGACCACCATCTCATCTAGGTGTTGAACAGGCAACACAATTTAAATACAAAACTTCATAAAATAGCAGTTTAAAATAAAAAATAATGTAGCAATCAGAATTAATTATCCATATGAGCCACACCTTCAGTTTTATAAAGTATTCCTTAATATTATTTCTAAAAATAATTAAAATATTCGGCGACTCCATAGCGCAGTGGCTTAGTAATGAATTACAGCACTAAGGGTTGTGTGTTCAAATCTTGCACGGTACAAGTATTTGTATGGCTTACAAATAATTACTCCGGATCTGGATGTATTGTCCTTGTGAAATTAACGCGTGTAAACTGCCCCACGATATATAGGAGAAAATCTTAGTGTGTAACGTTTTTTATAATAAAAAAATCTAATAATGTATTTTATTTTATGATGACTCAGCATAAGGGAATACGGGAATTTGATTGAACAGTAACCTCTGACAGCGCGCGACATGTTATACTCCCGTTCGCTCGGGACCTTAATGGCGGGAAAATTTGTAAGTTAGAAAATTTTTTGCTATATTGCAAATTTTGCTATATTTTCACTTTGAGACAATATTTATGGATAAAACTTACAGGATTTCTTGTTGAATGTATAAACTATCTAATAAAATTATTTTTGGTTGCTAGAAACTGTAATAAAATACATAAATTACCCTGTATAGCATAGTAGTAGTATATACTTCAATTTTAGTGACAAAATTACTACTAATTTGAATTCTACACTTTTTTTTGGAGAAATTTATATGAAAATGTTTGGAAATATATATATTTTTATGTTTTATGTGTTTCTATTCGTTACTCATACCAAAATATTAAAATATTAAAAAAAATAAAATATAATAATAATATTTTATCTGTATGATATTTCGAACAATATTTCAAAAATAGTTTTGTGTGAATTTGAAATAAATACAACGTCAAGTTATTTGAAATATGTAAGAAAACTATTTTTACTTACATTTTACACTAAAAATAAATGAGAATTTGAAAAATAACACATTTATGACCCAACTGCCAAAATGGGCCTTTCGGATTTTGAAGTACTTTTGGGCAATTTACTTTTCACTTTTTATACCACAAATTATATATCTACGTGTTCACTATATTACAAGGAATATAAAAAAAGTATAACACTTTCGTTTTTAGTCCAGACACAAATATAAAATTCTATAAAAAAGACGGAGCACCTTCATCAAAACGACACGTGGAACGCCGAAAGTTCAGAGTGATTTCTTTTTTTTTTTCTAAGAAACATTGCCAGGTTATGGTTTAAAATAAAAGAGCATATCTTTGTCTTTGATACTATTATCTATTGCATAGTGTCTTTGGTTTTGTTTAAAACGAAAAAATAGTTTTTTCATAGGTACACACTTTTACATAATTCTGATCAAATTCGTGCTCTACTGAGCGAACATAAGGTAGGTATTGTACGATTTAAAGTGCGCACCGCTTGGCGAACGGGTCAGGAGTATCTGGGCGCCCGGCAGTGCCCCCGCCAAGTCGAGTAAAAAAGCGGCACAGCCGTACCATACTTTTCTCGAAGCAATTCAGGACATTTTCGACTCCCTATAACTTCGTAGTGGATAAAACTAGTAACCTAGTAGGCATTCTATAAACATGGTATATTTCAATTTTCATTCAATTTGAACCAGTAATTTAAGAATTATAACTAGGCAAAGTTTCTTAATTTTGTCACTCACTGACTGACCAATCATCAAAACTCTAAGGCACTTCTAGCAGACAGAACAGAAGCTTCAAATTTAGTGTTTAGTGCATAAATCAAGGAAAAACTAAAATATTTTTTTTTAATTTCGGTCCAGTTTTAGAGATACACCAACTGCATAACTTATTTTGTAATCCTATATGAATATACAGAAGTACAAAGTTACATTTGCAGTGAATGAATCAGTGTATGTATGTAATGTATATGTATAATAGGTGTAAATAGGTACGTTGTTTGTATTCAAGAAGTAGAAGGTACCGGAAAGGTAAAAAAGTAATACTAATCAACAAAAAGAAATGAGATGCCATCAAAAAAATAACTTATAAAGAAAACCAAGTCTCGCAACTCAGTTCTTCTACCGTAAATTGTTGTGAGATCCTTGTAATACCAAGTCGGTTAATTTATTCAGTCCCTACTTAAGGGTCCTCTTCTGTTTTAAGTTATTACGTAATTAGCTAACCTAACAACATTTTATAGTGACCATATCAATGTTAAAAATCTTTTATGTTTTAAATATATAGATTGACTTGGCAATCGCACTAAGCAATCTAATTTAATATAATATGTATTACTTGTGAGATACATTGTGTTTTCATGCGATGGCCAAGTCAATCTATTTATTTGAAACAAAAGATTTTCAATATATTTATTTGAAACATAAAAGATCTTCAACATTGATATGATCACTTTATAATGTTGTTAGGTTAGCTAATTACGTAATAACTTAAAACAGAAGTACCCTTAAGTAGGGACTGAATAAATTAACCGACTTGGTATTTTACATTGATCTCACAAATTTTTACGATAGAAGAACTGAGTTGCGAGACTTGTTTTTTTTTTACAAGTTATGTTTTTGAAGGCATAGTCTTGTCAGCAAAAAATGTAGGCAATCATTATCATCAACATATCAGCCACAACAATAATAAGTCCACACCCGAAGGGAGATTATTTGCCGTAGTTATATATTTGTTTTCTTTTTTTAAACGTTACCCCTATACTAGGATTTTCTCCTATAGCGTAGGGGCAGTTTACAAATATAAATTGCACAAGGATAAACATCCAAATCCGGAACAATTATTTGTAGGCCATATAAATACTTGTTCCGTGCAGGATTCGAGCCCGCGACCTCCAGCGCAGCCACTCATTGCTAAGCCACTGTGCCACGGAGTCGTCCCTCTTACATCTCCTCTTACGACACCTAATGAATGATATGGAGTAGTAGATACACCTACGTCGCCTTTACACGACAATAGTCTTGTAAAATATGAATAGCGAAAAAAATATTTTTATTAAATATTTTCAGCATTCTATTTTCTAGATCTAACTGTTTATTCCAGTGCGTTCAGCATTTAATATAATAGTTTAATGTAATACATTAATATAGCTTACCTGATCCAACAGATCCCGCCTCTGTATATCAAAAGGATTTCTGTAAGTATGCGCCTGCGCCTTGTGTCTGCCTCGCGATAATCCCACTACAAAGCCACCAAACTCATTGAGCTGATCCCTCAATGCCGTAAACTTATCTTGCAAACATGGATGAGATGTCAAATCCTTCTTCAATGGTGATCTAGGCATTACACGAACACTTTCCGTCACCTGAAAATTAAGTACATCATTGTATAAGTTACTTATTAAGTATATTAAAAACAATCCTAAGTTAGGATACTTATATTTTAATTACATTATTTAAAAGAATTGAAATAATGTTACGCAAATTAATTACAGTTACCTTTTGACTATTTCCAGAAGAAGCTTTGTTAATAACATCAGCACAAAGTTTCTCAAATTCCATTTTAGCTTGATTTTTCATCCTTTTTAAATAATTCAGAACAGAGAAGCTGAGAGAATTATCTTGCGTGTCAGGAATTAGGCTTTGAACTAGTGGCGCAGATGCACCCATTTTTGTCAGTGCTCTTCGTAAAGGCTGAAATTTTACAAATTAATTTCTGTTTTTATTTTCTTATTGGAAATTTGTTAAACGACAATGGACAGTAATAATTGAGTTGAAGTTTTGAATTCAATGAAAGTTGAGGTCAACATTTCAACCCTTCAAAACAAAAATTATATTTTTCAAATCAAAATATATTTTAACCATCCAACAATGCCACAAAGCAATGCCTCAATGTATCTAAAGGTGAGGTGCTTAGCACTTGCAACATTTTACAGCATGCAAGCATTTAGGTGTTTTCATTTGATAACTACCGGCATCAATGATATGAATTGCTATTTTACTTGACAATTTACCATGTGTTCAGCCATGGAGGATATCACCATGAGGAAACCTGCATTTCAAAGTAATTAAAACATTGTGGGAGGATATGTGTAGTCCACCGACAAGTACTGGAGCAGTGCACCGAAATATTTTCTAATAAAATTATCTTGATACCTGATAAGCTAAATAATAAAAAAACTGTGGATTGCAGCCCACCTTCCAAGCATAATAACTATGGAAAATATCCCCCCTCAACGAGGCAATCCATGGGCGAGGCCTATGTTCAGCAGTGGGCAAGATTAGGTTGTAATGATAATTATGAATTAATTATAATAAAAAAATATTATAATATGGATCAAATTATATGGCATATGTAGAATAATCTTTTCTTTTATTTATTTTTTTGTTTCCAAGATGCACTGTAAAATATTTTCTATGTATATAATTGATCATCATCAAGGCTGCATAATTGATTAGTTAAGGATGTTATTATGCAGAATAATATGTAATTTAACAGAAACTATTTATACATTGAAACAAACAAACACAGCCAACTTTAAAATATTCTGTTTACAAAGAAAGGTGGTTTTTAATAATATAATAATCACTTACTGCAACATAATATGACGGCATTCTATCCAAATACTGTTGAAATGCCATCTTCCATTCAGGCGTAGGTTTGCATCTATGCACTTTAAACAAGTCATCAAGTAACGGCAAGAGGACTGGATAATTGTATGGTAGAACAAACAAATTAACACAGGTTAGGTTTGTAGATGCCTTGAGGTAACCAAATGGATGACTGATTTCAGAGTTCTTGCAGCCACTGTTCGCAACGAATACCTTAAAAGAAAGTTAATATTAAATATTACAGTGTTCTGTACAAAATTAGAAATAAAGCCATTTGAAACGAACTTGACATTCAACCAAAGTTTACTTTATTGGCAGTAAAGTGAGGATGGTATGCATATTACATATTATATTTAAATATTGTACCCACCTGCCAGCATATAGTAGGTTGTTTTCTTGCTAATATAAACTGCGTGAGTGGACTGGGTTCTAACTCATATTTATCAAAAGGTAAATTGTCTATCACCATGGGTTCCTGACTTGAACATGTAAATTTTACAACAGGATGTGCTGATCGCGGTGGCTGGAAAGTAACAAAAAAATTATATTGCTATATAGAAAGACTTTTTTATGCTTAGCAGCTATCTGGACAGGACATCTCTCATACCCATTTTTGTCACCTACCAATGAACAGCGCTTGCACTGCTGTTTTTGATCTGAAGGGAATAGATAGTCAGTATAACTACAGGCTGAGGCATTACTTCTTAGTCCTTAGAAGTGATAACGCATTTGTAGCCTAGTGTATGTTTCAAGTTAGCTGTCAGGGTATTACCACACTAATTAATGAATCGTCGATCGGTGGCATCGATCGATAATAGAATGGATTAGTCGACGTCGATTGAGCTGCTTGATTATTCGAGAACCCGCCCCGCTCCACTGACCACTGCCTATTGTCACCCGATTTTATATTTTATAAATTGATTTTCTGTAATTATCCAATTTTGCAATGAAGGGGGGAAGATTTTCAGTATCACTGTTACTCATTCGAAAAGCATCCAAAAAACCGCTATTTAAAATGCCGTCTAGATAAAATATGAGATCTCTTCCCTTAAAAAATGTTCGCATCCAGATTCTTTTGTGTTTGCGTCTCCGTAATAGTAATATGAGCAAGAGCGCACTGGCCAACAATAATGCGTCTTCTTCTGAATACATTTTGAAAGATGCTGATAATGAGCCCACGATCACATCGATTATTTATTGTCGATCGATGTTGATCAATGATTGAACGTTTTATAAACCAGTATCCGTTGAAGCTACCACACCAATCGATCGAAATCGATCGCCGTCTGTCAATAGCATTGATCGAATTCTATCAATGGCATCGATCGACGTCTATCAATGGCATCTATCGACAATCGATCGATTGGTGTGATAACACCCGAAGCACCCTCGGAATACAATAGCCACCTACCATCAGGTGGACTAGAAGTTCGATTGTCACTTTAGTTTTGTTAAAAAGATTACTGCCTCTAGAAAATGAAATAGTTAAATGCTTGCTAGTGCATTTTAATAAACCATTATTACTTATGACTCACTCAGATTTTAACAATTTTCTAATATAGATTTTTTAACACTGTTATTTTTTTTTGTCTTTGTGTCTTCATTTAATATTAAATACAAATTACTAACTAATTAAGTGAGAACAGACTATTCTATAAATAATGACATAAATGAATGAGAAGAGGATATTTATAATAAAATTACAATTTATTACAAAATGTAAGTCGAAACGTACAAACATTTTAGTAATTTTCAACAATACACTTCTTTTAAATCACATACAACTATATCATCCTTTGTTTATTAACAAATAAGTGATAAGTTTGTGTAAATTATGATTGTGACTGATGAACGCATTCTATACGTTCGCACGTACGCACTTCGGTACGTACGCACCTTTACAGCTGTCAAAATTTAAGTTTTTTGGAAACTCTATTAATTTAATAATAATTTAAATTAAGTAGTATTCCTATAAAGTTTGCAACCACTTAACATAAATTTATTTTAGAATGCTTTACAAATTACATCATACTTACTAGTGATGGAGCATTGGGATCTGGTCGAAATGACTCTGGAATCGGCCAAAAACCAACAGCAAACCCTTTTTGAGAAACCGTGCGCGGCACATAGATCAGCCGGCGACATGAATGCCATGCCTGTGGTGTACTAGAACCTTGGGTAGATGTGATATTAGACTGATATGGACCACCATTCCATCTCTAAAATCAAAACAAATTAAAACATATAAAGGAAGTAGAAATAATTGCCTTTTAATTACTTATCTCACTTTATAATGAAAGTTGATCCAAAAATGTCTAAATGCCCCAAAAATACCTTAACAAAACATATACTAAAGTAAATAATTTCTTCAATTGAAATAACATTACATAGTAGTTACATTGTCATTAAAATATTTACTTAAAAAGTTCATGATAGAACAAATTTAACAAATTCTAAAAATAATTAAGGTCGTTTTATATTTTATAACTTATATTTACACTCACTCCATTTCTATCTCCATCCCCATCAATATCTTTATCTGCTTCATGATTTATATCATCAGTTTGTTCAGTTCCATCTCTGTTGTTACTACCATCAATGGGTGGTGGATCAGGGCCAATTTTTTCGAAGTTAATAACCACTCCACTTTGTACCTTCTGCACTAAGCTATCAATACATTGCATAAGCATGCGATGGGATGTAATGCAGTAAGATCGACCTAAAAGTTAGAATGAAATTGCAATGCCAATAGTAGCAAGTGGTAAAATTGAAAATTTTGTACAACCAACTACAATATAAATAAAATGAGAACATCATCAATGTATTTGAAGTCAATTATAATAAATACACATTATAAAGAAAATGACTGGCTCAGATCTTCATCAAATTGCCCCACATGAGAAGCACCAACTTTCAAATAAAAAAGTTGTTGGGCTATGTCGGTTACTCTGGTTTAGTAACATGTATTTTAAAATTTTCTTATATAATTGAAATAAGGACCTAAAAAAGTATAATATTAATATTTTCTAGTTAACCTTATTTATTCAATAACTGGAAGTTATAATGCTGGTAATGTATTGAGATAAAATAACATACAATAAAATATTACTACATTACAAAGTATTATTACAAAAATTATTACAAAACTAATCATTGTTTCAAGAATTGCTAAAGTATACTTAGTATAGTAAAATATGTCCTATACCATATCATGTATAATGTGCATCACATTTTTTAAAAGAAACATATTAAAGTTAATACTCAAAATTAGTTTTCCAGGTAAATGTGGTTTTTATAACCACATTGAACTAAATCAGCATGCATTAAAAACTAATTTGAAGCTTATTATTTGGTATAGTAAGCTTTCTTTCTAAAAATATTAATGAAATCTCAAGTATTTGAATACCTCACTTTGAATCTAAAGTCGAATGAAAATTACATTTAATTTGCATATTCAGTGGCACATACTTATTCTAGGAGTGACATCAATCATTATAACCATTATCGGAAAACGGAAGTTCACAGGTAGATATAGGCTTCCCTTGACATCAATATTGAAACAAAATTATGGCCTCAAATTTTTATTTAATTCAGTCAAACACAAGATTTGATGCTGTAACGAATTAGAACAGATAAAGGGAATGAAGTTGTATGGGCTTATATATATATTACCTACTTACATTTAGTTTTATAAAATAAAGGATCAAATATATTGTGACCAAAACTTAATTACCTGCTCAACTTTGTGTATAAAAATAATAAGAAAATGATTCAAAAAAGCTACTAGGGTAACCACTATTCTACACAATAGTCAGTAGAACTATAAATGTACCTATTTAAACTTTTCCAAGGTAACATGCACATTTTATAAACTTAAAACAGGTTTTAAACTTTTAAGAAAGGCCCTTACTAATTCCTATGCAAATAAATTTCTTTAATATCGGATGATGAAATGAAATGAAGTTGTTCTCGTGGCTATAATTAT
This sequence comes from Parnassius apollo, assembly GCA_907164705.1. Taxonomy (NCBI): domain Eukaryota; kingdom Metazoa; phylum Arthropoda; class Insecta; order Lepidoptera; family Papilionidae; genus Parnassius; species Parnassius apollo. The sequence goes on from CAJQZP010000693.1 coordinate 25,966,894, forward strand.
GGGTTCTTTAATTTGGATGAATTCTTAGGTTCATAGGAAAAAAGCTTTCTGTTCTTGCTTACATTTGTTAAATCTATGTCAATTAAATTTATTATTATTATTATTATAGAAAAAAAAATGAAAATTTTAAAAGTTTATATTTTTGTAGATGCTGTCTATAGCTGGGAATAGGAGCCATGTACCCTAAATATTGGATAATTTTAAAAGAGACCTTAAAAATATGGCACTATTTTGCCAAGTACTTCTTCAAGTAATAGTGACAAATTTAAATACTTGACACCTACATCTATCCTTGATTAAGAACCATTTTAATATTTTTCTTTATGTATTTTTTAAAGGGTCAAAAGTTTCCGAATTTGGGATTTTTCAAACCTTTAAAAATTCATTATTCCGAAAATATTAACTTCATCGTAAAAAGTCGATAGGATCTGTTTAAAAAAAAACAATTCCTTGCAATCGAAAAAACAATATGGTACCGAGTTGCCCCACGGCATGATATAAATGCATGTTGCATTTATATCATCAGTAGGACAATTTGAAGAGAATTACATAAAAAAATTGAACTAATTATATATTTTCTTCTATTCTTGTTTTATTTAAATAAATTGCGATGGATTACAGTGCCGAAAAAATATAAATATATGCTTAAGAGTGTAAGCCTACCAACTATTACCACAAGAAAAGTGAAATATGACTGAAAATAGTGATATATATACATATATATATATATATATATATATATATATATATATATATATATATATATATATATATATATATATATATATATACTATTTTACGAGTTGTGAAGAGAAAAAAATATTATTCACAACCTTGGTTTTGAAGTTAGTTTATTTTCAGACAACTCGAGTTAAGTTTCGAACGGTAACAACCAGCAATCAACTACTCAGAGAATTGTTCAAGAAATGAAAAGCTTGCCATACCAAAAGTACAAAGGAACATTTTACTTATATAAGATAACTAAGTAGTTTATTAAGCAGTTTCCTTTCTGGTTAGTAAAACCTTGTTCCGAAATGGTTGTTGATTTGAAAAAATGATATTTGAAAAATTTATTTTATTTTCATTCATCGAAGAATGTATAATTTCACTTAAAATAAAGTAATATTTGTGAATATGGGCACAAGTACGTTTGAACCACGGCTTTTCATATTTATATAATTTATATTATATTTCTATAACTTACCTGCAGACCAATAAATCCCATATTACTCATTAAGCTAAGTTCTTCTGCAACTTATAAATCCCAAATTACTAAGCCAACTGTTTGCATGCATGTTGCAACTTGCATGTCGTAAAAGGCGACTAAATTGAGTTTGCAGTTGTGTAGGCAATGTGCTAATCGCCTATCACCTCTGTGACTATTTTTTTCAACTTATTTGGCTTAAGTTGGAGTATCTTGCTGCTCTTTGGACTCTGACTAGCCCTTTGGGAATAGCAGGGGTGAAACTATGTATGTATGTAACTTACCTCCAGTAACTTCACACATAGCATCTATAGGTGATGAATCAGAGGGCACTAGACCGGTATCCCTCTCTACTGCAGGTGTACCTGATAGTCTTAGCACCAAGGAGAATAATCTTTGGTCCCATCGGAAAGGTTCTCGGGTTAATTCAGACCCAGGAATAGGGCAATTCATTGGCAGATTAAACTAAAAGTGTATATGAAAATTAATCACTTTTATAAGGAAAGTAATAATCCACTTCTAAAATCAACAGAATTTCCAAATTAGGACAGAATACAATAGCCGTGTAGTGTTGGTGTATGAATATCCACTACACCACATTGTCTCGAGAATGTCGTAAGAGGCGACAGAGGGAAACAAATCAGGAGATGGCAGCAGCATCTTAATAATGACTTAAAATAAATGAAAACTGCAGCTGCTAACCTGCTTGTTAAGAGTGGCAACTTTGGCAAATATCCCCCTAAGAGGAAATCTATGGGGGAGACCTAGGTTCAGCAGTGGTAAACAGGCTGTACTGTAATGGTATGCACACAAACCCAGTGACATCCTATAAAATAGTATAATCAAGCTCATTCTAACAACAATCCTCATCGTCATCAAACCATAAAAGCCTTATGCATCTCCCATAACAAGAATTTCTTATAATTGCATGCTTGCTAGGTAGTACAACAATTGTGGAACAAACAAAATCATATAGCACAACTGGGACTGCCTCCTGAACAGTCTGGATTTATTATCTTATATTAATATGAAATGTTTATGTTTATAGACTGTATAGAATAAATTTGTTCCAACACCATACAAAATTAAGGATAACAAACTCATAAGCAGTTTAAACACAAAACACATCAACTACAACAAAAACAACATTTAAGATAAGATATGCCAAGTATTTTAGTGTCGAAATAAGAGGCCAGCTAAGTGCTTACAGATGTGTAAGCTAAAAAAAGTGAAAATCAAGAAATGATTTGACAAGATTAAGAATTATTTAAAAAAAAACTCATTTCATTTTCATTCATCTCATCTCATTTCAACTCTGAAATATTAATGCATATTTAACAAATTCATGTATCATTTTTTTTAACTAGATACATAGATTATTACTTTTTTGCTATAAATAGTAAAATTTACTTAACATGAATATTAAAAATTTAAATATTTGTTAATGTTTATTAAATGAATTCTTCTTATGAATTTAAAACCTAATAATAATAAAAAACAATATAATATATTGAATAACAATAAAATGTACATTCTTTTACTAAAAGATTATTAGCAATTAATATAAAAACTACTTACTTCCTCATGAATACCAGCATTGCTAGAAAGTTTTCCTCCATCAGTAATTACAACTATTACAGAAGGCTCAAGGTAAAATGGGCATCTACCTTGACCATATGTATCAATACCAGTTTGCATTCGGTTTATGTTTAGGACATCAAATGCATGTTTTAGTGCTGCACCCATAGTAGTCAAACCAAGGCATTGTAAATTTTTCAATTCATTGATAAAGGTTGCTAAGTTTTCTTTCCAACCAGCCTGTAAACATAATTAGAAAATACTTGTTCAATGTTCAATAAACATTTTGTGGTTTATTAAATTATCATCATTGACAACTGCAAACATATTTTATCGCAACACAGTTATCAATAATTTCATATTTCCCCCCAATTCGCCATTTCGTTTTAATTTGTGTCAACCAATAGGAGAGCGCCGAGAACGCAGTCGCGAGCGCTATCGCGAAGGCAGCAACGGTGGTGTATCGTCCTGTTTACGTCGTGCTGTATATTTCACAGTAAATTTCGCACATTCAAAGTATGTAAATGTTCTGGGTAGCAGATAACAGTGCCTGATGTATGGACTCCACCAAACCGGCGTTAATGATTGGTTGATGCACCAATAAGAAGAAATTCTTCGAAAATGTGTTCACATCTAATATACTAACCTTGATGTTCGCGGGTGGCTCTTCGAAAGTTAGAAGCATATATCTATCGCCTCTGCTTTCAGGAGAACGTTGCCGAACCTAAGAAATAAAATATTTCGTCTTAACACACTAACACGCGATAAACAAATCGATCACAAAAATGAAACGGTTGTAGAAAGAGTCGATGACACTGCACGTACCTTTACGAACGTTTCCACAGCGCCCTTGGCTACATCGAGCAACGTTGGGCGTCCGCCCAAATAAGCTCTTTGGTTCATAGAAGCTGATGTATCTATTAAAAAGACTATTATAGTCATCGTGAAATATTTGCTAAATATCCTAAATACATTAAAATATGTGCACGCTATTATGAACTAAGAACAAAAATGGCCGCTACATTGTACACAGACTCGCTGAGAGGCAACCGTCCGACAGCCGCTTCGACGAGCAGCTGAACAAGCTACGCCACGAAGACTCCAAAAGTACCACGTGACCTAATCATACGTTCGGTTATTCTCGGCCCTAATAAAAAACGTTCGGCAACGATCGTAACAAAGCGGCAAAGTTGCCACTTTTGCGAAAACTGCCTCCCAAATATTTATGATTTAAAATTATGACAGGTACATTATTACTTATTCATATCTTATGATAGATGATTCAAGTACCCCAATATACAGTTTTTAACAAATTAAAACAAATTAAATATTGTATCATGAAGTTACTTCATTTTAATTTTTTGTTCACTTAATAATTAGTATTGTAAAAACAAAGGTGATTTAAAATGGTTCAGATTTTATATGTACTGTTTAAATAACTATTTATTCTTTCGTTATAATATAATACATCTGAAGATAAACTTAGTACATCATTTTTGATACTTATTAAGCTTTCATTATTTGATAAACTACTATTGTTGATCGTAATAACGGCTATTATGTTAATTAATATACATTTGAATATATGCAACTTTTAATTACGAAGTAATCTATCAATAGATTTTTTTTGTTCTTAGGTAAACATCGGTACAAAGTATACAAATGTTTGTATAAAACTGGGAATTTTTTTTTATAGCAACACTCCTCTATAAGTATATATATTAAATGAGTATTGAAACGACTGGTTCAATTTTTAATACAAACAAAAAGTACAATACATTATTTTTATTAATTTATTTAACATATTTATGACCGTTATAAAACACTATAATCATAACTTCTATATTTTATGATTAAGCGTTTAAAATTAACATGACATTCCAAAAATACGCGGCAGTTTTAAATCTATGAAACCTTAGAGATGATATTTTAATATTTTATGTCTATGAAACATTAAGTAGGCTGACTATCATAAGATAAAAAAACGTGTTGAACATGGTTGAACAGACAATAAAATGGGTTATAGCGCTTGTAACACCTCATAATAAAAACTCATATTACGAATTAAAAATATTATGTACTTATTTCGTATATTAGTAACGTCCCATCTATTTTTTATTATTACCAATACAAAATCTTTTTTCGAAACATGATTGAGGAGTAGCGAGAGAACTGTGTTTGACAACTAGGGTATTCAATGGGTAGAAGTGGAATCCCGGGCCTGGGCCTCCACAAGATAAGTTATGGAGGATAATATAATTATGTTTTTTTCTGTAATTTTGTTTTTTAAGAGTGTCAACTATTATTAGTGTTATGTGTATTCGGAAGCCTAGCTGGTCCTAAGCACGTCCATTACCATGGTCCCGGGTTCAAATCCCGCTTCGGGCAAATTTAGTTATTACTAAGTTTTTTCTATCAAGAAATTCTCTGTAGCAGCCAAAAACCAGCCTTAAGCCTTTAGCCTTTATCCCTGCGCCTGATCACTAGACCGTAATTTGTCTGGACTTAAAATAGGTAGGTACGTAACAAAGATGGAGCCTGTAGGATATTATAATTAGTAGTAGGTATGCGTATTGCAAAAAAATAAATATAAGATGTTTTCATTATTATTCGAGCAATATATAATTCATTATTATTCGGGCATTCAATCGTTTCATTTACATTACATTGCAAGTTGCGACCCTGCTAGGGATGCTCAGTTACAATGCACACGCACTGCCAGCCAGGGCCTATATGAAGGAACAAGAATAAATTAAAATATGTAAATATATAATATTATAATAGTGAATAATATATTACAAAGCATCTTAATATTAGGTTAATATAGAGTAATATAGTTAATATAGAGTATTACACATAGAGTAGTATTATTTAAACATACATCACACGATGAAAAACTCAAAACCGTATTTCTCGGATTTATTTACCACCTTTCAACAGGTAGTGAAACTCTAAAAGGAAGATGGTGCCCAACTGCACTGAAGCGTACATACTCATTATTCTCCAGCTCCTAAAAACCTGTAAATGCGATCCACAATGAGAAATGCTGCGTAAAATTTTTTTTAAGTTCTGAATAGGTTAATATATAACATTATCAAGATAATCAGGCAGGTAAGTACATAAATAATAATATACGAGCATACTTATACATTACATCATCATTATCATCATTACAGCCCTTCACAAGTCCACTGCTGAACAGAGGCCTCCCCCAAGGTATGCCACAAAGCACGGTCCTGAGCCACCTGCATCCATCGACTTCCTGCATGTCTTACCAGGTCGTCAATCCATCTAGTGGGGGGTCGCCCTACACTTCGCCTACCGGTCCGGTACGAGGCTGCCACTCGAGAACCTTTTCCCAATGGTTGTCGTTATACGTTACAAATACATACTTATTACAAATAGTATACTATGAGGCAGGAATTTATAGATTACTCATATATGAGATATTTATGTTGACATGAGAAACGCTTAGGCTAATACCTAAATCCTTGATGATGAGAAGACTAACGATTACTGTACTTAATGTCCGGTAATTAGGTAAATTCCGCTTCGCTTTAAGGCATCTGTCATCGGACGCTGCCGTGGGTAATATAGAATAAGGGTGACAAACGAGCACACAGTGCACCTGATGGTAAGTGGATGCTGTGGTCCATGGACATCTACATTTATCCTTGGCTGAGAATCAAACTGCCGATGCGCTGTCACTCCTGAAGACTAAGATTGAATGCCTCGTTTCCAGTAAAAAAAAACCTCAGTTTCTCTACACTCACTATACGAAAAACGACAGCATTAAGCTGCTATTTTACGCTTGTATTCTGTGAGAGTGTGGTCCTACACGGTCGAGCCTACCCATTTGTGCTAGAACTAATATAGTTGCAGCGTTGCTCTACCTCGTATAAAGTACCTACTTTAACCGAACACAATAAATACATAAATATTAAAGGTAGCTGGCAAGGCTAACTTCCGCCTATTATAGTGATCGTTTGATACCGCTTTCTTTATCAGTAAAAATTCTTAAACTTGATACTTACAGTACTCTGAACTGGGGGCTGAATTGTTCTGAAACATGCCCATCTCTTCGGTATCTTACGTTAACTTTATGGTTTCCCCCCGCCCCCCCCCCGCCAACACCCGCCCCCCATGTGGCGGCGCTGTCGTCGTGCCGCAAGCGAAAAACACACCGAAGCCTAAATCACGCTATCAAAATTCCGAATCATAAACGGTATATACCCGCGCCACCACCCCCCGCCGAACAACAACCAACAACAAAATATCACATAAGGAACCTATATATATATATATATATATATATATATATATATATATAGAGCATCTCCGAACGGAGTGTTGGCCGCTCCCCGGGCAGAACACCTTGCCCGGCGGGAGATCTCCCCTTTTCCTTCAAAGGCCACAGTTTAATCAATTTTATTCCCTATAACACTAAACTTGCTTAAATAAAAATTATAAAATGCTTATACAGTTACTCATACTACCGATTATTTCTAATGCAGACGTGTGTTACCTATCTATCCAGACCATAGAATACTATAATACACAATAGAACGTTGTCAACCTTATTTTGTACGAGGTTCGGCGTCGCCGGGAGCACACATACAAGCAATTACGTCGTATTATCACTACCACAAACCTGATTCGCTGTGTTGACAGACTGAGTAAATTTAAACATTTTAGACTTTTGATTGTTAATGTTCAAGATCATCATTAAAAAAATCGTTTAATTTTTAATACATATTTATTTAAAAATAGTGTGTAATTTGGCATTTTTTAAATTTAATTAAAATAGTGTGAAATTTGGAAACGATTGTAACGTCAAAACACATCTCGTGTTGACAGTTATACGTGTGAATTGACATGTTAGTGACATTTTAGTGGCTACACGGGATCCGCCCACTCCTCCGTACTATTATGTATGTATTATAATATTCTATGATTCAGACTAACGAACCAGAGCGCTTTCTCAACAACTCTCAACCAATCCACTCCTTCTTATCGTAAGGATAAATTTCAATATCTTTTCTCAACTCTGTCTGTCTGGACTAATCTAAGGAATGACTAAACCGATTCTGATAAAACTTTACGAACAGGTAGAAAGCTATGTCAGGTGGAATCTAGGCTATGGAATCTAGGCTAACAGAATAAAGATGTTTAAATGAAGCATAAATAAAGTGTGAAAGGGAATGTTATACTTTAATGAAATTAGCAAATAAGCAAAATTGTAGCGCTTACACTTTAAAATAAAAAACAAGGCATACAAAACACACCCACAAAAAAAAAATCATACACAGAAAACTGTAAGTAAACTTAAGATTTTCCCCACAATCCAAGGTAGCAAGGGCTGCAAAAAAAGTCGTCGAAGCCCGTATATACTTGAGGAAAGTCTCCGACCTGTGTTGGAGGACACCTTATCGATGAACACATATAAATAGAAAATACAGAATCTAGGCTATATTTTATCCAAAAAAACTTCAAGATTTTTGTGATAAACCATACAAGGCATAGGGGCCGACTTTGTAATCTTTTTTATAGATGTTATACAATAAAGTATAAATTATAAATAAAATACTTAACAGATACCCTTTGTCTTAAAAGTACTAAATGATTGCTATAACATCACGGGCGTAATAATTATAAAAGTAATGTTACATTGAAAAGATATGAATGTGAGGCATGTTTACCTACTACATAATGTTAAAAATAATTGAAAAATCTACTTAATAAAATCGTTTGTACTCCAATATTTTAGAACCAAAACTAACCAATGATAGTGTTTCACTGAAGTGAAGAACAGAGGACAAGGTGTGCAGAAATAGGCCAATAATATCCACATCTCATCAACGATTTGCGTCAGGTGATAATTGAACAGGAGAAGAGTTTTGCAAATGTAATATATATAGGTAGCGGACACAGCGCCTAGCTGAATAGAATGGGAAGTAAAAATAGGAAAATAATACTATATAAAGTAATAAAGTACTAGATAAAGTCTTTATTGAGCACCGTTTTATTCTTATCCGCTTTGCTTCAGTAGAAGGAAACTTCCTGATCTTCCACCAACATGCCCTAAAGTCGATATCTAAAACATTTTTTTTTGTTTTTCCATTGCTCCACTTTCATAATTTTAAAATCTTAATGATTAGCTCTCAATAATCAATATCCTGTTTCTTAGTAAATAGGTTCATAATTTATAAGGAAGGTGGGTAGGTGGGGTATACTGAACCGATCGAGAATCGAGATATACAGTGGATCAACACGTTTACATCATAGTCTAATATCTAAGCACACATAAAACAGACGAATCGCGTCATCTGCTTACGACTTCCATCCGCCCCGTAACAGTAGTTTGCCGCCATCACGCTATCCGAGAGTACAACATTTATTTATTTTACCCTATTTATGAAATGTTTTTTACTCTTTTCAATTCAAAACAATTGAGAATTGTTTAAATATTATTAAGCTACGTATAAAACAATCTAAAAAGCTTTCATAGTAATAATTTTAACTTTTAGAACAGCTTTAAAATACTGTGTGTGTGTGTGGCTTAAAAGATGGTGTAGTGGGTAACAGTGGACTGTTTCTTGGTGGGGTATAGTAGACTACTAACAACAATGCCCCGAAATATTAAGTATTAACAGCATTTCATTCGGCAGTTGTTTCAAACTAACAACGTGGCTCGCAATATATATTTTTACGTGGTAGAGCCATGCTGCAGTTATATTAGTAGTATAGTTGTAGCACGAATGGAGCGGCTCGACTGGGGAAGGACCAAGCTCTCAAAGAATACCAGCGTAAAATAGTAGCTTAATGCTGATGGGTTTCGTATGGTGAGTGTTGAGAACCGGAGACCCTTTTTACTGCAAACGAGGCATTCCATCTTAGTCCTCACGGGTGAAAACGCATTTGTAATTTTATTCGTAATCGAGGATAAATGTAGATGTCTATGTGCCACAGCAACCACTTACCATAAGGTGGAATGTGTGCTCGTTTGTCACCCCATCCTATAAAAAAGTATAAAAAAAGAAAGACCAATATTAGCCTCACCAGTGAGGAGCAGACGAAGAGTGCTATTGTACTTAATTAAGATAGTAATAAAATTACGAAAATAATCATTAAAAATATTCCGTACTACCCTGCAAATGCCATCAAAAAGTGACAGGAAGCGTAGTAACTCCAACAGAGGTTAGCCAATTTGCATAATATGTCATGGCCGTCACTCATATTATTAAAATACTACACAGTCAGCTGGAATAAAATGGTATTATGGCTTTACAAAATGCCATTTAGATTTGATACTTTCAATACCTAAAGAGATCAAAAGAACTAAAAAAAGAAAAAAAGTTGTGCAGTCCGAGTTTAATGAGATAATAAACAAAAAAAAAAGGATTAATAAAATCCGGGGAAAAGCCAAGACAGCTCTATTGTACTTGCACTTCTTGTGAAAAAATATGGAAAATATCATATCACGAGACAAGCGAAGGCGGCAGCGATATGTTCATATATTCTAAAGAAGAAATCTGTGACGATGAAGAAAACAGCGATACAATAGATACAAATTTCTTCTTTTTGGAACTACCAGATGTTCCATATATATTAGGCTGCACTGAAAGTATCGGGAATGGAATATTTCCACTGTTCCTGTCATATTAAAATCTTTTTAATTGAAAACTCCTTGGTTTTAAAAATCGAATACCATTTATTTATTTACAAAAAGCCAATTATTTATAAAAAAAAACCAAAAAAAAAAATTTAAAAAACAAAAAAAACCATATTTTTTTACAAAAGAATTTTTTTTTTTTTAGTTTTTATTTCCTTATTTTTTAAAATAATAAAATACCCCCGGGGAAAAAAAAAAAAACACCACATAGGGGGGGCAAACCCAAAAAAACAACTTTTCCAATTTTTTCTATATAAACCCAAAAAAACCAAAAAAAGAAAAAAAAAAATTCTCGGTCTTGTCACAAGGTTTTGTCAAACTTGTTTAGTCGTTGAGAAAATGGAATTGACTCGAGAAAATTCAAGAGCGATGATTTATTATGACTTTCGAAGTGGTTTAACACAAAAACAGTGTGTTGACCGGATGATTCATGCATTTGGTGATGAAGCCCCGTCCAAAACCATAATTTATCGCTGGTTTGCTGAATTTCAACGTGGACGTGTCAAGCCCAGTGATGATCCCCGTCAAGGTCGTCCAAAAACTGCAGTCACCCAAGAAAACGTTGATGCTGTGCATAAGCTGATTGAGGAAGATCGACATGTGACATTCCGCGAAATTCAGGCAACTTTAGACATTGGCAAGAGTCAAATATAAATAATCTTGCATGAACAATTAGGTGTATAAAAGTTGTTTTCCCGATGGATACCGCATCCGCTCTGTAAAGAGCAAAAAGCGGCTCGCGTTACTTGGTGCATCAGAACTCTCGAAAGATTCCATGCAGGATCCTCAAATGCTGTATACAATATTGTATCAGGTGATGAATCCCGGATATATACGTACGAATCCGAAACAAAAAAACCAGTCACGAGTTTGGGTGTTCGAAAATGAGTTAAAGCCAACAAAAATTGTGCGTTCACGGAGTGTTGCAAAAGAAATGGTGGCCACGTTTGTCTCCAAAACCGGCCATGTTACGACTATTCCTCTTGAGGGACAAAGAATGGTTAATGCAGAATGGTATGCTAGCATTTGTTTGCCACAGGTCGTTTCTGAACTCCGTAAAGAGAACTGCGAACGAAGCGAAGAACATCATCCTCCATCACGACAATGGGAGTTCTCACACCGCACACAGAACAAAAGAGTTTTTAGAGCAAGTAAACATAGAATTATTAGACCATCCGCCGTACAGCTCCGACCTAAGCCCTAATGATTTCTATACTTTCCCTAAAATAAAGAATAAATTGCGTGGATGGAGATTTTTATCACCTGAAAAAGCTGTGGACGCCTACAAAACGGCCATTTTGGAGACCCCAACTTCCGAATGGAATGGTTGCTTCAATGATTGGTTCCATCGTATGGAAAAATGTGTCAAATTTCGCGGAGAATACTTAGAAAAGCAATAAATACATTTTTAAATAGTAATGTTGTGTCACTTCCTTGATTCCCGAAATTTTCAGTGCCGCCCTCGTAACTTCAGTATCCTTAGAAGATAAAAAATTGATTTCATCTTCGCGTTCTTTTGGTTGATGCAAACAACAACAATCTTGACCTTTCTCAATTGAATTGACGTAGATTTTTCTCGTTCTATTTTCAGTTTACTATTATTATAGGATGTTTTTGTTTATTTAAGTTGACAATTACAAATTAGAATAGTATAACATAATATTGTGTAAAGTTAACGGGTTGATTTATTATTACCTCGTAGGTATACCTAATGTTAATGGTTAATGGAAATTACAAGACTATTTTTATTTCTCTTTTTTTGCAAGAGTAAAAAACAGCTCTTGATATTAGAGCTTCCTACTACAATTATTTTCTTGAACAATAATTTAAATAATTTTATAATAGTTTTAAGTTGATTTCTTAATTCATCATCATCATCATCATTACAGCCCTTCACAAGTCCACTGCTGAACATAGGCCTCCCCCAAGTAATGCCACAAAGCACGGTCCTGAGCCACCTGCATCCATCGACTTCCTGCATGTCTTACCAGGTCGTCACTACATCTAGTGGGGGGTCGCCCTACACTACGCCTACCGGTACGAGGCTGCCACTCGAGAACCTTTCTTCCCCATTGGTTATCGGTTCTTCGAGCTATATGGCCGGCCCATTGCCACTTCAGCTTACTAATCCGTTGGGCTATGTCGGTCACTCTGGTTTCACTGCGGATATCCTCATTTCTGAGTCTATCACGCAGTGAAACTCCGAGCATAGCCCTCGTATGCATAGCTCGCTGAGCGACCTTGAGCGTCCTCATATGGCCAGCGGTGAAGAACCACGTCTCAGATCCGTAAGTCATCACTGGCAACACGCACTGGTTGTACACTTTAGTTTTCAGAGATTGAGGTATACCTGATGAGAAGATGTGTCGTAATTTCCCGAACGCTGCCCAGCCGAGTTGAATCCGTCGATTGACCTCTCGGTCGAAGTTGGACTTACCTAGTCGGACTATTTGTCCCAGGTAAACGTACTCGTCAACAACTTCGAGCATAGTGCTCCCAACAATTACCGGCATAGGTGTTACATGGACATTAAACATGATCTATGTTTTGTCCATGTTCATCTTAAGACCTATCCGTTGGGAGACACCATTGAGGTCATTGAGCATAGTGCTAAGGTCCTCCAGCGATTCTGTCATAAGGACTATATCGTCGGCAAATCGAAGGTGAGTGATGTACTCGCCATTGATATTAATACCGTATCCTTTCCAGTCCAGTAGCTTGAAAACGTCTTCCAACGCAGCGGTGAAGAGTTTCGGGGATATAACATCACCCTGTCTTACACTTCTCTGCAGTTGGATAGGTTTCGTACTCTGGTTCTGTACTCGGATAGCCATCGTAGCCCTACTGTACAAACACTTCAGCACTTCAATATACCGACAGTCAACTAGGTACCGCTGAAGAGATTGTAGCACTGCCCAAATTTCGACAGAATCAAAGGCTTTCTCATAGTCCACATACGCCAGGCAAAGTGGCAGATTGTACTCTTCGGACTTCTGTACAATTTGCCGAAGGGTATGTATGTGGTCTATGGTACTGAAGCCTTTTCGGAAACCGGCTTGTTCGGGAGGCTGGAAGTCGTCGAGTCTGCGTGCGAGACGATTCGTAATGACTCTCGAAAACAGCACGTAGACGCGGCTCAGAAGCGAAATCGGTCTGTAGTTCTTCAAGAGAGCGTTGTCGCCTTTCTTAAAGAACAAGACCACCGCGCTTCTGCTCCACGCCTCCGGAGTAGTGCCACCATGGAGGACGGAATTGAAGAGCTTCTGAAGGACTTCAAGTACCAGTGTTCCACCCGCTTTCAGAAGCTCCGCTGTAATTCCATCCTCGCCCGGGGCCTTGCCGTTTTTAAGGTGGTGGAGAGCCATTCTAATCTCGCTCAGACTGACGTCCGGGATATCATCGGAATAGTGTCGGATAAGACTTGCTCTTGGATCGTTACTCACACTTGCGTGTGGCTCCAACGATGATGTGTACAGCTGCCCATAGAACCTCTCAATCTCACTCAGAATCTCAGGTGTCCCGGAAACGATGTTGCCACACTCAGTCTTCACCCTTGACAGTTGGCTCCTTCTGGCAGACAGATCTCTGGCAAAGACTTTGGAGCCCTGGTTCCGCTCGATCGCTTCTTTAATACGAGCAGTATTAAAGTTGCGTAAGTCTCGCCGCATGCATTTGGAGATCTGTCTGTTCAGCTGCCTGTATGCTGTCAAATCTGTTGACGATTGCAGCCTCATCTCCCGTCTAATAGCCATGAGATTAAGAGTGTGATCGGAGAGTTTTTATGTTCTTCTGCGGCGGGTCTTGCAGAACTTAGCTCCGACCGCATGGACAGTTTCCACGAGCTTGTCATTCATATCGTCCACTGCATTGCAATCCTCTAGGCACTGAAAGCGGCTTTGTAACTCGAGCTGAAAGGTTTCGGGATTCTGGATTAGAGCACGAGGAGGACGGAGCGTTGACTTCATTAGACGAGACCTCTCCAACTTAATGTTTAGGTTCAGTGTGCCTCTAACCATTCGGTGAACGCTGCCGGTTTTCACCCTTGCGATCACTGAGACATCACTGAACAGTTGCCGTTTGGTCGTCATAATGAAGTCAATCTCATTTTTTGTCGAACCGTCGGGGCTCGACCAGGTCCACTTCCTGTGGGGCCGCTTCTGGAAGAAAGAGTTCATCATAAAGAGTCCCTCTGTCTCCATAAAGTCGGCCAGCTGCTGGCCCCTTCGGTTCCGTTGCCCTACTCCAAATTTCCCTACCTTCAGCTCACCGCTTTCTCTTGTGCCCAGTTTTGCGTTGAAGTCTCCCATCAACACCGTGTAGTCATGATGAAAGACCACTCCTTTTCTGTTAATCATTTCTGTTAAAAATAATGATGGTTTTGCCCTGCGGTAAAAGATCATAATGAACGATGCCCTTCTAATGCCACCATACACATAGCATCATCTTAAGGGGAAATATAATCTCAAATGGCTTAGCAAGATCCTTCGTTATGCCGAAAATATTGCAGCATTAATTTTGAAATAAATATATGGTGAAGTTGAGGATTAATGTTAGACGAAAACACGATTTCGTAAAATTTTCTCGATAGAAAAAAATCCAAAGTTAACTTCAAAATAAACAATAAACCGCTGTTATTCATTAAATACTTTAAATAAGATCATGAAACTTTGCATACTAACTGAACTAACTATAAAGCAGTGCTTATGTTATTTATTTTTTTTTAAATACCATTATTTTCACTGTAAAAAGAAATTATCTAAACTATCGGCCTTTGATTCCTGCCGCACGGTCACTTCGCTTCGGCCTTTGAACGGGGAGGTTGTCTCGCTTACGATCAGCAACTAAAATTAAAATGGGAAATAACCGTAATAAAAATAAGAAGCGACTGGCTTGGCGTTAAGAAACAGGCATAATTATGATAAACCTAATGAAATAAGTGTCTAACGACCTTTCTACTTACAGTATTAGTGATTACAAACATGTCGGTACATAGCATACGACGCGCGGGCAAGTGGGGACGAAATTAGAATTTGAGCTGACTTACTCTATCCCCTTAATGCGTGTTATTCCGAGTTTTGCTACAGTCTGCTTGACTACCCTTTGATCATGATCTTTTTCGCACGTTCTTGTCGTAGTCTTTCGTTCTTTCGTTCTTGTCGTAGTCGTATCTTTTCAAAAATGGTTCGGTTTCATTACGTTTCAATAGAGAATCGCAAATGAATACACGATTTATTAGGTTTCTTTCAGTGAGCTCTTGTGGTACCCAATTATGGAGCTTTTTTGTATATCCAGACTTTTTCAAATGGGTCGAAACTGTTTTGTGGCTAATCCTGAATTCCTTGGCTACGTCGTAACTACTAATATGCCAATCTTGCTCCACTTTTTCAAAAATGGCACCGACTTTATCCATATAAGGGCAACCAGAGTGACTTGCATCTTTGTCATAAAAATTCCCTAACCGAAAATGCTTAAACTAACTTTCTGCTATTCTTACTGACACTGCATTTGGTCCATAAACGTCATAAATTTTTGCGCGGCTTTAGTCACAATTTTTCCTTTTTTTTAAATAAAATTTCAGAATGTATCGAATTTCTTCGTTAGATTCACAGGCAGGCAGACAAACAATTGAAAAATGGCGGGAAAATGTTTTATATTGTTTTTTAGGGTTCCGTAGTCAACTAGGAACCCTTATAGTTTCGCCATGTCTGTATGTCCGTCTGTCCGTCCTCGCTTAATCTCTGTGACCGTTAGCACTAGAAAGCTGAAATTTGGTACCAATATGTGTATCAATCACGCCGACAAAGTGGTAAAATAAAAATTGGAAAAAAATGTTTTATTAGGGTAGCCCCCCTATATGTAAAGTGGGAAGTGATTTTTTTTAATTTCCACCCTAACATGTGATATATTGTTGGAAAGGTATTTAAAAATGAATAGGGGTTTACTAAAATCATTATTTGATAATGTCAATAATTTCGGAAATAATCGCTCCAAAAGTAAAAGATAATGTCCACCCCCCTCTAAGTTTTGAACCATAAGTTTAGAAAATATGAAAAAAATCTGAAAAATAGAACTTTATAAGGACTTTCTAGGAAAATCATTTTGAACTTGGATGGAAACAACAGTACCCACTACCGGGAGCAGTAGGAGGAGCGCGGAGCGCTGCTCTTAACTGCTTTAAACTCATAAGTGGGAACACTTATTGCGAAGGACGGGAAACTACGGAACCCTACACTGAGCGTGGTCCGACACGCTCTTGGCCGGTTTTTATTTTTCTTTTTTTTTTAATGTCCGCTATATTATATTGGTATTATAACCAGCCAGATAAAAACAGTACATCCAGAGAGATTTTTCATCAATTTTATACAAACAAAATTTGAAAAACTTTTTCCCCGACCTATTATTTTATTTAACACAATGCATTAGTTCATTGTTACCCAGATAAAATTGCATGGCAATTTAATCCATCGGTTCACTGTGCCCCACTAAGACCCACAGTAAACCCATAAGTAGATCTAGTATCCCAAATGTGGGGTACAGTGGAACAAATTCCACTAAAAAAAACGATGGTATCTAAAAAATATTGGTGATCTTGGCAAAATTGAGATGAATTTTCGTAAACAACGTCTCATGGTGCCGATCAAGCCGTAAACGTTTATAATTAATCGTCTATTTACTACTATAAAAAGTCGTCTTTAAGAAAAAGTGATTCACTGTATCCAGCTTTCTTCTAGGTATAGTATTTCTCAAAAACAAATTAGGATAATTGCCGCAATTCTTTTTTCACTGTGTGTTAGAATATATCCTTGGGTTAGCACATTGCTAAAATTACCTATCTGTTCATCATAATCAATGATACAGCCCTTCACAAGCCCACTGCTGAACATAGGCCTGCTTAGAGAATGTCGCAAATCATGGTCCTGAGTCACCTACATGTGTTTATCTTCGTTCGTCTTTTATTATGTATATGTATTATTCGAATAAATTATGAACGTAGCCCGATGCGATGCGTGCGACGCAAGTGGGGTGGGTTCATGAGGATTTCCCGACTTTAAGGAACGAGAGTGCCAAAACCAAAACAATTGAACAATCAGTCAATTGAAAGTGTGTGCAAGATGCGCATTGATTTTTTTATAATAAGATTAAGTTCTGGCTCTAAAAACAATATATAGTTTGTGTGTTAGTGATTGTTTTAACATGTTTCACGATGAGTGATAGTACTCAAGATAAAAAAAGAAATTATCTAGTTACCAGAATTTAATAAGTTACCAGAATTTAATAAGGAAAAGAAAACAAGAAAAAGAACGTGATAAAAATACAACTAAAATTAGTAAATATTTTACGGCTCTACCATCCACTTTCAAAGAATCATTAGAGACAGAAACCAGTCATTTTATCGATAAAAATGTTATAGAATCTGATTCAAAAATGCTTCAGGTACGTGCTTTTTATGTAATTTTCTATACAAATAAATATAACTTCAGTCTGTTTGTCAAGTAGAATAGATGCCATCAAACCGCTGTTTAGAAATTTACCAGAAATTAATGATGCCTTATATGAAATATCAAATGGTATATCATATGACCAGAAGGCAAAATATGACGCTAAATGTCTATCAGAAAAAATATGCTCCTTTTCATTCATTTGTTCACTAAATATATGGCATATGATTTTGACAAAAGTAAATTTTGTGAGCAAAATTCTGCAGTCCATCGATATGAATATGCAAGTGGCTTTAGATGTTTTAACGGAATGAAAGAAGTTTATGATAAAATTAGAACCGACGCAAATTTTGAGGAAATTGTCAATGATGCCATGAAAATTGCCGAAAAATTAGATGTCGAGGCTGAATTTGAAACTTCCAGATCCAGGCCAAGAGAAGACTCCAAAGAGTTTTGATTATGAATACGAAGACCATACTATAAATGATCCGACGACCGATTTTAAAATTAATGTATTTTTTTATATATTGGATCAAACTTTATCCTCCGTAGACAAAAGATTTAATTTATTGATTAATCAAAATGACGTGTTGATTTTTTATTCAAACTAAGTGATGACCAAGAGCAAAGTCGATTAACAAGTAGCCGTCATCGTTTGCAAAAAAAACTTTTTGCAAATGATTCATTGGATATTAACGCCTATAATTTGTGTGAAGAAATTGTGTCATGTCAGTCTCTTTTCAAAAAATTAAATAATGATGTGGTGAAAATTCTCGTATTTATATATTTAAACAATTTGACAGCTGTTTGCCCTAACATCACCATAGCATTACGAATTTTGCTAACTATGCCCATTGACTTATATATTACTAGCGTAAGGATCGGGCCAACCGAACAACTAAAACGGACCAGTGCGCTGGCCCTAAAATTACAGTTTAGGGCCAACGCGAATCGGTCGACGGTAGTGCGCGCGCAGCGCAGGACAGATTAGCCTGTCACAAATATGTCTAGTTGCGTGGTAAAAGAACGCAAAAATTACGATACAAGGGTTTAAAGGAAAAACATGAGATATCGTCGGTAAATAACCTTATATTAATTTTGTTACAATTAAATTATTATATAAACACATTTTCAAAGTTTTATTTTACAGTTAGTTAAGTTACCAAGATTAGGTCAAAATTCAGACCATCAAAAATATTGTACATGGAAAATAAAATTATACTATTTAAAAAAATTATATCACGTTGACATTTCATGTTTCTTTGTTCCCATGTGCCGCGATTTTGGCGTCACGCGTCTAGTTTATCTATACTTTTCGTTTTTTGCGGTTTTATTTTTATTTCTGTAAAATTTTTGTCTAAAGACCTTAGTGTAAGCCGAATTTTGAATATTTGTACCTAATATATTTTATATTCAATAAGGGTAAAACGAAAAGAGTACAAAAGAAACCATATCTGCTTAATTGAATCTGAAAATCTGATTCATAAAATATTTTGAATATTTTTTTCTGTTTTCAAACCGATTGCTTCTGGAGCATAGAGTTTTTATCGTTGTAGCCCCTAGGGTTTTAATATTAAAATGTAAAGGACCCAATAATAATACAAGTCGACCTTTAGGTAAAATTATGGTATTTTCTTGTAGTATTATTACAATACTATGTATACTATACGAAATATGACCCTGCTTACGTCGTGTTTAATATGACGTTTGTATTATGACAGATGCACTACTTTTTCTTGTATGAAAAAGTCATGAGTTAAATATTTAGATGGGCCTATCTTTCCTTTTGAAACCATTGACTATGCCAGTTACCGTAACAAGCGCGGAAAGGTCCTTTTCTAAATTAAAACTTATAAAAAATTACCTGCTCTCAACAACGAGCCAGGAAAGATTAACAAATTTAGCAACAATATGCATAGAGGAGGCCATATTAGACCACATAGACATACTCGAGATTATTAAGGATTTCGCAAACAGAAAAGCGAGAAGAGTGGAAATACCTAATATAATTTAAGTATGTTTATATTCTTACATGTTTTAGACTCTTGTTGTTTTTTTAAACATAGTATACGTAATAGTTAAATCAGTATTATTAGAAAAGTCAGCTATTTTGTTATTAATATTTAAGGATACGATTAGATATAATATTATAAATAAAGTAGGTATGTAAAAATTAATTTCGTGTTTTATTTTTCGCAGTAATTGGCAAGCGGAAGCGAATTGGTTATATTTAGGAAAATATTATCTGAGTATATAAAACTGGAGAACATTTATTTCGGTCAAAATTAACAAATTATACAAAAACATAAGTTGAAATATGAAGATTCGTGAAAAAAAGAGGCGCTTCATAGGTTTCGCACACAGGCGCTGTGGCGGCGCGGCCCTGCCGTCAATCGGCGTTTGAGGTTATACTAATTCAATGCATGTCCTGGAGTATTTGTATTGCTTTCTGTTGTACCGATGTTTTGAATATTTTTGTTAAAGAAAGTATGCGGTTTATAATATACAGATATTCGAAATTAGTTTCATTTTTGAGATAGACCACGAACAAAAATTGACGACGTTAACGACTCCCTATCACTTTATTTTTGAAGATAAAAGGAACAAAAATATTTGTACTCTACTCCATGAGCTCTAGACAATGTCCTCGCACCAGATAGAATTAGAAAAAATTGTTTCGACTCCATTTACAAGTATGGGCCATTATTATAAAATAATTTCTTTGAGTTTATTCGATTTTGGGTCAACATTCTACTTAATATAAAAAACAATCACGCCTGTCACCCAAAGAGGTAGGCTGAGACTACGGACTTCCATTTGGCACGATCCCGACATACTTCTCTCGCCTCCTTAACATCCATGTATCTACGCATACACGGTCTTCGGTAATGGATACTCCTAATGTGGCCCATTTTCAAAATATCGCCAATTTGGTCGATGAACCTAGGGACCTAGGGCAACCCTAGGGCATCCCTTCCCGACTCTGCTGTTCACATCTGCAATATAAATTTGCTTTGTCACTCTTTCCTCATTCATTCTTTCTACATGACCAAACCACCGAAGCATTCCTTTCTTAATCCTGGTCACAACATCATCTTGCATACCACATTTATCTCTTATCACGCAATTTCTCACCCTGTCATTCAGATTGAACCCTAGCATACTCCTTAAAGACCGCATTTCTACAGCATTTATTCTACTTTCGTGCTTCTTCTGCCACACCCATTTTTCACTACCATATATTAAAGTAGGGATTAACACAGCATTATGAATTATCATACGTGCCTTTTTGACACATTCTGATTCTTCGTAATAGAGTGTAGTGCCCTATTCACTCCATTTCCTACATTCACTCGTCATTATGTATCCCCTTTTCGTATGTCACGTCTCTGCTAAATACACATCCCAAATATACGAACCCATTCACTTGCTCAATCAACTCTTCTTGTATTCTTATTTCACATAAAGTTTTACTCTCTTCTCTTTCAAAAACCGTTACTTTCGTCTTACTTGCGTTCACTTTCATTCCCTATGTTTTAAATCTTAACAACTATAACTGCTTTACACCAGTCTTCCGGTACCCTCTTCAATTCCCAACATAAATTAAACAAGGTGTACAGCAGGCCTGCCACCACTCCCTCCCTAGCCCTTAGCTTCTCGAGTGATACTCTATCATATCCAGCTGCCTTGCCTGCTTTCATGCTTTTCATTATTTCATCTACACTTGTCTCCCTGCCCCTTCCCACGTCTTCCGGAAATTCTAGTTTATTTAATTCAGACGACTCTTCACTCATGAACACGCTTTCAAAGTATTCCTTTCATATCTTTAAATTCGAAACTTCGTCACTCAGAATAAATCCGTTCTCGTCTCGTATAGCATTAACTCTACGCTGTTTTGAATTTCCCCTGGCGGTTTTTACGAGTTTCCAGAACATTTTAATATTTGCCTAGAAGTTATCAGATAACTTTCTATCATTCTTATCCGTTCTTTCTTGCCTTTTCCTTTCAACTACATCTTTTACTCTCTTATTTAGACGTCTAAAGTCTGCCTTTTTTCTTTCAATCTCATCATTTATACTGCTAGAATTACCGGCTTTGGTTGCTAGTAAATCTAGCCATGCTCTCTTCTTTGCTTCAATTCCCATCCGTACCTCATCATCCCACCGCAACGTATTATTTTTCCTTTCATTTGTTCTCTTCTTTCTTTGTTCTCTTACTTATACCACATACTACGGTAGCTGCATCCACCAAACCTTTGTTAACATTATCCCACATAGTTTTTAAGTCTAAATCATTCATGCACAATTCATCAAAACACCTAGAATTTTCCCTTAATCTACGTTTGTATTTCTCTTTCACATCTTCATCTTGTAATTTCTCTATTCTTATACGATGTAACGCAACGGTAGACACAGATGTCCGATGCCGCCAACGCTTGAATAGACCATTAATTAGACATAAGACCAAGTAATGATCAAAATCCGTCCCTACGTTAGACCCTTGTGTCTACGACTGCGCTCCTCATTCTTTTATCCACAATTATGAAATCTATCATGCTTCTATCATCACCTCTTTCCCATGTATACATGTGAATCTTCTTATGACAAAAGAAAGTGTTCGTCACAAAAATATGCTTTTCCACACATACGGTGAGGAGGTCTTCACCATTTTCATTTATACTTTCATCATCAAACGTTCCCAATATCCTTTCATAACCAGACCTCTTCACCCCAACCCTTCCAATAAGTAGTCTCCTAACATAATAATATTTTCATTTTCCTTACATTTCATCAAAACCATCCTTACCGTGTCCCAAAACTGCTTTTGGATATAAGTGGGCTTAGACATCTGTGGGCCGTACACTCCTAGCACAAACAGCTTCTTTAAGCCCACTTTCATTCGTATCCACAGCAGCCTCGCTTACACATTCATACTCTTTCACACATTGACCCATTCTCTGTCTCGTCTCGCCATGCTCGGTCTCGTCTTGCCATGCTCGGTCTCGTCTACACCAGACCAACAAGCGGTATACATGCCATGTGCAGTGGCATCCCTTCCCTTTCTTTTTGCCTCATTCATACATAACATATCTATTCCTTTATCATTCATTATTTCGCATACTTCATCCACCTTATCATTCGTTGCTACACATACATTTAGCTTCCACAATCCACTACCGCCCCTCCGGGAGACAGGACGTGACGCGTGGCGAACCTCGTCGCCTCTTTTACTTTCGGAGATCCTTCGCACCCCTGCCCCACTAAAGGGGCACTGAGAACTCTGGGCCATTTCTTTTATTTTGTACCTCGCGGTGCGAAACGGGGGGGGGGGGGAGATTTTTCGCCGCCACCGAACCAGTTTCTCCTCGTTTAGCACAACCCGGGTGACACGTGTAGGGTGGGCCTAGGTTAGGTGGTCGAAGCCTACGGACGCGAGTGATTCATCCCCCCTAACAAATAGAATGAAAAATAATTCACGGGAAATGATAGGAAGTTCTTAGAATATCGGCTCTAGAACCGGGTTTAGGGCATTCTAAGGTCTCCCCAACCTCCGAAATATGGTAGCTATCAACCGGTTTAGATCGTCTCCGGCATTAATATAATTGTTATCGCCATTTTAAGTAGGTACTGATTTAGAACGTGCACGGCTATGGAACTTATGGTGAGGAATGCATGTCTGAGGAATACGATTGTATAATATATTGTATATTAAGATACATACACAATCAAATAAAATGTTACAAAATTTTAAATTGATATAATTAGGTATTAAAAATTTTCAACTATAAACAGGGAGGGGGGCAAGTTCTTTATAAACGACGTTCAGGGATGTACGTAACTATGTCTTTGCATTTCAAAGACATAGTTACGTACAACCCTGAACGTCGATCTCAGTATTGGCATGACATCACCGATACAAAAACTAAGATTTGAACGGGTGCCGAGATCCATATCAAAGATATGGTTATGTACAACGTTCTTCAATTGATTTAAAAGGAAATTTGCTATCTTCTTTAATATTATGGGTAATTTATACCTTGACAAATTTCAAACGCTAAAATGTAGTTTAGAATATAAAATCAAAAAACTTTAAAATTTAAGCTTCTATTAAATTATTCACGTATAAATTAGTAAAATATCTTTTTAAATAAATTGAAGAACGTTATAGGTACAAGTTCCTACACCTAAATTTAACACGTTGCATCATATCCAGACTGGATTTATTGTATTTAAACTATTTGGTGCTCTTGATAATCCCGATATCGTACCAAATACAGTAAACGCCATGCGATTCCGTCCTTGTGTACCGTCTATGGTAGGGGATTCTCTTCTTTGTCTACGGGAAGTATGGAGTGTAGAGGTAAGGAGTACAGACTCTGTATAAGCTACAGTTTAAATTTTTAATAACTTTTATAATTTTTTTATTGCACAGACTTTCACCATAAATCTTTTTACAATATTTATTTTATTGCTTTCAAAATCACTCTCAACATATTTTAATAAGGCGATTTATCATAACCCTGTACTACTCCGCTAATCTATTGCTTACAAATGGACACATTTTCAACTATTCTCGTACGGGAGATTGTCCTTCTTACCTCTATACTCCATGACGGGAAGTACATACAAAATGACATACACGGATAAAACGACATAGGCATCAGGTATTTCAAATTCTGCCGATTCTAGCCCGCGATAGACAACTATATCACGTGACTCTACCGGCCATGGAGTATATAGGAGCATATAGGTAAGGAGGACAATCTCCCTTGAGAATAGTTGAAAATGTGTCCTTCTGTAAACAGTAAATAACCGTTCAAAAACTCTCCACAACAGCGCTCGAGTAGCTACAGGGATACAAATAAATCACCGTAAAATACGTTGAGAGTGATTTTGAAAACAATAAAATAATTGTTATAAAAAGAATTATGGTGAAAGTCTGTGCAATAAAAATATTATAAAAAATAGGTGTGGCACTCGGAGACTGCTGCGGTAAAGCTATTGCATAGCATTTTTTTTTCAACTTATTATAATTATTTATTTATTTTATTTATGCAGTATCTTTTTTCTTTGTTATTTTTTCTTTGATATTAATTCAAGTTTTTTTATATTAATTCAAGTTTAACTTTTTGAGCTAAGTGACCAGTAAGAAAACAATTTTTTTTCTTTTATTGAATAAATGAGAAATATTACATTGTTTAACATATTTTTATTATTTACAATACATGCAGGTTATTCAGGAGTTTTTATCATTGATACTATAGGCTTATGGTAATTAACGAGTTCTTCCGACAAACGATAATTTTCTATAAAGTCTGTGTTTATTAAAGACTCCAAATTCACGAAATCGACGACTCATATAAATCCAAAGAATATGCTTCTTGCAATAAGACTAGTGGCACGCACACAAACACCATGCCGAAGTCTGCCAAACTGAAACGACGTTAGACTATGTTAGGTTTTGGGGTCTTAGGTTTATTTTCGTTACGGAATTTCTTGATTCGCTCGCCGCGCTCAAAGCCCGCGATAAAAGCTATGCAATAGCTAAAAAGTTCTTTAAAATTTACACTGTACCTACAGTTTCGCCACCGTTATTTAGCGCTTTTCTACGGACACATAGAATATATATATATATATATATAATAAATATATATATATATAATAAAGCTGAAAGCGAATAGTAGGTACAGTGAAATTTAAAGAAATTTTATATATATATTATTTTATTATATAAAATATATATATATATATATATATATATATATATATATATAATATATATGAAGAATGGGTTTTTATAAGAGAGGGGGCAAACGAGCATACGGTTCAACTGATGTTAAGTAACTACCGCAGCCCATGAACATCCGCAACACCAGAGGAATTGCGTTGCCGGCCCTTTAGAAAGGAGTAAGCTCTTTTCTTGAAGGTCCCCAGGTAGTATGGGTCCGCAAAAATCGCCAGTGGTAAACTATTCCACAGAGAGATCGTACGCAGAAGAAACCTCAACAAAACAAACTCTGAGAGTTAAACTGGACTAGATTTAGTCGCCCCCCAATCCGAGACTTTGTTCAGCAAAGACTCGACTTCAGACACAAGTTTGTCCCGGTACTCGGAGACGTTTCCCCGAGAAATATTGGCACGGCCGGTGTACAGAGCATCACCAGTGCTGTCATCTGCGTAGCAATGAATGTTGCCGGTTTGCAACATATCATTGATATGCAGAAGAAACAGCGTTGGTGATAGCACACAGCCTTGTGGAGCACCGGCATTAATAGGCCTGTAATCGGAGCTTGCACCGTCTACAACGACCTTGATGCTCCGATCTGCAAGAAAGCTGATGATCCAATTGCACAATTTCTCGGGAAGCCCATAGGAAGGGAGCTTCGGAAGAAGCGCTTTGTGCCAAACCCGATCGAAGGCTTTCGCAATGTCCAAACTAACGACTAATACCTCCCCCTTGGACTCTACTGCCACCGCCCATCTATGATTCAGGTAGATCTGAAGATCACCAGCTTATCGACCAAGACGAAATCCGCAAATCACCTAATGAGCTGGGAAATGACTCCATTTTGGAAAACAAGGAGGTGATGGCGATGAGCCTATAGTTGGACGGGTCCGAGTGGTCGCCTTTTTTAGGGATCGGGTGGACGAAAGCCGTCTTCCATGATTTTGGGACTACGCCTAGGGAGTTGGAGTACCGGAAAAGACGCGTTAAGACCGGTGCCAACTCTAGAGCCCCTAGCACAATTGGTGGGGATACCGTCACCCACACTCGACTTGTGAATGTCCAGGGAGAGGAGTGCTTTGCGTACCGAGCGCTGTGTGAACCGCATCTCCAGCATGGAGCACTCACACCGCGGGATGGTCGGCGGCATACTCCCCGCGTCATAGACAGTCGAGATGGACGCAAAGAAAGAGCCTAGCAGATCGGTTTTCTCCTTTGCGGCGTGGGCCAGTGAGTCGTCCTCCCTGTACAGAGATGGAAGAGATGGCCGACAGGAATTCCCTTGGAAAGCCTTGGTGAGAGACCAGAATGCACGGGTTCCAGAAGGAAGGCGAACTAGTTTCTCGCCAAATCTGCCAATGTGCTCTGACTTTGCCTTGGCAATGACTCTTTTGAAGGACCTGGAAGCGGATTCTCCTTATCTCTACACTCCATAGGTAACGGACAAAATGACATAGGTATGTCGTTTTTTTCCATAAGAACTCAATGAGCTCAATTGAGCACTAACTATTTACCTTTATTCAAAGCTGTTAATTTCTTTAGAGATGAAACCTTACAAAAACGTCTTACCAAAACGTCCTTCATCCTAAACTCTAGCAGTGCGAGTATATATCACCTGTCCCAAAAAGGCGTTATATAAGTGGCCAAGCAAAACGTAAGCCAAAGATACAACAAACCTCATTGATTTTGACTTCTACTCCAAACATGAACACAATAAAGTCAAAAAATGAGCCTAGAGCTCCTGCAGAGAAGAGGAGAAGAAACTTTACCAAAATCTTGTTCAAACAAGTCGGTGAACAAGAAAATTTGGCAAGTAACACTCAAGATTACGAAAGAGTTTTGCGTTTGCATATATTGCAACTATCTTTTTCCCGTTCAAGACCTAGAGAAGACTGGTTGTGGTGTTTAAGTTGTTCGCAGTGGACCGACGTTTATTGCGCGGACGTTCCTAAACGAACAAAACGATTCATTTGCGAGCTTTATCTTTAATTTTATAAATTTTGTTGTGTATGACATTTTATCCATAAGCTATGGAGAAAATGGATTTTCGTTGATCTCAGCTAAAACTTTAATAAAAAAAAATTAGTTTGTTTATATTTAAAATATATTTTAGAATTCATAGGTATAAAACCAAAGATCACCACTGGTGTACAATATGAATGTGGTGTAATTTATTAATAAATAGTTATGACCCGAAAACAAAACTGTACCTATCTCATTTTGTACGCATTTCCCCTATGACCTCCCCGTTTTGTTTAATGAGCTCTAGCATCTTAGAATTTTGTATTAGTTTACTGCTGTATATCGGGATTTGTCAAAAGTATCCCACCAATAAAAAAAACGTAAAACTTTTTAGGTGAACGGTGGAAGAGAAACCAAACCAACTTTGTAAAATAGTGAAATAATGGGTTTATTTATTCACTAGCTATGAAAAAATACTTCGCTGGGTTATTTTTGTCAAATATTTATTCATGTATGTATATTTTATTAAATTAGTTATTTTATTAAATAAAGAATACATGATTTTTCTTGTAAAATTTTTTAATTTTTTTTCTTATAGACATATTTATTTATTCACATATACACACACATAAGACACAATACATATTTATTATATTATATGATATATATATATATATATATATATGTGTGTGTATGTATGTGCATACATATAACTACTTTACATATAGGCATGTACTGTATAGTTATATTACAATACATTCTTAATACATTTACTGTCTTGTGTTCTGGTGCATACACGAATTTTTCTTCTGTCCCACGTGCGAATTAGCTACATAGAGTTGATCCTGCTATAAGCATGCTCACTCACGGTCAGTTTGACTTTGGCGCGAAGCAAACGTACTGAAGCCATCGGGTTACGGTGCACCTGGAAAATTCCGTGGGAATGGGCACATTCTGAGTAACGAAAATAGTTAGGATGGTCTAGCTTTCTATGTTTATCTGATTAAGCACGCTACATATTACATTACAGAATATACAGAAGCACCCAAACACCGGCAATTTAAATAAGTAAAAAAAGTTAAATTAAACACAATAAAAACTGCAAAATTTGTTTAATTATATGTCTAGTAGTTGTGTAATAAATCATTGTTTTATTTACAAAATCTAAACATCGTACTTCCAGTTAAAAATAATTGAAGTCTTAATACCGAGTAGAGGTATTAAGTTGGTCATTTATAGGAATTGTTGTTGATGGTACTTGTAGGCTTTCTTGAAGTACGCAGATATTTTCGTCTTTTAGTTGTATTTTGTTTTATATTTGTACAAACGAGCACGACAACGAACAATTAATAAACTAATTAAAAAGCCATCTGGTATCATATTTTTTACATTTAAAATAAAAACATAATACAGTTTTTGATGTATTATTTTAGCTAGCATATAAACAAAATAAACTATTTGGTATTTGACAACTGCCAACCGACAGCTTTGCCACTTTACCACAATTGACGCTAGATCCGATGTAATTCTAGGGTCTATAGCGCTTTTTTTAAACATCTGAGCGCTAAAATATGTCTAGTGAAATCAGGTGGAAAATTTAACATTAGTTGGCAGAACAGTGTTATAAAATCACGATAATAGCTGTTTT
Source organism: Parnassius apollo (assembly GCA_907164705.1). Classification (NCBI taxonomy): domain Eukaryota; kingdom Metazoa; phylum Arthropoda; class Insecta; order Lepidoptera; family Papilionidae; genus Parnassius; species Parnassius apollo. Next base: position 25,996,122 of record CAJQZP010000693.1, read on the forward strand.
GCTTTTTGTTAATTTAATCCTCTAAGCTTTAATACCTGAGGAGAACTCGTTTTTACCACTTTCGAGTTTCGTGTTAGTCTTTTAGCTCAGTTTTGTTCGCTTCGTCAAAATTTTAAATGGAGTTGCCACCGAGGAAGAAGGCTTAAAGTCAGAAATATAGATCTGAGTGGGAGCAAACGGCATGGTATTGAATTGGTCAAATAAGAAGCTGATGGTGATGATATAGTGAAATTTTGGCCTCAAGTCTCCAGATACAAAATGCGGCTAGGATGAATGCCTTTCGGAAATTAGTGGACTTAGCTATCAGCGTGCTGTCACTCTCACATTCAAACGCCGAAGTATAGCAGATTTTCGGCGTTATGAACATTGTCAAAAGTAAGCTACGTAAGCCGATATCAACTGAAACAGTAAATTCAAATATAATGATAAAACAATGAAAAAAATCGTAAGTAAAGCTGCCACACAAAGACTTACCTCAAAATGTCTTTGAAAAATTACTAAAACTGTAAAAAAAAGGAATAGAAGCAGGTGTACGCTCATCATTGGCATCTAGAGGTGATGATGACCATGAAGACGTAGTGGAGTTGTCAATTTTGTAGATTTTGGTGCTTAATATTACTTAAATAAGTGTAGATGTTTTAAATAATCGCATTTTTCTTAATTCCTTATACATTTACAGGATACAACTTAGCGGAATTTGGTGGATTTTAGAAAAGATATAAAATATGGCGCAATTTTGATAAGGGATTGGTGTATCTTTTTTTCTTCGTAAGGCAACATTGCTCTGTGACAGTCATCTTCATAACTTGAAATCGAAATCGAAGTTCAGTGTGACTATATGTGGCAGGTTCCTGCCATTTTGGCAGGATTGGCCACTTATTTTAGCCCTTGGCATGATCGGTTGAAGTTTTATAAAACCTGGCAGTATTTGGATATTTAAAAATAGATTTCATTATGGTAACTCAAATTGCCTCAAAACCCTAGATACTTTGCCAGCATTATGAAGATTTCCCAGTACTTCTCGTATAATGTTTGTATCACATTCAATAAACAAGTTTAAAATTTTGTATGTAAAGTTGATTAATCTTAAAATTTATTGTAAATTTCGCAAAGGAACTGCTATGATAACCAATGTCCAACGCTGCACGCGAAAGAATATTCTCTCAAGTAAATTTAACTAAGACAAAAACAAGAAACAGATTACTAAACAAACACGTAGCATCTACCTTGCAAGCGAACAAGGCATTAGTGAGCACGGCGGTTACATTGCATTCTAACCAACGAAAGATATGTTAAATCGAATGAATAAATCCATTTATAAAGATGAAAAAATGAAGAATATGATAATAGCTACAATGGTTAATTTTAATTTAACAGAAATATTACATTTTAATACGTATTTTTACCTTTCTTAAGTTAATACAATGGTAAATAAAGTTGGCAGTATTTAGGCTACAGTTTTTGGCAGGTTTTGGCTGCATTATCTGTGTTCACGCACGATTATCTACGAGTAGAAGTATGAATAGAAATCGGATATGTTGAAAGATTGTTAGTCGAGCTTACTGTCAGAGTTTTTGACATTTTACATTTTTACGATGTAGCTCTTAAAATGTGTCCCTTTTGTGTTTTGTTTTTGTTCTTGTGTTTTTTTTTCTTGTGCTTTATTATTGTGCTTCGGCTGCTGGTAACTCACCATCATGTTCAGAATGCGGCTAATTTGCAGCGGAAGTTTTGGATTTTGGCTGGCCGACGCACTATTCGGAACTTTATTTTTGGGAACATACCTTGTTGTAGATTGAGGGCCACCATACCGCAGCCGATGATGGGTGACTCACCACCCAACCACGTCAGGGCCATCCGACCATTCGCTGGAGTCGGAACCGACTTTGCTGGCCCCTTCCTCGTCAAGTCCTCCAACCTACGTAACATGCGTTCACATAAGCTCTATCTGTGCGTTTTAGTAAGCCTCGCCACTAAGGCCGTTCACTTAAAACTTGTAAGTGCCCTCAGCACTGAAGCCTTTGTGGCCACGCTGGGCCGCTTCGTATCGCGTCGCGGTTTGCCGTACCGAATCCGGTCGGATTGCGGAACGGATTGTAGGGGTACGGATAGATATTTGAAGAACGCCGAATTTCTGTCCTGCAACAGGACTTATTTGGCTGCTGCGATGTCCGGGAAGGACATCCAGGTGAAATTCGACTCTCCGGCTTGCCCATGCTGGGGCGTTGATTTGAGGTGGTGCTTGGGGTTGCAAGAGCGCATCTCCGTCGCGTTAGTGGCCGAGGTTTTGGTTGCAGATTCGGTCTTGCAACGTGCCGTCGCGATCCTATTCTATCCCGGTTGCCAATTTACTCGCGGACATAGGTCCTTAGCTCCGGGACGGGGGTTTGTTCACGCACGATTATCTATCATCACGATAATCTCGAGCGGGGTGAGGAAACGGTTATCGTTGCGCGGGAGGCGGGGGCTTGCTGTGTTGTACGCGCACAGCAAGCGGCCAGTCGGCCGGTATCCTTGAGCGGTGACACCGCGGCGGTTAGACGTCGGGCGTTACATAATAGTTTGCGTTGAAAGGACGGCCTCCATGGAGTTGTATTTTGTCGTTAATATAAGTGACAACGAGGCTTATTCTTAATTTTATTCGCGCGACGCGCAGATCGATTGTACGTCGCGAGCCTCTTACAGAGTTACCTTAATTTATTTTCGTGATAACGAGGCCGGAATGATATAATTGTTGCAACCGTTTTAAGTATTGTTTGTAACTGGTATACGGTTGCGGGCGGCCGGTGTTTGGACTTGAAGGCCTAAAGTTTGGTTAATTGTGCCCGCCATTTTGATTACTATTGAACATTTGGGTCTAATTAGACCGCCTCGAATTTAGTTGTCTGTTTTGAACGTGTTACGTGACAAGACACTTACTTGGAGTTTGGAGTGATTAAAGAAACTTTTATACCGTTAATTGCATCGACGAGTTATTAGTACGTCGGTTGATAGCGTGATAAGACTTTTACTTTGTCGAGTGAACCTGGGACCTTGAACTTAGACCAACCGTCCTTAAGTTGTGCAGCGTGTCACTTGTTATAATGTCGATTAACGTTGATTTGGTTGAATTGAAATTAATTAAATGTACAATAAAGCTGATAAATTAACATAGTGAAAATAGAACCAGAAGCTTGCAATGGTGAACGCCCCCCTGGAAGGATCTCACATTTGGAGAGAAGCAGCGCCTTTGGATCGGCAGTCCTGGATCAGCGGGGCTGTCAGGTTACACAGTGTACACACATACTACACACTACTTACATGTACATCACTTCCCACCTGACTGGTACATCGTGGTCAACCCTACCTCCGCCAATCGGTAAGTGGTACTTGCTTCTTTGTCAGCCATTTTTTGGAATCGTTATCCATAGGCCATTTTGGGCTCTGCCCTTGGTTGGTCGTCGAGGGGATCGCTCGATCCCTCTTCGATCCTTGTTTGGGCAACTAAGGGCGTGTACACTCTGTCTACGTTGGCTGGTTTTCTAACATAGTAAGGCAGGATCTGTATTTTAAAGATGGTCGCACTGTCGACGTTGGTAATGTTGTTGAATTTTGTATTCATAATAGGGATGCTCGATGTTGCAGAAACATCGATGATGACATCGATGTTGATATCGATAGTTTATCATCGATGTTCGATGTTTATCCTACTTAAAACATCGATGTTGGCCATTATCGATGTTATTGCATATGTACCTAATTAGTAGGTTAAAATTAGATGAACATAAAATTAATAGTGTAGTTTATAGTTTATTATTAATGAAATGAAAGAAATTTATATAAAACATTTAGTGCTAAACGGTAATTTAAAAATGGGCAAAACTTAACAAATGTTAAGTTCATTTGTTATATTTTTTACCGATAATGCTTAATGTTATTATTTTGATCTTCATATGTTCCTATACAACCAAAAATCTACGAAAAAATTTACTATGAGTCTTAATTTACGATTTAGACGTAGGTTCTATATTAACCACTCCAATCGTGAAATAAAAAAAATGATTATAGAGGGCCAAACGTAACTACAAAAACAAAATATAAGACTTTTCTGTCACCTTTGATCACTATTTTTTCTCAGCCAGCCCAAACAGTAAGTATCCACGGCCGTTTATAAAATGCACTGTAAAATGCACTATGCAGTGAAATTTTCTATGCTCACTATCGCCCAGCTCAAAAAACAGCTAAATATAATTAAATTGTGTTTATTCATATTGTTTTAAAATTATGTGTGTATAGACAGCAAGAGAAAAAACATTATTTGTATATCAATTTATGTAGAATAGTTATTAGGCGACAATGATACCACAGAACAACAAAGCGAAAGCAGTGACAACTGTGACATTACGGTTCACACTTGAGAGGGAGTTTGACACAACATAATGATATTTTTCAGGTGATTGATGCCTTTAAGAATCCTAAATTATTCAAAACTTTAAACCTTTAATAGGAGATGAAATATTTAGTTTATATTAATTTCGCAATGTTCACAAGTTCTTATTAATCAATTATTGGCTAATTGACATGTGGTATCATCGATGTTACGATGTTTGGCATGTGGCAACATCGATGTTAAAACATCGATGTTTTAATTCCTAACATCGATGATCATCGAACATCGAACATACCTTTATGAAATTTATATAAAAAATTTCATGTAAATTTATAATGTATTGAAATTTGTTTGTTTAAAAACCTGAAATATAAAATATCGGTACATCGGTAAATATTGATATTGAATAATACAATAAGGACACGTCTATTTCTGTATGTAAAAGAACTGCATAATTTCTGCTTCTAAATATTTATGAATTAAATACGTGCTGTTTTGAAATGGATGAAGTATTAAACAAATTTGATAACGTTCTTAATTGCAAAGAATTACGAGATGATCAAAAACAAAACACTTATGAAAACTTGTATAAAAATTGGGGAAAATTGGGTAACCAAGAAATAAGGCGGAAAGAAATATTGGCTATTCAAAAAGGGTATTTTTTTGATTTAGTTTCTAGCAAATTAATTTTACAATTAATAAATATATCAATAATGACAGTAAATAAAAAGTGATAATTTTTGATTTTTATAACCTTTTTACAGCAACAGAAATAATGAACTGGACAGTGTTAGAGGTCTTCTAGAACTTGTAGGTGGTGTAAAAGAGGATCACATTTTTAAAAGCCAAAGAGTTAGTTTACCAACTGAAAATGATTTATCTTTTAACTTTCTTTGTATTCCAAAGAAACCCTTGTTAAATAAAAACACATAATGTGATAATATTATTTCAGGTTGCATATAGGCCAAATATATATGTGGCTGGGTTTCATAAAACATCCCCTGTTTACAATAATGTTCTTATGTTGTCGGAATGGTTAATAGAAAAGCCAGAGGATTTTAATGAGAATTGGTATGTAGTACCATGTCCCACAGGTGTCAGAGTACTTGTTGTTGCTGATAATGTAAGTAAAAACTTTTGATAGTTAACATTCCTTAATGTATAATTTTTTTTGTAAAATTGGTGTGACAAATGAACACACAGATCACCTGATGGTGAGTGGATGCTGTGGCCCATAGACAATACATTTGCATTTTGATAAAGAATCGAATGCCTTGTTTCTAGTATAAAGGACTCTGGCTCTATACACTCACCATACAAAACGGCAGAATAAAGCTGCTATTTTACACTGGTATTCTGTAAGAGTGTGGTCCTACCCTGGTCAAGCCGACCCATTTGTGCTATATCTGTAATCTAGCTGTAGCATGGCTCTACCATGTAAATGTTGTATATAATGTATATGTTACTGCTAATGTGAGTGTGGTGTAAATAATAAACCTAAGATCAGCCAGCTTAATTATAGGATCAGATATATAAAAAAATTATATAGAAGTGTTTGTCCTACTCTGACCCTAGATATACACTACTTGGTTAACTTAATTGTATTAGATTCATTCATAGCTAAAACTAGATGTTACTGTATGCTAGTAGGTTAACACCCTTGAGTCATCCCTGCTGCAGGTGACATCCCTTCCCACTTCCACCCCTCACAACCCTTAACCTCTTATCAAAACTACTTATTTTGTTTCTAAAGTTTAGTTCTAAAAATTCGTTTTTAGTACAAAATTTTCAAAAATGCATATTGAAAGTTATAAGTTTCCATAGGAGAAGTGCCGGGGAAGTGATTGAGGACAAACAGGATACTTAAGCAATACCCCTTAAAGATTTTTAGTTAGTTTTTGTACCTACATCGTCATCTGTGTGAAATATATTTCAATAATTTAACTTACATTTCTGAAAAACATATTTGAAAGGGTATGTGAAGTTTGTCAATACACTAAAATTTGGCATGCATTGGCTGAAATGCATGGGCTAAATATCATTCAGGCTGCTAGTTGAATGGCGCTGTTTCACCCTATCATACGAATGGCCTAAGCATTAGCCAGCCAGTTTATTAAATGTTGTAACAAAACTAAAATGTTAGGCTGTTAACTGAAAGGCTGATTAAGCTAGTTGGCTGCGATATATGTATTGTTATCTTTATTAGTTTTTATAATTTTTTTAATTATTATTTTTATTTTTAAAACTATTTTCGTTTTCTTACTTGTTCTGCCAGAACTCAGCAGTGGATTCATCTTGGTGGCAGAAATTAAAAAGAGGGTGGTGCCAAGCTACCAATCCAGAATGACTCCTATGGAGAAAAGGAAACTGACCACCCACCCTTTCCACCACCTAAAAACCAAACCTTAGTAGCCTTAACATTGCCATTTCGAAAATGCGCAAATTTTTTTAAATGGAATCTTTTACATCCCTAACAGACTTTTAATGTCTTTTCAGGGAATAACAAAATTCTTTACAAAGAATGGACGTTTTTTAATGGAATGTCGCACTGCATTGCCTGGAGGCAATCCGACGAACATAAATCAACGCAGAGGAAGTTTCTGCGTATTGGATGGATTTTATGTAGAAAAAAATAATACTATGTATGTTTTGGATCTTCTCGCATGGAACAGTCAACCTATGACAGATGGAGAGGTAAGAAAAACATATATGTATTTAAGAGTATGGCAGCTCGTCGGCTTGACTGGGGTAGTACCTCACTCTCATAGAATACCAGCATATAATAGTAGCTTAATGCTGCTGTGTTTCTTACGGTAAGTGTAGAGAACTGGAGACCCTTTTTACTGGAAACAAGGCATTCCATCTTAGTCCTCACGGGTGACAATGCGTCTGCATTTTGATTCGTAATGGAGGATAGATGTTGATGTCTATGGGCCACAACAACCACTTACTATCAGGTGGACTGTGTGCTCATTTGTCACCCTATCCTATATAAAAAAGAACGGGATTATAGTGCACAAGTGTATGTGCAAACACAGGTGCATTCTCTATTTCCTCATTCTCCCAGTCCAATGGGATGACAATCCGACACAACCTGAGAGAGATCAGGAGCAGGACCAATGGCTTTACGTTCTCCCCAGGCCTGGGTGTGAAACACCACTAAATCATGATATTAAGCTGCTATTGAGAAATTCTCGACAAAACTTGGAAAACCAAGAAACTGATTATTTCCCGACTCCAGGCTTTAGAACCCAAGACCCCATAATCAGTAGTCGTGCTCACGGCCACTAGACCAACGACGCAGTTGGATGAATAAGTGGCTAGTGCCTGCACCATGAGACCTAAAATCAGGCACAGAGTGGGAACAAAGGTCAGATTTTATTACTGTCAATCTTGCAGACTCACGAAACTGGCTAGGCTACAGGTATCTTAGCGACATTGAAAGGAATGCTGGTCAATGTATCGACGCGATGTGTTCACAGTTCATTCTCGCTCCGATCTCGGTCTGATTTATTACATTATTGGAATGGGATTCGAGCGAAACTTGGCTGTTACGGATAGTAGTAAAATATTATCAAATAAAAATATGCACACACATATTTTTATTTGATAATATTTTATCAGACCGAGATCGGACCGAGAACGAACTGTAAACGGCATTATAATTAAGATAGGCTCTTAATATAACAACGTCGATATCCGATTCTGATTCTGATTCTAAAGAGAGTTTATATAACAAGGGGAGAAATTAAAAGTTCTATACAACTGCCTTCAATGTAAATTAAATGAGAATATCATCAATGTAGTTAAGTCAATTGAATATGCATTAATAAGGATAACTTAAAAACTACTAGTCATATCTTGAAATTTATATGGAACAAATGAGAAGCACCAGCTTTCAAATAATGTTCTAAAGTTCATAAAAAAGTCGAATTGAGTACCTCTTTTTTAAGTCAGTTAAAAATATTGTTACCATTTATATTCATTTATTTCTATGTGTGAGTTAAATAAAACAGAACAAATATGAGTGTGTATTTACAAATGAAGTAAAGTAGTTATTGCATTATAAAGTCTAAAGTTTTTTGAGTGCAGTCACTGCGCTGATTGATTATGTTGCATTTCCATGCTCATAGTGATTATATTATGAGAACTACCTCAATATTAAGACTGCTATAGTTTGTAAGTTTGTATAAAAATACAACATTTTGTGCTATGTTGCATAAGCTTTATGCATAAGTTGATTTAGTGTTTATATTTTTTGGGAATCCTATAATTGAAGTGTGAAGTTTAAAAAAAATATAAATAATTAATATTTACTAAACCCTTAGTAAATTCACGGGCTAAGTCGTGATTTTCACGGCATGCGACCAATCAGGCTTCATTCCTGACGGCGTCAATGAAATTGTTAATTGCAGTTTTAACGCTTTCGCTGTGCCATGACCCACATATGGGTCATTGCTATTGTGTCTGCAAATCGAACAATGAAAGTGTTAAGGGTATATTTACGAGTAATGCGTCTGTTGTGAGGCAACTTACTTGTCTGAGGAATAAAATAATTTGAAGACATGCAAAGACCTACCGATACTCACTCGAGCGAGCAAGGCAAACTAAACACTCCATGATCTCCTCAGATATTAGAGAATGCTTGTGGCCTTGTGTATTAGAGAATGTGTGTAGTGGTACTATAATAAGCTGCAACTATACTTTTTTTTAAATAGGCTAAAATTCCTTAAATGACTGGCATAATATACTATCAGAAAAAACAAGCAGAGTAGATTATAATTTGTGTAATAGCATTGTAGTTTTTTCGATTTTCTAATGCCGGACATTTTATATTGAAATGTGAAAATTAATATCATTCCCTCATTATTTTTGAGTTTTAATAAATTATTTTCAGACAGAATTTAGGCAATACTGGTTAAAAACACAGCTTCAGGAACTTGGGGATTTATATAAAGTCAGTAAGAAGAACAAAGTTATATTTCAATTGCTGCCTATGGTGTCATGCTCAACAGAATCTTTTAATAAGTAAGTGTATGATAAAATGCAACCATTTAGATACTAAGGCAGAACATACTCATATTTCTCTTTGTGCCAACCATGTATATGTTAGATTTATTCATATGTAGAGTCACAGAAAAAGGCTCTAGAATATAGTCCAGTGAAATAAGGTCTGAACAAAATTTTGACATTCAACATTGAATTTTTGAAGTAATCTAGTTTTAATGGTACAAAACCAATGTGTAAAGGTTTTCGTGTCTGCAACCCCCGGAAAGGGTTAAAAAAATTGTCAATTATTTTTTCGCAATTACTCGAAAGCGATAAAAATTAGACAAAAAATTGTAATAAAAATGTGCAAAGCTTAAAATTTTACAGATAACAGGTTTTATGATTTTACTCTGGTCAAAATTAACCGAGTTAGGGAGGTTTTCAGTTTAAGGTAAGGTATTGTTCTTAGATTGTTGAATTTGTTTTGTTTTGTTTTATAATATGAAAAGTAACTTTATATGAAGATGAAGAATTTTATTTTATAATATGAAAAGTAACTTAGTATTATTACTGATGTATTTGATTAATTTTAGTAAAATAAATAAAAAGCAGATGTGTTATCACTTCTGAGGATTAAGATGGAATGCCTCGTTTCCAGTAAAAAGGGTCAATCTAAGTGTCAATGGGTCACAGCATTCATTTACCATCAGATGGACTATGAACTCGCTTGTTACATTTTCTTACATAAAAATCTTTATATGTTATGACATAATTATACTAATATTTTTTACTTGCAGTTTTATGATGAAGTATCCACAATTTGAATCAAATTTCCCGCCTTTGGATGGTTTGCTTTTCTATCACAAAATGGCTCACTATGTTGCTGGAGAGACTCCATTAGTAGGTTGGCTTTTTCCTTATATGGTGAAGGAAGTTTTAGGATCTAGTAAGTATCTTAATTTTTTAAATTAAGTTATACTATTTATTACAGTTGTGGAATAAACTTAGTTTGTAAGTTTGTCGAACTATTCATGGAAAACGACATGGATTATGTAATTGGAAATTTAAAACTAGATAACTGAAATATTCCTTACGAATTGTTAAAACAAACATTTCTATATATTATGTAGTAATTGTATGAGAAAATAAGATAATACTTCTGGGCATTTCTACAGTGGGGGGGGGGGGGGGGTAAAGTCCTAATAGTCAGACTTGTTGCCATAATGAGAGCATATCTGGCTCTTAAATATGTTCCTAGGGGATGGAGGGAAGTGAAAGTCACGTTCATACCCAAACCAGTTAAGAACGACTATACATACCCTAAATCCTACAGACCCATTAGCCTCACATCCTTTCTCCTAAAGACGATGGAGAGGATATGTGAACGGGAGTTGAGAGGGTCGGCGCTAATTAACTTACCTCTACACGAAAAACAACACGCCTATAGCTTAGGTAAATCAACAGAATCGGCACTTCACCAGGTAATAACAAAGATTGAAGAGGCCATCCAAAACAAAGCAATATGTCTAGGCTCCTTCATAGACATAGAAGGTGCTTTTGACAGAACAAATTTCTCCAGCATAAAAGGTGCCCTAAGTAGACATAATGTTAACAATAAAGATTGCTGGTGAATCTCAGACAATTCAGATCATGAAAGGATGCCCGCAGGGTGGGGTTCTTTCACCTCTCCTGTGGAATATGGGCATTAATGAACTCAGCAAATTAAACGCTAACCATTTCTATACAGTCGGTTATGCAGATGATCTGACAATACTGGTCTGTGGTAAGACAGCAAGCATTGTGTGCGACTTGACACAAGCGGCTCTCCGTATTGTGGTGAGATGGTGCAGGGAATATGACCTAACCGTTAATCCAAATAAAACACTTATAGTAATGTTCACACAAAAACGAATGCTGAATAACTATCATCTTCCAAGTCTTTTCAGCAAAAAACTTCAACTTTCTTCCGAGGTAAAATACCTAGACCGGACAGTAAAATTAACTGGAACAAACACATAGAAAACAAAATCAGCAAAGCTAGTTTAACTTTCTGGCAATGCAGAAACATGATTGGCAAATGATAGGGTTTAACGCCAAAAATTATACTGTGGCTGTACAAAACTGTAATTCGGCCCATGATCACATACGGCTCTCTGGTATGGTGGACCAAAACCAATGAAGTCACCACTATACAAAAGCTTCAGCATTACCAGAGATTAGCTTGTATGGCTGCCACAGGCTGCATAAGGACTACACCAACAGCAGCTTTGGAGGCTATGCTGGAGCTAACACCGCTTTATCTACATATACAACAAGAAGCAACTTTAGCTGCCATTAGACTCAAAACCCTAGATCTTTTAAGTAAGAGTAGAGTCCCCCATACAGATATAATCGGTAGAATTTACTCAAAAATTCCTATCTTACAAGCCAAGTATGATAGGATCCCAAAACAATTTGTATTTGATAAGAAGTACAGGATACAATTGAAGGAAACTGACCATCTGGAAGGATTGGGTCCAAGAGAGCTCAAACTTTTCACGGATGGCTCTAAGACAAATAAAGGTGTGGGGTCTGGGGCTTTCTCTGAAGACCTTAATATACAATGCACACCCGTACCACAACACAGTCTTCCAGGCTGAATGCATGGGTATCATCCAAGCGGCCATAGCAATAGATGCTAGGAGGGTGAAAGACTTCTCCATCAGAATACTGACCGACAGTATGGCGGTAATACAAGCTCTGAGTTGCAATGTGACGAACTCGGGACTGATATACGATTGCCATCAACGATTGAATGAGGTATGTAAGCACAACAATGTGACTCTGCAATGGATCAAGGGACACAGTGGATCTAGAGGCAACGATGCAGCAGATGAACTGGCCACAAGGGGATCGGCCCTGGCAACTATAGGGCCGGAACCAATAATACCAATCCCCTTTGGCTACGTTCGTTCACTGGTACGTAGATACTTTAATAATTTACAGCTCAGCTTTGGAAAAATTTTGTAGACTGTAGACAAGCTAGGGAGGCCCTACCTGAAATAAACAGTCCTCTAACCAAGGTTCTAATGAGACTGACAAGCCACAGATCAGGATAGTAACAAGTGCTATCACAGGACATGGCTCTTTTAACAAACATTTGTTCACCATAGGTGTTACTGATAGCCCCCTGTGCAGGGCATGCATGGGAGAGGAAGAAACGGCGGCTCACGTGTTGCTGACATGTCCAGAAGTCGCTTCATACACGGCTAAACATCTCGGCACGCCGGGATCGCTCCCCGAAGTTGCTTGCAACATCAAGGGACTTCTTCGGGGAGATATCATGGCTTGGATAACCATAGTATTCCTGCCCACACGCAAAATACGCGCTTAGACGTGGAGTTGCGGAAAACAGCCCGTCGTAAACTAAACTAAACTAAACTAATGTAATACGGCATAGTTTTTATAGTCAACTTAGCTGTCTCAGCAGATGCTGTTGTGCTCTTTATGGTTTTTAACCTATGTTCACTCAGTAAATTTTTAACTGTAAAAATAAAACATTTATTAACAACAGTATGACAGTATAACCACTATGATCTCAAACAGTCAAGCTGTTCAGAATTTACATAAAAACTAAAAGACGCACCTACAATGATATAAAATATCTATATAGAATATCTTAATTGTATATTTTTAAATAATAATATGATACTACTAAAAGTAGCAAATTCATGTATATGTAAGTATGTAAAGTTGTTACAAAATATTAAATAATCATGATGCGTAAAACCCTCGAACTAGATGATACACGTGCAAGTCATTAGAAAATTGTTCGAACAATTTCCTAATTTAAAATACGTTTATTTTATCTATTACACAAAAGAGACCCAGACCCAGAGACAAGGGTGGTCATAACTGCGAATCCTCTCTATTATCGTAGAGGCTCGTGTTCAATAGTGAACTGATCACTATATTGTATAAAGAAACAGATATACATAATATTATATATATACATATATAAACACACACCTGTCAGTAGCCTATAGGCAGAAACTACGGACTCCATTTGGCACGATCCTGACACACCTCTCTCGCCTCCTTGACGTATACCTTTACGCATACATGCTCATCTGTTAAGGGTACTTTTAATTTGGCCCATCTTGAATATATCTCCAATTTTGTCGATAAACTTCCGTTTAGGATGTACTTTGGCGACTCTGTTATTCGCTTCTGCAACATAAATTTAACAATATACACAATATTAAATAATATTAATTGATTTTCAGATGTAACAGTAAATTCCATATATGAATTACAAACACCGAGTGATTACGTGACGCAAGCTGAGTTCATACAAAAGTTTACAGCTAAGAATGCTAAGAGGCAAAACAGAAGCAGACGCAGTTCGAGTAACATCATGGAAACTGAAACTATTGGTTGTAAGGTAAACAATTTCACCATATTCTGTATAAAGAAACCAAAAATAATATTTATCGCCTTTAACGAAAAAAAAAAATAAAAGGTCAAAAAAAAGAGAAATAAAAAAAAAAAAAAACCAAAAAAAAAAAAAACACAGTCCCAAAAACCTCTTTTTTTTTTTTTTTATTTTTTTTTTTTTTTATTTCTTTTTTATTTTTTGGTTTTTTTTTTTTTTTTTTTTTTTTTTTCCCATATCATATAAGTCCCATTGCTGAGCACAGGTCTCCTCTCATTTTAGAAAGAGTTTTAGGGCAAGGAAGTGTCCACTGCACTGACACATTGCATGTTGGCGGACTTCACATATTTTTAATTTTTTATTCATTTCATGTGTCACGCACATACTCACCCTACACACTTGTTGCCTACCTCACTAGCACGAGGCTGCAACTTCCGAACTTTTTCGAGAATTTCCTCATCGGTTGTCGGTTAAAAATTATGTGACAGTTTTTACGGTTTTGAAATTATCGGATAGTCCCAAAAAATTGGTTTCACTTATACACAAGGAAAACAAATGTTATACGTTCTTTTAAAGTTTAAAAAGCTGAAAACAAATTAAAAGGTTAGTAAGGTTTGCATGACTGTTCCCATATGAAAATGTATGTAGTGCTTTAGGTAAGATTTTTACTAAGTTCTGATTGATAAAATTAGACTGTTTTGTCAAACTAACAGTCACTAAATCTTGACACATATTTCAAAAATACAGGCGTTCTGGAGATATTCTGTGATATATAATCTTCAGGCCAGAATCCTCTTTAAGACATGAATAACTTCAGTTCCGTTGGAAAATGTATTAATATATCCCTAAATCTTAAAGTAGAATCACACCTCAGATGCAGACGATAATGGTGTTTTCGAGGGAAATCCTCTCAAAAACGACTATATGTCCTAAAGTATTTAGTCAGTAATTTCTTTCCTCACTTCACTGATTGTCACTAATTCCTCACAAAATCTTGGCACAATAAAATTTAGGAAATCTATGGGAAGGATTCTCCAGCTTGAAAAACTCAAAAATAATCTATTGAATGAAACCACTATATCCAAAGTTTCCAGTACTTTGCAGCACCCATAGGAAGATTGAGGTGTTTGACGACCAATTGTCATTATTCCACAACTATCTACAGTTTAAAATCATTAATATTTGGGTTATAAATCTTCTTCGCAAGGTTGAAGTATGTTTTAATGGAAGTTCTTCAAGATGTAGCCATGTTGTCTGTGATACCTCTGTCATATTATGGTAGTACGGTAGACATTCGATCGACTGTGGTCAATTTCATTCTATCACTGTGACTTGTGCGCGGGATCGAAAGTTTACTGTCGTGCAAAACTTGATTGACGTGCTGGAGTGTGGCGGCCATGTTATTACTGTCACAGATTCCTCCCACTCTCTTGAACAAATATGTTTTTTTATAGAAGAGAGCGCAAACGGAGCATGCGGCTCACCTGATGGTAAGTGACTACCGCCGCCCATGAATAACCGCAATACCAGAGGAATCGCAGGTGCAGGTGCGTGCCGGCCTTTTAGAAAGGAGTACGCTCTTTTCTTGAAAGTCCCTAAGTCGTATCGGTCCGGAAAAATCGCCGGTGGTAAACAATTCCACAGAGAAGTTGTACGAGGAAGAAAACGCCTAGTAAATCGCAGTGGTAAACCGCCAAGCATCCAGATGGTGTTGATGGTATCGTGAATTTTGATGCGATGTGCGTTCATGAAATTTGGCAGCAGGAATTTATCCGAACAATTCCTCAGAACACTCCCCGTGGTAGATGCGATAGAAAATGCAAAGGGGTGCAACATCCCTATGCAGCGTCAGTGAATCGAGTCGACTAGAAAGAACTCAGTCGTCAAAGATTGGAACCGCCCTGCACTGGATGCGGTCAAGTGGAAGGAGCTAGCGCTGGGGTGCCCCACGAGTTAAAGATAAAAGGCGACAAACGAACACATAGTTCACTTGAAGATAGTGGGTGCTGTAGTTCATATATAAAATAATCAAAATGCTGATGCATTGTTACCCTAAAAACTAAGATGGAAGGATCAATCACTGGGTGTATTCCATAATGAAAATATTATTTTTGTAACGAATTTGATAAAAATAGTAAAGAGAACACGCCACCCTATGGTGAGATTACACCAGTTAAAAGTATCATTGGTGCGGATACAATGTGTGCGACCCCGAAGATACACGTCACACACGACAACGACGTTTATATCTACTTCTTGTTTATCCATACGCGGTCATAAGCTCTTCTAATTCAATCGGAATCCAGGGCGCAGAACAATGTTTTATTTTATATGTTGAAGTGGTACATGGAAATCATAGAAGCTAAAAATAACGTAGGGTCATTCCATGTGAATTCAACACAATTTTGGGAGATTTTCAGAATTGATGTCTCAGATTTTCATGATATTTTTAATGCAGTAATACATAGACTTATGAAAAAATACCAAATTTCAGTTACGTAGTACAATTATTTTTGAAGTTATTAATTTTTAAAGATTTAAAATTTTTATGAAAAATTTTCATGCTGTGGCACCTTTGGATGCATATAGACTGACAACCAATGATGATATAAACCTGGGACTGGTCTCATTTTAAAGCTGTTGAATGGGGCTTCAATATGATATGCCACAAGATAGCGCGAAAATTAAAAAAAAATGTTTTTTTTTTTAAAATCAAATTTTAAAAATTAAATTTTTTAAAAAGTGGCAATTTTAAAAATTTCAAAAAATTATCAAATATACTTTATAATGTCTTAAGGCCCTGTGCGCGAAATAACTCATTTCGGACAAATCTGATCACTGTTTGTGTGAACAGGAAAACGAATTTTAACTTTTTTATTTTTATTATAATAGTCTAGTTCTTAATCTAATATCTGGCTTGAAGAGATGTATCATATTATCTATATAATAATGGCAAATCACCAATATTCACAACCCTTTTTCCGAAAAGTAACGATCAAGTAATATTTGTCTTCGTTTTACAACGAAACTACAAAATATTTCAAACATTAAAAAATATAAATAACATAAGTATACGGTCTACTTGTTTGTAGCCAGATCAGTTTTTTTTAATTTCTATCCAAATATAGCAGAAAAAAATTGTTGAATAAACGTAATTTCCAGAAAACTTCGTTCGAAATAAGTTTTTTTTTCTATTACATAGAAACATTTTAAATTAATTTAAAAAATTACACATTAATCTTAAGATAACCCTTTATTGGAAACTAAATTTTATTTCATTAATAAATAATAATTTCGTTTATTACTAAATGGCAAAGTGAACTATATTATCGACCGCGCAAAATCGATCAGATCAGTGACGACCGGGCCTTACCAGAGCAGAGTTCCCGTATTTTACGTAAACATTTCCAGAAATTGTACGCCGACCACCAAATTTTGATCAGGGTAAGTATTTTTTTTGGATAGTTTCTTTATTAAGAATAATAATATGTTGCACGCCTAGTCTTTATATAAAAAATTCAGGTGTGCGTGTTCGTAATTCTTGTTATCCTAAACGGCTATACCCGGGTTGTTCTTAGTATCTAATAGTTAGACCCGTCTGCTGTCTCAGTACGTATGTTATGTTCATTGATATTTTATTTTTGATTATTTTTTTTTAAAGATTAGTACCCATTTCAGATACCATTCATAAAATACGATTTTGTCTACTGTTGCATTTCATTATGTCCGCATGAAATAATGCAAATATACCACCCGCGGCTGCATCGAATTGGGTCAAAATTAAGATACCTAAATTGTGATCTATGGCAGGGTGACGAACCTATAAAGATCAACGTGCCATTCTTTGTAAATAAATGTTTAAAGCGGCCATGTGCCATCCAATAATAATTTTTTATTTTAACCGATATTGGACATAAATTTAAACTAAATAGGCCGAATGTTTTATCGAAAATACAAGTATCCTTTAGCATGTTTAGCTTATTTTTGCCAAAATGTGTACTTTGTATCCCTCATTGATAAAAATAAATTCAAGACATTGAGTAAATATTATAAAAGAAACGAGTATTATCAATTTTAAAATCAAAGTATTTACTTGACGTGTACGTCACGCACTCGTGCTCTGTATTTTATTTATCCCTTTAACATTCCGTTTCTCATATACGGCCTAATATTTAAATTTAAATGTTTTGCATTTACAAAAACTTTGTTTAATGAAATCACGATGTTTGATTTTCGGGCAAATACCAATAAGACATGTTAAATTTGTCTGTACTCTCTAGCAGACATTAATGACATCGCAGAACGAAAACATTGAATTACTTAAATATATATGCATAGTGTATTTGTCTAACACATTTCTTTTTTATTTTCATTTTATGTTGATTGTAATAAATATACTAAACTATTATACAAAAACATCCCAGACTTTTATTTCTAAACCGTACACAGACAATCCTAAAATAAGTATCCTAAAATAATTATCAACTAAAGGATCAAAATTGTTTAAGCGAGCACTGCGCTCGGTCTTTAGCCGTGTGTGCGTAAACGATGCACACAAAGATAGCACTGCAATGAATTTGCCTAAACTCTATCGAATAAATTTTCTGCATGGCCTCTTAATACATACAGCAAAATTCTATCATGGGATATGAATGGGATCAAGAGATACAGGGCTTCAAAAATACATGGTTGTTAAAAATACCAGAATTAGTATTGTTTCAGAAAAATTTGAATAGTTCATTGAATGAAACAAGCAGTGGGTATTACTTTAACATTTTTATAATACAGAAAGGTCACATGGACATCAATATTATGGGTAAAGTTAAGGGTTAAAAAATTAATTAAATCGAGTAAAACAAATTAATTAATTAAATTTAAGAGTTAAAAATTATTATATAGTCCACCTCGGTCTTTCAATATATAAAAATATAATAAACAAATCAATATAAAAAATTAATTAATACGACATTGCAATTATTGGAAGATATCCACACATTTGTTCACTTCACTGTCTGGTACACTATATGTTCGGCCAGTCTGTGTGACGGGGTTCACTTTGCATATCACATCTGAAAAAGGAATCCACAGTGTCCGCGCCCGCCTTGTGAAAGAGGATTTTCACCTGAGAGAAATCCCCTTTTTATTTGAGTAAAAGGGGATTTCCCTCTACTTGTAGACCAATCAGCTTCAGTTTTCTTTTAAAGAGAGGTTTCCAAACATGGTACTATTAAGTCATCATTGTATTTTATTAATTTAATAGTGGCCTGCACTGCATAGTAAAATTTATAAATAAAAATAAAATTTTATTAATTTGGCACACACATACACAGTACAGTACATTATTTATAAAACATATGTATTTCTGAAGCTCTGTATCTCTTGATTCCGTTGAGATCCCATGATAGAATTTTGCTGTATGTATTAAGACATTATAAACTATATTTGATAAGTTATAAAGATAATATATAAGATAAGTTATAATTTTTTTTAAATAGCCACTTTAAAAAAAAATAAGTTTAAAAATTTAATTTTAAAATTTCCATTTTTTTTAAATTGTAACACTATCTTGTGCTCACATCATATTAAAACACCATTCAACAGCTTTAAAATGAGACCACTCCCAGGTTTATATCATCATTGGTTGTCAGTCTATAGGCATCCAAAGGTGCCAAAACATGAAATTTTTTCTTAAAAATTTAAATCTTTAAAAATTAATAACTTCAAAAATAATTGTGCTGCATAACTGATATTTGGTATTTTTTCGTAGGTCTATGATATATTGCTGCATAAATAAAATCAAGAAAATCTGAGACATCAAGTCTGAATCAGTGTGTTGATTTGACATGGAACCCCATATCGGTAATGATAATGACACAAATTTTAACATACTCGTATATCCTAGATCTATCCTAGACCGGATATATAAAAATTTGTTTGCACTTGTAATCTGCGCGAGTGAGATTTTCCCGGTCGATCCGAACCATTCGCCCTGCAATCATAATACGGTGCAGCGTGACTCTGCCACATAAAATATTGTTACGAGCTTGAGGTTCGTGACAATAAAAATTGCCGATAAAATTACCTAAATTAACACTTTAATTTACTTTACACAATTAAAGTTAAAACACTAATAATTTAAACACATTAATTCACTTAATTCCACTCCGAAGCTTCGCTTGTTTCGCCCAAATCAACACTGCCTCGATCGCATCTTGCAGCGCCTATATATTTGAATTAGCAAAGAAATATCCAGAATGTTCAAGTAAACACGCGGAAGGTATCGAGCGTTCGAGTTTCGACTAGGCGCTGTCAGTTGAGCGATTTGTGAAGTCATTTTCTCAATGCTCCCCTCGCTCTCGTTCCTGACACTAGATGGCGCTAGTTGACTTATTCATGCAACACTGCCCCCTCCTAAGACATGCTCGTCCCGAGCATTATCGGTCCCATAATAACGCGCCAAGCGATCCACATGGACGATCTTAGGAGTCCCTCTTGCGCCTTTCTGTATCCGGTAGGTCACATCGTTGATCCTGGTTACAATCCGGTACGGGCCGTCCCATTTAGCTTGAAGCTTAGGAGATTTCCCTTTGCTGCGGACTGGATTGTGCAACCACACAAGTGAACCTTCGTCGAACCCTTTGTTGTTCATTTTGCGGTCATACCGGGTTTTCATCTTTTCAGACATTTGCTGGCCCGATTGTCTGACGTGCTCATAAACGTCATTCATTTTTTTCCGCAAGTCATTTGCATAATCGGTTATACTGCGTGGAGCATCGGGTGGTATCCCGGTGATCAGGTCTGCAGGCAGCCGTAATTCTCTTCCAAAGTTTGCGAAAGCTGGTGTCACTGCTGTACTTTCGTGAACAGAACTCCGATATGACAACAAAAACGGTTGTATGTGCTTGTCCCAATCTCGTTGCCGATTGTCTACAACTTTTGCTAGGTACCTCTCCAATGTCTGATTAAATCGTTCCACCATTCCATCAGATTGCGGGTGATAAGAAGTCGTTCTTGTTTTATGAGTACCCATAACTCGGCAAGTTTCCTGGAATATTTGAGACTCAAAATTCCTTCCTTGATCGCTGTGAATCTCTAAAGGTACTCCAAAACGACAGAAGACTTCATGAACTAGTTTATCTGCAACTGTTGAAGCTTCTTGATTTGGAATGGCGAAGACTTCTGGCCACTTAGTGAAGTAATCCATCACAACCATGAAATACTTGTTACCGCTTTCACTCTCCGGAAACGGCCCCGCCACGTCAATGGCTATTCTCTCCCATGGTGCACCAACATTGTACAACTTCAATGCACCTCTACTACGAGTCTGAGGTCCCTTTACAGCCGCACAACTTGTACATTTGCGACACCAGTCCTCGACATCGTTTCGACAGTGGACCCAGTAAAACCGTTCTCGGATCTTCAGTAGAGTTCGTTTAACTCCCAGATGGCCTCCTGAACAATCATTATGGTACAGCTGTAGAACATCCGGTACTTTAACTTTAGGGACAACCATTTGCAAATGACAGCTGTCTCCCCGAACGTTTTCCCATTTACGACACAGAACTCCATCCTGAAGCAGCAAGCTGTCCCACTGGGCCCAATAGCTTTTAGTGGTCGAACTCATCGCTGAGACGTCACTCCACTTGGGCTTGGGAGCACTGGCCTTTATCCATTCCAGAATCGGCTTGATGTCCGGATCTTCCTGCTGTGCATGTAGTAAGCTGTCCTTCCACTCGTTGCTGAGGTGGTCCGTCCTGAGCATCCTCACGGATACCACCTCCTTACTCTCTTGCCTACTACAATGGTTGCAATCTTCAGGACAAGGTCTTCTTGACAATGCATCTGCGTTGCCGTGAGATTTCCCGCTGCAGTGTCTGACAGTAAAGTCGTATTCCTGCTGCTGCTGGGCGGTGCTGTTAGCCGCACTTCCTTTCTGAGACCGTTCACCTTCCCTTCCTAGGGTGTGCTTAGGGCAGCTGGACCGAAGATGGCCCCTTTCCCCACAGCCATAGCACCTAGGGCTGTATCTTTTATTGTGGTCGCGAACCGTAACTGCTGTAACCTCCCTAGCGTGAGGTGAACGATGATCCTGTCGCCGCCAGGCAGTGCCGTTAGCTGCACTACCCTCTCGAGATCGATCAACTCTCCTTTCCACGGTTCGTTTAGGGCAGCTGGATCGAAGATGGCCCTTTTCCCCACAGCCATAGCACCTTGGGCTGTATCCTTTGTTGCGGTCGCGAACTGTAGCTGCTGCAACCTCCCTGACGCGATGGGAACGATGATCCTGCCGCACGGCTTCCACTTCCAGTGCATGGGCCAAGGCGTCCTTAAGCGTCTCGTGGTGCCCGAGCCTCACAGCAGCTCTGACTTCCAGGTCGCGGATGCCGTCGATGAATGTCTGCACCAGGTTCCCTTCAATGAGCGCAGGTACAGACCGGTATGCTTTTCGAACCATCTTCTCCACCTCAAGGGCCCACTGCTGCAGGTTCTCGTTGCTGCGCTGCACGCGATCTTTAAGCTGCGCGCGAAAGACGTGTTCCAGATGAGCGTCGCCATATCTCGCTTCCAAGGCCTCAAGAAGCTGCTCATAGGTCACTTTCTTACCGAGAGCTTCCAACACAGTTAAGGCTTGGTCACGCAGGCCTAGGGTGAGTGCAGTCATGGCTTGGCTTTTATTCCAGCCGTTCGCCTCCATGACGGCCTCGAACTGGATTTTGTAGGCCGACCAGGAAGAGGTCCCGTCGAACGGCGGCACTTTGAATCCACGTAGCGAAGGTGCTGCAGCTACTACGGGAGCTGTAGTTCCATCCCCAATTTTGAGGTCGTTTAGTGATTTCTTCATGTCAGCCACTACGTTGTCAACCCGATTGTTTACTTGGTCGATTCGGGTTTCAGCTTTCTCGATTCGGTTTTCAGCTTTCACGATTTGGGTTTCGGCTTCCGACAGGCGGTTGTCATGCTGAGCAACCCTATCCTTCACCTCCTTTATCTCCTTCCCGAAGGTAGCGTGAAGGTCCTTCATGAGGAGCATCTGCTCTTCCAACCGACGGGCCTGTTCCTCCTGTCCGTCCCGCAGCTGCTCTTCCAATCGGCGTGCCTGTTCCGCCTGCTGGCGAGCCTGTTCCTCCTGCTGCTCTTTCAACAGACGGGCCTGTCCGCCTGCTGCTCTTTCAACAGCCGGGCCTGTTCCGCCTGCTGGCGAGCCTGTTCCTCCTGCTGCTCTTTCAACAGACGGGCCTGTTCCTCTCGTCCGCGCTGCAGCTGCTCCTGTAGCATGGCCATCAGAGCACCTAAGTCAGGTGCTGCAGATGTAGGAGCTACTGACGGGCCCGCAGTCTCCGTGGCTAGCTGTTGGCCCTCCGACGTCTGCGGCGTTGCACCACCAAACCTCCTCTGGTCCGTCTCCTGCTGGCGTTGACTTCGGGTACGGACACCCTCCGTTTCCTCCTTAGGTAAAATCGGCATGATTTAATCCCACTTCTGACACCAATTGTTACGAGCTTGAGGTTCGTGACAATAAAAATTGCCGATAAAATTACCTAAATTAACACTTTAATTTACTTTACACAATTAAAGTTAAAACACTAATAATTTAAACACATTAATTCACTTAATTCCACTCCGAAGCTTCGCTTGTTTCGCCCAAATCAACACTGCCTCGATCGCATCTTGCAGCGCCTATATATTTGAATTAGCAAAGAAATATCCAGAATGTTCAAGTAAACACGCGGAAGGTATCGAGCGTTCGAGTTTCGACTAGGCGCTGTCAGTTGAGCGATTTGTGAAGTCATTTTCTCAATGCTCCCCTCGCTCTCGTTCCTGACACTAGATGGCGCTAGTTGACTTATTCATGCAACAATATGTTTCAGCAATGCAACAGCATTACCATCATATCTCACCTTATTGATGTTACAATTATTGGAAAACTACTACTAAGCTGTTTTCAGCGTGGTTCGAGAGTGTGCTTAGAAATTGCATTATTTAATTTCATCCTCTCCCTTCCGCCATCGGATCGTACCCTAGGCCAGACTATATCATTTCGTTTTTGATTTACCACGCAATCGAACCAAACGGTTAGCTTAATCGTTTGTCATGCGTATAGCAAAGAAGTGGAATAATTTACATACCATCATCTGTCTTTCCTTCCGATTACAATCTGGGTGTCTTTAAGACAAGTGTAAATAGGCTTTTGTTATGGCTAGTTTAGACGATGCGAGCTGCTGACTAGACAGTAGACAGCTACTCGGCTTGTCTACTCGTACGCCAGTAGCTCGGCTCGCCTTTGCTGTCTACACGACACTAGTAGCTGCTGTCCAGTCTTGCGAGTTGCCGCGATGTCGAGTGAACGTGTTATAAAAAAAGCACTGGCGAGCTACTGCCGAACGCTTTTAAACAATGCGAGCGACGGCCGAGCTGCTGTCATGTACGAGTTGCTGGCGGGTGAGCATGCGAGTGAAAACAAAAAATGTTGAAGTAACTCGGATGCGAGCTACTGTCCAACTCGCACGTGCGAGTTACTCGTAAGTGACGTCCAAACAGTGCGAGTTACTGCAGTGCAGCTACTCGGCAGGCTGACTCGTACGCTAGCTCGCACTGTGTAAACTAGCCATTAGGCTCAGTAAGTCACTGCGCTTTACTATGTTCGGCTGCATTACTACTTACCATCAGGTGGCATTAGTAGTCAAGTACTGGCTTAGAATCGTTAAAAAAATATAGTCATTACTTCTGTCTAGTTATGTGAATTGTGGAACTCTTTGGGCAGCCGTAAGTTCAGCAGCGGAATTGTTAAAGGCTGTAATGAATTGAAGAAAGAATGTAAATGAAAAGGCAGAAAGTATAGTTAAAGCACGAATGGGTCGGCTCGACCGGGGAAGGACCATGCTCTCACGGAATACCAGCGTAAAATAGTAGCTTAATGCTACGGTGTTTCGTATGGTGAGTGTAGAGAACCGGTGACCCTTTTTTAAAGGAAACGAGGCATTCCATCTTAGTCCTCAGGGGTGACAACGTATCTGCGTTTTGATTCTTAATCGAGGAAAATGTAGATGTCTAAGGGCCACAGCATCCACTTGCCATCAACTGTGTGTTCTTTTGTCACCCTTATTCTATAAAAAAATAATTGAAAAGGTATAAAATTACAAGATCACAATAAAACATGCTGTGAATTGTTGTTGGGCCGAACAATTTTTAATAGATTTTTAATAGATTTACTCGAACACTACACATTGAATAAACTATTTATACGGATTTTATAGCGTTTAATTAACTTATTTTTAATTCCATCTGCTTGGGATCCTATAATTAACGCAATTAAATCCAAACCCAAACATACCACTGCAAGACTTCAATATACTGTAAATTCGTTCTTTGTAGATCGGACCAAAAATTAAATCAAAAACTGAAGATAGCCGGGCTAACTTATGCTATTGGGACATTAAACATCTCAGTAACGTAACCGAAATGTCGGGAATTAAAAATAATTAAAAAATAAATTGATACGATAATCAAACTCGATAAAACACGTATAAATAGTTGTTTTATTCAATCACTAATAGAATTTAAAATCCTGAATTAACCGACAAAATTATTTAACACAAAGACGACACCTTATAAATAATAATAAATAACAATAACGTGTTTCTATTATTATGAACAAATGACGATAATACTTCGGTTGCTGTATTAATTATTATAATTTATTTTCTTTTATATGAAAAACTATTGTTTTCCACGTTTCAGGAGAAAGATCAGGCATCAGATTCGGCGCAGCAGCAAGAGAAAATTACGAGTTAAAATTGTAGGATTTTTACCTTTCCCTTCCCTTTCCATTTTATCTTCATGAAAAACGTTATAATTATTTGATTTTTGTATAGTTTTTTGATAACAAAATAAGTTTATGTTGTCAATAATTAATCAACTGTTTTTGAAAACTGTACGAATTAACATTTAATTGACTAATACAATACGATGGGTATTTGAAAATTTTAAGTGCGTTGTTTGTACATTTATTACTTTAGAGCAGGGGTGCCAAACTTCTATAGGTACATTTAAAATAAAATAAATCTCTATTTAGGAATTAAAAGATCAGCCAAAGTAACCGAAAAGACGTGCTATTTGAAACACGTATAGCGTAATCATTAATATCATTGAATTTAATGAACCATGTCGATTATTAGTAGTAATTTAAATTTCTAGGTCCATTCGCGTGCCGTTTGATGTTGATGAGGGCCGTATGTTTGGCATCACTGCTTCAGAGTATATTTGTATGCCTTAATTTTTAGATACTGTTGTCAAAAATATAATTAAATTGGTTATATAGTTTGATTTTATAATTTTATATGATTTTTAATTCTTTTTCTTCCTACTTATTGTAGCCACTTTTTGACTTTAATTATACGTGTACGATGTTGTTTTTGTATTGCGATTGATGTGATAAGCATTGAAGCTAAAATTGCTATGTAGATCCACGATGCATCATGACTGGCAAGGTGAGAAGTACATGGCCTAATAAGTAATGAATAATAAAACGCCGGGTCTCGAAAGTAGAAGTTTATTTGCGATAAACGTCTTGATTTAAAAAAAAATAATTTGACCTTTGAACTATTATTTTTTGTTATTTGTTGAGCTAGTTCCTAGCTTGTTTTAGTGATTTTATTGTAAATGCGGTAAACGTGTAACATTAAATATAAATATTAAACTTTTTAACGTTTTATTTTAATTTACTAACAACATCTTCCAAAAGTATTTGGCTGAATGATGGCGAACATAACAGCATGTTGAATTGCTGGTTATCGCTGGACTCTGAACGGCAGCCAGCATTCTGCCTGGATAATTGTAAGTTGGCGCCTTTCCTTGGAATCACCATCTGCAAACATAAAGTTTACCTTTTTACTGGTCTAACTCCTCACAAAGTTTTCCTTGACTTTCATCATAAATAAAAATTTCAATTACATTAACAATTTCATTGGTACCGACGGGGATTAAACTTAGTTTGCGCTAATTATTTATTTAAAAAGGTAAGTTTTAATTAAATTTTAAAGTAAAACTAGACATTGGCCTTTACAATAATGCATTAATTTGAAGAGTAACGGCTTGATTTTGACATTGGCCTTCACAACAATGCATTAATTTGAAGAGTAACCTGTTATGCATTACGCTAGGCAGGCAGGTAAAGGCAGGAATTTCATTCCTTGTTTAAAATAATAAAAAAAATTGGTAAATCCATATATGCATGCCTTAAGCGCTCATGTTATACGTCAATTTTTTTAAGTATTTTAAATACACACAAGTTTTCATTGAAAACCTTGTTACTATAATTTCTAATATTTTCTGATAATTTTATGTCAAACGATATTAAAAAAAGTTTTGAAAGTGCGTGACTCATAAGTCATAACGCTCATATGATCATGCTAACCTTCATGCATATGATCGTGAAAAAATGTAGAAAAAATTCTCAATCGACAATAGAAAATATTTTTTAAATTTTACTACCTGTGTTATTAATTATTATTATTGAGATTCAATTTTTTTATTATTGTTAATTGAAAAAACTTAACAGAATTATCTTAAAACGATAAGAAATTAATATTACTTTAATTTTTAGTTACTTGTACTCAGGCATTATCGTAAAAACTAGTCTTTTTTACCTGACTCGTTAATATTTTTTTTCTCATCAACTTTATTTTGCTTTCAAAAAGTTTTTCATCTAGTCATAATCGGTATTTTAATTTAGCATCACCAAAGTACACCTTCAGGTCATTCCGTAAAGTCCAAGACGTATAAATATAATAATAATAATATATAAATCCTACGTACTTTTAGCGAAACAATATATTGTGATGAAACTCTGTGATTATAAAAATGATATTAATATCTTATCTTGGTCAAGTATGTATAAATTTAGTTTTTGGAATATTTTGTATTTCTACAGCGATCGATATTTTTATCACGAGCCGCTGTAAAGAAACCATACAGTAATCCGTTCACGACGGCGGCCGAGCCCGCAATGAGCGGCGAGTTTCCTATATAATACAGTGTTGCCACCTTCAATTTGGACAAGTTACTAGAAGTACCATTGAATCTCGCTAGAATATGAGAATTCAGGATATTAAAAATCTTTAGAATTCCCTAGATCCTATTCAGTCATGATTTCTCATGATCCTATTAATATAGTTATTCTTCGCAGTTTATCATTAAATGGTCATAAACATGAAATAAAAACACAAAGAACGTTATTGGTTCATTTATTTTTAATAATTTTTAGCTCAAAGAAGTTCAGTAAGAAATTAAATATTTTCTATATAATATATCAAACTTAAAAATCCACAGAAGCATTAAGAATTAGGAACAACTCGTCGTCAATCGTGCCCACCGTACCTTCCGCCCCAGATGATGTTGATAGCATCGTAAATATGGCAGTAGTGCCGTCACCTTCTTTTTTAGAATGTTTAAATGAGTACTTTTTATTTTTTCCTATTACCTCAATTACTCTGGGATTCTTCTGGCAGTTCGTGGGTGTTGCATAATTTATTCATAACTTTCAGCCTGTTTTTAATAAAAAGTGTGCTGTTCAAAGTGCTGATGTTCATCCTGTTTCTTAACTTGCTTTTGATGATATTCGTAGTACTAAAAATTCTCTACAGCGGCATTGGAGTGAGGGAGAGATATCACTGAGATTGCAAAATCAGCTAATTCTTCGAAACTATTTATTCCAGCTGCGTTTTTATATTCTGGAACTTCAGCTCAGAAATTAATTATATTTTTTGTATTCTGCTATTTAACAAAGCTGATGATCTGCCATTGCTGCAGAAGTTTATCAATTGTTTCTGCATTCACACTTATTTCAGAGGCTAGTTCTGTAAATGAGTTGTCTTTTACTTGTCGAAGTGTGTTTTCAACACAAAACTGAGAAATTTTCTATAATTTAGTGAGGTTGCTTGGTAGCCTATGCTGAATTTCTTTTACCAGTTTGATGTTAAAATCAATGCACTGTTTTCTAACAGCATTCGTAATTTCAACAGGTAATGCTGTTTTGCTCGTCTGCGATTCAAATAAATACCCTAAATATGGAGCAGGGTTGAGATGCTCTTCAATTTTAATGCGTAAAAAATAATCATTGGTAGTTGTAGCTGATGGCATCATTCTTGCGCAAACGGAGCGTAGAAGCATCATCAAAGTGCTAAGCAATGTCACACAGTTACAATCTTCGCTTTTAAAACTTTTACTCCTATTGGACGTCGTTTAAAACGCTTCTCAAATAACAGAGGTACAGGTGATTAGACTCATCCGAAAACATTGCGTGAAGTATGTCAGAGGTGTAACATTTATCTCTGGTAAGTGAAAAATGTAGTTTTAAGTCATCCCACTGCGGCAAAATCCTCGTTACTGCCTGATCCACTGACAGCCAGCGGGTTGCACAAGATCTCAAAATTTTCTAAGAATTATCTGCGTTCAGGTCAAAGTGTATCTGTATTTAGTAAAATATATTATGACAAGGCTGCGCCTACACCGAAAATTTCGGTAGCCGAAAAAAATTAATTATAACTAAACAAAATAAAATTAAAGGGTCGATTTCAAACCATCTGTAAAAAGTGGGTTTATGAAATAACTCTTAATATTGTTGTAAAATACGTAATTTCTTTATAATGCAATGCTTACATAACACCTTAATATTGTACAGTTAGGAATATTAAACTAACATGTTTAACATTAGAGATAATTAAAAAAACTATCTATTTTTTCATTTGTGTCACCGGTCTATTCCCCGATTTTTCAACAAAACTTTAATTATGAAAAACACTACTCTGTAAAAATGTATATTTTTTTATTCTAGTTACACATTAATAACCATATACTCAAGTTACGCTAATAATTTTAAATTAATACAAAATATAATCATTCGTGTTTATAGTAGTGTGGTAATAAGTATTTGAACAATGGATTCTTTATCATGCACGTATATTAGCAACAAATAACCCGGATATTTTGTGGACTCTTAATGGCGTCTAGAATATTTCTACGACGCAATAAATTAGATTGTTTGTTGAAAATTTCATTCGTGTCACTTCATTAGTGTCATTTATTTGAGTAACACTAATGAAATGCAATGCTACACGAATGAAACGGTATATTACTTGACTACGAAAAGAAGGGTTATGATTATTTTCTTGTTTTTAGCTTATGTGTCATCAAATTTGCTTTTAAGCCTTACTTTTACTTACAAACTTTAAGAGGTTTCTTTCATGTTTTTCATGATAAGTACCATTAATTTATTTGTTAAAATTATGAGATGGCTTTTCCTTATAGTATATGGTAAATTGTTTAAGGTTTAAAATGGTGAAAGAAAAATGTAAGAAAAATGAAGATGAGATGGAAAGGAGAAGGATTGTAAGAAGGGAAAAATATAAACGAATAAAAAGCGATCCCGAAAAATATGCCGTTGAAAGGGAACTTACTAAAAAAGGAGACTTACTTAAAAATGAAAAGCGAGAAGAAAGTAAAAAATATCAACCAAATGTCTTTAAGGGAGTAAAGAGCACAAAGAAAGCGTTGGAGAGAAAATTCGAAGCGATACCTGGAGAAGAAAGCACAAGAACGGAAGATACAAGAAGTAACCATTTCTTAAGTGCTCGAAGCTCACACAAAAATAAATGATAAAGAGTTCTCCGATCCCATGTATGAGGAAAATATAAAAAAGAGATAAATAAAGAAAGTCAGAAAAGAACATTCCAAAGTAAAATTAAAGCCTTACTGTTAAAACATGCGATGGAAAAAAGAGAAATGACCTTATTAATTAAGAAATACCAAAAGCGCTGCAGAATTTTAATAAAGAAATTAAATTAAATCATATAATTATGGGCGACTTCAATACTGACCTTTTGCAGATCTCTTCTGGATCGCGAGAACTACGAATGATCATGAATTCAGTAAATTTCTCTATTCTCCCGCTTGGACCCACGCATTCTAATATTAACACTGCTGATTAATAGCTAGATTTGATAATCGCTTCGTCTACTGAACATGTTGTAAAATCATGGGCAGTTTCCGGCTTCTGTTTTCTCGCGCCATGATTTTCTATTAATTACCTATAGAGTCAAATCATCAAAAGTTACCGCACCTGTTCTGCGCCTGCGTAGCTTTGCGACTCTGGATGTGAAGTTGTTAAAAAGGAAAGCCGCCTCAATAGATTGGTCAGATATTTTTTATACATCAGATGTAAATCATATGGTAGAGACACTGACTAATAATATCCTTCAGTTATACGATGCAGTAGCCCGACTCGCAATGTTAAAGTCAAGTGCCCGCCAGCACCGTGGATGGACAGTAACATCCATAAAGCAATGGCAAAACGTGATCGGGCTTTTGTAAGATTTAAAAACTATCTCTGTGATGCCAACTGGAATGTATATAAAGCTACTACTACTACCAGAAACAGATGCAATCAGATGGTTCGAGCTGCAAAACGCCGACATATCCATAAGAATATTATAAGCTCTTCGCCAGCCGGTACTTGGAAGTTTCTTAATTCCCTTGGGTTAGGTAGACAAAAGAATTGCCCTGATATGGGGTCAATATCTCTCAATGATCTTAATTAGCACTTCTCCTCGGCAACTAAAGTCGATAATTCCATTAAATATAGAACTATTTCTCTTATCTCATCACTTCCCAAAATCGACGCAAATTGCTTTGCTTTTTCTCCAATAACTGATGAAGATCTTCGTAAAATTATTTTTTCCGTTAAATCTAAAGCAGCTGGCTATGATGATGTGAGTAGAAATATGATTGTCCCCATACTTGAAAACATTCTCCCAATCATTACCCACATCATCAATTTTTCTTTTTCTAGTGGGGTTTTTCCATCTTTTTGGCGTGAAGCATTTGTCCTTCCACTTCCCAAGTTAAATAATTCGAGTTCTGTTTTTTGTTGTTTGTTCCATTTTCGACCAATTTCTATACTTCCCTTTCTTTCAGATTTTAGAATCAGCTGCAACAAAGAGCTATCCAGCTACATTTATAAAAATAATCTTCTTAGTCCCTTACAATCAGTACAACCACTGCTCTCCTTAAAGTTCTTGATGATGTACGAGAGGGTATGGATGAATCAAAATTAACGGTTCTCGTATTAATTGACTTCTCCAATGCTTTCTGTACAGTCGATCATGAAATTCTTCTTGCTATCTGTAAATACATGGGTTTCTCTTCGTCAGTTTTGGATTGGTTATCAACTTATCTTCGTGGTCGCCAGCAAAGAGTTAAAGTCAACCAACAGTCTTTCTCCGATTGGTCTAATCTTACTACTGGTGTTCCACAACGCGGAATTTTTTCTCCTTTATTATTTTCTATTTTTATAAATCTCGTAACTGTGAATTTCAAATACTCCTACCATTTGTATGCTGACGATTTACAACTGTACGCTCGGATTGATCCAGCAGAGGTTAACTCCGCGATCGAAATTTTAAATCTAGATCTTGAGGCCATTTGTGACTCGTGCAGAAATAATTATGTTATAGGAGGTAAACAATATTAATTTTAAAAGGTTTTTCTTCGTAATTGAATGCACAAAATGATATGTTATTAGTTAAAATAAAAATAAAACTTTTACTCTGGGAACACAATATACACACTATTTTTATAAAATAGCGGGGCAGTTATAAATTGCCAGGGAACAGCTGTTTAACAATATTTCAACGGGGAATTTAGCGGTAAGGTCAGGCGACCGTTTACCGCATTAAATTGTGCTAGTTTAAATCCCATAATACTGTTTTAAAAATCGTATTTTTTTCTATTTTTTTTGCATTTTTTATGTGCATTAGGAAATCTGAGAACTTTACATATACGGGTGAAAGTGTTTTGTTGTATAGGTGTTAAGTCTAGGCAACGTATAGGCTATAATTTATTTTGGAAAATGGAACACCTGATGCAGAACCGCAACAGACCAGCTAAAGTATAAGTGATATAAATTGGTGCCATAGCAAAAAATATTCCACGTGAAGAGTAGATATTTTCTGCCGTGAGAATAAATTTGAAGATCTAAATTTGAACACCTGTTGTGGAACTCCAAAGCCCAGCGACATTATAACATATATAGGAATGACGTCTTAGCAAAAGTTGTTTAGTCTGTCGGGCATTTCCTGTTGACTTACAAAAATGAAAGATCTGGAACGTCTCGAATCGTCTCCCGCTTCACGTTGTTTTCCCGTCCCCGGGCTCTTAGAATTCGACATCAGACGTTTCAGATCTTCGATTTTGACGACCCCATTGTCGCTGGCATAAGCAAGGGGTTCCGCGTACGAAGTCGCGGGCAGAAGCTAGTAAAAACAATGCATTGTAAAGTGAAAGTGGGATCCGCTCTACAGTTAACTTAAGCAAACCCTCCTCATGTATAGACAATACCAAGTGAAATAACTTTGATAATAGACTAATTATAGTTTCGTAACGCATATTATGTATCACGCATCGGCCATTCTCTAGTTAGAAACAAATTTGACGCATTGCGGTGTGGATTAGATCTGTATTTATAATCTACATATGAACATATCTTAAAGACGAGAAATATCTGATGAGATCCAACAGGTTAGAATGTAGTAATAGAAAGAGGGACAATAGGTTATAGGTACATAACGTAAAGAAAAACCTTCAACCCAACAATTTTGTCTCTGTTCGTAATATTTTGGTTTCAATAGCGTGGCGGTTATAACAGCTTCTTCCAGTAATGGGAGAGGCTGCTACAGGTGTGAACTATTACGTGCCAATAAAGAAGAGAAAGTAAGGAGAATGACGTAAAGTCACACTAAAGATGTCTTGCTTATTGCAAATAAACGTAAGGCAATATTAAGAAGGCAATTGATTCTATGTAGATTAATATACTTATTTTACGAGGTTTCGGTTTATATTCATAATAATTTATTGCTTATGTGTCCTTTCATTTACGGTTAGCAAACAATCGTTCTTATTTTATTATCTTTATACAACTAAGTATATTTAGTGTATTTTATACACGGTGTTAGTGTAAACACCGTTATCCTTGAAACCAATGGTTTGGTTTCACTTATAGAACGTAAATTCAATGAAAAATAACATTTTTTTTAGTAAAATCTCAATTTTTCCTTAATTCCTCAATTTTTGCCCGTCCTAAGCCAGGATGAAAGTATAATGGAAAAGTTACATCACAGGTTATGTGTACCTATTGTGTTTTTATTGGAATGTTGTGTAGGTAGCTAGCGCGGGCGGTGATCTTTACAGTGATTACGTCACTCGGGTGCATAGGGTATCCATGAATTTACGGATGGTGTCGGACACAAACTTTTTAAATTTTATGAAAGAAAATAGCGTTTTTTTAAAATTCGGATAAATATTTTTATATTAAAGCCAATACCTATGGTTTTAGTGACAACGGTTTTTACACTTACACCTTGTATATAGTAAAAGGTTTTTTTTTCTAATTAAGACACATTTTAAAGCTAATTAAACCGTAAAAATTATTCTCTATTGCAGGATATGGCCCTGTTCAATAATTTTTTAATAAGTTAACACTGGAGGTTCATGGAATACCCGTTTCATTTATTAGTAGCTTTAACAATAAACAAATACTGTATAATATATTCCGTGCGCGAAACGTGCCCGAGGCTCGCAGCGTCGTAGCGAACTGGTTAGCCACCGCGTTATCGAGTCGTTTTCGCTCCCAAAGAGGATTTGCCTTAAGCGGGCTACATACGAGACGATATCGGTGGTGATCTAGGGTGGAAATAAATCGGGGCTTTTATCGAGGCAGACCCTACACACGGGCCTGCCTAGCAGTACGCGTTTGGACTTGGTGCGGAACGCATATGCGGTAGAGTTCTTCAAAATGCCTCCGACTCTCTTAAAACACCAACGTGTTGGTTTGGAATTAGCCATCTCGGTTAATTTATTCGAAAATAGAAAAAGAGGAGTTGCTGGGTGAAAAAATGGCTCCAAAAGAGACAAAAATTAAGCTACATAAACGTACCTGTTGCTTCAAGAGATGCGCACTTTAGATCGTACAATACCTACCTTACGTCCACTCCAAAAGAGCACTAATTAGATCAGAATTGCTGCCCTATGAAAACTTTTTTTTAAACTATTTTTTCGTTTTAAACAAAACCAAAGACACTATGCAATAGATAATAGTATCAAAGACAAAGATATGCTCTTTTATTTTAAACCATAACCTGGCAATGTTTCTTAGAAAAAAAAAGGAAATCACTCTGAACTTTCGGCGTTCCACGTGTCGCTTTGATGAAGGTGCTCCGTCTTTTTTATAGAATTTTATATTTGTGTCTGGACTAAAAACGAAAGTATTATACTTTTTTATATTCCTTGTAATATAGTAAACACGTAGATATATAATTTGTGGTATAAAAAGTGAAAAGTAAATTGCCAAAAGTACTTCAAAATCCGGAAGGCCCATTTTGGCGGTTGGGTCATAAATGTGTTATTTTTCAAATTCTCATTTATTTTTAGTGTAAAATGTAAGTAAAAATAGTTTTCTTACATATTTCAAATAACTTGACGTTGTATTTATTTCAAATTCACACAAAACTATTTTTGAAATATTGTTCGAAATGTCATACAGATAAAATATTATAATTTTTGTTTTAATTTTTTTATATTTTAATGTTTTGGTATGATTAACGAATAGAAACACATAAAACATAAAAATATACATATTTCCAAACATTTTCATATAAATTTCTCCAAAAACAAAAGTGTAGAATTCAAATTAGTAGTAATTTTGTCACTAAAATTGAAGTATATACTACTGCTATGCTATACAGGGTAATTTATGTATTTTATTATAATTTCTAGCAACCAAAAATAATTTTATTCGATAGTTTATACATTCAACAAGAAATCCTGTAAGTTTTATCCATAAATATTGTCTCAAAGTGAAAATATAGCAAAATTTGCAATATAGCAAAAAATTTTCTAACTTACAAATTTTCCCGCCATTAAGGTCCCGAGCGAACGGGAGTATAACATGTCGCGCGCTGTCAGATCCAAAGACATGATTAATTTTCAATTTTTAAAGGGAGTATGTCCGAAATTAAAGGTTTCTTTATGTTTAAAAAAAGATATAAGCTATTTTATTGTTTGATAGTTTTAATCCATAAATAAAGATTACATTAAAAAAAGTATACATATTATTATACAAAAGTATTTTATTTCTTTGTTTGTTGTGTGTAGTACATAACCCGATTTTGACCAAAGCAGAAATGAACAAAGAGAAGAAATAACTAAATAGCATAGGTAGGAGAAATTTATGATTTTATATAAGTTGCGAAATCATAAATATAGAAAAATTCTAGAAGGTTGTAAAAACTGTCTTCATACATCCGGAGAAAATTAACCATGTCTTTGGATTACAGACCATTTAGTACGTTTATGTGGCTTAATTTTTGTCCCTTTTGGAGCCATTTTTTCACCCAGCAACTCCTCTTTTTCTATTTTCGAATAAATTAACCAAGATGACTAATTCCAAACCAACACGTTGGTGTTTTAAGAGAGTCGGAGGCATTTTGAAGAACTCTATCGCATATGCGTTCCGCTCCAAGTCCAAACGCGTACTGCTAGGCAGGCCCGTGTGTAGGGTCTGGCTCGATAAAAGCCCCGATTTCTTTCCACCCTAGATCGCCACCGATATCGTCTCGTATATAGCCCGCTTTAACCGTTGCGTTTGGCAGACGATTGATCGCAGTACCAGTTGTTGCAGAATTTTAACACTGCTTGGATTTTATTGAACGTAACTCTATTATTGTCAAAAGTTATAGTAAAAGAACTAGTCAAAATACCTTACCATTCAAATTCAAGTACGTTTTGAAGAATACCTTAGTGTTACAGAGGCATTATCTCATTCCTCAGATATCCGTTGTCCGTTGCGTACATTTCTAATGACACAAATGCTATGCTTAACTTTTTGACGCGCACTCACGCACACATCTTTCTTTTTTAAGCACCTTAAAACGATGTTGTTAGTTGCAAATGATTTTAAATGCATATCATTTACCTACGTGAGTGAGTGGTCTTACAACAAGTTGAGCCTGGTTTTGACCTGGTTTTTACTTCACTTGAAATATACGCAGCGCTCCATCCTTCTTACTTTGTTTGTGTGAGACATCTTAGAAGTATCATACTTATTTATTAAATATCCAGATTTCTATACAAAATATTCCTTTATTGCCGTATAAGTGGTAAATCAGCATATAGAAATGCATTTTTTATTTCAGTTGTTCAGTTTATCGTTCTTCGTAGGTACTATAAAACTTATAGTTTTATAATATCATAGCTCTAAGCTTCCAATTATTAGTGAAAAAGTACAGTTATTAAGTCTGAGTGTAAGCAAGTCTGAGTGGAACCCTAGTCATGAAGAGGACGACGTTACCCGTATGAAATTTTCAATAACCAAATCAAATAGGTATCATACATAAAAATAAATAACAAAATTCATCTTATTGTAAAAAAAAAATACTGACCCCTTCTGGGTACTACGTTGAGGGGGTAGGATGAAGAAATATCTTCGTTAGGTGCATAGAAACAAGACGCTAGTACACAGGTATTGCAAAAATCGGCTCCAGAGTGATTCAATAGAGGTCAGCTATATGAAGTCTACATGAAGCGTCTGAAAATTTTAGTTGACTATTCGAGAGGAGATTACCCGTTCAAGGGAGGACTCTTAATCGAGATCTATTTTTGTTCATTTTCATTACAGCCCTTCACAATTCCACTGCTGAACATAGGCCTCTTCCAAGGAAAGCCACAAAGCACGGTCCTGAGTTACCTGCATCCATCGACTTCCTGCATAATATCTTACTAGGTCGTCACTACATATATTGGGGCGCGCCCTTCACTTCCCTTACTAGTACGAAGCTGTCGCTCGAGAAGCTTTCTTATTCATCGGTTGTTGCTTGTTGTTCTTCTAGCTAAATGGCCGGGCCATTGCCACTTCAGCTTACTCTTACTTAATCTGTTGGGTTATGTCCAATACTCTGGTTTCATTGCAAATATCCGAATTTCTAAATCTATCATGCATAAAAAGGAAAGTCCTCTCCATAGCTCGCTGAGTGACCTTGAGCTTCCTCATACAGCCAGCTGTGAAGGACCACGTCTCAGGTCCATATGTCATCACTAGCAACACGCACTAGAAGGCACCGGAACTGGATACCGAGGCACCACACGTATCACAGGTGAAGTTCAATGCGACCGTTTTAAGGCTACGTGCCAAAAACAAAGCCATGGTGCCAGACGAAATTCCTGGTCACATCTGGGTTTTTTCTCAAGGGGTAAGGGAAGCGACCCGCAGGCTGTTTGATGCTTGCCTAGAGATGAGTCGGTTCCCCACAACATGGATGATGGGTAGGTTTGTCTTGCTAAAAAAGAATGGGAACCCTACTGATTTCCCCTCCACCCATTAGCGTTGCTTGATGAGTTAGACAAGCTATTCGAACGAATCAACGCCGGTTGCCTCACTAGACATTTCAGTGACGTATGTTTGTTGGGCTTTGAGTATGCCGTGCAACAATTGGTGCAAAGTCAAATGTGTTAAGGCCAACTCGGATGAAGCGATAGCGCAGGATTAAATACTTTTAACTCTGCCCCGGACTTGCATCAAAGAGTACCATTACCATAAAGTGCTTCCCTATCTCTGTCAAATTGTAAATGACTACCTCTATAATAGGTATATATTTCGTACCCTTTGTGGGAAGGAGGAATCCTCATGGTTACCTACCACTGCGGGGCAACGGAAGGGTTATGCCGGACTCCTACCGGCTCGAATCCCATGGTGGTCACCACCAGCGTATACGAGGGGTCTCAGGATCTCAGTTTTATACGCAATTGGGGCCCTTCCATCACTCTGCTCCAGTAGACTACGTTCCGGGGGTGGCGTTTATTACTAGCAGCACCCTCACAGGTGTATCGTGTCAAAATGTGTTGGGACCACTTCCGATTCATCGTCTTTCTCAGAGGTTACGTTACTAGGCTTTCGTGCCTTCATCCCTACGCCCCGTTTTAGATAGGGGAACACAACAAGGAGAGGGCCACGACGAGCGCATTGATGACGTCGTCTTTATTCCATTTATAGACGGCGGTTACAGCGCTTCACACCGAATTCCTGCTCAGCATCGCCAACACGACTACTTGCAGGTAGAGGTTGCGACCGATCTATCTCATCAGCATCATCTGCTCCCATTCACACGCTGGACATATTGCGAGCATGCAAATGGGAAGCGGTATCCTAATCCTATCTACTGCAGTGGAAGCAGTTCACTCCCGTTTCGCGTCCAGCTTACACAGATATTCATTAAAACACCCACACCTCGTAATTATCTGTGTCAGTATGTACTCGTAGGTGAGTCTTCCTGCCTATCGATGGATCCAAGCTTCGAAGTGCAGCAGAATTGCTTCAGCAACGCGTTTGCGCACATAATTCTCCTCACAGCCACCAGCGCGGCGTTACTGCCACTTAATTACCTCGAGGGCCTCTTCGGTCCCCTTCCGCTCGAACGGTCGTGCACCCCCGCATCCAAGTCCGTTAGAATGTACATAGCTGGATGTGGTAAACGAGCCACGACTGTTGCCGCTTCAAAAGATATTGTGTAGTATCCTCGTACGACTCCTCTCCATCCTCTGTTGTATACTGTAGATTTATGGTCTACACATTCTGGCTAGCCTTTTCGCCCATATAGACATCCCTTACATGGCTACAGACCATATTTTTTTCCTCTCCCTCGGTACCCCTAGATTGGGCAGCAATCTATGCATAGCACCCGCTACTCGTACCCTTTCAATCAGAGATTCCGAGTGTACTTCGAAGTCACATCGCTTGTTCAGGTGTTACTTCATATACGTCTCCACTCTGAATTTAGTTCACTTCCTGTGAGAATCTTAGGAAGTGCTATTTTTACTCATTACTCATGGATTTTGGCGAAGATGACTTACGTTCCAAACTCGGCGAGCTGCTTGGCCCTCTCGTAGGTGACGCTGCTGGCGAACTCTAATGTTTGTCGGTATGGCACACGACATCTACGCTTGTGGAATAATTTTTTTTATTGGGTAGAGAGTAACAGCGATATAATGAAACAACCTAAAATAACAAACTTATTCAAATAAATGCTAATTACCACTTCAGTCAACATAGGAAATAATATGCTAATTACTGTTTTATTAAACGTAGGTGTCAAAACAAAGCCGTAAGGGATATTTATTTTGAAAGCATAAACCTTGATAAAGGTAAATCGACGTATAATTCAGTTCAGGTGCTGCGTATTAAGTTATTTTTACTGAAAATATTTAACGTGTTTTTAAGTTTTATAAATTTTTTAAAACTCTTAATGCATAGGAAGACAACTAAAGTTACATCATATGCAAATTCCTGGTGGAAAAAGGCCTCCTATGGTTTTTAAATGAGTTTTAGGATAGGGAAATGCCCACCGCGCTGCCCAAATACGTGTTGACGCAATTTATTTAATTTCTGAGACATGCAGGTTTCATTTATGATGTTTTCCTTTACCGCCGACCACGTGGTAAATTAGCACTTAATATTACAACTAACAATTTCATTGATGCGGTGTGGATGGAGCATACTAATATCTATTGTTAAATTTACAACGAACGCTTAGCCTCTGAGCTAACCCGGCTCAACGGCTCTTTTTTTCTTATTATTAAGACGACTACTGGTTGCGCGGAAAAAACGGGTACTATCACATTTTATTTAGTTGGTTATTTTTCTGCCAGTGTTCTTCTCCGTCCCTTCCACGCATTCCATTCCACGCGAACTGAAAGGGGGGAAAGGGCGGAAGTTTAGAATGTGATATTCGGCCAATCAAGAAACACGCTCCACTTAAATGGTTGACGAATAAAAGGGCTGGCTCAGCCGCCGCTCGCTCTCTTCCAATGGAGTCGCAACACCAAGGGCATCGTCCTCGAGGCCGCCAGCAGAAGGAGCCCCGGTAAGTGCTCCTTAAATTATACTGAGCTGTCCAATATTTTCCTTACTGTGTTATTTTTTCCTAACAGCTTAAGTAGAATCCCATCACAGGACACTGGCTAAATAATAGATCAAGTGATATCGAGTGCATCGTCCAGGACTGCCACGTGGCACATCAACCATCTTGTCAACCATCTAGATCAACCGCCATAAAATAAATTTGGCCTGACCTGGGAATCGAACCCGAGACCCTATCGCTCCACCAATAACTAATATGCAATAAAAGACCGTTGACTTAGATATTGATGTGATGAGAAATGTTTCAAATCATACATTGAGTTTTATTTCATTATTTGTGTAATGTAAATTTAGACTGCCTCGTTGGTCAGCTAATGGGTTTTTCTGTCGACAAATTCTCAGAACAGCCTGGAGTTAAGAAGTTGGCTCTGTTTCACCCTTGTGTCTCAAAAAGCACGTAAAGCCAAAGTCAAGTCAAAGTTTTTTGACGACCACCGGGTTTAATTTTCAGGTCGAAATTTTCATAACGGAAGCGAGCAAACCAATAACAGGTGCGTTCGTTTGTAGTATTCGCTCCGTATACATCGTAGATGTTGCGTGCCACTTTCTAAATAATAAGGCAATAGAAGTAGTAAAAGCGCGTGACCTTGTCGCCGCACATGTGACTCGTAGGCCACAGGCGCGTGAGGAGCGTTTGTTTCCAGTGTTGTTTCGGAAGCAGAGACATAAAAATGATGTTTTGAAGCAAATCTAACTGCGAAAATTCTTCCACAACTTGCAAATTTTCTAATAAAGGTATAACATTTTATAAATAAGTATGTACTTAGTGTTTTGAGTAATGAATATGCTTATATAAAATTATTCACCTCGAGTACTACGATTGTTTCCGAAAATGTAACTGTTTTTACATTTCAATATCTATTGATTCTTAAGCTAGTTCATATCTACGAGTACGACAGCTAAAAACAGCGATGGATTTACAGTATGGGCAATAAACAATATTGTCGCTTACGTAAATTTCCAAGAACACCGCCTCTGGAGACGAGTGTGAGTCAGTGACTTGACACTACTATTTTATATCGATAATTTATTATGTTTAGCTTACCTAGTTTTACCGAAATGGGAATAAAATTTGATTTTTTGTTATACATTTATTTACACCTTTTCTATTTTTTCTTTCTAAATATATTATACCGTTAACAGTTTATCAGCGATTATCTGTTTGTTTGTACTTTTAAATTACTTGATAAATTTTTATGCAGTTTTAATATATTGTAAGGATAGTAAACTAAATTCGATCTGTAAGAAGCCGGGTAACTGAAAAATAACAAACAATAGAAAGTCAGTTACAGATCTTTAAAAGTAATAAAAAACGATAAATATGTCACCCATTCATATATTCATTTGTTTGCTGTTTGTATATTGTTGTATTTATTTTATTTAAACATCTGTTTTTTAATACAATGCTATTGTTCCAGGTTTCCAAAAAAATCGTACATTAAAGATAAATGGATATATTTATCCTTAACGTTTTATTACATATATCCCCTTTTCTTTAATTATAAAACATCTAAAAGCTAAAGCTAAGACTAAAAGCGTCTATTACTGAGGCACTTTAGTAAATAAGTTATATCTTGTTGGGAGACTCCTGAACAATCAACGCTTAATAGAAAGTTATCGAAACGTGCGTTGCGCTGCACTATGCCAAGTGTGAACGCGCAATATCATTCTCCGTTTTTCGCACACGTTAATTATTGGACCGAGTGGCTACGCCTCCTGAGATTTTACATTTTTATAAAATATTCCTTAACTGAATAAATTTTTAACGTATCCGTGATGACGAAAGAGATTAACAGTTTCGCTGCCAGCCAAATTATAAGGGTCGAGTGCCAAATGCCGACCAATCTTTTTGTTTTTATTTAGCTTCTTAGACATCAGTTAAAAGGTTTAAAAAAAAATTAAAAACATGTAATTATTATTTTCATTAATAAAACAATAACAAGAAATCCCGCACCTGCGCGGGCCCGGCACTGCGGTTGGAAAATCCATACGTAGTGCCAAGCCCGCGCCAGAGCGTGGTTAAGTATTTAGTATTAATAGAACATAGACAATACAATAATGAGTTATAAGGAACTAAAATGACACAAGAATTATAAGTAACAATATTAAGATAAACTACTATAATAATAAACAATTTTTGCTTGAAATACAATTTTTAGCATGAAATCAAATATAATCAACCGATATCAAATTATCAATTTTTCAAATTGAAGAATGATATACTTCAAAACATTCGACACATAATCCAGGTTTTTCGAAGCAAGTAATGCAATGCCAAACAGTGTCTGTACGTTTTTTCTCTCTTGTGCATTGGCGGCATTGCTTACGTTTCAATTTTCCTTTTGCATTTCTTTCCGTAATCTTACTGATTTTGTGAGGCATAGGAACTTGTCTTTTTACAGGTCCTGGATTTGTTTTGACATGTTTATCTGGTAGCAATGCGCTTATCACTGATAAGCGGTAATCATATAAGGTCATTTTAGGTTGACCTGAGTACTTATTATATATTTTGAATGAATTTATCAGCATCAGCTGGAATGTGTGAATAGCAACCTTTAGGTACCACCGCAAAGTTTTCCTTTCACAAGGATAAAATGCTAACAACTGATCTTGCCGGTCGACTCCAGACATATAATCATTATATTTTGCTATTGCCTCGGGTTTTTGAGCGACTTGTCCGCGTTTATTAGTTATTGAAACCATTTTATCTTTAAACTCTGTAGTAATGTAGGTAACAGGTCGTTTATCCTTCCATTTTCCTATGTGAACTCCTTGGCAGTACCTAGAAATGTTTTCTCCTTTCTTTAGATTCTTTTGAACGACCTCTTGAGGATTTTGTTTCAGATTAATGCGTAATGTTCCAGTGCAGTACGTATTATTATCGTGAAGTTTTTTCGCTAAACCCAAACTGTTATAGAAATTGTCCATGTATAGTGCATGGCCATTATGAAGCTTTTCATTCATGAGCTGCATCACTACTTTCTCGGCGTGACCTTTACCCGAAACTTCGTGATCAAGACCGCCTGCGTACACACGGAATTTCAAAACCAAACCGTCAGGTTCAGTGAGCATATATAATTTGATCCCATATTTGTGACGTTTATTTTTTATAAATTGGCGGAACTTTAGTCGACCTCTCCATAATATCATGCTCTCATCTAAAGATAATTCTTTCGCGGGGTAATAACATTCGTTCATTTTCGTATTGAAATAGTCGACGACACTGCGAACTTTTAGCACTGGGTCGCCATTATCTGCTTCAGACGTGAAATGCAGACATCTCATAATCAGTAGAAATCTATTCCGACCCATTTGTTCAGCAAAAATCGGTATGGAAAATAACCTGCCTGTTTTCCAGTAATCCTGAAGACGACTAAGCTGAATAGTGCCCATATGAAAGAGTAGACCCAAAAAAACTTTAAACTCGGAAACAGTTAGTTCCTTCCATGCCGATATTCTAGATTTTTGTGACACTCCAGCTGATAATTTGACTGCTTGTTTATTAGTTTCATCACAAATCATTTTAAGAAAATTTTCACTAAAGAAATAGTCGAAATAATCAATAGGTCTTGTCCCAGGATTAGCGTAAAATTCGTTGAGTCGCGTAAAAGTAAAGTTTTTCATTTCGCCTACCTCAGTCCACTCTGATATAGAGCCTTCAACTGATGGTCTGATCGAATACATATCTTCTTGGGATAAATTGAGTTGGTCTTCTGAAGTATCGGGCGTCGAATGTGGTGGGGCGGAATGGGGCCTTCTGATCGGGGAATTTGATTCTATATTTATGGCAGATGGGCGGGAAAATTGCAGCTGCTCGTCGTTGCCATCCTCTGAAGATGGGTATTCTTCCTCACTTCCAGGGTCAAATTCGTCACTCGATTCAAGATCGGCAAATAATTCATCTTCAACGTCTGAATCACGTAAATAGCTTGTAGAAAACCGACTTCTTTTAGGCCGCGAAGGGCCTGCCTCTTCCGCCATTTTAGTCACTTGTAAAATAAAAACACGTGGCTCGATTT
The DNA here is from genome assembly GCA_907164705.1 of Parnassius apollo. Taxonomy (NCBI): domain Eukaryota; kingdom Metazoa; phylum Arthropoda; class Insecta; order Lepidoptera; family Papilionidae; genus Parnassius; species Parnassius apollo. Next base: position 26,040,932 of record CAJQZP010000693.1, read on the forward strand.
AAAAACCGTTAACTTTGAAAGAATCGTAAAAAATTCACGCGCAGTGCCAACGTAAACACAACACGCCAAACGCAGTGCCGGCGGCACACTGACTCATATAAACTGTACTGAGCCTAGCCCGCGCCAGCGCGTGGTTGGCCCCTCGCGCAATACCCCGCACCCCGCGCCAGCGCGGGCTCGGCAGCGAACTTGTTAAAATGCGATCAAAACATTAATAAAAAGCTATTCAATAAGCAAATGACTCATTTTGAAAAAATAATTCTATGTTTTTAAAATAAATGAATTTGAAATTAGAATTCTTAGCCAAACAAAAATAATTTCTATTTGAAATGGCCAGTACTGCTGAACGACAATTTATAGGTAAAGACCTATTCTTTACATTAAAATTCATTTAAAGTGCTACGGTCTGCACTGGATTGTAATTGATGTCAATTGGTCAACCGTCTGTATCGATTAAAACGAATCCTCTCTACATTAGGAGACTCCGATGTTCTGTTGTAGACTGTCAGGTTGATGAGTATCTATAATTACTAGTGGTCATTCAGTCGTTGAAATTCGACCGTATTTCATTTTTGCACGTTAATATATAAGTCACAGATATCTAATATACAAAATATAAAATAACTGCATTTTAATAAAGATATTAAAATTTAATTCGTAACCATCCGCTCAATTAAATACAATGATAGTCTTACCTGGATTGACGAGCACCTCCCACCCTCCCTCAATTGCGTGCACTAATCACTAAGCTTAGCGGTCAGCCGCCGCGAAACACGTGTCGTATTATCGTCGATGGTGTGTCCTTCCTGGAATAGTGGTGATGGGAGTAGTGGTGCTGGGACTATTGGTGACAGGATGCGTGCACTAATGCAATTGAGGGAGGGAGGAGGTGCTATTCAATCCAGGTTAGAAACATCGTTGTATTTAATTGAGCGGATGGTTGCGAATTAAATTTTAATATCTTTATTATAATGAATTTCCGCAAAGTAACGCCTGATTCTATCAATTAACTGCATTTTACCTAAATAGCTCTCTTACATTTCAGTGTTACGCAAATTTAGGTATTTTACGCTCCGAGCGGGCAATATCCTAAGCGAGCGATATTTTATTTCATAACTCTATTCAGTCGCTCGCACTGGTAATGTGAGTATAGCGACTAAACGATCTTAATCTTCCATTATACAAGTTTTCTTAGGATGGAGTTCGGTGGATGGAAAATTTTTGGTGTGTCATTTTTATGTTATCTGATTCGTTTATTATAATCTATTTGATATATTTTTCATTATTTATGAACCTTAGTGTTGAGATAAGTACAAATAAATATTTTAATTGTTTCACAGTAACAGTAATCAAATTGTTAACCGATTTTGGTTTATAATCGATTATATCTATTAACGGTAGCATAGTGGTATAAATAAATAAATAGTACGGTTGCGTTTTGCGCTTTGTTTTGCGTTTAAATAAAATAAGCAACTGGAACTAATATTTTTTAAATTGGTACTTACCAGTCAATTACTTAGCTTATCTCGAGTCAATAATTTCAAGCAGTACGCGCTTTTTATAAAACGCTTGTAACTTGGGTAACATATTCAAAATCCAAAGTTTGTCGTCTTTGTAGATTTTTGATGCTTTTACTGCATAATCTGGGCCAGTCCAAATGGCAAGCATGCAGACAGAGAGATAGGATATTTCTTTTTTTACGTTAAGTGACACATTGATACTTGTATGTTTTGTCTCCATTTCGACTGGTAGTAAAGCTCAGCTACAATCAAAATAACTATAATGAGTTAACTATCCAGTATAATAATAATGTGCGAACTTCATACTAATTGAAATACACTGTACGAAAGTAAATACTTCCAATGATTAAAAATTGCGTTTGATAGACGACGCTCTAGCACAAAATAGCAGCGCCACGGTTATCGACACACACTACGATAATATCGAAACGAGACAGAGCGCGAAATAAATTGACACAAATCTTCTGGCGCGGTAGTGAATTCAGATGGCCGACGCAGTGAAATATATGTTAAATTTCTTTGATTAATTTAAAAATAATAGCAAAGATTTAAAAAGCAAAAATCATAGTATAGTTTAAGCAAATGTGGATGATTATTTTGGTATAAATTTTACGTCAAAATGATGTAGAACTTCGGAGATATTGGGGCTTGTATCGAAGCTTTTTCGGTAGATAATTGAATTATGTCGATTTTTTTCCCGACGTGAATGGTATGTATCGAAAATGTATTTTATCATTATTAAAGTATAGAATATTTGTGGGATAAAAATATGTTTTTGGTGGTCGATATTCAATAGAATCTACAAATTGAGCTCCCAAATTATTTATCTCAAAGTTTTGGCTTAAACATGCATTGAGAGAAAGATTATTACTAAATAAATAAATAAGTTATCTAAATATAATTTCGACGAGGAAACTTTGTAATTTCGCGTTTTTTGTAATACTCCTTTTAACCAACACTCCATTGACTATTGAAATATTTAACATAACAAATTACTCAATATTCACTGCTCATTTAGTCAATCTGTTAGTAATTATTTCGTTGGCAACATTTTCGAAGGTGAAAATCTCGACTCTGTGCAACTATTTGGCTATAGTCAAAGACTACAGGCCATATTGGTAGAATGAACGTACACGATATACATATAAATTATAAATTTTAGCTTTATGCACTCCTTCTGCATACAAGTATAAAGTTTTAACTATTTCAAATATCACACTCTTCCGCGCACGCAATATGCTTAAAATAGATTTCCTCTCGAGAAGACCTACCTCGAGGCGACGAGGTTTTTGTGATTTTCTTTGTTTGAAGTAGGTTGTTGATGGTGGTGGATTGTTAGCTCATTTGACACTTTGATTATGTTTGCTGTTGGTGGCTTACGATTTTCAGAAAAATTTATATTTTATTACTGGTCACTCTTAACATTAATCTAACTTCAAATATTGCAAAAAAAAAACACCATTAAAATACTGGAAAAGCTCTAACTAATGACTCATTAACTTTTAAACACTGCGTGGTACTTAAACATTACCGTGTAGGTATATGCAAAAGTAATCTAATTAAATTTTTGCATAGATACGTTTATTTATGTGAAATGTACAATCTAAAAGTGTTTTAACTAAATACATTTGCATAAATACATATTCTACCTATTTAATATGCGCTAAATATCAAAGTAATAATTAACGGGATACCGCACCTACATCTCAGGGAGTGGCATATTAAACGCAGTTCACCTACTTATATTATTACATCTTAATGAATACTTAGGTAGGTATTTATTCGCGTTTTCATTTAGATGTATCAGTTTCAGGTATAGGTAATTGACATATTTTAAATAAAGATAGATTGCTACAAAAAGGAAAATTTAAATAATTTGGCTGCTCTATTACAGTGAATTTAGTAGAGTTATGATAATTAAATAAATATAGAATATGGCACTACAGAAGTTTTTCTTCTGCTTAAGTTTAGGTAACTTCATTTGCTTTTCTTAATTCTTTTACGAGGTTCTGGCGGTCGATTAATGGAGCAAAATTCATACATAATAATCAATGATAAGTCACTTAAATTTCATGTGACTAAATGTTGAGATGTGTCTTTCACATTCAATTTTATAGCTTCTACTATCTTTATTAATCGAAGAAGTAGTAAAAAATAGAAAGTAGCTTGGCTGAGACTGTAAGTCGTCAATCCAATTAGAATGCCCTACACTTCGCTTATCGATACCGATGTAAGGCTGACTCGAGAACTTTTCTTTTGCATCTGTTATCGGTTCTTCGAGCTATATGATCGAGCCATTGCCACTTCAACTTATTTATCCATTAGGGTATATCGGTTACTTAAGAGTAACTTATTCTAAGTTCTACAGCAGATATCATCGTTACGGAAAAATTCCGAGCATAGTCGTATTTTTTCTGTGTGAAATTCAAACCAGTGGTAGATACTCTTAGCTGCAATTCTATGCCTTTCCACTGCGCAATCGAGTCGTCGAATTGAACAAAAATGTCTAAATATATAAAACCTATTGATTTATATATAAAACCTCATTGAAATTAAAATGCATTCGAATTTCTTGTAATTTTCGAAAATACAATTTCATAATGATTTCTTATCAGAATACAATTTCAATATCAGGTCAATTCTTATTGTGAAAAAGAAGTTAGAACAGTAAGTACAGTTATATTTTATAGTTTTTGTTTATTGTAAAATTTACAAATAAGTTAAATAGCTGCGTGTTTTTAATAGAAGGATTCCCAATAAGCTTCAGAGATTCATTTGTTGCCACAGAAAATTTGTTATTTCGGGAAATTAAGTTTTCTGGTTTATTGCGAAACATAACTTAATAATAATTGCAAACAGAGAAAGTTGCCATTACAACAAAAATATTTTTATTATTATGCATACATTTTTGAAATGTAGCTTTTGACAAAAAAATGTGAACACTTTATATAGAAGTATGAGTGACAAACGTTTACACAGAATGAATAATAGCACAAATGTGACACAATTCACCTGATGGTAATTGGATGCTGTAGCACATAAACGACTTTATCTACATTTGTTAAGAATCAAAATACAGAATACGTTGTTAACTCTGAGGTCTCCTTACCCGTAAAAGTGTGTCGTGTCTCACTTTGTCGCCACTAACTATAAAACCACACCAAAATTTTATGTTACTGTTTAACGCTGTTATTTTCTGCGAGCATAGTCTTTCCCCAATCCAACCAATTCGTGTTGCAGCCATTATAGCTGAAGTGCGACTGTGCCGCGTATGGCTTATGAACTAGAACTAGCATAACCATTACCGCATGCTCATTTGCCCGGACCTCTATATAAAAAGAATCCAGTTAGAAAATATCGAGTCTGTGTTGAATAACCCACCAGATCAGTGTGATGAGTATAGGCAAATCTTTTAAATTATCCATGTTTGCACATTATTACAAGAATCTTATATTCTGCAGTGAATTCTGTAAAGCTGACAAAGAAGAAGAAAAAGATGATATACAATTCAGACTCATAAATTCAAATTATTGTTTTCGTTATTTATGTGTTACATATTTCTACAGATTTTAAATTTTATATAACATTATACTCCAGAAATAAAATAGAATTATTAGTACTTAAAAAGAGAAATTATATAATTGGTCTTTGTGTAATACGGCTTTCTCTTTTCGATTTACATTTAAAGTGCTCGACACTGCTTATTTATATAAATTCAATTTGTCAAAAAGGAATATAGCTGCAGAGAGAGCTTTCTTGAAGTGTAAATTGCTTAGAACGATTTACATGGCTGCGAATGCTTGGTTGTTTTTAAAACGGTACTTTAAATTAATTGGAATTGTGAAAATGTGTATAGTTGAGGTAGCCAGCAGATTTGTGACCGCCAGTACGGTTTCTGTCGGGGTCGCGCAGCAGGTGGTATTCTGGTTTACCTGACTCATAGATTTGCAGAGACAGTAGAGGAGGAGGGTACATTCTGAGCGTCTGTTTTGACATTGCGAAGGCCTTCGTTCGAGTTTGGCATAAAGCACTTCTGTCGAAGCTTCCTTCCTGTGGGCTTCCCGAGAAAAATTGGATCATTAGCTTTCTTGTAGAACAGACGGTGCATGGCCCGATTACAAGCCTTTTAATGCTGATAGTCCACAAGCCTGCGTGGTGCGTGCTGCTATCACCTAGGTTGTTTCTACTGCATATTAGTAATATGTTTCAAACTAGTAACATTCATTGCTATGCAGACGACAGCACTGGTGATGCCTTTTACTGGCCGTGCCGATTATATCTTGGGAACAATTCGTCGAGTACCAGAACAAAAAATTGCATCTGAAGTATTTATTCAACAAAGTGTCGGATTAGGGGCGACTAAGTTTATCATCCCTCAGAAGACACAGGTTTTTGCGTTTACTGCTAAAAAGAACCCAAAACTCAGAAGAATATTTTCTCAATTTCAAGGTACTCCTTCCGCTGCCTAAGTCAGCATTAGAATTCTCGGCGTCGAAATATCAATTGTCATACAGTATCGTGGTCACTTGTATATTTGAAAGGAAAGGTTAAATTAGGCTGTAAAAACTGGGGGTGCTCAGGAGATCGAGACAATATTTTATTGCAACTTTACAAGGCGTAGGTTCAGCTTCATTGAATATTGTTCTCATCTCTGGGCCGAGCCACCTCAGTGCCAGCTCCTTCCACTTGACCGTATCCAGCGAAGAGCGGCAGAATGACAACGGAAGAAAAAAGTATACTATATATATATATATATATATATATAAAATATAATCAAAAAAAAAGCCGAAAAGCAGTTTTTATCAAAAAAATATATATATATATATATATATATATATATATATATATATATATATATATATATATATTATATGAACTCTTAAATGAATATTTTTGTCTTTCAACATATCTACTACAGAAATATTTGACGGACAAATGGTGGAGAATATTAAATCTTTATTGGTCTATCCAATTGTAAATATGCTATAACAGTGAACCCGGCGCCTAAATTAAGATGTTCATTAAAACAGTTTTTACGAACATTATCAGTTTGGTCTCTTCTATGCGATCGAACTTATTTTTTATTATATATTTCATAATTGCATAGAGAAACACAGGATGGGAGTAGCCATACCGTGATTTTCCGATACCAAACTGTCTGTCATATCTTGAGGGATGAAATCTGTGCCACGCACACACAAAAATAATCATCTGTTACTACGAAACTCACTCATAACAATTATAATAATGCACTAACAATTTCGCACACACATAGATATATTCTGTGTGGTTACAGTGTAATGAAGTGACGCAACAGCATTGGCACGTTGCAGAAAGCCGTGGCTTTAACAATTGTCGATAAGCATCACTGATGAAAAATTGGATATTATGATAAAGATTATTTTTACTACTAAAATTACATATAATTTAACAAATAAACCTAACCTTTCAATATAATTTGAAAAACTAGTGACAGTTTTATCTATCACTGGCTTTTAAAAGAGATTAACTTTATATATATTGTTGGTTCTATTTTTCCATTAAGAAGGAAATTCTTTTATCAGTATAGAGAGTTTAAACAAAACATCGCAGTTGTAGTGAATACTTAGCTCGTGAGAGCTTCCCACTTTTATATTTTTTCATGTGTTGACGCTTAATAAATTCTGTTCGTCTTTTGACTAAGCCTGAAAAACAAACAGGCTTATTTATGCTGTATAATACGTATCTTTCTATGCATCTTACTCAATTTCAATAATAAAGTAGTAAAAATTACTATTTGATAAATGTCTACCTATTTATTTTAATCGAACATATTATAAAAACAATACATGCAGATGGCAACGAATCAGAAATATTAAGAGCGGTACTAATTGCATCTTAAGATGATAGTCTGTCGTCTGCAAGAGTAAATGATAATTGATGGCTATGGTAAATTAGATTTAACATTGTAGATTTTTTGGAGTGGAGAAATATGAGCTTCACTTCATAACTATGACTAACCAACTACTAACGATACTATAGGTGTCTTGCTGGTTCTTCCCAGGACAGAGGTTTTTTTCCGGAAAAAGTGACTCAATAAGTATTATTTATAATCTATATTGAATAACAAAGTTTCTTTTTCTGTTTTTACAGACTACACTATACCACATATTCAATATTTTACGTGTGGCACAGGGCATTACATCTTAGTCCTCATTTGTCACACATGTTTTGGCACAGGGAACGCCTACGTATGTCTACTGCCGTCCGGTACGTCGGAGGCCCGTGTTGCTATATGAGCTTATACCTAACTCGAATGCAAGATACATTTATATTTCATAATTAAAAATAAGAAGAAACCGAGATTTACGAGACGTTTATCACCCATATTTACCACGAAATATTAGATTTAATACAAACAGATTGTAATTATGTAAAGCATAGTAAGAATTATAAAATAATCTCATAGAATATATTATATAATACATTATTCTTTATTGTACATCAAGAAAAGAAATATTCAAATACTTATATATTTTTTTTACATATATATAATTATTTGTATCCTAAAAGAATAAAAAGGTGGTCTTATTGATTCATGGCAATCGCTTCCAGTCGATCTAAACTAATTAAATAAAAAGAAAAACAGATGCTTTTCTTAGTCAGTCATCTGATTTAACGCATCTGTCTTTGGTTCTGGTAATTGAGGATTAATGTAAGATATCTATGAGCCAAAACCACAGCATCCACTTACCAAGGTAGACTGTGTGCTCGTTTGTCTCCCTTATTCTATAAAAAAACGGGTAAGATGCACTATAGTAACAGTTTACGCACTATAATTTAAGCGATAGCTTATTGTGAATATCTAAAGAAGAGAGTAGGGATGTATCCCTTCTCTAATAAAAATATTAATTACTTTGCAACCTTCCGCTAACTAAATACAATGATGTGTCTTACCTGGATTGAAGAGCACCTCCCGCCCTTCCTCAATTGCATGCACTAACTCCGTCACCACTATGCCGGAAGTAGTGGTGTTGGGAGTAGTGGTGCTGGGACTAGTGGGTGTTGATAGGAGATTGAAACTAAGCACAAGAAAGAGCGGTGAGCAAGTAACTAGCATGTATTTGGGTAATGATGCTTCCATTTACGTTTTTATTTTAAGTTCTGTATTTTTTTTTGTAATTCAATTATCTGTTAATAATTTTGTCACAACATTAGTCCAACAATTTGTAGCGACATTAATACTACTATACTTATTGTAATAGCAAATAAAGAAATAGGGGTCTATTTCTGAGGGTGGTCTAAAGTCAACTTTAATTTGGTAGAAAAACCAACCATAAAAGCTTTCTTATTCTCGCTGCTTGCAGGGATTTTTTCCTTATTAATTAATTATTGGAACGTGACGGCCTATTGATGAGTCTAAATAACTATGCCGTTTAGAAAAAGTAACCAAAGAATCGGTCGCATTTATGGTAAATATAAAATTTGTAAAATCCAACATGAAATTAATATTAACTTGTAAAGTTAGCCAACATCATCCTGTGGGTATCGTAAGAGGTGAAAGAGGAAAAAAATAGGAGATGTGTTGCAGCATCTTCCTGATAAAAAAACATCAACTAAAGATATGTGAATTTTTAATTAAATGTACTTACCTTGATTAGTTCAGGTTTAAAAAACAGTGATATTCTTTTTGTAAATAGCTATAAACAAACAAATTAATGCTGGGATTATGTCTTGCTTGTAAAGTCCCGGAAAATATACATGGTTTGTCTATTTCCAATATTTTTTATTATTTAAGGATTATTTGAGGTGATCGCTCTCAAACTACTGGTAAAATATTTAGGGAAGTTGTACAATTTATTAAAATATTCTTTTGATTATTTATACAACTCACATATTTGTAAAGCGTTAGTTAGGTACTTATATATATTTTAAATAAGATGTAGCTGAAATGTTTCGTATGTACTTAGTTGGTAAGTCAAAATAAATAAATATATTACTATTTGATATTTGGGTTATGATTTAGGCGCTGTGAATATCGTGAATCGTATCAAATGTTGCCTGCCATGTTACTATAAATCAATTCACAATCACAAAGTGCCGAATAGGGAAACACGGCATTCATGAATATAATATTAGAAGCTGTGCAATCTCTTTGGAAATATGACAGAATTTTAGATTCTTCAACAGTAAGAAATGTTTATCTGCATAATCGACGAACGACGACGACGGACGATATCAGTTAAACTAGATTGAATATAGCCTGGAGAATTAAATTGCTTGAAACAATCCACTCATAGTGACGTAGGGATTACTTATATAGAATTTAGGTGCTAAGATTAGAAGAGGATTTTTTTCTAAAGATTTTATGTAAATTGGCCACAAGATAAAAAAAATTACGTATAATTTTAAGAGCCATATCTTTCACAAACAAAATGATGTTATGGGTATAAATATTGTGAAAAGTCAGAATGTGTCAAAAAGGCACGTATGGCAATTCACAATGCTGTATTAGTCCCTACTTTAACATATGGTAGTGAAAGTTGGGTGTGGCAGAAGAAGCACGAGAGTAGAATAAATGCAGTAGAAATGCGGTCGTAAGGAGTATGTTAGGGCTGAATCTGAGTGACAGGGTGAGAAACTGTGTGATAAAAGAAGAGTGTGGTTTGCAAGATGATGCGGTGACCAGGATCGAGAAAGGAATGCTTCGGTGGTTTGGTCATGTAGAAAGAATGAATGCGGAAAGACTGACAAAGCAAATACATGTTGCAGAAGTGAATGGAAGAGTCGGAAAGGGACGTCCTAGGCGGAAGTTTGTCGACCAAATTGGCGATATACTAAAAGTGGGCCAAATTAAGAGTACCCTTAACCGACGAGCATGTATGCGTAAGTATATGGATGTGGAAGAGGCGAGAGAGGTATGTCAGGATCGTGCTAAATGGAAGTCTGTAGTCTCTGCCTACCCTTCTGGGTGACAGGCGTGAGTGTCTATGTTATGTTATGGGTATAATTATTACACAAAAAGGCTGTTGCTGTGTTTTTATAATGGACCGCTTTACCAAATAACTCTTGAAATTGGATATTATTTTTGCAGGCGCCTAATAAACTAAAAGATTTAAAAAAAAAAGAAAAAGGCGATGAACAGCAGCATTGTCCTAACAACAACTAAAAATAATAAAAAGCTGTGTTTGGCAACCTGCCTGCCAAGCGTGATACCTATGGGGGAAGCCTAGGAGTATGTTCAGCGGCGGACTTTTTGACAGGCTGTCGCGAATAATGAAATAATGGTTACATACATTTTCTTTAACTTGCTCTATTCGCGATAATGTTTATTTGTGTGCTTTAAAAATTACGCCATATTTTGTAGTCATAAATCGACGGTCATTATGATCGTAAAGAGGCAGAAAACATCCGCGTATCGAATTTGATTTGTTTAAGAAATAATAAAAACAAAATATGAAAGTTTTTAATGCCGTAGTAGTTAAAATATTTTACTATTAACTATGTTCACCAAAAATCATTTGCTAATATCATTGAATTCATTAAATAATATTCCAAACTATTTCTTTGTTTGTTTGAGTTGTCTCTTCACAAAAAAATCATATGTTTATGATAGGTTATTTTTGCATAGGGCAGTCTTCTCTAAGGCGAAACGTTAGGGTTACAGACTTACATTTAAGTATATAACGTAAGGACCGCGATTTGTATGTAAACCAAACGTGCCATATTTTAGTTACTATGACGCCACAAGCGCTTTTATTGATGGAAAACTTTTCCGTTCTAAGTCTATTTAATGGTGGCATCGATTTGTATATCGATTTTGTGTTTCACTCTTTGCTGGGAACTAATCTTTATTTACCGGAACCGTAATCAATTTTGAAGGTTTCGTACCTCAAAAGGAAAAAAAACATAACACTGTGTTATCCGTTCGTCCGTCCGTCCAACTGACCGTACGTCAAGACCTTTTTTCTCAGGGACGGTTTGAGTTATCAAGTTGAAATTAATATCTAATAATAAAATCTACCCTCCTACTCCTACGCCTCTTGGAGGTTTAAACAATTCAAGCTTTTAAGTCAAAGTCGCAACATTTACGTCACATATTTTAATATTTGTAAACTCACTCATCAAAATCTAAAGGATACTTCCGGTAACCCGGAATCATGAAGGCAAGAAGCAAGTTATAGCACAAGTTAAGGATAAGAACCGAAAATCGTTATTTTTAGTTTTTAATTTCACATTTGCAGTATCACATTAAATTTTTTTGTAATACATTAAAATATGTGTTTTTTTACCAACTCACTTTTAATGTTGAAGCATCTACCATAACGGCGAACGATATATATATTTTCAATGCAAAGTTATGTTTATTCTCCAACCCTATTTACGTTTTTGTTATTTTTCGGAAATATACCCAAGGTAAGAATGTCGTTGTTTATCTTAAGTATTATTCCCGGGATGGATGAATGAAGGAATCATAAGGATCGGAGTCCAATTCACACATGTCCGGTTTTTAAACTACTGCATTGTTATTACGTATCTAAAAGTTGGCCGGTGCAACGCTAACCAATCAATTTATAACCGACACGAGCCATATAGGTCGCTAGAAGTATATATACGTCTGTTTTCACTGCAGATGTTGTTTTCATTTGTCCCAATAAAACAAAATGAAATAAATTAAGTATTCTTCAGGCCGATGCATTGTATGTTTATTTTCTCTTTTTTTTTTAATTTATTTAACAAGTGGTGGTCCAGTTCTCGAAATTCGAGCGTAATTCATTAATATTGTTTCTTAAGCATGCTGTAATTTACTTTCAACTGCACATTAATGTAAAAGAGAAATATCTAATTAATAAAGTATAAAATAAACGATCTTTTGCCTTGATATAAACTCCATGACTACTGAAAAATAACATTTGAAATCACACAAAATTCGTAGCTTATTCAGTGCCTGGCAGTAAATCTGCCAATTATTATTTGGTGGTAACATTTTAAGCATTTAAACAATATTTACTCTGTGCTATTGTTAGATCACAGAATTGAAATTGTCCTTAAATGTGATAACATACTTATACCATGGAATTATTTTATTCGGTTCTTCGTGCTATATGGCCGGCTCATTGTCACTTCAGCTTACTAATCCTTTGGGCTATGTCGGTTACTCTGTTTCTACTGCAGATATCCTTGTTTTTAAATCTATCACGCAGAGAAATCCCGAGCATAGCCCTCTCCATAGCTCGCTGAGCGACCTTGAGCTTTCTCATACGGCCAGTAGTGAAGCACCACGTGTCAGGTCCATCGGTTATCCCTGGCAACACATACTGTTTGTACAATCTTGTTTTGAAGTTTTGAGGTATACCTTACGAGAAGATTTCTCATAATCTTCCGAACGCTGCCCAGCCGAGTTGAATCCCTTGATTGACCTCTCGGCTTAAGTTGGACTTACATAGTCAAACTATTTGTCCCAGGTAAACATACACGTCAACAACTTTGAGCTTAGTGCTGCCAACAACTACCGGCATATGAGTCATTGCATATCAGCCATTGTTATTGTTAACTCCCAACGATTAGTAAGCTGAAGTGTCAATGGGCAGGCTATATAGCTCGAAGAACCGACAGCTATTAGGGAAGAAAAGTTCTCGAGTGGCAGCCCTGTACCGGTAGGTAAAATGAGGGGCGGCTCATCACTAGATGCAGTGACGTCCTTGCAAGACATGCAGGGAGTCAGATGCAGATGGATGCAGGTTGCTCACGATCGTGCTTTGTGGCATTCCTTGGGGGATGTTCAGCAGTGGACTTATAAATGGCTATAATGATGATGATGATGATACTTATTTGAACGCCCAGTGTCCTCGCAAGGAAGAACTTGTTTTCAAATAATCGCAAAACACGTATTCATTTATTTTATGATATCTAAAATAAAGTAAAAATAAACTCTTGCCTTGATATAAACTCCATGACTACTGAAAAATAAAATCAAAAATTCTCTTCATGCCTGGTAGCAATCTGCCAATTATATGTGGTACTTTTAGCAAATTTCTCGTCAATCGCCCCGTAAAATAAAATGTTTCATACAAACAGTACTTATCAACCTATTAAACCTTCTTAGCGGTTAAATTATTTGTGGATGCCTTCGCCTTTTATTTAATAACTATATATTCGTAGATATGTTAATGAATTCTAATGTGAACTACGCATAATTTTTATTGTAGAGTATAAAAATAAAATAAAATTACACAAACTGTTAATGCATTTCACATTTAATTAAAAGACGGGTTGTTAACTTTTTTTCATGGTTCAAATATTCAAATTACATTATGAAAACAGATAATAATAACATCTTCCTTAGATTACCTCTAAGGTTTATAGTAATGCTATAGTCATTGTAAGCATTTTAAGTGTCACGTTACATGTTGTATATTATAATAACATGATTTTAACATAATTCGCGGTAGGTAATGGAGTCAGCTCGCTGCATCGGTGTAATCTATATATAATGGAAAATGTATATCGCAGTCGTGGAGCCAGAGAAGACGTAGACGGAGCCGTTGACTTTGACGCTAACCCATTAGCTAATTAATTTCAAGAGTCATATGTTAAATACTAAATAAGGCAACACAGTCATAGAATAATTTTAGCTTTATTTTCTGAATTAACTTTCAAATTAGGTTTTATTTTGTTTAGGTTCAAAACTCACTACAATCCACAAATAGTTGCAGCCTAATGGTATACTTGAATTTGAAATCTACAATAAATCTCGCAGACAATAAGTTTTAAAAACACAAATTCCCTTAAAATAAACCCTCAACCAATCTTCTTTAAGTAACAGCGAGCTTTAAATTTAACGACAAGTCTAAAAGTGAATTTGTTATAAGTAGAAAGATTTAATACTGCCACGGATTTACAAGTTCAATCAATTTAAAAAAGTGGAAGAGATAAGGAATATTTTTATTTATTTTTTACTACCCACCCGCACTAGAATTATAATTTAGATGTTATTGTTCTCATGTAAGTGACATATTGTCTTAATGAGAAATAAAGTTCTTTAACCCGAATATTTTTTGTTTGTGGTGCTCCATCAGCGGTGTGGCAAAAACCTGGCTGTGGCTACTAATTATGGAATCATTAATAGTAATTCCCCATCCTCTATCATATAACATGGGTTTCGTAAAAGGCGATCTTGTGGATGAATATATAACCATTTCATTTTATAGCCGGTAAAATGTCTGGACCAGTGACGGGAAGCAGACTTTAAGGCGTGAATATTCTATAATATTGAACACCAATCCGTTTTCCAAGTTTGGCGATAATAACAAATCTCTCTTACTACAGGAAGATGACCATGTCCATCAGGAGCTTTTGCCAACGATTTTCTCCCGGTTAAAAGTTAAGATGATAAAACGAAATGATAAAAATAATAAGGCACGTAAAGGATTTTGTTAAAAAGATAATATATGTACGTACTGTCTACTGAACTCTGTTCAACGAGCTCATTCCTATAAAATCCCTAAAAAGATTATGTTATTAGCATAATCCCTGGTCGCGACATTGAAACGATAAAGCTTAACGAAGTGAAAAGGTTTTTCATAAACATTTTTTAAGGAAAATTATATAATTAAAATGGTGCATTAAAATAAAAGTTATAATATTATGTTAAAATAAATTTAAGCATGATTTTTACATAGTTTTAAGCTCTGAAATAATAATATTATTTCAAAGTCAAAAGTCTTTATGTTTAAGTTGTTGTTGCGAGCTGTTTAATTTTTGCGTGAAGCGAGACATCTGTATTTAGGGAGCTTTTAATCCTACCAGATTGGTATCGTCCAAATCGGAGACTGCCTAGAGATTCACACGCTCAATCGTAGCTTCTTTTTCTTACTGGATTCATAAATTCAATCTCCAAAGCTTAGCAGAGTAATTGAATGAACTCTAACACTTAGTTCATATGAATATTTTGATAACACAGCAACATGTAACAGTGTTTTTCCAGTTGATCACCAAGCCATGTGAATTTGTGACTTAACTGTTGGTTAATATAATAGAATACATAGGTGGTTGCACGGATAGGTTTTTAGGAAAACATTGTAAGTGATCCCATGGGAAATTGCAATTGTGTTCAATAAACTGTCTTAATTTTGCGTTTTTAATATCCGAAATATTGTCATGTTCGCTTAAAGAACTCCGCTTATGGCAGCGTCTTGTGACGAGTTGACACTTTCCTGCTGTGGTGGTCGAATTTATACTTGTGAACCGGCGCAACTTGTGGGTGCTAGTCTGCTCGGGTTTGCTCTACACTCATAAGCTATAAAATTTTGATCGTCCTCTTTCGGCGTACATCATAGAACACTGTAGTTATTAAAGTGTTTTCCATTCATAACACAGGGTATCCGGCCTGAAATGGGTCATTGCAGAACTTATAGCCATTCAGAAAAAAATACAAGTAAATTTTAACTAGTATAGTAGGTTTGATTAGAAAAGAAATCCTTAATTTACATCACGACTGCAAATTAGTTTATATTATTATTATATTTAACGTTATCTGCGTTGGAAGATAAGATAAGTAATAAATAGTATGACTGATTTTGCATGTTTTTTTTTTTAAATTGAATTATTGTTTTTAGTAAAATAATCATTTTGACGAAGTCTTAACTATCTATCTATCTGTAGCAAAATGTATGGAAACATGAGTGACCAATTATTTTAAAATAATATGTGTTTATAAGGCAGATTTGGTATACTTAATTTATTATTTTTACAACCAGACATTTATTATTTTTATGACCCGTAATTATTATTAATTGCAATCAATATGAAACGATAGTATTTACTTTCAATTAATGTAATAGATTTTTTAATTAATATAATGACTGGATTGCTATAGTATGCGCTTGTGCACGCCCCAGAAGTTTGTTGTCTGCCTGGGTGATAGAACCACAATATATTATGTCTGCCATGAAAATTACTACATATCCAATAATATTATCAACAATATATATATATATATATATATATATATATATATATATATATATATATATATATATATATATATATATATATATATATATATATATATATATATATTGCAACTTTATTGAAATAACGTAAATTATTAATAAAAATTTGTACTTTTCAAGCTGTCTGCCATGACCCTGAGACCATCACAGGTGTCTGCCAATGTTATTTTTCGGTAACTTTTATTGAATATTTCAAGATGTTAAAGCAGCAGACTTAGTGCTATCACATTTTTTTGGCCATTTTTTTACACCTTTAACACCTGAGCGTCTCTATATCGACCGCTGGTCAAACTTAAGAGTTCCCATTTTATGTACCTCAGGTACAGGGGATTAACTGAAAAAAACGTGAAGCTTATTGAAATACCGTAAGTCTGCCGCCCACTGGCTCTTAAGCTTTTATGAAATGGTTTCAAATTTGTGAAAATGTTATCCTATACATGTTGCACTAAATTCAGTAATACGCGTTGGCTCCAAAAATAAATTATAAAGGCCTTATGATTTAAGCAATGATCTAAATTTAATATTGGAGAAAGCTTCTAGGAGATTGATATTAAAGTCTCCACGTATTACAACAGATTTATTCTGTTTATCAAGCTTAACGAAAACTTCCTCCATAATTTTTTTCAAAAGTATTATATATGGAACATGGGGGTGTGTAGACGTTCATACTCGTAACACTGAGGTGCTCAAACTCAACACATGCCATTTGTACAGTTCTCTCAACAGAGAGGCTTACTATATCTTTACGTTCTTTACATGATAATAATTTACTAGCTGAAATTAATGAGCCACCTCTTAAAACAGTTTCTCTATTGAAAAAACTGGTGATTACTGAAGTTAAATATTAAGTAATAAGCTTTTGACCAAAGCTCTGTAATCATAAAATATGAATGTTGTTGCTATTTAAGAAAAATTCTTTGGAAAAATACCTCTGCCTTGGGAAGAACCAGTAAGAAAACCAACGGGAATCTTTTTAATTAATAATTTATCATAATTTACAATGATGTAAAATGAATTATATAACTTCTTTCCCACGGGTTATATGCCAGTCATTTATTCTTTAATATTATAATAAACCATTTAAACAGCTTTTGTTTAATGAAAATTTTAAACTTTTCAAACTTCTTGAATATTTTCCGGAATTTTGTTGTAAAAGCGTATACATTGCCCCATTATGTATACGCTTGATGAAATCAAGTCTATGTTTGTTGAAATCAAGGTATTACTAGTTTGTGTTTGTATCCGGTATTTACAGAATGTAAATCACTATTTTTAATTAAATTATTTGTGTTTATATGTATGTACATAAAAATTTCGTAAATATACTGTGATAATACTGATAAAGTAAAAAGCCAATTCAGTTGTTGTAAATAGTGGAATAGGAGAAAGCTTCAAACGCTTTACACTTTATAATATTTCGTATTATTACCGCTTTGTATACATTAATTAAATGACTATTCTATTATATTTATATTCTTTGTCAATTGCGCAGCGAATAATAATGGAGTGGTAATTAATAATAGCTTACTCCTTTTTACAAAAGGAAAGACTTGTCTCCAGCAGAAAACTGTAATGGGCTGAGAAAGACTAATTAATGGACTAAACACAAGGGTGCTCTATTTTGTGTTAAAATACTTGGATAAATATCACGAAAGGCTGAATCATTCGCACAAATATCCGAATGTCAATGATAAATTTCAACAAATCTTTCAACCGTTTTGTTCTACAAGTGCCGTAAAGGTAACTAAAGAAAAAATTCATATTTTTGTAGCATTCATTAAATGTCCGAGAAACATTTTAACGAGAAATCAGTCTTTCTAATGATAATTAATGCAACCACGTCAATGAACAGAGAAGTCTACAGATCTATAAGTTACCACCTCTGTTAACCAAGTTCACGTTTTTTACATTGCTCTAAATTAGTACTAAATTAACATAAAACTTTGAGATCTTTTAAAATTTCCTCTGATATCACAGAAGTGGTCATCGATGTAAGCAATAATTATTGTGATGTTTCATATATTTTAAACCAGGACATAACAGTAGATAAACATTGCGTCAGAAACAGGTGAAAAATTATTACCTCCTCAGAATTATTCCTGAGTAATGTAAAAAGGTTCCATATTTTAAGCTAGAAATAAGAAAAAGACATCCTGGCCATCCATCCATTTGGGAAGTGGCCTGTGTCTTGCAGTAGAAAGTAATTAAGTAGAAATAAATTATGTTGAGAATTTATACTTGCTTTGTAAGTGTATAGAAATATTGTATAAATGATAGTTAATTATTATTTTTAGGGATTCGGAGTACTGACGTCATATATGATGATATGAATAAACAGTAAGAAAACTTTAATAAAAAAGTAGAGTTAGCGATTCGTGTTGTTTTATTGACCAAGGGCCATTCACTTGCTGTAAAAACCAGCCCATTGTCTGGAGGATGTTCATTAAAATAAACTTTACGATCTTATTATGAAATCTTCTGTGAATGTATATTTCTAAATATATAAACATAATTACACTGTATTAAAAATGGTTTGTTTTGTACATTGGTACATCTTACTCTGTTAGTTCTCTAGTTTTGTAAAAAGTGTTCAATAATATAATCTGAAATATCAATGAATTTTTTGTGAATATATATATTTAGTTTAATAACTAGCATTTAATTATTAATTTAAATGTAATATTTATAGCATCCGAATAATGTGATTGTATAATAAAATTAACACAACAAAAACAAAGATTTATTCAATATAGGCCAAATGTGTTATACGACATTGTATTGGATATATTGAGGTATCACTATGCTAATTTTCCCTCACATTATTTTAAAAGTTAAAGGCAGAAACAGTTTGCAGGCTGCTTTTTGAATTCTATTAGTTTGATATTCGAAACTATGTTGAATTCCTAGAAGTGGCTTATGAAACCTTAAGATTGATTTAATAATATTTTGTGGTCTGCAGTTTTTGAGCAAAATAAACAAAAAATTAAGAGTATGTTATTTGGATAAAATCTAAATAATAAGATAAAAAGGAAACAATTTTGCAAGAAAAACATTTTTTGATCTTCGATTATCAAGTGATTTATTACATTATGTCCCAAAGTAATTATGAGGTTCCTTATATCAATCAGCAATTAAGTTGCGTTTTCAAAGTATTATATTTTAAATTATTAAAATACTTTTATATTTACCGGTCCTTAAAACTCTTGAGTTATTTTTACATATATATGATGGAGCTACTGGGTTCCTGAGTTCGAATCCGGAGCGAAGGAACCACAAAATGGTTGGGTCACAGGGGTCTCGGGTCGATTCCCGGGAACAATGGCTTCAAATTTATTGAGTGCTAGAATAACGAAAGTGGACCGTATTTAGCGTGGTCGGCTATAACCCAAACAAAATGGCGGCCGTGGCACGTGGCGGGAATTGGACAATACACCTATAACCTAATTTACTATATTTAGCTGGCATGACAGGAGCATGAGCTGCTGTGGGAAAAGGAATAAAAAATAAAAAACAGCTCAAATAGGAATGGGCACTTACTTGGGCGTGGCTGAAAGTGGCCTCTCTCCAAGGCCTCGAGACTGGTGGCAAGTGCAGAAAAAAAACAGCATCCTCGTCCATATAGTGGTTGCTGATCATGAGGTTCTAGGTTCGAATTCCTGGTCGACCCAAAATCAGTTATTGGGTTTTTCTGTCAAGAAATTCTCAGTAGCTGTCCGGAGTCATTAAATTGGTGGTGTATTCACATCCTTGCCTCGGAAAGTACATGAGGCCTTAAGTCCTGCGCCTGATCTCTCTCTGGTCATGTTCAGAATGAACCCGGGCTCCAAAGTCTTTGCCAGAAATCTGTCTGTATTGAAGCTAAAGACCGAATATCACAGCGTCGTTTTCGGGACACCTGAGATTTTGAGTGAGAATGAGAGATTCTATGGGCAGCTGTACACATCACACGCAAGTGTAATTAGTGATCCAAGAGTAAGTCTTATTCGATGATCTTATATATCCTGGACTATCATAAAATCCGTTCTCAGTGAGCATCTATGTTGTAAAATGAGTAACTATACTAAATATTAAGTCAATCGGGTGTATACTCGTAGTTTAGAGATCTCGTGATGAGTCAGTCAGTCAGTGGTGGTCAGTGGTTTCTATAAGCGAAATATTTTAGTCATGTCAAGAGGTTCCTCATTATTAAAATAATTAATTTATTAAACTTTATATAAAATATATATGTACGTGAAAAAACAATCGCTATGAATGTGTGCGCTATGTGAGACATACATTGTATCTTTAAAAATATTTTTCTAGTGTCATTATTCAGGGAGAAAGCCATTAAGATATTATGTACGTAAGTACATCAATACTTCAATGGAGTAAACAGAGGAGTGTTTGTTTGGACTAAACGCCGCGTCGACATCCTATTAAGCACATACACGTAAGGTAGACATTATAAGAGGAACTCCTTAAATATCTGAAAAACTACAATCACTACACTATCGTATTCCAACCTAGCCAGCCTGTCCAAGCTAACCCACTATTACATGGTAGAGCCATGCTATAACTCTATTAGTAGTATAGTTGTAGCACGAATGAGTCGGCTCGACCGGGGAAGGACCGCGCTCTCACAGAATATCAGCGTAAAAAAGCAGCTTAATGCTGTGTTTCGTATGGTGCGTGTAGAGAACCGGAGATCTTTATAACTGGAAACGAGGCATTCCATATTAGTCCTCAGGGATGTCAACACTTGATTCGTAATTGAGGATGGCTGTAGATGTCTATGGGCTACAGCAACCATTTACCATCAGGTGGATTGTGTGTCCGTTTGACACCCCTATCCTATTAAAAACCACATGTTAAAATATTTGCCGTCCACCGCCGACATAATTTGTCTTTTAAGCAATTAACACTGTCACAAACACGAACCGTATTTTCAAATCAGAAAGAAATTAATTAATTAGTTAAATTGTTTTGATTTTAATTCATTATTCTCAACACTCCATGTGTTGACTGGTGGACTGGTTACTTTTGTAATGGGGGATGTTATCTCTTTATATACTCTTTATATACACATTAATTGCTGTCCGTTGGTTTCGGTAAAACTTTCGAAACTGGCTCTACCGATTCTGATAAAGTTTTGTTTGTGTTTGACTGGGTCCCTGAATGGTTTATATTGACATTTGGATCCGGTAGGTGGCGCTGTTGCTGTCGAGATCCAGAAATCACCCGTGAGAAGCCGGGGCGGGCCGCTAGTAAAGAAGAATAAATAAGTAAATAAATTAGCTTATCATTTTCAGATATTTCTTCGTGTTATTTTATCAAACCTAAATATATAATGGTAAATTTAAAAAAATAAAAGTGTTGGGATGTGTAATTCAATTTAAGCCCACTTTGAAAGTGAGTATTTGTATCGTATTCTTCTGGAATCTTTTATTTGGGTTCAAAAGGGTTGAGAAGATATTGGTAACTGTGAATAAAAAAAAGCATAGTGGCAGTGAAAGAAAATTGGCATTCATTGGCTCAATTGTTGAATAATCAAATACGTGTTCCATTATCACAGCATTCATTTTATTTTAAGACCTACTTTTTTAAGGTAAAAAAGTATTACTTAATTTATCTATATCTCTTATATAAATATCAATTGCTGTCCATTAGTAGGCAGGTAGTGTATTTGAGTGGGTCCCTGGACGATTTAAAAACTTTGTTGGACCCGGTAGGTGGCGCTGTTGTCGAAATCTAGAAATCACCCGTGCAAACCGGGGCGGTTCGCTAGTTTTATCAATAACAACTTTACTTCGATTTCGTTGATTTTTTGATAACGTATCTGCATAGATGTGGATTGTCTTTGGGTTCCAGCATTCACATATAATCAGATGGATTGTGTGCTCGCTTGTCAGCCTTATTTTGTATAAAAACCCGTAATAATGTTAAAATAATTTTTCGTACAGATAACTAAACAAAAAACAGTTCCAAAAAATTACAAATTTTCTGATATTTTTAAATTTAATATACCTATGTATATCGCACTTCATCCAATATATTATATCTGACCGTACATATAATAAAATAATGTATGTGTCTTCGAAAAAATTGTTAATAGACTTATGTTAATCTTAGTTCGCTTTACTATCTGCATTACTACGTACAATCAGGTGAGATAGCAGTCACGACCTGGCTTATTATAGTTAAAAAAATATATGCCTTTATATTACACTATAATTAGATACTTGCGGGAATGAATGAAACATTAATTATAGATTCATACATTTGAAAATTAACATAGCAGGTCGCCATACAAATAAGCGTAGTTGTTATTTAGCATTATATAACTATTTTAATAAATAAATTTGAAGCCTTTATTAACAAAAACCAGATGTTAGAACGTACAGAAAATGCAAATGGTACATATACTTAAAAGATTACTGCTCTGATAAACATGGCTTCGCATAAATGTAATATTTATCGCCGTTAGGCTGCCGCCAGGTAACTTTCTCAACTTTGATAAATGCCGTCGTGAAGATGAAAACTTGTAAATTAGTTTGATGGCGGAATAAATAAAAGGCAAGTCTGTATACCTTACAATAAATTAAGTGTTATTAACGTCTTCTGATAAATGTCTGCAACTATTTAATCCTTTTGCTTTTCTCCTTTAGTTAATTGTATTCATATGAACTTTGTCTAAGTTTTATAAGCATTTACAATTATTATTCAAAAAGCATGTTCCAAATTTCAACTAATTGAATAACATGGAGGTTTTGGATTGTTACAGGTAACTCTACTGCTATAATTTCTAAGCGACACGCTTTGCGATTATGCAGGTGACGTATATATTATGATTTATCATATGTAGGTTGTTTAGACCAACGACAGGGGATATCGTCAAGAGTTTCATGTCCAGTAAACGGTTTGCATCTTCTTTCTTATGCGTACAGCCACAGGTACAGCGAAGGATGAAATCATTTGGCAGCTATCTATCTATATATCTATCTTTATAATACGATAATAATGGAGGTGTCTTCAAAAAAACTGTGAATAGACTTTAGTTAACCTAAGTTAGTTCGCTTACGTTGCGCTTATATTATACTTTCATATAAGAAAGTAGCTGGTAGGTTTTCCCGTAACAGTTCCTTGAACAATGTCATCCGAAGAGCTCTTGTCTCTATAAATGTTTATAGAGCCTTGCGAAATATTTAGATACGATGGCAAAAGACCCGACGGTATGACTTTGGTCTCTTGGGAGAGAGGTATAGCCCTAGTGTGGGATACTCTCATCTCAGGGGTATCTCGTGTAGAGCCGGGGAAGCATCAGGGGCAGCTGAACTAAGTAAGTAGCGCAAATATGAGTCTCTGAGAAACGGCTTTGTCCTATTTGCTGTGAAGACTATCGATCCCTGGAGTTCATGGTGAATTTCCTAAAAGAACTCTATTCTCGACTATTGGTCGCTGCTGGTGATAAGAGGGCTGGTGCTCTTCTCCCTCAAAGGCTAACCACTGGGAGTAGGACTGTATGGTAATTTAAGTTTTTAGTTTTAGTTTTTCTTTATTTTAGTTTAATTAAATATTGTATATATTGCATTAGACATTACTTAATAAATTGTTATTCCATTTATACTCTAAGTAATGACTATTATTTATTTAATTCACACATTAAACGTTATATATTAATATCATTAATTTATCTACATTTCTATTACACAAGTGGTTAGTATAATAAATATAACAAGCCTTAATTGCGACAAACGAGCGCTCGATACATGATGAAAATTGATGCTGTAGCTCATAGATACAACTATCGTCGATATGGAATGAATGAATGAGTTATATATAATCCCTGACGCCTAAAATGTATCAAGTAAGCGTGGATCTACCCAGCAGTGGCGGTGTAAGTATATCCACTACACCATATCGTCCCAACGGTGTCGTAAAAGGCGACAGAGGGAAAATGAAGCAGGAGATGGGTAGCAGCATCTTCCTATTAACAACTCAAAGCAATAAAAAACCGCTTGCCAAGGGTGGCAACAGTGGTAATACCCTCCCATGAGGCAATGTACGAGATAGACCTCTGTTTAGCAGTGGATATTAATAGGCTGTTTTGAGCGAGAAAAGAAAATGATGGAATAAATGGAAACAGTGGAAAGAGTGGATCTTGTTTATAACCGTACGAAATACAGGAGTATATTACCTATAGATTACACTGTTACGGTATTTATGTATACAAATACCTAATCCAATCGATATAGTTATCTAATAAACAATGTGTAACGTGAGAAAGAAAGAATTTAGAAGAAATAAAAGACATACTCGGGTCGTAGCTCCCAATGCAATTACTGTAATGTTCTACGCAAGGACGTCTTAATGAATTTTTGCACCAAAATCACCCTAACTGAATTTGGATTAAAGAGGTACTACATGATGCTATTGTGATGAAAATTGTATATATCTAAGAATGGTCTGTGCGTTTTATTTAATTTTTAATCAAAAACATGATCTCTTGACTGTTAAAATAAAATGAAAACAGAGACGCGTATATTATTTGTCCACAATATAGACGCAATAGTTAAACAATCGAAAGGCTAACGATATATGATTCACGAAACAGGGAAAGGGTCACCCTTCACAAGTCCACTGCTGAACAAAGGCCTGCTTCAAGAAATGCCTTAAAACAAATTTGAGCCACCTCTGTTGACTCTTTGCATATATTAACAGTTATAGATATAGAGACTATAGAGCATAGAGACTACAATAGAACCTTTCTACTCTATTACTTATTGAACTATATGGCCGGCCATTTGCCATTTCATCTTACTGATACATTGGGTTATATCTGTTACTCTGGCTTTACTGATGATATCATCATTACGGATTCTATCATGTAGAGAAACTAAGAGCGTAGGTAAGAGCGTCGTTGAGCTTCCTTACCCGTGGTGCAGTCCTAATAACACTGGCAATTCACAATACAATCACTGGTTGTACATTCCCGTTGATAAGTTTTGGGCTATACGTGACGAGAACATGTGTTCTAATCTACCATACTTTGTCTAGACGAGTTGTATTCGTCGATTGACCTCTTTAGTCGAAGTTGGACTTACCTGTTCAGATGATCGTAGATAAAGATACTCATCAAAAACTTTGATCGTAATGTTCCGAACAACTACTGGCATAGGAATGATGTGGATGTTACATATGATATTTGTCTTGGCCATGTTCTTCTCAGGGTCTGTTGGAAGACACTTTAAGTCATTGAGCATAATGTCAAGCTCCTCCGGCAATCACGCCATAATGACTATAATTTCGACTAATATTCGCCACTAATGTTTATTTATTCCGTATTATGTCCAGTCCTTTTGTTTGAATATATCTACTAATGCAGCAAAAAAGTTTTCAGGAGATACAATAAAAGTTTCAGGGATATAATGTAAAAGAGAAAAATCTAATTTAAAATTCATTAAAGTTAAGTTGTTTTAAAAATACTTTGTACAAGTAAGAGTTACTGAAGTTTGTCGCAGTTGAGTTTTCTTATTCAATTCTATCTGAAATTATTGTAGAAATAAGATCAATCGCCTGTATCGCGATAGAACTTACAAATCGTATTTGTCTAGTTCATTTTAAGCTCAACTGAGAGCATAGAATACTATAATACATTGTATTCCATGACTGAGAGTGTAGTTTTATTGTCTGAATCCTCACACAAATACGCAAGGATTCTCTCTTGTTTGTGATGAAAATGGTTTGTCATTTGAACCTCAAAATTTTTGGGGCTTTGCATTAGGGCATGATGGGGAATAAGGGTTAATTAAACGTGATCTCTCCACCAACTTAACGTTAAAGTGCAGTGTGCCTCTCACCGTTCGATGATCGGTACCAGTTTTCACCCTCGCGATCACTGAGATATTAATAGTCACAATGAAGTTAATATCATTTTTTGTCAAAAATTATCGAAGCTAGATCAGGTTAACTTCGTGTGGGGCCGGTTCTGTAAGGAAAGGTTTCATCATAAAGAGTCCGTGCCGCCCAAAAATTCACGATTAAGCGTGACAATTAAGGCTATTAATGCCGGTAGTTGTTGGGAGGACTACGCTTGAAGTTGTGGACGATTAAATTTACCCAGGACAAATTGTTCGACTAAGTAAGTCTAACTTCGACCGAAAGGTTAATTGACGAATCCAATCCTCATTAGTACCTCAACACATGAAAACAAAAGTGTACAACCAGTGTAAATTACCATTGACGACATATGGAGCTGAGAAATGGTCCTTCACTCCTGGCCTTATGAAGAAGTTCAGAAATTACAATGGGCCGGGCATATAGAGCTTGATATACAAACAAGCGATAGGGAAGGAAGGTTCTCGAGAATTAAGCGAAGTGTAGGGCACCCCGCTCCACTAGAGGGAGTGACGACCTGGTAAGAAAATTAGGAAGTCGATGGCTTCAGACCATGCTTTGTGACGTTTTTGGTATAGACCTATTTTTTATGTTCAACAGTGGAATTGTAATCAGCTATAATGATGATGATTCAATAAAATATTGCAAGTTTTGGTAACTAACAACTCTTTCGCGTTATAAATTTACATGATTTTTAACTTCCCGTTATAAAAATCAATGATTTTCAAAAAAATCGGGAAGTTGTTGGTTTCATCCCAGTTTTGAAAAATCGAGGTCTCACCAGATATCGACGTTTTGAGGTCCTAGGAAGCTGTTCTGACAACTCCTACGTGGATGTCACTTTGTCTATATGTGTGCGTGCGTACAGGCGTGCACGCGTGGGTGCGTGTGTTGTATATGTGTATGTTAGCCTCTCATAACTTTAGAACGAATACACCGATTTGAACGTACTTAGTGGCATTCGAAAGGGTTTCACCAAACTTAGAATTTCAATACTGTTTCAACCGATTTGAATCGGTAGATTTTGAGAAATCTCAAAAACTCAATTTTCCAAAAAAATATTTTTGGAATAACTTTTAAACAAATGTAACGATCAATTCCAAAATCTAATCCGCTCTTAAACATGGAAAACTACGTCAATTGTTGTGAACCGCTTCAAAATCAGTTAATGCGTTGAAGAGAAATCGGTGACGAAAAATATCGATAAAAGGGTTTTTTTCACATAACTTTTGAATTTATAGTAAATTTTTTTTTATAATAAATTTTATTTTAGTTGTTAAATTACCTCGTCGCTTGCCACCAATTACATCAAAATCGGTTGATCCGTTCATAATCGTCAAAAAATAAAAAATAAAGTGTTTCTTTTTTAATAACTTCGAAATTTCTGCTTTGATCATTTTTGATATAACGAGTTAACCATTAGTTCGTAAAATTAATTGTCCAGCGTTTTGAGATCAAACATAGTGCGAAGTTAGAAGGGATGGTCTGCAGGGTCAACTGTTTTTCAGATTTTTTTAATTCTTTATAGTTATTTGAAGTCGGCTTTTACCTTTTATTTAGCTCAGATGGTTAACGCTCGCTGTAAATATAACAGAACGCGAGTAACCCGGGATCGATCCCCGCCGGCACCAATGAAATTGTTAATTGCAATTTAAGTGCTGATTTACCACGTGCTCGGCGAAAAATAGAATGAAAAAAAAAAAATATTTGAAAGATCCCAACAATTGGGGGGCGGCACCTGCTTGCCCTAAAACCCTCTCAGAAATGAGAGGAGGCCTGTGCCCAGCAGTGGGACATATATAGGCTGTAACTTTACTTTACTTTTTACCTTTTATTGAGTCTGATTTTTTTACTTAACCGTATGTAATCAAAGGAATATCGCAAGCTTGAAAGTGATCTACTTAATATGTGTGTGATTACTCTGAGAACTGATCGAAATAGTTATATTGAAATTTCACCTCATATTTTTCAACAAATAGGGGTGGATTTTTTCTTAAAATTTAAATGGAACGCTCTCTGAAGTTAATTCTTTTTAATAATTAAAAGCGGTTTACAATAATTCGTTTAATTTTATTTATTTTATCTCACAACGTTGCGTGTGTTTTATAGAATAAGGGTGTCAAACGACTATCTAGTCCACCTGATGGTGGATAGATGCTGTGGCCCATAGACACCTACTTGACAAACTATTGTGTAACATATTATATAGAAAAAAAAACGTTCATACAATTCATACAAATCATTTATACATACAAAGTTTTTGAAGACGGCTAAGTTAAAAATTATTGTCGCCGTGTAGTGGTATCGTAAGATATACATACCACGCCATTTATTCCTGTAAATCTTATAAGGGGCGACTACGGCGAATTTAAGAAAGATCATATAGGAATAGATACAGAATGGAACAGTATAGGTAGCAGCAGGGCCCGATCTAGCTATTTAGCAGCTCCAGGTAATGATAATTTTCGCCGCCCTTTACCACCCTTTAAAACCATATGTCACGAGCCAGTTATGTTGGGGGATGTTAAGTATACAAGTATCATAAAATACGTGATATTGTTGGGATACATCTACCTACTCGTACAATAGATATACCTACCTAGTACCTGTACGAAAGTTGATGAGTGTCTTTAAGTTAGTAAGTACAAAATGCATGTCTTTTAAAGAATGTCACAGAAACAACTGAATGTATTATCTTTTTATCGACATAGTTATGTACGTTTCAACTTTATCATCATCATCAACCTATTGCAACTCACTGATGCGTATGGGCCGCCTTTCCCTTGTGCTATTTTTCCCTGTCTCGGACTAATCTTGCCTATGTATGATGACCCTTTAACTAAAGGAATAATAAACATTTTTCGTCAAAATCGTGTCAAAAGTTAAAAAGATTAGGACCAAGCTGTTAAATTGTTTATTATGGTCAATCGGTTCATATGTATTTTTTTTATAGAATAGGGTGACAAACGAGCACACAGTCCACCTGATGGTAAGTGGTTGCTGTGGCCCATAGACATCCACATCCATCCTCAATCACGAATCAAAATGCAGATGCGTTGTCACCCGTGAGGACTAAGATGGAATGCCTCGCTTCCAGCAAAAAGGGTCTCCGGTTCTCTACACTCACCATACGAAACACAGCACCACCAAGCTACTATTTCACGCTGGTATTCTATGAGAGCGTGGTCCTTCCCCGGTCGCGCCGACCCATTCGTGCTACAACTATACATCTAATATAACTGCAGCATGGCTCTACCACGTATAAACGTATTTAAATTAAGGTTCATACGGTACGTATAAATAAGACACAGCAAAAGATTTGTTTTTTTTTTTCGAAATTTGGGCGGTGCTATAGTCTCTTCAGCGGTGCCAAGTTGTCGGTATATTGAAGTGCTGAAGTGTTTGTACTGTAGGGCTACGATGGCTATCCGAGTACAGAATCAGAGTACGAAACCTATCCAATTGCAGAGAGGTGTAAGACAGGGTGACGTTATTTCCCCGAAACTCTTCACCGCTGCATTGGAAGACGTTTTCAAGCTACTGGACTGGAAAGGATACGGTAATAATTTTTGCCGACGATATAGTCCTTATGGCAGAATCGCTGGAGGACTTAAGCACTATGCTCAATGACTTCAATAGTGCCTCCCAACGGATAGGTCTTAGGATGAACATGGACAAAATAAAGGTCATGTTTAATGTCCATGTCACACCTATGCCGGTAGTTGTTGGGAGCACTAAACTCGAAGTTGTTGACGAGTACGTTTACCTGGGACAAATAGTCCGACTAGGAAAGTCCAACTTCGACCGAGAGGTCAATCGACGGATTCAACTCGGCTGGGCAGCTTTCGGGAAATTACGACGCATATTTCTCGTCAGGTATACCGCAAAACCTGAAAACCAAGATGTATAACCAGTGCGTGTTGCCAGTGATGACCTACGGAACCGAGACGTGGTCATTCACTGCTGGCCGTATGAGGACGCTCAAAGTCGCTCAGAAAACTCTCGAGTTTCTGCGTGATGAACTTAGAAATGAAGATATCCGCAGTAGAACCAGATTGACCGACATAGCCCAACGGATTACTAAGCTGAAGTGGCAATGGGCCGGCCATATAGCTCGAAGAATCGACAACCGTTGGGGAAGAAGGGTTCTCGAGTGGCAGCTTCGTACCGGTAGGTGAAGTGTAGGGCGACCTCCCACTAGATGGAGTGACGACCTGGTAAGACATGCAGGAAGTCGATGGATGCAGGTGGCTCAGGACCGTGCTTTGTGGCGTACCTTGGGGGAGGCCTATGTTCAGCAGTAGACTTGTGAAGGGCTGTAATGATGATGATGAATAGATTTGTTTTAAAATGTAACACCGATTAAAAAATATGTTACTACAAAACAAATCATAATTTTTTTAAATAATGAAATTGTGTAAATTAAACAGTTTTTCGGAGAATATTAAACCCAAAAAAATTATAGTAACTTTCTTCGCACTTTTTGTTCTGCAAAATCTATTGAAATCATAGCCAATCCAGATTTATATATATATATATATATATATATATAATTCTGTGCCATGGTGGATCGCAGATAATTTTTAATTTAGAAAAGCTTCTTTCACCACTTGCAACTGACTTATGTACTGGTAAATTTAAAAGCATCCTGATCGCAATACCGATAATTGGACTAAATCTTAAATCCGTGACAAATTTCAAAACATTTTAAGGAGATAAATAACTATTTAACCCCTTTATTTAACCCCAAAGAACTTGATTAAAATACTCATCTGAAAGTGAGTTTTCCAAGAAATCTTTTGTATTTCTAAGTAATTTAATGACGGAAACTAAGTCGAAATCTTTACTTTGCATTAATTTAATAACAGGGTTTATGCGATTCAAAGTTTCCTACCGAATTAAAATAGAACATAAAAATTTAAACTGTTTAATTTGGTTCAACAATCCTGCAGCTTCGTCTCTTGTGGAGGTATCCATATATCTGTGTTTTGGTAAACACTAAACAATGTATCGTAAACTTATCCTATTTGATGTCTGGGTGGTTTTATTGCTTTGATTCGTTAGATCTCGTATCATTAAGAAACCATTAGAGTAAATATATCTTTTACATTCTACAAAAGAATTGACCACCTAAATGTTGAAATGAATAAATTTTTGGCACAGTATTAAAAAAATGTAGCTTCCAGTGAGAACTTTGCCATGTCGTTTACCAGTAAGTTTAAATAATGACTACTGCAAGGAACGTAAAATGCCCGTGGATTGATGTTTTGCTTGGACGCCATTTTGAATACCTTTCATATTAGATCCGCTATAGTACCCTTGCCCTCTTATATTTTCTAAAGAATCAAAGTGCCATAATTGTTCCACTATAATTTCTGTTAGTGCCAGACCTGTAGATTTCTTAATTGTTATAAATCCTAAAAAATTTCATTTATTACAATCTGTGACGTCCTTGAATGATCTGGGAATGAGTAATAGAAATATACCTAATTATCATGGTCATCTGCTCAGTTTTGCTAGCGTCTGGAGAAAAATCTAAAATAATAGAATAATATTTCGATATAATGATAGGTTCCATAACGTTTTTTTATGCCGTCTGAAATTGTATCAATGAACTCATTTTGAATTGTTTTACTTAAGTAGTTTGCTTGTTTCTCCTCTTTTTTCAAAACTACGCGTACATGTTCCTGTATAACCGAATAAAATTCGGCTAACAACTCTACTAGTTTAAAAAAAATTACCTTTCTTATGTTGATACATATTATCAGAAGTAACTTGAAAAGCCAAGCCTATTTAGCCAACATTTTGATGATTGTGGCAATTCTTAACAATACTCTATTTCGGTATTCTATTTCTGATTTAATTATTCTCTGTGACTCGGCATCTATTGTGCGACACTATTTGAGTGTACGTAAAGGTTCTGCCCAAGATTTTACAGATTCTACATGGTTTCGTGACGTCTCATGAGATTTAAGCATATCATCTACATGCTTCCAATTTTTGTAGCCATCTTCAGATAGACCGGAAGTTGTAGTTGTATTGAAGATTTTACAGAAAAAGCAATACAACGAATTTTTTCGGCACAGAATATACATGCCAATCTCTCAAAATTTCTTCACCGTTATTAAGCTTTCTCTTATAGTGTCTCGAAGTAAACCTCCGACCAATTGAAAATTCAAATTCATACAATGGGTTTGGAGAACCTTTATTTACCAAATTTCTTTCTTTCTGCATCGTGTCTGACGTGACTGGGTCGACATCTAAAATAGATGTTGATTCTGTAGAAACACTTGGAGTTACAATAACACCTTCAACTACAATAGCAGCTTCACCTGCAATAGCACTTTCACCTGCAATAGCAGCTTCACCGGTAATAACACCTTTATATGCAATAGCACTAGACCCAGAAGTACAAGCACCAGGTTCACATATTATATAGGAATTTGACGTATGTTCTTCTCGAGGTTTAAGATGAATCTCAGCTATAGCATCGGTTTCTGGTATGGGTGACGATGGTATGTTTAGCTCACCTTATTTCAAAAAGGACTCTAATGCCCCTGCTTGCTTTTGTTGCATCTCCATTCTCTACGGTAAAAAAAATATGAAATAAATTTAAATAGATGTAATACCACTGCTAATGTTAAAAATTCGAAAGTTATTCTGTTTCGCTGACCGCTACGTTCTTTTGATTAAACCAATGAATCAATTTGGATGAATTTTAGTATGTAGATATAAATTGAAGTTTGGAAAAAGACATTGACATAGGCTACTTTTTACCTCAGAAAAGTTACTCATTCCCACGAGAATAATAATTATGGTGGGTGCGTGAACGAAGCTGCTCACTAGCAGTCATAGATGAAAATTAACAATCCGAAAGAGGAGCAATGTTAATTTTCATACGATTAACATATCACTTAAAACATTTTTAACATACATTGCGGTCAAAATTAAATTAAGGGACGGTTTCACCACCTGTTATTAAAGTCCCGAATAGTCTATTGGTCAGATAAAAACTGTCAAACTCATACAACTGTCAAAAAACTGAAAATTTAATTGACGAATGAACCGTAGATGATTAAATCGTCACGAAAATAGTTTTACTATTTATCATAAGGAACAAAAAGTAAGTATACTTATTAACAAGTTATATTAAACAACTAATATTGGGTAAAGGACTTTCTTAGTGAACGGTCTCTCCGGATCGTCGTAGATGGCTGCTCATCCGATCCAGTGACGACTAACGCCGGTGTTCCTCAGGGGTCCGTTCTCTCCGCAACTCTCTTCCTGCTGCATATAAATGATTTGCTTATGTCCGATATCTATGCGTACGCCGACCACAGCACAGTTGTGGAGAGATGCCAACCAGGTCCTCCGGCCAGTCGGAATCAAATCCAGTCCAACATAGAAGCTATGGTAGAGCGTGTGAATCTCACACTACAGGCAGTCTCCGAATGGGGCGATGCTAATCTTGTGAAATTCAACGCCTCCAAAACACAAGCGGCAAAAAGGAGCCAGCTCACCTTGGCTCCTTCTTTCCGAAAATCACTGGAATACACCGACCGCCTCCAGTTGCTGGGGGTTGAGATATCCTCAAATCTGAATCTTTGATGGTTCATTGAGTCCAAGGCCAAAGCGGCTGCAAGGAGGCTAGGAATACTTGCAAAGGTGCGCCGATACTTCACGCCGGGACAGATGCTTACTTTATATAAAGCGTAAATCCGGTCTAATATATAGGCTGGTGCTGCAAAATGCCACCTAGCTTATTGGTGACCCGAATTTGGTTAAAACCAATCTTACCAGCCTCGAACACCGGCGCAAAGTAGCCAGCCTTTCAGTCTTCTACAGGATGCATTTCGAAGAGTGTGCGCAGGAATTGCATAATTTAATTCCTCCCTCTCCCTTCCACCATCGGACAACCAGACGTTCGGCCAATCTCCACCCTTACGTTGTTGACTTACCGCGCATTCGAACCAAATAGTTTGTTATGTCGTTCGTCATGCGTACAGCAAAGGAGTGGATTTATTCCTTTCCTTGTCCCATGAATCTTTCAATTCAATATGAATGTTTCAATTGTTTAAATATTGTGTCTTTTTAGTGTACAGGGAAACTGTTGAAGCTCAAAAGATCGACGTTCGATGGCGCAGAAAGTTTTTGAATAGTAACTTCATACTAGGAAATATATTGTGTTGCATCTCTTTACCAGTGTTACGAGCTTAGGGTTCGTGACAATAAAAACTGTCGATTGAATTACTAAATTGACACTTTAATTACTGAACAACAACTAAAACTTAAAACACAGTAGTAATTAATCACACAATACTTTAGTTCACTTTATTTCACTCCGAAGTCTTTGCTTGTGTCGCCAATTTAATACTGCCCCGGTCAAGCCCTGAACGGCCTTTTACACCGAAACATCTAGACTGTTCCAGCAATTACCGGTCCGTGGAGTTGTCCAGAAAGCTTAGTTCTTCTATACGATACTGGATGGCGCTAATGGGAGGGTTCTAGAAAGATCCTGACACTCCTATTACTGCTACTTGATACCAGATGGCGCTATAATCACCCGCCATATACCAGACTTAATTGTGGCGTGCAAGACTGCCCCCTCCTAAGACATACTCATCCCGAGCATTATCGACCCCATAGTAACGCGCCAGTCGATCTACATGGACTATTTTAGGAGTACCTTTTGCACTTTTCTGTATCCGGTAGGTTACGTCGTTGATCTTGGTCACAATCCGGTACGGTCCGTCCCATTTAGCTTGAAGCTTAGGAGATTTCCCTTTGCTGCGGACTGGATTGTGGAACCACACTAGTGAACCTTCGTCGAACCCTTTGTTGTTCATTTTGCGGTCATACCAGGTTTTCATCTTTTCAGACAGTTGCTGGCCCGATTATCTGACGTGCTCATAAATGTCATTCATTTTGTTCCGCAAGTCATTTGCATAATCGGTTATACTGCGTGGGGCATCAGATGGTATCCCAGTGATCAGGTCTGCAGGCAGCCGTAATTCTCTTCCAAAGTTTGCTAAAGCTGGTGTCACTGATGTACTTTCGTGAACAGCGCTTCGATATGACAACAAAAACGGTTGTATGTGCTTGTCCCAATCTCTTTGCCTACAATTTTTGCTAGGTACCTCTCCAATGTCTGATTTAATCGTTCTACCATTCCGTCAGATTGCGAGTGATAAGAAGTCGTTCTTGTTTTATGAGTACCCATAACTCGGCAAGTTTCCGAGACTCAAAATTTCTTCCTTGATCACTGTGAATCTCTATAGGTACTCCAAAACGACAAAAGACTTCATTAATTAGTTTATCTGCAACTGTTGAAGCTTCTTGATTTGGAATGGCGAAGACTTCCAGCCACTTAGTGAAGTAATCCATCACAACCATAAAATACTTGTTACCACTTTCACTTTCCGGGAACGGCCTCGCCACGTCCATGGTTTTTCTTGGATTGGATTCTCTCCCATGGTGCACCAACATTGTACAACTTCAATATACGAGTCTGAGGTCCCTTTACAGCCGCACAACTTGTACATTTACGACACCAGTCTTCGACATCGTTTCGACAGTGGAACCAGTAGACCCATTCTCGGATCTTCAGTAGAGTTCGTTTAACTCCCAGATGGCCTCCTGAACAATCACTATGGTACAGTTATAGAACATCCGGTACTTTAGCTTTAGATACAACCATTTGTTAATGTCTGCTTTCTTCCCGACCATTTTCCCATTTACGACACAGAAATCCACCCTGAAGCAGCCAGCTGTGGGACCCAATTGGGCCATGCATTTTCGTGGTCGAGCTCATCGCTAAAACGTCGCTCCACTTAGGCTTGGGAGCACCGGCCTTCATCCATTACAGAATTGGCTTGATGTCCGCATCTTCCTGCTGTGCATGTTGTAAACTGTCCTTCCACTCGTTGCTGATGTGGTCTGTCCTCAGCATCATCACAGATACCACTTCCTTACTCTCTGCCTAGTACAATGCTTGCAATCATCAGGACAAGGTCTTCTTGATAAAAACCTGCCATATACCGGACTTAATTGTGGCGGGCAACACTAGGTAAAGCAAT
This sequence comes from Parnassius apollo, assembly GCA_907164705.1. Lineage (NCBI taxonomy): Eukaryota > Metazoa > Arthropoda > Insecta > Lepidoptera > Papilionidae > Parnassius > Parnassius apollo. Next base: position 26,077,394 of record CAJQZP010000693.1, read on the forward strand.
ATACAGATAAAACATACATTTATTGAGAATTAAGTAGTGAACGAATTATATTTTGTGAGAATTATAGTGATCAGAGAATCGCCAATTATTTATTACTATAAAATTTAATAATACAGTATTATAAAATGGTATTAAAACAGTATGCTTTCTCAGGAAAATTGCTAATTGTATTGTTTATCCATTGCCTGATACCATTTTCTTTCATTTAACCGTACGAAAATTGCATATTAAATTAAGGCAAAGGTATGATAATTACTGTAAGGGGGCTTAAGTAAATGGAAATTTTGCGTGGTAACGCTTTACGAAATACCCTTGAAATTGGCTTTTTTATTAGATTGGAATATTTTATATTCAAAGCAAATATGCCCGAATGATATAAGTATACATATACACGTCTGTACTTAATTTTAGACCAGTGAATGCATGTTTTATATGCGTCTACTGGTTTAGATGATAGTTAATGAAAGAAATTTAACTATATATAAATTTTAACAGTCAATTTAACAATTATTACGAAAAATGCTCAGTGGTTGTAAGTCTCTGGGCGAGGCGAGGTATGTATAAAATGAAAAATATTTCAGCTTTTATTTAAATTAAATCATATTAGATCTTCATTTTGTAACTTACTAGAGATCTGCCCCGGCTTTGCACGGGTACCTAATATCTAGATTCTACAACAGCGCTACCTCCGGGTCCAACTATGCCTATAGCCTTAGCGGAAGTGCAAGCAATATGTTGACAAAGTTTTACCGCAATCTGACGAACGGTGCAGTGCATATAATACGGACAAACAAAAAATGTAAATGTTTATATATTAGATTAGATGATATATTATTTAACTTAACTTATAAGCTTTAGTTCCATTTTAATTAATTTATTGTTAAAAATACGCGCGAGATCGTGATCGAAAGCGTATTTGAAATCTTTTCAGTAAATCTCTCACAATGATTAAGTCAGTAAAGAATACACGGTGAAATAAACCTCCTTATACTAATAATCTTTTTTAAAATTGCTCAATTTTACGACATACGATTGAAACTGAATTTTTGAGGATAAGAGTGATTGTATATTGCAATGGATTTTATTATTAAATCTTTTTTTGGATTTTTTTGTGGTATAAGTGGAACGTTCATAATTGTATTTCGTCAGTCTAATCAACAGTCACAAATCATAACATATAGGTTTTTGTTTAACAATACGTTTCCGTATAAAATTCAATGTATTAGATAAAAATTAGAAGATTTGAAATATTATTTTAATAAAATATTATAAGTAAGTGGCGAATAAGGAAAATACACCAGGAGATTAGCAGCAGCCTACTGTCAACCGGCCTACCAAGCATGGAATGGTTGACAACCGCAACTATGGCAAATATCCCACTATGAAGCAATATATAAGGTCTGTGGTCAGTAATATACTTTTAGTACGCTGTGTCGATAACGGTACCGGTAAAATTATGGAGTGTAGAAGTAAGGAGTACCAACTCCCATAGTAAAATAGTTGAAAAAGAGGCCATCTATAAGCAGTAAATAACAATTCAAAAACTCTCCACAACAGCACTGGAGTAGCTACTGGGATGTAATGAACTTAGCAGTTATCGACGATTTAAGTGTGCTCCTAAACTGCTCAGTAGCTCTAAAATCTAAAATAATTTTATTTAAAAATATAACCTCGAAAAAGTCGTCTATCCCACTAATATTTTTCGGTGCGTTCTTTAAAAATTACCTCGTAGTTATAGTGGCGCCACCCTTTTTAACGGCTTTCTATGGACACTTTTTAATACATAGTCTGTACTCCTTACTTCTACACTCCATAGGTAAAATATTACAAGATATAATTAATATCCACACTGTGCGTTTTACTAGGAGTTTCCTTCCTCGTACAACTTCTCTGTGGACATATGGAGCTGAGAAATGGTGCTTCAGTAAGCGCAGATTTCTATTATTTTAAATTGTTCCCGTGTTAGTTTACCTCTCTCGCCTGTTACAACACCCACAGGATGATATGGGGTAGTGGATACTTTTACGCCACCACCACACGGTCAAAAGCAATAAACAAAGCGTCAAATATGTTGATGTAATTTCTATGTACGGCAGTTTATCATTACAAGCACAAAAGTTTTCTAACAATATGTGAAGGTGTTATTGTATATAACTAAGTAAGCTATTAAAATTTATTAGTTTTTGAGAAAGACATCGTATTAGTTCAAAAGTTAGTAGTGGAAATTGTCCAAAAAATGCTCTTTTGGCAAGTCAAAACGAATCAATGTTGAAACTAGAATTAGATAAAAATCAATTTAAACCATTGACTCATTTTTAATTCTTTTAAAGAAATCTCGAATGAATTTGATTTGAACAGTTTGAGATAAAAAGTTAAAATATAATAAGAAAAACGGTTATTTCATTTTGTAATAGTACTTATTTTTACAATATATTTAATGTTAACTTTATTGTTAATAATGAATAAATTATTTTACATTTTTGATATTAAAGAAGGCATTAAAAGTTTAATTGATGATGAATGAAGATGATGATGACCCGACATTTCAAAACGCCAATTAAACTTGTTTTCTCGTTAATGAAATACGGCTTAGATCGTTTTTATTCCAAATTATTAAATCGTTAGATTAATGTATTTTACTGAGTCTTTAGTATTTAAGAATACAGGTATATCAATGGTTTCACTTACCTTTTAAGCAGTGATTAACTTGTGCTAGCAACAAAAATGTAATGAAATAAAAGTAGGCAGAATATCACTGCACTATACAAACATTTATCTCTTAAGACTATTAATAATTGTAACAAATTTATTTTGTCACTCCCAATCTCGAGGACTGATTTGACATTGGCAAAATTATATTAAAAAAGTCGTAAAGTAAAGAAGAAAGACACATTTGATACATATAGAAACGCTTTTCTTGAAACAATGCTTCTACTTCTTTACAATTGTTTAATCGTAGGAAAACAAATTAAAGAAATATTTGTTTCATTTTAAAAGTCAGGTGTAGTTACTGCTTCACCCTTGAATCTAGATTCTATTGAGGACTGAAAGGGTAAAAGGGCATACTTCTAACAAACAGGTTGAAAGGCATAGCTATAAGTAAAAGAAAATAAACGAGCATTGGATCGCTTTCCAAATAATCAAGCACGTGTTTTACTTTTGTAGCTGAATTACAATATTTACGAAGTGACCTTTCAAAAGCTAAATATATTTTTCAGGCTTTAACTGTAATAACGAATATATTCGGTAGATTTTGTTAAGAAAAAAATGTTTTTTCATAAGTTGAAGTTATGTATATAACTTAATAAAGTTATGTTTTTGCCGTTTGATGGCGGCGTAAGGTAATCCATCACCGCCATTTCATTCCGTGGGTGTTGTAAGAAGCAGGAAATACCAGAGTGATCATAAGACCTCTGATTGATGATTATATAAATACATCAAAGTCAAGAGCGTCAAATACGCGAAGTATTTGGTACCGCTTTCGACAAATCGGTTTACCAAGCGTGGCCATTGTGATAATTTTACCTTTTGTGAACGAGAGAGACGCATGTTATGTAATCGGCTTTTACGGGTTGGTAACGAGGAAGAATAGAAGACTATAAGTTATATAATAATATCCATAATATGCTGTTTTGTGTGGGGTGTTTACGAGCACACAGTCCATGTGGCTCATAGACATCTACACTTATCCTCGATGACGAATCAAAACATGCGGATGCTATTGTCGACTGGCGTAAACTTGAGGTCAAACTTAAGTCTACGAACTCCCAGCATTTGGACACTATACCTGACAAGATAGACTCGCTAGAGGAGGCCGACAGGGCGATTAGCGCCCTTTTGACTCACCTCACATCAGCGTCGAAGAATGCTCCCGTAAGGTTCGTGTGTTGAGCGATCAATACACGAAACTTCCGGCGGATGTTCGACGGCTGATTAGAGCGAAGAATTCCGCGCTTAAAACATATGACCGCTACCGCACAGAAGCCAATAAACTTCGGGTACGTTCTCTACAAAACGAGATTAAACAACGAGTAGCCGAATTTAGAAACGATAGCTGGGATAACCTCTTAAAAGGTATCGAACCATCTCAAGACGCCTTTTGGAAATTAACGAGAACTCTTAAAGCCGATAAATCCTCAACGATGCCGCCTCTCGTGAGGCCGGACCACCCTGATCTCGCCCTAGACGATCTCGAAAAAGCCGAATGCCTAGCCGACAGTCTAGAGTACCAGTGCACGCCATCTACCGCACCAATAGATCCCGCTCACCTACTAGAGGTAGAAACGGAAGTAGAACGTAGGTCTGCGCTGCCACCAGCGGGCGAACCACTCGATCCGGTGACAGTAGATGAAGTCACCGAATCCATCAAAAGCCTTAAGAATAGATCAGCCCCTAGGCCAGACGGCATTAGCAACAAGGTGATCAAATATCTTTCGGCGCCACTTATTTACTTCCTTGTAGGAATATTTAACACTTTTCTCACGAACTACTCCTTCCCGGACATCTGGAAAGAAGCAGACGTAATAGGGATCCCAGGAAAACCGCGTAATCGTCCCTCTAGCTACAGACCGATTAGTCTTCTCAACACTTTGGGTAAGCTATACGAGCGCATTATTCACAAGCGTCTCCGTCATTACACCGAATCCAACAGACTCCTACCAGACGAGCAGTTTGGCTTTAGAGCCAATCACTCATGCACCCACCAGATTCATCGCCTGATAGAATACATTCTGTCTGGCTTCAACCAAAACCCGATAAGGAAAAAGGCTCGAAACTCGGGAGCCCTCTTCTTCGATGTTGCGAAGGCATTTGACAAGGTCTGGCAAAACGGCTTGATTTACAAGCTTTACAAACTAAACGTGCCTGATAGGCTCGTGCACATCATACGAGCCTTCCTTTCGAACCGCACTTTTCGATATCGAGTGGAGAGAACCCGTTCTTCGAAACGCTTCCTCAAGGCCGGGGTCCCACAGGGCTCCGTCGTATCTCCACTCCTCTTCACACTCTTCACGAGTGATATCCCTAAAGACTCCGTGGTGAACACCGCATTCTACGCTGACGTTACGGCACTCTATGTGTCAGACTACAACAAAAACAGGCTCTCGTTAAAGCTCCAAAAAGCCAACAATCGCCTAGGTGAATGATTCCGCCAATGGAGAATAGACGTGAATCCCGAAAAGAGTGTAGCAATATACTTTCAACGGAATTCATCAGCAGGTTCTAAACCAAAAACGATTTCTCTATATGACTGCCCAATCCCCTAATCCCGAAAAATCTGCCAAATACCTAGGCGTCACTTTCGACTCCGCATGAGTTTCGCGACACACATAAGTGTAGTACGCAACAGAGCCAAGTCGGTCATTGGCCGTCTACACCCTCTCGTTAACAGCAGGAGTAAGCTGTCGCTAAGACACAAACTCCCACTGTATAAAACCTGCGTTAGACCAATTATGTCTTACGCTAGTGTAGCTTTCGCCCCCACGTATAAGACCCACATTTTAAAACTCCAAAGAGTCCAAAACTTTTTCATCCGAAAAGCCACCGGTGCGCGGTGGTATCAACGGAACTCTGATTTGCACAATGATTGTGAATTACCCTCTATCTCCGAATACTTCAAGGAGATGTCTCAACGCTACTTTGATAGAGTAGAAACCCACCCAAACCCGCTAGTGACAAACGCAGCTAACTACGTTCCGATAACAAACGTCGCACCTTATCTCCGTAGACCGCGAAATGTGTTAATAGAACCACCTCAATCGCTCGATCCAATCGACCCAAACGTCGCAGGCACATCCTACAATGACACTACACCCACGCTAAATGGGACAAACACTGCTAGGATTACGAATGGGGCGTTCCAGCTCACACCGTGTGCACACCGTACTCCCGCGTTCCTGGGCGGTTCTCACCGCCCAGACCATCGACCGACACGAGCTGAGCAGTCAGAGACGGGGGTCCGCACTTTACCGCGGTTAGATAGCTCAAAAAAAAAACGCCTAAAAAGGCGACATGATGATTGGTAACAATACCAAATCATAAACCATTTCATCATCATGCTCACCTCATTGCCTTTCCCTTTTTTATACTCCCCTTCAGGCCGCGAGCCCTAACTTTAGCAAGATACAGCACAAACATCTAGATACTAGAGACTCTTACTATTGTGTTTGAAAGTCGTACAGTAAAAGTGTTAAGCATATTGCGTGCACGGAAGTGTGAGATTTGGCATAGTTAAAGCTTAGTATGGACAGGGAGTGCATAAATTTATATTAAAATATAATAAAAATTATAATTTATATGTGTTACAAATACATAATACTAAATTAATCGTAACTTTCATTGTTTACGTTAATAATTCTACCAATGTCATCTGTCAACTATATAATAAACTATTAGTCGCACAGAGCCGAGATCAGTCGAGATTGTCACCAATAAATGTAAAACTAAAAAATTTGCCAACAAAATAATTACTCTACCAGTCGACTGAATAAGCTGTAAATTTTGTGTGATTTCAAATGTTCCTTTTTCAAAAGTGAGTGGCGTTTATGTATTTAATATTTTGTATATTGTTAATTCGATATCTGTCCTTTTTTTAAGTAATGATGTCCAGTTGAAAGTGAAAACTTGTTAAATGTACAAATCTAAAAATTAAATGAATTACGATCGAATTTCGACCACTAGTAAATATAGTTAGGCCTACCCTATATGCTACTTCTGTAAACTTTATCAGGCTGCAGTTGAAAATTTCCGTTTTTTCAGAAATCATATTTTATAATTTAAAGAGCGTAACATAGGAGCAAACTTGAGTAGTGAACCGCACTTTAAAAGCAAGTCTCATCAGGCGCACATAACTGCAGTGTCTCCATTATTTCGAGGAAACAAGCTAAAGCTATCAATATTGCTAGATGCTTACAAGGCGCACTAAAATCGGCTGCAACAATTATAGCATACCTAACTTCAACACCGCCAGTCACAATTACATTTGCACTCGAAAGAATTAATCAGGTCACATTTGTTTAGTATACGAGCGAATGAACGCAAGTCAAACTAAATATTTATGTTATACTGGATTGAAGTTTGTTTGCTAGCAAAGTTGATTTAGGCCGATATTAAGCGATGTTGAGCGGGAATTCAGCAGGCAGGGTTGTAGTCGCCGTAATCCGAAATCTTCCAGAAGGCTGCTTAAACAGATCGTTATCAGATAACTTTCAAGGACGACACCGCCAAGGCGTACGTAACGGTCTTTTGAAGACGGTGTTCTAAAACTGGGCCTCCATGGTCGCGGGCAATGGCCGAACTTAAAATGAATCCAAACAAATGTTTAAAAAAACTGATGTGACAAATGAACTTACAGTCAAACTTATGTTAATTAGCTGCTGCGGTTAATGGATGGAGGACTAAGATGGAATGCATCATAGCCTGTTATAATATATGGAGCCACCCTAAACCCTTCAGATAGGCACGCAACAGTGTACCCTACATAAAAACCAAAATTTAATAGGAGGCCTATGTTTAGCAATGAACGAATGACAGGTGGTGAGAATGATAGTAATGAGAGTATCGTCAATTATTTATGAAATACATTGGACTATGTTACATGGGAAAATGAACAATATATTTTATTTAAATAGTACTAGTTTTTACGGATTTTACCAATATTGTTAAATAACTTCCAACCCGTCTTCTGAGTCCAGTTTATTAACAAGCCATACTTGTACTTGATAATATACCCGAAATAGATGTTGATAAACAGAAACAGAATTTAGGTGTCCATAGAGGAAAATTATATTTTTTTTGTTCCGATCTACGCATTATGAACTTATAGTATCTTCAAGTCTTGCAGTTGTATGCTTGGGTTGGTATTTAATTTTATTAATTATAGGCTCCCAAGCAGATGGTAGCATCCAGCCATCTTCTCTATTGAAATTAGGATGTTTAAGATTTAAATAGCCTCGCGAATCATCCAGGGTGTCAACACCTTGAGCTACACTGTGTATAGAAAAAGACCCATACAGATAGATATTTAAACGGTGATTCTCACCACCATCCTTCACAGTTAGCTACCGTGGGTAAATCTTTGTTTTAGAGAACACGAGGGATCTGTAACAGTGAACACCTGTGTATAAGTTCATACTGCGTAGATCGGAATAAAAAAAAATAATTATAATCTATGGTAACCGCGGTTAATATGACATCTGGACGTTGAACATATCAGTGTACATCCCCCGTGACTATGGGTGCTGTAAAGTGCTCGAAACGTCGGGTATATAAAAAAGTTAATATACGCGATGTGTAATATTCGCGTAAATATAAGAAATCATTAAATATATTTTATTTCATTTTTACAATACAGGCGCTGCTAAGTGTAATTCAGTACTATAAAAGAGATATTAAAACGGTACATTTTCCCAGGGAAATTGCTTATTGTATTGTTTATTCATTGCCTGATACCTTTTTCTTTCAATTAACCGTACGTACGAGAAAACTGCATACTAAATTAAGGTGAAGGTATCATAATTACTGCAAGAGGGCATAAGTAAATGGCATTATTGCGAAGTAACGCTTGAAATTGGATTTTTAATTAGATTGGAATATTTTTTGTTTAGTGCAGGTGTGCCTGAATGATATAAGTATGCTGATACATATCTGTACTTAATTTTAGAACAGCTAATGCGTATTTTATTTGCGTCTATTGTTTTAGCTTATGGTTTCTGAAATAATTTCAATTAGAAATAAATTTTAACTGTTAATTTAAACATTATAGCAAAAAATGCTCTGTGATTATAAGTTTCTGGGCAAGGTAGTCAAGTTAACGGGAGCGGTGGTGGTGATTTTAAAAACTACAGTAAAACTAAGAGATGTCCGTACAGAAGCTCATGTACTCCACAAATGAAAAACTTCTCTTAATACATCTTTCATGCAGACTTAATTACATTTTGCTTACACAAGTGTCGCGATATAGACCACACACTAGTTGCAAAGTCAGCAACAGTATTTATGCACGTACTTGTGTGGGGTTTAATCCATGACTAGGTAGATATTAAATGAGGAAATGTCTAAGCTTCTCTTTAAAATTAAATTATATTAGTTCTTTATTTCAAGTCACTTTTAACTAAAGTAACAAGGCGTGGTTGCATTTGTTATAATTGTTAAAAATATATGCGAGATCGTGCATATGAAACATTTTTGGAAAATCTTTCATAATATAACAATAACCGTGAAATGAACCTTCTTCGAATAATTCTCTTTTTTGAGTGCTCAATTTTACGAGATACGATTGAAATGATGATGAATTTTTGAGGACAAGAGTGATTCAACATTACATTGGAATAAAACTTTACTACTTTGCATCTTTTGCCCTTTCTACGTTACGGCGGACTTTCCGTTGTTACTAAGGGATGTCAATAAAGAGAAACAAAATACATTGCGAAATGTTAATTGAGTTATATTTTAAATGCGAAAGACAAATATAGGTATGTAAGTAGTTTTTTGCGTGGTAGAATGGGTCGGCTCGACAGAATACCAGCGTAAAATAGCAGAATAATACTGCTGTGTTTCGTATGTTGAGTGTAGAGATCCGGAGACCCCTTTTACAGGAAACGAGGTTTAACCAATATTTGCTACAACGCAACAACGATTTTAGCTAACATCGACTGTTCTTGAACAGAGAATGCATGGAGTCTGTTGGTATTGTTACGAGCTTAGGATTCGTGACAATAAAAACTGCCGATTGAATTACCAAAATTGACACTTTAATTACAGAACACAGATTAAAACTTAAAACACACTAATAATTTATCACACTTGACACTTTAGTTTACTTTATTTCGCTGTTAAGTCTTTGCTAGTATCGCCAATTCAATACTGACTCGGGTCGCGGTCAATAACAGTCTTAACTGAAAACATCTAGGATGTTCGAGTAGAAGGTCGAAAGTTCTAGGAATGAATCTTCTAGAAAGCTCTTCTAGTTCTGCTACTCCATTCTAGATGGCACTAGTGAATTTTCAAGAAAAATCTCAAGATTGTAACAGAAATAGGAGCGTCAACGCTCCTATTTCTGCTACTTGCTACTCGCTCGTAAGCTCGCTAATAATCACCCGACATGTACCAGGCATCAACTATGGCGCGCAACACTGCACGCTCCTAAGACATGCTCATCCCGAGCATTATCGGCCCCATAATAACGCGCCAGTCGATCCACATAGACAATATTAGGAGCACCTCTTGCATCTCTCTGAAACGGCTCCGCAACGACAAGGGCTATCCTCTCCCATATTGTACCAATATTGTACGATTTCAATGGACCTCTACTATGAGTCTGATGTCCCTTCATAGCCGCACAACTTGCACATTTGCGACACCTATCCCCGACATCGTCACAACAATGGACCCAGTAAAACCGTGCTCGGATCTTCAATAGAGTTCGTTTAACTCCCAGATAGATTCTTGAACAACCATTATGGTACAGCTGTAGAACATCCGGTACTTTAGCTTTAGAGACAGCCATTTGCAAATGATAGCTGTCTCCCCGAACATTTTTCCATTTACGGCACAGAACTCCATTCTGAAGCAGCAAGCTGTCCCGTTGGGCCCAATAGCTTTTCGTGGTTGAACTCATCGCTGAGACGTCGCTCCACTTGGGCTTGGGAGCACTGGCCTTCATCCATTTCAGAATCGGCTTGATGTCCGGATCTTCTTGCTGTGCATGTTGTAAGCTATCCTTCCACTCGTTGCTGAGGTGGTCTGTCCTGAGCATCCTCACAGATACCACTTCCTTACACTCTTACCTATTATAATGCTTGCAATATTCAGGACAAGGTCTTCTTGACAATGCATCTGCGTTGCCATGAGATTTCCCGCTACGATGTTCGATCACAAAGTCGTATTCCTGCAGTAGTTTAATCCACCTCGCAACTTGTCCTTCGGATTTTTGAACTGCAATAGCCATTTTAGTGCAGCATGGTCAGTTCGTAAGTGAAATTTCCGCCCCAGTAGATATTTGCTAAAATGCTGCAACGACTTTACCACAGCTAGCAATTCACGTCTTGTGACACAATAGTTCCTTTGCGGTTTTGACAGCGACTTGCTGAAGTACTCTATCACAACTTTTTGATCACCATTCCGTTGAAACAACACACCGTCAAGTCCCATATCATTTGCATCTGTGTCAACTATAAATTCCTTGCCTGCATCAGGGTACCCCAAAATAGGTGTTTTGCACAGACGGTCCTTTCGCTTCTCCTCGGTTAGCTTGTGCAGAGGTTTGGCTATATTTGTAAAGTTTTTCACAAATCGCCGATAATAGGAGCAAAAACCCAAAAATGTTCTAACCTGCGTCTTGTCTTTTGGACCCGGCCAATCCTTGACAGCGGCGACTTTCTCTGGATCCGTGCGGATACCTTCTTTCGACTCTACATAACGCAAAAAGTTAACGTGCCCTTTGAATAGTGAACATTTCTTCGGACTCAACTTGAAGTTGGCACTTAAATCTTCATGAGCACGCGTTCCAGATTTTGAAGGTGTTCCTCAAACGTTCGGCCTACGATGATGATGTCATCCAAGTAGACCGGACAGGCATCGACAAATAGCCCGGTAAGGGCCAGAACCTGCAATTCCCCCGGTGTTGCGGTTGTTCATGGGCGTTTATGGTAGTCAATTAACATCAGGTGAACCGTATACTCGCTTGCCCCCTCTTCTATAAAAAATTACAAGTTCCATCAACCTTTCAAACGTTGCTGGAGCATAGTACAATCCAAACGGAATTACTTTAAATTGCAACAAACCCTTTCTCGTCGAGAACGCAGTTTTCTCCTCGTCCTTAGTGTCAACTTCAACTTGCCAGTAGCCACTTTTTAGATTCATCGTACCACTTTACTCTTGTAAGCATGTCCAGCGTGTCATCAATTCTTGGCAAGGCTATCCCTGTCCTTCTTTGAAATGTCGTTTAGACGGCGGTAGTCAACACAAAACCGCATGCTGCCGTCTTTTTTCTCTACTAGCACCACGGATAAACACCATGGTGAAGGTTCAATAACAACATCCTTCACCATTCCCTCAATCATGGTTTCCACTTCCTTTTCACATGCTACCGGCAATATTCTTGGTCGCTGACGGATAGGCAATTCTTCTCCTGTGTTTATCTTATGTTTGAAAGACGCTTTCTAGGTGAGCGTCACCATATCTCGCCTCCAATGCCTTGATGGAGGTGTAGTTCCATCCCCAAGTTTGAGTTTTTCCAGTGATTTCTTCATTTCAGTCATCACGTAGTCAACCAGATTGTTCACTTGGTTGATTCGGGCGGGGTTCCGATAGGCGTTCGTCATGTTGAGCAACCCTATCCTTACACCTCTCTTATCTCTTTCCCGAAGGAAGTGTGAATGTTCTTCATGAGGAGCATCTGTTCTTCCTTATCACGTTTGAACTGCTCTTTCAAATGATGGGCCTGTTCCTCGTGTCAGCGGGCCTGTCCCTCCTGTCGGTGGGCCTGTTTCTCCTGCCGCTCTTTTAATCAAAGGGCCTGTTCCTCTTGTCAGTGGGCCTGTTCCTCCTGTCGACGGGCCTGTTCCTCCTGTCGGCGGGCAAGTTCCTCCAGCTGCTCTTTTAACCAACGGGTCTGTTCCACCTGTCGGTGAGCCTGCTCCTGCAGCATCACCATCAGAGCACCTAAGTCAGGTACTGCAGATGTAGGAGCTACTGACGGGCCGTCCTCCGTGGCTGGCGGCTGGCCTTCCGACGTCTGTGGCGTTGCACCAGCAAATCGTGTCTTATCCGTCTCCAGCTGGCGTTGACTTCGGGTACGGACATACTCCGTGTCGTCCTTAGGTAAATTGACATGATTTTATCCCACTTCTGATACCAATTGTTACGAGCTTAGGGTTCGTGACAATAAAAACTGCCGATTGAATTACCAAAATTGACACTTTAATTACCGAACACCGATTAAAACTTAAAACATTAATAATTAATCACACTTAAAACTTTAGTTCACTTTATTTCGCTACTAAGTCTTCGCTTGTATCTCCAATTCAATACTGACCCGGGTCGCGGTCAATAATAGTTTTATATAGGACACTTTTCTACTGAAATCATACGTCTAGAATGTTCGAGTAGAATGTCGAAAGTTCTAGCAAGGAATTTCCTAGAAAGCTGTCCTATTTCTGCTACTCCATACTAGAAGTGAATAGTAGTGAATTTTCAAGAAAGATCTTGACGCTCCTATTTCTGCTACTTGATACTAGATGGCGCTAATGCTATGAACCAGGCATCAACTACGGCGCGCGACAGTATTTTATATTTTTTTTCTTTGTAAATTTCCTAGCGACCCATTTTGCTGTGCAGAATGGGCATCTATTGTCGAGAAAGAAAGAGTAGAAGAAATATACAACGTTTCTAAAATTATTTATTTTGATAGATTGGACATAACTAAAAACAGCGATTCCCAAATTGCTGGTTATTATCAAAATAGTTCGTGTGAGATAATGCTTTTGACAAAATTGTAAGTTGATTATGACTTTTTTAGATTTACGGACCAATAAAAATGCAATCAGTACATTCAGAATTCACGAAAGAGTTATCAAATCAGATAATTAAAAAAATTATTATCAGAAGAAAAATATACCTGTAGGTATTGTTGCGCGGCTAAAAGAGATATATCTTCAAAACTTCTAAAGCTGACCTCCGCAATGATTAGTGTGCTTAATTATTGGTTAAGTTTTAATTTGTGTAAAGAAAATTAAAGTGTTAATTTAGGTAATCCCATCGGCAATTTTTATAGTCACGAACCTCAAGCTCGTAACAGTATTTTCATGAAATACTTTAAAATTGTTTTCAATAAACCGCGTATGTTTCTTTACACGCCATGTTTTCAACAACTTTAACTTTTCAAGATACCACAGAAATACGTGTCTCGGACTGATGCAGTTTGTTTTAAGTTTCCTCCTGATGCATTATTCTCAGATTTAACATCTATATGTGACACTCCTAGAAAAGGGAATTTATTAAAAAATTGACGATATGTCGTAGAATTATAGATAGTGAATCTAAAAAAATCCATAATATACAAAAGTAAGAGACTAACTAAAATATAGGTATAATATATTTTAGTAGTCTCTTACTTTAAAAAAAAAATAAATATATATATACCTTCAGCAGTTCGATGTACCGATAGTCAGTCTGGCAGCGCTATCATCATCATTATCATAGTCATAAAAGTAAACTGCTGAACAAAGGCCTCTCTTCCAGAAAATGTCGCAAAGGGTTCTCCTTATTTGCCATAGTTGGTAGGCGTGTTAGAAATCGCAGTTTTCTTTATTGTTTTAAGTTGTTATCACGAATACCTTTCCGCTTATATCATGTTTCAATTCACCTTGTCCGCGAACACTATACATTGATTAAAACTACTTTTACGTATTTTATCGCGTTTTATTTATTTTATTTTTAATACCCGACGTTTCGGGTGCTTTCCAGCACCCATGATCACGGGGGACTGAGGTGACTGACGTCCCGATGTCAAAGTTAACCCGGAGTAGTTTCAGCTTTTTAATTATTATCTTTGGTCCGATCTACGCAGAAAGAACTAATTGTGTTTTGAAGTCTTGCAGTGGTATGCTTGGGTTTAGTTTTAATTTTATTAATTATAGGATCCCAAGCAGGTGGTAGTAACCAGCCTCCTTCTCTATTGAAATTAGAATGTTTTTTAATTTCAATAGCCTCACATATCATCCTTGGTAGGAATCGATATTCTTTCGCGAGGATTTGTGGTCCATCAAATCTGATGTAATGGTTGGGGCCAGTTTTTTTATTGTTTTAAGTTGTTATCACGAAGACCTTTCCGCTTATATCATGTTTCAATTCACCTTGTCACCTCTTATGACAATCACTAGATAATACAGGTTAGTGGATTCCCTTACGTCACGATAACATCGCATAGCAGCGGTATAGCACCGCCCATATTTCGACTGAATCAAAGTCTTTCTTATAGTTAAACAAAAATCTTTTTCACAATAAAGTAGCAAATTGTATTCTTCAATTTTCCGTACAATTTGTTGAAGGGTATGTATGCGGCCTACTAAAGCCTTTTCGGAAACCGTGAGACGATTCACAATTACTCTCAAAAACAGCACACGGATACAACTCTAGAAGAGAAAGCAGTCCGTAGTTCTTGAATATGGCGTTGGATAAAAGTGGCCCAGAACCGCACTTTGTGGCAATCTTTGGGAGAAGGTCTATGCTTGCCGTAGACTTGTGTTAGGCTGTAGTGAGTGTGAACAGGTGATTTATAAAATTTATTGTTTTCGTCTATAGGGCGTTGCTCACACATCTCTATTTCGCCCTAACGGCATAACATCACCATGTGATGACAGAACAGCTCCTTTATGCACTTTAAAAAAAGCTTTACAAAAATACTGTGCCATACTGACTCTGAACTTTATCGTTGCTTAAGACCCATGGCTGTCTTACTCAAACAGACACGTGGAATATTTTCACTTAGACTGATACTTGCGTGTGCTTTGCACCACTTGCATGTTGTGATTATTTCATATAGAAGACGTACTTGCTTGTTTACATATTGATAATTATTTACCTATTAGTTTTCTACATTCATTAAATTTAATAGAATATTAGAAATATTAGCACGGCAGTGAATCCATATGTGGGATGCATCAGAATGTTAGACAATGGAACGCGTAATTGAATATCGTGCAAGAGTATTTCAATTGAACTATTTTGATAATTAATGGAGATAGGTCACGTCGAGAATCACTGCAAGCTGGCTTCCATTATTTAATACCTTTAGTCGTTTCAATGGGGATCAAAATGGCTTTTGGGAAAGAAAATAGTCGTCAGCAATTGTGTTAACAATGTAATTGAATATTGAATATTGAGTACCTGTTTATTTTTACATTAATTTGTAAAGTGTATATATCCTAAACACATAATTGATGCTTAACGACTAATCTATTCATGGATATCAATAAACCGAACTGTCAGTCTGTAATCTGTGTTATCAAAATAATTATTAGTTTGCCATTAAGTCTACTACTACTAGTAACTCACTACTTATTTAATAAGGATAAAGAGAAAGCTCTTGAGAGTAAGCAGTAGTAGTAGACTATGACCGAGGAGTTTGAAGTCTACCATAAATATAAAGTCGGGAAAAACGTTTCTTCGTATTTTGTATACATATTAAATACATTTTTTAAAAGTTTAATTACTTTTGATTATAATATATAGGTATGTGTCATTTTGTTTGATAACTTGTTAACATCTTGTAGGTAGTGACATAATCCTGTTGCTTTAGAAATCTTGGGAGTTTTGATCAAAATAAAATGTGACAAGTAGTTTTAAGAATTCTAAAGAACCGCAACTGATGAAAATCTGAGGGTGCAAGGTTAGTACTATATGGTGGATGCATTAACACTTCCCAACCAAGCTCTGATGAGATGATGATGAGAGATCACTCCTTTTCTTTTGATCAACTCCGGTCGTTTTTTCTCAATTTCTTGCTTGAGCCACGTTAGTTTTTGGCAGTAGAGATGCGAGTCGATGGTTTTGCCCTGCGATAAAAGCTTATAATAAACGATGCCCTTTCAATCCCACCATACACAAAGCATCACCTTATTGCGTGTTAATCCGGGTTTCGCTACAGTCTATGAATCTTGCCAACCTTTGACCGTGATGTTTTTCGCACGTTCTTTTTGCAGGTAATCCATTTTTTACTACTAGTAATCAATCTTTTTAAAAATAGTTCGATGTCATTATGTTTCAAAAGAGAGTCGCAAAATAGTGCACGATTAAGTAGGTTTATTTCAGTGAGCTCTTGTGGTACCCAAATAATGAGCTTTTATTATAACCAGTCTTTTTGAAATGGGTCAAAACTGTTTTGTAGACAATTCTTAATTCCTGTCAATGTCATAACTACTTTTGCGTGGATCTTGCTCACTTTTTCAAAAATAGCATCGACTTTATCCGTATGAGGGCGACCAAAGCGAGCTGCATCTTTGACATCAAAATTCCCGGAATAAAAACGTTTGAACCAATTTTGTGCTACTCTTATTGACACTGAATTAGGTCCACAAATGTCACAAATGTTTTTCGCGGCTTGATTCGCATTTTTACCTTTTTGTAGTAAAATTTCAGAATGTATCGAATTACTTCGTTTGAACTCATTTAGGCGGACAAAAAAAAAAACAATTGAAAAAGTGTTTTTTCTTTTTCTTTTTTTTTCTTAATGTCCTATTATATTAAAACCGGACAGAAACAAATAGTATAACCTACGAGATTTTTCTACAATTTTATATAAACAAAATACAACTAAGAAACTTTTTCCCGACCTATTATATCGTTTACAATGATTATCACTTACACAATGAAACTTCAAACTGATAAAACTACATGTCTTAAATTGCTTTCTTAAATTTAGTTGCTGTCATACAACAGGATTAATGATTTAAAATATACGTAAAGAATAATAATATGAACCAACATAAATTGAAGAATTGTAATTTCAATAAAGTCCAATTCACAACCAGCTTGAGACTGGCAAGCCGCACTTGATCTTCTTGAGGTAGACATAAATCAGATCCTCCTTGATGCGGGCTGTACCTCTGCTACTTTGGGTACTCATTAGAGTATTAATTCCACTGGTGCACCTTGGTATCTGTATACATTTGCGATGACATCTGTTGTAAGCGTCTGGTCACCTTAATGACCCCATTTTCTTCACGTTTTGGGTACAGATAACGAAATGGATACTGTAATTTTTCCTTGTGTCTATCGTTCGCGTCAACGACGACAAGAGACAACTAGGTTATTTGTATAGGCTGGTGTGATCCTAAATCAGCACAATTGGTTTTTCTGGGACATCTTAATGCCTGTTGGCTGGACTGACTATTCCCATACCAGAAGACCAAGCACGGTGGGAGAGAGGCATAGAATTTTGCCTTATCGTTGGGGCCTTCCCTGCTCGTAAAACAAACAACTAGGGTACACACAGACAACTGCCTCGACATTCTGCTGGCTACTGATCCGGACAGGTACAATGTTTAGGTTACCACCCCTTTGGCAAATTCTGACCACTGCATGGTAAGAATCAGTGTCGTTATATTCCTCATATACCCACAATTTCTAAGATACAAAAGTGGCGATACAAGTCAACAGATTAATATTAGATGCGGCATTTCCTTGCATATTATACTTAACGACATATCTGCTTCTAGTCTGAAGATTCGTCGAGTTGCGCGTTTACTAATGTGGTACGTCAAGTAATGAAATATTTAATCTTCTTAGCTGACGTGCCCATAGACGGTAAATTACAAAAATATTGCGTATTCATCCTGGGCTCCTCATGTAATCCGAAAAAGAGAGCCTAGAGGTTCCACACCTAGCCACCAAGACCTGTATAAAGAAAGAAAGATTCATATATTATATATATTGCATCCAAATATTAATCAAAAAAAGCAAGTAAGATTTGCCACAAAAAGGTGACAAAAGTTATGCAAGAATAAGTCAAACAGCTTCGGAATAGACATTAAACTCACGCTTATTTTTAGTAGAAGCCTACATGATGAAATTGCGAAATCGTGCCGTGTTTGCTTAGAGAAACATGTCGACAAAATGTGATTTAGAAAAAATATATGCATGACTACCTCTACAACACAATATTAATAAAATATGCTATTGATTTTACTTTTAATATATATAATTCTATGATCATGATTTTTATTTGCATTAAATTTACTTACACAACGATTTGGAAAATTCGGCTTAATAAACCAGGTGACCGAAGATTCTGTTTTTAAAAGGATTAATTCTTAATTTATAAAATATTTCGATGTTACAACAAAGTTTAAGTTGTTGTTGAGTAGGGTAACAAATTTTAAAATGCAGACACAACAATTTATTTCCTTGTACGATTAATTGAATCCGTGTTGGAGATAAGGGATAAAAGAAAAAGAGATAAATAAAAGTGATTGTGGGATTTGATGATGATCTGAGAAACTCCCACTAGTTTGAGCAGTAAAAAGTTCGAATCATGCCTCATGATTCCGGTAAAGTTATTCAATCTGTTTGTTGTGATTTTGTCCTTTGTGGTGATTTCGCTAGAACAAGAAATGAGTATTCTGCAATACAGCTGACCAGTGTTGCGCTAATTTTCTACATCTAGTCGGTCGGGACCGGTATTTGCTGGAACATTCTAGATGTTTCGGTGGAAAAGCCTATATAAAGCCATTTAGGGCCGCGAGTAGGGCGGGCAGTATTGAATTGGCGACACAAGCGAAGACTTCGGAGCGAAATAAAGTGTTAAGTGTAATTTAAAACTTAAATTACACTTAACACTTTATTTATAACACTATATTGGTGTTCGGTAATTAAAGTGTCAATTTTGGTAATTCAATCGGCAGTTTTTACTGTCACGAACCCTAAGCTCGTAACAATCCTTTAGAAGCTCTTCAATGCGCTCTGTTGAAGAACGACACATATTTTACTTCTGAACTTTATCGACGTGACGTTTCGGGAGATATTACGAATCATCTCGCACCCAGACTTGACGTTTTCCTTCACCGCCGACAGTGTGCTTTCGCGAGAATTGACTTTTTTTTAAAGAAAACGCTTATCGCATGAGCCACCAAGGATTTTTATTGAATTGGAATAATATCCTTAATATTATTGTATGAGAGTTTTATTTGCTTTTTTATTAAAATAATAATACTTGCACAATAATACTATTTCTGTGATATTCTAGCGTAATGACAAATACTTTTCCACGATAAGACAAGCACGTGTCCAGCGGGGGATTATTTTTATTATTAAACAGCAGGAGTTATTTCAATACAACAAAAAGTAAAAATCGAATTCAAATAACTTTTACAGAATAGCTTCTAAAGTCGATGCTAAGAAATAATGTAAAGAAGAATTAAAGCACTGACATCAGAAGCTATTATGAGAAAATTATGTTATCCTTTTTACTTGAAATCTGCTGATTCTTTTTACTCAAAGCTTTTTTTGTCTTTTGGGTGGACTCAGACAAACAAAAAGAATGTCTTTTAAGTAGTTACATCAAAAACTTAATCCCCTATTTTCCACTATTAGGAGTAAAGTTATTTCTCCAAATTTATAGGCGACACTCCTGAATGTGAATATTTTGTCATACAAATAAAAAAATATCACAAAACATACATACAAAAAAAGAAACCCGTTTTACTGGAATTGAGCTATTCGAGTATCGAGGATTAAGATGAATCCTCAGGGGTGACAACTCATCTGCATTTTGATTCTTAATCGAAATTATTAAACAACATAGCATCCACTTAACATCGGGTGGACTGTGTGCACGTTTGTCACCCAGTGGCGAAGCTAGAGCTCCAAGCTAGGGCAAGCCCAAGATATAAATTTATAAAAATATAGATTGTTGTTTTTAGCAGTTTTATAAAAATACACCAATCTTGATCTGTCTCCACGCTTCAGTTTCATATTCAGTGCTGTCAAGGACGTGTTTAACAAAGCACACAGAAGGCATACCACGGCTAGATAGATTGTATTACATATCAGCAATTGCATAGCTTCGGTAGCTTTGAAGAAAGCCGTTTGGGTTTGTTTAAGCGAAAGAAAAAAGAATATTTACATCCAATACAATACATGAACAAAAGTAAAACACGAACAAAGTACAAACTATGTACAAAATTAAAAAAAAATATATTTACATTCTAGGATAAGAGATAAGATAAGATAAGTGGAATCGTCTCGCTTTCTTATGGAAATATTTAATTACGTCCATGTAAAATGTTGGTGAACGTTTTAATTGTACCAATAACTGTTTTTAATTGCGATAATTGATAAGTCTGAAATACACTCTTAACCTTATGTATTATCTCAACAAAGTTTAAAGATTTCCTCTCCGATTATCACTTTAACACACTTCAATTCATCACAAGGAACACTATTATCCTCCATTTTCATTAAAAATCTTTAAAAAAGCATAAATTTTCAACTCGTAATATTACAGCACACAGAGTAAATAAACATTGAAACGTGAAATGAACTTGCAAACGTATTGCCCGCGCGCCTCCGCTTTTAACAAATTTATTCCCAAAAGCCTGGCTTTAAATCTCTATACTAATTGCTATATATACAATCGTAGTTATATTTCATTATAGAATATTTTGCCATAGGTTAGAAAGAGAGCGATCGTCTTCTCGATAGCCCCGTAAAAAGCCCACGCGAGCGAGGGAGACAACTATTAGGTCTATTAAAACTCATTTTTTATGACAGCCGCAGTGTCGCTAAGGCAATACGAGGTCATCGGTCGACATGTGTCGAACAGTGGAGTGCGCGGGAAATTTGAAATAGCTTGAAACATTTTACGACTTATTTTATTAGTTGATATTATTGATTGATTCAGGTTTAATAAGGCAAGCCCGGCTTTTCGGCTTTAATGGAAGCTTCACCACTGTTGTCACCCTAATTCTATAAAAAATCCAAAAAAACACATGAATTGAGAACTTTTGACGTATTTTTACGTGGTAGAGCCACGCTACAGCTATACAATTAATATAGCAATAGAATGGGTCGACTCGACCGGGAAAGTACTACGCTCTCAGAGAATACCAGCGTCAAATAGCAGCTTGATGCTGCTGTGTTTCGTATGGTGAGTGTAGAGAACCGGAGACCCTTTTTACTGGAAAAGAGGCATTCCATCTTAGTCCTCAAGGCTGACTCTTCATTTTGATTCGCAAACGAGGATAGATGTAGATGTCTATGGGCCACAGCAGCCACTTATCATCAGGTGGACTGTGTGCTCGCTTGTCACCCTTTTACTACAATAAAAAAACTTTTTTCTTTTCTGGTCGGCTGAAAACAAACTGTATGCACTACTTTTTATTGGACTGTACCCGAAATCAATCCATAAGAATACCACACTAAAAATACTTTTTATACCTATAGTTGAGTATCTATGCGCTTTAGTCGGTCAATTTTCAAGATTAGATGTCTTTTTTATAGGATATGATGACGAACGAGCAGACAGTCCTCCTGATGGTAAGTGGTTGCTGTGGCCCATAGACATCTACATCTATCCTCGACCTGTCTTCCTTTAAAATAGCTTGTAAGTAGTAAAATTAGGCATACCCTTAAAATAAAAAAAACTCTACTCAAACAACTATCTATATTATTAAAATCGTGCCATTCATACAGAATAAGATCATAACATCGGCATATCCCAAGGGTTATTCATTTTTATTACTCTGCGTCCGTGTGCTGAGTATCTGCGTCAAATTTGAACCTTACTTCTCCGTGTTAGACATCGTAGGGAGAATATTAATAGCTAGTTATATATGCATAACCTAGCTTATAGCTTTAATATTATATTTTTATATTTTTAATTCGAATACTTAATTTAATATTAATGAAATATTTTTGTATTAATTAGAAATTTGTTATGTAGTTTCATAACAAATAGCAAACAAACAGATTGTTATAAAGAGTAGCTCATTAGTTTTAGGCTTAAACTGAAATCTGCTCCACATTAAAAGTGCCACGGAAATGTGCGTAATGGAATTTAAATCGAATTTGACAGCAAATATCAAATTTCACTAAGAATGGCGTCGCGGCTAAGAGACCCTTTCATTTAGAAGGACTCTACTTAAATCATATGCACTCAGCCTTGTTGGGCAGAGAAGTGAGCAGGGAAGTGGGCAGGGCAGTATGTAAATAGGCTACTCGCGCTGCCACTGCCCATGCCGCTGCCACTGCCCGGCGCTCCCTCGATTGTCCGTTTTTCGTGCGGAAGTCAAAGGACAGGTAGCGCGTGCGGTAGCGAGTGTTTACATTCTCGCTCACTTGCCGTCGAAGTTCGACCGAGAAAGAACGTGCTACTTTTAAAAATAGTAATTCTTTTATTAATATGTCTTGTGTTTTAATGATATATAGTAATGACAAAACAATTAGCTATTTAGAATTTTACGAAATTGAGTGGGTAATATCATTTCATCATGATAAAACCATAAATTGCACGTAGTAGCTACTTATACTGAGCAGACATAATGCTGTCAAACCAACAAATTCGACGTCAGTCAATGGGTGCGTTTGGCAGAAAAAAGCGCTAGCAAGCGCTTGTAAGCAAAATGGCGATCGTAAGCGGTAAGCGCTGTCAAATCTTAAGTAGCTATTTTCCTCTAGGACACGTAGTTAGTTTAAACCGGGGAACCTAACCTAATTTAAATATATGTTTTTAAAGTATTCATATTAAAAACTTACCAATCATGAATTTTTAATAACATGTATATTTTTATAATGATTTCTTATATTTACGCGAACACTACACATTGATTAAAAGTACTTTTACGGATTTTATTGCGTTTATTTTACTTTTGTTTTTAATTCCCGACGTTTCGGGCGCTTTCCAGAACCCATGGTCACGGGGGACTGAGATGACTGACGTCCCGATGTCATTGTTAAACCCGGAGTAGCTTTTTTAATCATTATTGTTTATGGTCCGATCTATACAAAATGAACTGACTATGTCCTGAGGTCTTGCAGTGGTATGCTTGGGTTTAGTTTTAATTTTATTGATTATAGGATCCCAAGCAGGTGGTAGTACCCAGCCTCCTTCTCTATTGAAATTAGGATGTTTTTTAATTTCGATAGCCTCACGTATCATCCTTGGTAGGAATCGGTGTTCTTTCGCGAGGATTTGTGGTCTATCAAATCTGATGAAATGGTTGGGGCCGTCTAGGATAAGATCACAAACTGCAGACTTCCCGGAACGTTGATGCTTCACATCAGCTATATGTTCTTTTACGTGGGTTCTAATTGATCTTTTTGTTTGTCCTATATAAGAGAGACCACATTCACAATCAAGCTTGTAAACTCCTGCATCTTGTAGAGGAATATGACACTTGACGGATGGTAGGAACTGACTAATCTTCTTCGGCGGCTTGTAGAATGTTCTAATAGAAGCTCGCTTCAAGATGTAGCCAATCTTGTCTGTGACACCTCTGACATATGTAGTACAGCAGGCACACGCTCGACTGTGGCCGTCTTCACTCGGTCACTGTGACGTAGAGCGACCCGAAGCTTGTTGTCGTGCAGAACTTGCTTGACGTGCTGAAGCTCGGTGGCCAGGTGTTTGCTGTCACAGATCCCTCGTGCTCTCTGTAACAAAGATTTGCCCACTGTAGCTAACTGTGAAGGATGGTGGTGAGATTCACCGTTTAAATATCGGTGAAAAGAACCAGCGGGCTTCGGTCCTCTTAATCCGGCCTCGAAGGTCCAATTGAAAAGGAACCAGCGGGGTGATTAAGAAACAGAAGGGAGGAATCGAGGCTTCTCTCGATCCGTCCTCCTATAACGCCTTCGTTGGGTTCGGGAACAACGTATGTGATCTCCGCTGGCGGAGTAACACACAAGGGCGATAACCTCTTCCTTTTCAGCAAATAGGTTCAGACGGGGATTACGGGTCTTCCGAAGTCGTCCCGGTCCCAACGCCTTAATTCTTCGATGTGGACTGTATAATTTTGAGGGATGAATTTCTTGGGAATAAAACAGCAATTATCTTCAAACCGTTCCGTGAGAGAGTAATTACTTTTCCCTATCACTTCCCTACACTTTTTCTTTCTTCTTATTGACTGCTGGTCTTGCACTTTTCCCGAAGGATTCCCGAACTTTTTTCCCGAACTTTTTTCCCGAACTTTTTTCCCGAACTTTTTTCCCGAAGGATTCCCGAACGATTCCCGAACGAATTGCAATAAAACTCATTTGCTGAGCTACCCCAGAGCTATACGCGAAAGTGAGCCGCGCCATTCGCGCGCTTGCGCAACTCAATTACATGAATTTGTCCTATTGCTCTCTCACGTTTTACTTAATTACTTTATTTGCATAAGTCATACATCAACATAATTTACCTGTATAGATAGCACAAAACAATATCTACACTACGATATACATTACATTTTCATATCACAAAAAACCTTTTATTTATTTAATTTACGGTTTGTAAGGGTCTTTTTCCTATACACAGTGTGACCAATGATGTTGTTAGGATTTCGGATAACTAACACATCTAGGAAAGGTAAGGAATTATTTGCCTTTAACTCCATAGTAAATTGAATTTTAGAGTTTATGGAATTAAGATGTTCTAAAAATGCAGTTACTTTGTCTGATGGTAAAATTGTGAAAGTATCGTCTCCGTACCGCTTGTAGATCCTTGGTGTAACAGGTGCAATAAGGAGGGCTTTCTCCTCAAAGTCTTCCATGAATATATCGGCGACCATGGGAGATACAGGTGAGCCCATCGTAACACCATCTACTTGCTTGTAAAACTCTTCCTTCCACAATAGATAGCCAGATGTAAGGCAATGTCTGAGTAATACTGCATATTCTGCTGGCATGTTATTTTCCTCTAGTTTCCTAGTTATAATTGAGATGCAATCTTCAACAGGTAGGCATGTAAATAGAGACTGAACATCAAAACTGACCATGGTTTCATTGTCAGTAAGACGTAGGTCTTTTAATCTCACTGACAAAATGGTATGAATCCTTAGTGTGTGCTCTTGTGTGTCCTCTGAGTGGTGATAATATTTTAGCTAAATATTGAGCCAATCTGTAACTTGGCGAATCAATCTGACTCACTATTGGACGTCATGGAGCGTGCGGTTTGTGTATTTTTGGTAACCCATACAACTTCAATGGTTTGGCACATGAAGGTATTATCGAATTAACGTCCAGATTCAATTTCTCGGAGTATTTCTTAATTAGATCGCTAGTTGATTTAAGCGTATTAGTTGTAGGGTCTGTTTTGACATTTCGGTATGTAGTTTCATCCGACAAAAGTTGTTGTATTTTAAAATTGTAATCTGACGTATCCATTATAACCGTAGCATTACCTTTATCTGCGCGGAGAATCATAAGCTCTGGTCTGTTGCGTAAAATTTTCAACGCGTTAAATTAAATTTTTGGAAGATTTAATTTCGGCGCTGAACTTCGACGTAACATAGACATATGTAGACATATGTAGAAATCCTTAGTGTGTGCTCTTGTGTGTCCTCTGAGTGGTGATAATATTTTAGCAAAATATTGAGCCAATCTGTAAGTTGGCGAATCAATCTAACTCGTTTGTTGTCGTTGACGTGCGGTTTGTGTATTTTTGGTTACCCATACAATTTCGGTGGTTTGGCACATGAAGATATTATCGAATTAACGTCCAGATTCAATTTCTCGGAGTATTTCTTAATTAGATCGCTAGTTGTTTTAAGCGTATTAGTTGTAGGGTCTGTTTTGACCTTTCGGTATGTAGTTTCATCCGACAAAAGTTGTTGTATTTTAAAATTGTAATCTGACGTATCCATTATAACCTGTCTACCTACGACATATGTAGACATATGTCTATGTTAAGTCGAAGTTCAGCGCCGAAATTAAATCTTCCCAAAAATGAATTTAACGCGTTGAAAAACTTACGCAACAAACCAGAGCTTACGATTCTCCGCGCAGATAAAGGTAATGCTACGGTTATAACGGATACGTCGGATAACAATTTTAAAATACAACAACTTTTGTGTCATATTCCTCTACAAGATACAGGAGTGTACAAGCTTGACTGTGGTCTCTCTTATATAGGACAAACAAAAAGATCAATAAAAATCCGCGTAAAAGAACATATAGCTGATGTGAAGCATCAACGGTCCGGGAAGTCTGCAGTTTCTGATCATATCCTAGACGGCCCCAACCATTACATCAGATTTGATAGACCACAAATCCTCGCGAAAGAAC
Organism: Parnassius apollo; assembly: GCA_907164705.1. NCBI lineage: Eukaryota > Metazoa > Arthropoda > Insecta > Lepidoptera > Papilionidae > Parnassius > Parnassius apollo. The sequence goes on from CAJQZP010000693.1 coordinate 26,104,154, forward strand.
ACCGATTTCTACCAAGGATGGTACGTGAGGCCATCGAAATTAAAAACATCCTAAATTCAATAGAGAAGGAGGCTGGGTACTACCACCTGCTTGGGATCCTATAATCAATAAAATTAAAACTAAACCCAAGCATACCGCTGCAAGACCTCAGGACATAGTCAGTTCATTTTCTATAGATCGGACCATAAACAATAACGATTAAAAAAGCTGAAGGTACTCCGAGTTTACCAATGACATCGCGACGTCAGTCATCTCAGTCCCCCGTGACCATGGGTGCTGGAAAGCGCCCGAAACGTCGGGATTTAAAAACAAAAGTAATTAAAAGTAAAATAAACGCGATAAAATCCGTAAAAGTAGTTTTAATCAATGTATATTTTTATTCATGTCATTATATTACTTAAAACTAATATTGCACAAAACAACTTATAAACTCTACTTCAAAACAAACAAATTAATTAAGCAAAATGGCGGATTGTGTCAGCGCTACTGAAGTTAGCAAACGTGTCCTGGCCGAAAACTGTTTAGTTTCGCCATTTTGCTTACAAGCGTTTGCTAGCGCTTTTTTCTGCCAAACGCACCCATTGTTGCGAGTTGATCAATTAAGAAGTATGAAGCTATGAAGGCTGAGTATAAACACTCAGTCGTGTCGTTATTGCTGCAGAAGTGTTTAGGGAAATATTTCCGGCAGCGACAGGAACAGTAGCAGTGGCTGAGTGTAAATGTTTTTTAATAAGTTTTTTTATAAGACGAATAACTTCATTCTTGTTATGCAATTTAACGTTTGAATGGAATTTTGCTATTGTGTATATAGGTTGATATATTATTGGTTTCATAAATTAATATTATACATTTGTACGCTTATAAAATTACTAACTACTAAGTACTACCTACTTACTAACACATTTAATCAGGATATTTTAGGAACGAATGTACAGATAAAACATCTGACAAACCCTAAAAATATTTCAACATTTTCAAAAAATACTAAATTGATTCATTTTTATAATTAAAAAAAAATACCTTGGATTATAACGACTAGCAACCCTCCCCGGTTTAGTTTAGGTTTCAGGTTTCATAGTTATACCACATTTTTGTGCAGATTACCAGATTTTTGCTTTTCATGACCTAGAGAGACATGCTTTAATTATTTCGTCACGGGAAAGTTTTTATATAAGTGACTGTGTAAGTTATCCTTAGAAGCTAGACATACCGCTGGGGACTTTCTTTAAGTTGCATGGGTTACCCAAAATACACAAACAGAATGCTCCACTACGTCCCATAGTAAGCCAAACTAATTCATTCAACACACACATACATTCACCAGTGAGAGGACACACAAGAGCACATTCAAAGGCTTTGATACCACTTTGTCAGTGAGATAAAAGACCTACATCTTGCTAACAATGAAACTATGGTCAGTTTTGATGTCCAGTCGTTATTAACATGGCTACCTATTGAAGACTGCATATCAATTGTGACTAGGAAGAACATTTGTTACGTTTATGGACCTAATTCAGTGCCAGTAAGAGTAGCACAAAATTAGTTCAAACATTTTTATTCCGGGAATTTTGATGTCAAAGATTCAGCTCGCTTTGGTCGCCCTCATACGGATAAAGTCGATGCTATTTTTGAAAAAGTGGGCAAGATCCACGTATAAATAGTTATGACATAGCCGAGGAATTGGGGATTGACCACAATACAGTTTTGAGCAATTTGAAAAAATCTGGCTATAATAAAAGCTTAATGTTTGGGTACCACACTACCTTACTGAAGTAAACACAATGAATCGTGTACTCTTTTGCGATTCTCTATTGAAACGTAATGGTACCAAACCATTTTTGAAAAGATTGATCACTGGTAATAAAAAATGGATTACCTGCGATCTTGTCGTAGGAATTCATTTTTCAATTTATTAATTAATTTTGGACCACGGAAGAGCAATGGGAGTAAAAATGGAATATATTTTTATTCCCATTACGTACTAACCTTGTTTTTCATACCTATTATATAAATTAGCTTCAAATAAATAATTAAGTGCCGTATTAAGTGTAATCAATATAAATATATTTCACATACACAATAGCAAACCAAATAATTATTAGCCATTTGAATTATTCTAAGCAGAAATTACATTTAATGTAGTAGTAACTTATGTCAGAAAATCGTGGGGTGGCGTATCTTTACCCACTGGTGTCACTTTCACTACAGTTTGGAAAATATACTTTTAGTATCCTTTAGTGAAAACTGTTTACCTACCTTCGTATTGCTTGAGATGACATAAACGCGTGACAGAAGTTAACAGAACGATGTTAGAAACGATCGTTCTTTTAACAGATATTAAACAGATAGTCAACCAGTAAAAATGTAAAAAATTTATTAGTATAAATTATACCCTATATGAAGCAATCTATAGGGAGAGCCTATGTTCACCATTGGTCTTTCAATGAATAAATAAATGAAATAATTAGTTCTAATCACAAATTTCGAAGCCATTCGCTAACAATATTTTCAAAGAACGTTTGTAATGTTGTAATGTGAAAACTTTAACTTATTTTTGTGCGTTGTAAGAAGTACAAATTTTTTCTTAGGAAATTGTTACCGAAGTTTCCTACCGTATAAGTATGTGAATATGTGCAAATCCAGAGATGATGCCAAGAAGTAGTCGGCGGAAACTCTAATTTAAAGATTTGTTTTTACAATTTTCACTAAAAATGATAAAAATAACTAAAAAGAATATTTAGTGTTTGTCCTACCGTTTATAAGTTATGTGAATTATGTTTTTTATATAATAAACCACGAGGTAGTATTGTTTTAAAAGTTTAAGGTATTGAATTTGTTTTAAAGTATTACGAATTTTTTTATTTAATAACTAGCTTCTGCCTGTCCTGATCCTGTTGCTTATGCCAGTGACAACGGGGTCGTCAAAATCGAAGATCTGAAACGTCTGATGTTGAATTCTAAGAGCCCGGGACGGGAAAACAACGTGATTTGCGAGACGATTCGAGACGTTCTAGATCTTTCATTTTTGTAAGTCAACAGGAAATGCCCATCAGACTAAACAACTTTTGCTAAGACGTCATTCCTATATATGTTATAGTGTCGCTGGGCTTTGGATGGAGTGTAATTCCTTGTGCGTTATTAAGTTAATATATTGGTTATATTGTTTAGATCACGTTCACATGAGGCTTAAGTACTTATAGAACAAAAATACTTCAGCGCAAAGCTTCCGGGTAAACTATGTTGAAAGTTGACCCGTCTGGCACGTGAACATAAAGATTTGTAGAACTGCTGAACTAAACGGGAAAGAGCGATGTACAATTGACCATGCGAGAAACAACTGACACCGAGATCTACTTCAGCAACACGAAAAGTCTGCCCTTGAGCCTTATTAATTGTCATTGCATAAAACACTGATACTGGGAATTGCGTTCTTTTAAATTGGAATGGAAAATTATTTGGTATTATGGGAATTCTGGGAATAAAGACGGTTTCTCCTGCACCAAAACCTGTTAAAATTTGAGCCTCGATTATATTTTGTTGCAACTGGGTTACTTGTAGCCGAGTTCCATTGCAAAGTTGTGGTGGTCTTAAATTTCAGAGCAGAATAATCGGAATGCCAATTTTTAAACAAATTTCAAGAGAAGGAAGTCCGAGCATATTTAAATAATTTAAAAATTCTATCGGGTAATTAGTGGCTTCTTGTTCATCGACTATTCTATTTATTGAACTATAAACTTTGCTTTCCCCCCTGTATATTCGACAGTATTTTGCTATTATTCTCAGATGCTTGGTCATTGCGAGGAGTTAAAATGGATCTTTCGCATAGCCAAGAATTGTCCCTATTTAATATAATTGTTACATCACCGTAAACCGACGATATAAGATGTAGTTGGGATTGCACTATACAACATAACTCAGGCGTCAGAATAAGTTTTCCTTGGTGTAGTTGTGGATAGGTACCTTCACCAATCTTTAATAATTTGTCAGAAAATTGACGATCATCCGGGTTATCTCCAGTTCTCACTCGCATGTTTATAGTCAAATGTACCGATGTATATCACGCCACAAATAAGAGCTTTTAAGGCAAGCCCTAACCTCATCAGCTCGGGTTCCCCGTGATATTCCCGGTAAGGTTTGTCGGAAATCACCACAAAATAAAACCGTGATACCGCCCATTGGTAGATCATTTTGTCTTATATCCCTTAAAGTTCTGTCTACCGCTTTTACTCCTTTTCGGTGGGCCATCGTACATTCATCCCATATGATTAAATTACACTCACGTAATACTTTAGCTTTGTCGCTATTTCTTGAAATACTACAGGTTGGACTTTTCGTGCGATCTAAATCAATTGGTATTTTAAACATAGTGTGAGCAGTTTTACCTCCTGGTAGCAATGTTGCAGCTATACCTGATGAAGCCACGGCAAGAGCAATTTTACGCTGATTTCGAACATAAGCTAATATTCATTTAGTCAAAAAGTTAGAGGCAAATAATTCCTTAGCTTTTCTAGATGTGTTAGTAATTCGGAATCCTGATAATACCTTGAGCCATACTGTGTATAGAAAAAAGACCCATACAGATAGATATTTAAACGGTGATTCTCACCACCATCCTTAACAGTTAGCTACCGTGGGTAAATCTTTGTTTCAGAAAGCACGAGGGATCTGTGACAGTAAACACCTGGCTGCCAAACTCCACCATGTCAAGCAAGTTTTGCATGACAACAAGCTTCGGGTCCCGCGCCTACGTCACAGTGAACGAGTGAAGCCGGCCACAGTCGAGCGTGTACCTGCTGTACTGTCATATGTTAGAGGAGTCACTGACAAGATTGGCTACATCTTGAAGCGCGCTTCCATCAAAACATACTTCAAGCCGCTGAAGAAGATTGGTCAGTTTTTACCATCAGTCAAGTGTAATGTCCCTCTGCAAGATGCAGGAGCGTACAAGCTTGATTGTGAATGTGGTCTCTCCTACATAGGACAAACTAAAAGATCAATTAAAACCCGCGTTAAAGAACATATAGCTGATGTGAAGAATCTACGCTCCGGGAGTCTGCAGTCTGTGAACACGTACAGGATCGCCCCCATCACTACATCAGATTTGATAGACCACAAATCCTCGCTAAAGAACACCGATTCCTTCCAAGGATGATTCGCGAGGCTATTGAAATCAAAAAACATCCTAATTTCAATAGAGAAGATGGCTGGGTGATACCATCTGCTTGGGATCCTATAACAAATAAAATTAAATCCCAACCCAAGCATACAACTGCAAGACTTCAAGATACCATAAGTTCATACTATGTAGATCGGAACAGAAGTTAAAATTTTAATCTATGGTAACCGCGGTTAACTATGACATCTGGACGTTGAACATCTCAGTCCCACCCGTGACCATGAGTGCTGTAAAGCGTTTGAAACGTCGGGTATTTAAAAAGTTAAATATACGCGATAAATTCCGTAAAAACTAGCATTATTTCAATGAAAAAATCTTGCGATAATATCATGGCGGTCATGCGGTGCTTGACCCTCAATAAGCTCCCGAGTGATTTCATCTCACTTGGGATTGGTAGTTACAGTAATAAATAAGTCGGGACGTCCATATTTTCTTACATAACAAAAAGCATCTTGAGTACGTTCGTGCATGTAGCTTGGACCACCAGTAAAAGAAGAGGGTAAAATAACTAAATGGCCCATATTCACCGTATCATTATCTTGCTGCATGGTGTCGCGAAGGTGCACGTATTCTTCAGCGCGCAGATGCCTTTGATTAGATGGTATATAAACTAATCTTTCGGTTTCAATTTTTGCGTACATGTCAACACAAAAACGTTGAAAGTATACAAATCTATTCCGTCTCACTTGCAAGTGGTAACAATAAAATTGAAGGCATGACATCTTTTTATTATAATTAGGTGCGCCTGTACGCGGAACAGTTTGGTATAAAGGGAAATTATAACCATCTTCTCCTAGAGAGTATATCAAAGGATATTGCAAACTGTTGTAAGCCCTGTGGGTTTCGTAAATACGTTGCAAACGATTGTCTCTAGAACGGATAACGATATCACGCCTACCACATTCCTGGTCGACCAATACTACAGCAACTTCATTCATGGATGGAACGTTATAACGCCCAGGGTATTCCTGAGTTGGACGCCTATCGGCATTTATAACAATTTAATAATTGTTATCACCATCTTGAGGAAGAGCTTCTAATGACGATTTAAAACTGCATACGTACGAATCAACCTGATGCAACATGTTCTGCAGTTGTGAAATAAGTTCAGTATTTAAATTCGGGAAATATTGATTTCTTATATTCGAATGTTCGTTATAGTCGGATACAATATATATTCGAAGAAACAGGTTGATCTTCAGGCAAAAGGGATCCTATCAAATGGTAAACCTGACCTTGTATCTTAAAAGTGGGCATGAAAAGACTTTCTGAGATTTGTTGAGCACCAAAGGATGTCATTTGAAACGCACTTTTATAAGTGCGAATATTGTTTAAGAATTGTTTAGATTGCTCATGTTCCCCTAAAAGTAGTGACTTCAAAGGTTCCGGCGGATCTTCGAACGAAGGCAAGTTTATTTTACCTCCAGAACAACAGAAACCAGCCGAATCCTTACTCCACTTTGAAGCATTACAAAAAGAACATACTACGTTCGTATCGCCTGTTACAGAAGATGATCTGTAATCAGTTGTGAGGTTATAAGCAAACCCACTTTTATATTTGTCGGACCACGCCACCGAATTTGTAGATTGATCTTCTATGTGTACATCTAAGTCATTAAGACTATGTCGAAATCTGTCTGCAGTAAGAAGGGCCTCTCGCTGTTCGTCCGTTTCAAGAGACCGAATATTTTCAATTCTTAATCTTACATTAGACAAACTTATTAATCGTTCTTGTCTCAAAGTATTGTAATATTCGCGTTCCGACTCTAGTCGTTGTTCATGCTCATGTTCATCTTCAAGAAATCGAATAATATTATGGTGCACCCTATCATTTGTCAAACGGTCTTCATATTGAGTAAAAGTTTCAGATTCTCGAGATAAAATATGACGTTCGCGGTCAACTGTGAGACGTAATTTCCTCTCAGTGTAGGTTTCGGACTCACGGGATAGTACATGCCGTTCGCGATCAGCTGTGAGACGTAATTCCATCTCAGTGTAAGTTTCGGACTCACGGGATAGTTCATGCCGTTCGCGATCAGCTGTGAGACGTAATTCCCTCTCATTGAAGGTTTCGGATTCACAGAATAGTACATGCCGTTTGCGATCAGCTGTGCGATGTAATTCCCTCTCAGTGTAGGTTTCGGACTCGCGAGATAATGTACTATATTATATATTGAGAACGCACATTTCTCATTCTCTTAGCTTCTCTCAAATTTCGAGATAAAGATAATCATTTTAGGTGGCATTAGTTTTAATCGACGGCATTCAGTTACCTAACAAAATAATCTACGTTAGAGGTCCTAACTATAGCTACCATACACTTAAAAAAAATCTAAACGCCTAATTAAATAATAAAACGGATCCTAAATATATCCTTAAATCCAAAATTAAATTCTTAAAAATATATACTCTATATCTTCGCTCGCTTACTCGACCCCGACATCCCCTTCTAACCTAATCTGTCCGAGTTGGGGTGCTCGAGTCCTGAGTTCGCTTCGCTCGCTCTTGCACTCTATAAAACACTAAAATATTAACTTTTATAGTTACTTTAATTTATAAACATAATTTATAGCTGAAACCATTTGTAAAAACAAATCTTTGCGAAATTCAGCAGTGTTCCGCCGCCACAAATACTTCACTATGGCATCACCAAAATTCTCTGGATGATTATAATTGTCTCTTTTTAAAAACGTTTCACCGTTCTCTATTGTAACTCCATTCTTTGCGTATGAGTCCCGTCTGGAGTCACGAATGGATTGTCAGGGTCTGAGTGGTTAACTTTTTTGTGGGTGTATCCATGTTCCTTTAGGTAGTCATATACATATACCAAAAATCTGTATCAATGGCGGTGCTTATCTCTATATATATTTTTTTAATTAAGGGCACTAAAACTTCATCGAAACGTATGTTGTCAGGGTATAACTCTAATCACAGATCTTCAGACCCATCCTCAATCATTCTCAATATGGCGTCCTACAACAAACATAATTTGCTTCATCATCATCATCATTACAGCCCTTCACAAGTCCACTGCTGAACATAGGCCTCCCCCAAGTAATGCCACAAAGCACGGTCCTGAGCCACCTGCATTCATCGACTTCCTGCATGTTTTACCAGGTCGTCACTCCATCTGGTGGGGGTTTGCCCTACACTACGCCTACCGGTACGAAGCTGCCACTCGAGAACCTTTCCTCCCCATCGGTTATCGGTTCTTCGAGCTATATGGCCCATTGCCACTTCAGCTTACTAATCCGTTGGGCTATGTCGGTCACTCTGGTTTTACTGCGGATATCATCATTTCTGAGTCTATCACGCAGAGAAACTCCGAGCATAGCCCTCTCTCCATAGCTCGCTGAGCGACCTTAATTTGCTTAAATTACAGTAATTAGAAGTTTAAGAGAACAAATGGAATGAGATAAATCAAAATTATCTTTGTTATTTGTTATACTTCCATTTTTCAAATTTTCACTAATCGATCTGCACAACTTTTCCTGGACCTCCAATTTTTCCACCGTGCTTCATTTTTTCCAAATAGTAAATAACTATGGATTCCCGACAATACATGAACCAATCAACAATTGTGATTCTGCCCCAACAATGCTCTATCCTCTCTTCCTTGTACAGATCCTCCTTCATCGTCATTTAGTAGCTCCATTTGTGAGCACAAGCGTATATTAAATAAAATACGTGCACCAACGGAATATGAATATGTCCAAAAATGTCCAGCTGTCCGTGATATTTTTCCTTTTAGGTTACATTAGCCTTTCGTGCAAATGCAAAAGTAAAAGTAAAGTTACAGCCTGTATATGTCCCACTGCTAGGCACAGACCTCCCCTCATTTCTGAGAGGGTTTTAGGGCAAGGAAGTGTCCGCCGCGTTGCCCCAATGCGTGTTGGCTGACTGTGTTGACTTCACATGGGTTCGAAATATTTTTTTCTCTTATTCCTCAGACATGCAGGATTCCTCACGATGTTTTCCTTCACCGCCGAGTACGTGGTAAATCAGCACTTAAAATTGCAATTAACAATTTCATTGGTGCCGGCGGGGGATTGAACCCGGGTTACTCGCGTTCTGTTATATTTACAGCGAGCGTTACCCATCTGAGCGACCACAGCTCACAAATCGTTTGGTTTGCAAGCAAGAAATGATTTGTTAACTTATTTTGCCAGTTGCATGGGTGTATGATGCGTGTGGCATATTTTTTGAGAGTGCACCATTCCAATCGTTTCAGTAAAAGAAACACACTGTTCATGGGTCCGAAGTTGCTTGATAATTTTTGATAAATTCCACATTTTAAACTTTTCCTCTGAATTTAAACATCCATTAATAAACGTCCATCCACGAAGAAATCGTGATCAGGATCTGACAACTCAGTCACTATCACAGCTCCACACTTCCCTGAGCTCGAAGACGGTCCGGGTTCCGAATCTCGGTCCATTGCCGAAATAGCTTTCTTATCTATGTTCAGTGAGTACGCCAAAGTCGTCCAGAGATGCCATCAAATCGGTGTCCAAAGGGGTAGCGAAGTCGACGAAAAACAGGAGGAGGCAGATAGAGACGTTAGAGAGCATATTCACGTAAACTCAGAAGCAGCGGAATATATATATATTACTCTCAACAAAATAGTTGGAATAGCGATTCATTTTACGCATTTTGAGATGACTATTTTCACGTTATTTTCACTTTCCATTTCACGTTTAGTTCGGGATTTACCAATATTAAAAAAAACAATTAAAATACTTGGATGCTGCTCCGGCGGCAACAATCGCTTGGGGGTGCTTCAGATAAACCTCTTGACACCTCCACAGTGACAGAATCCTCCAATTCAGGCGATCTACTTTCAAACCCAACCCACGATTGTTGCTATGAAAATCTTAATTGTTACAGCTTAGTACCTAGGACATTATGCAAGTCACTTATAGGTTCGGATGTTGATCTGTTATATCACTTTCTTCTTTATTTATAGAGTTAAGGTTAAATTGTAACTTAAGTTCTCTAAGCCATTCTCTTCCAACTAGCGCTAGCGGGTCTACCTCCCTGTCTATAATGCATATTCTTCCTATAATTTCTTTATTATTATTTTAATGAGGTCCCAAGAGGTTTTATAATTTCCTCGGTGTATGTTCTCAACTTGACTACAGTGCTTATTAATTTAGAATTTGGAAAATTTTTGTAGAAATATTTAGCAGAACATGTAGTAACTGCTGTACCCGTGTCGATTTCTAATTTATGCAATTTCCCATTCAATGTAAAAATATGAAGAATTTGTCACTTTGTACATGTAACATAATACATAAACACTCACGCCTGTCACCCAGAGGGGTAGGCAGAGACTACAGACTTCCATTTGGCACGATCCTGACACACCTCTCTCGCCTCCTTCACATCCATACACCTCCGCATACATGCTCGTCGGTTAAGGGTACTCCTAATTTGGCCCGTTTTCAATAAATCGCCAATTTGGTCGATAAATTTTCGCCTAGGACGTCCCTTTCCGACTCTGCCATTCACTTCTGCAACATAAATTTTCTTTGTCACTCTTTCCTCATTCATTCTTTCCACATGACCAAACCACCGAAGCATTCCTTTCTTAATCCTGGTCACAACATCATCTTGCAAACCACACTCTTCTCTTATTACACAATTTCTTACCCTGTCATTAAGATTCAGCCCTAACATACTCCTTAACGACCGCATTTCTACTGCGTTCATTCTACTCTCGTGCTTCTTCTGCCACACCCAACTTTCACTACCATATGTTAAAGTAGGGACCAACACAGCATTGTGAATTGCCATACGTGCCTTTTTCGACACATTTTGACTCTTCACAATAGAGTGCAGGGCCCCATTTACTCTATTTCCCGCATTCACTCGTCGTTCTATATCCTTATCATATCTCCCATCCCTGCTAAATACGCAGCCCAAATATACAAACTCGTCTACTTGCTCGATCAACTCCCCTTCTATTCTTATTTCACAAATCGTTTTACTTTCTTCTCTTTCAAAAACCATAACCTTCGTCTTACTTGCGTTCACTTTCATACCCCTTTCTTTTAATGATCTGTTCATTAATGTAACCATCATTTGCAACTCGGCCGCCGACGACGCAAGTATAACTTGATCATCGGCGTACAAAAGGCATTTGACGGTTAACTCACCCATTCTTAATCCGCATTCTTCAACTTTCAAATTTTGCAAACAACTGTCCATAAATAGGTTGAACAGCCACGGGGAAGCTACACAGCCCTGTCTGACACCTTTATGGATGTCAAACCAGTCCGAGTAGACCCCGTTGATCCTAACACAAGCACTAGAGTCCCTATAAAGGGACTCCAATGCCCGTATCAAGCCAGCGCTCAACCCAAATGAGTTCAGTGTTTGCCATAGCACATCCCTATTCCCTCTGTCATAGGCCTTTTCCAAGTCCATGAACGCACAAAAAACCTTTTGGTTTTTGGCCAAAAACTTCTCCGCGATCATGCATCACTTTGTACATGTATGTGCTGTAATTTCTTTATTTCATAGAATTCCTCCTCAGAGTTACTCTCTAGTTCTATTTGAATCTGTTTTTGCTCCTTGAAACAAACTGATTGTGTGTACCCTTTTATTTTACAATTCATGCAGTATAGTTTGTCTTTTATTCTACACTGGTTCACTGTATGGTTATTTTTCCCACATCTAAAACACTTAATGTTTTTATTTTTGACTTCTTGTATATTCTTAGCAAATGTATTCTTTTTATACTTTTTACTGAAATTTTATTTATATTTGACTGTATTTCTGATCCCATTTCTTTAGTTACAGATTTGGATGTTTCAATAGCTAATGCAATTCTCATAATATCATCAAACTTTGTGGTTGATGGTTCTTGGAATAGTCTTTCATTAATAATTAATTAATTTCAGCATTACGCAGCCCTCAGATGAATTGTACCCGGAGGTGTGTCTCAAAAGTAGACTGCTTGCAGTTGTTGCAGATAAAATTGCATTTTCCTCCGATCTCTTTCGACCCTGCCACATAGTTTGCAACTGACTCATACTCATACTGTGTTCTGAGATAGAACTTGTGCCTGGGGCTCCGGGACTATATGATTGCCTAGGATTTCCACTAATTCATTGTAAGTTTTTGATTCAAATTTACTTGGTGCCGTAATGTTTTTAAAACTTGACAGTATTTCGGGCCAATGCAATTTAAAAATATATGTAATTTTGTAGTGTCGTCTGTAACTCCCTTTAAAGTGACGTAATTATCTAATCTCTGTAAAAACTCGAAAAGTTTTCATTTATTTCATCATATGGTTGTAAATTTATGCCACTAACTGGTTTGGTATCTTGCTCAAGTAATGCCTTTTTAAATTAAGTTGCTGTGTTAGCATACATCGCATTATTTCCATCATTTGCGCCAGTACTGCGGTTTTTTGTTGTTCCATTGTAAATTTTTATGATAGGAAAAAGGAATTGCTTGAAGCGGGTTATCATTATAGGATATGGAACCCCTGGATAGAAGAAAAATAAAAACTGTTGGGTGCACGTGGTTTTTTTCACAAGAATGAGGTTAAATAGGCGAGGCACACTTTTAATATATCACTTTGTAGTTTACGTAGATTCAATCACGTATCTCGTCGCCAATGTTGTGTACGAGTATGTGAAATATATTTATAATGATTACACTTAATACGGCACTTAATTATTTATTTGAACTTAATTTACAAAATAATATGAAAAACAAAGTTATTACATAATGGGAGTAAAAATGGAATATAAAGAATAGATGAGCATAGGTAACAAAACATGAGTCTTCCTTTTGTCGCATCATAGACATGCGCTTGTTTAATGTTTATGGTCATTTTTTCAATGTTTAACAGCGACTATGAAGTAAAAATAAATGATTCTTCAGTTTTTAAACGTGTATTTAACAAGCACCTTCACTAACGTTTTTTTTAAATTTTACACAAAATACTAAAACCATAGCCAACAAACAATAGGATTTACATCTTAATAAGTTTTCCTATTTTTCTAAAGAAACATTAAAAAGCGTGTAGGAATATAAAGTTGAAATCGTTATTCGATATCTATAACGTAAGTCTGCATTAGCATATTTTTTGTTGGCGAGTTGGATAAGGCGAAAGAAAACTGGGGTATGATTAATCGCTAAGGGCGCCGCTGGGAAGAGAGTATTAGTGTAATGATAAGCGTAAGTTGCAAAACGCTACAATGGTAGGAATAAAAAAGGGGATCATAAAAAGGATCACGTAAAAACTTAAACGATTTACGTTCAAAAAGCTTACGTATAAGTAAGTAAGAATCAATGGCTCTTACTGACATGAAAATATTACAATTGCGATAATTTATTGATAAATTACGGTGAAGGGCCAACCTGATGTGGCTTCGGATGTGCCCTCCCCCTACTACTGCTGCCGAGGTGAAGTCGTGAGGGAAGAGGAGTTTTGGTATCACGATGCGTCACTCGCTCTATCCTCCGCGATTCTGGCGGGAGTCGCATCACTAATGCCCTGATGGTGGGATCACGGGGAAAGAGCCGGTATTGCGAGGCACCGCAAGAGACCTCCGCTGGCACCACATATCCGGTCGGAAGAACTGGTGCTTCCGAGTGCACGTTTTCTCTGGCCCCAAGCCCTCTGTGTATTGGACTCGGGTGATGTTCGATGCGCATGTGACGTTGGAGGTTGTGTAGGAAGGCGCGTCTTGTGTTCTGGTGCGCCTAATCTAAGCAGGAAAAGAGGAAAAGACGGGTAAGAGGCCCAAGACGTTGTAAGACGTCATGGCGGAGACTTATGTTCAACCATGAACTTTTTATGGGCTACTAAACGATGATAAAGAATTACTAAACTAACAAGCATGTTGATCATACTCAACTAGCTTTATCGCCAGTCCTGGACTATAATTAGACCTGGTGCAAAATGGTGATGATGCCCTAGATGGTAAATTGTACCTTCTAAGCGTAACAAAAGCCGATTCACCCTTACGTAAAAGACTGACTATTAAATTACATTACCCTACTCATTACAAAAAACTTAACTAACCATTTGATTGTTAATAAAGGGATGAAGGCCTGCCAACCGCCAGCTGTTCGATGATGGAAAGGGGAAGTTGGAATTAAGGCATGTGAGCACGGCTCTCCACGAAATTCAACATTGCTAGGAAGTATTATGCAGCTACAGCCCATACGTAGAAGCAGCATGCAGCTTCAGCCCGTATGTAAGAGCAGAAGTACTCCATACACGACCGGACTTGCGCTTTGTAAAGTATGGAGGAGGAGGATTCAAAAACAGCCCCGATTGAATTCATTAATGACTGGAAACTAAACAAAACAGAACACTAATTAAATCGTAAACGTTTTTTACAGTCTTTTTATTCAAATGCTATAAAAGTGTGAGGTACAAAATATAAATATTCGTCTTAAGGAGTTTTTTGAGGAAATAGGAAACTATAAATATATTACTTTAAGATAATCGTTAATGGTGTTAAATAAAAAATATTTAATGCACCGTTCTAAATATTATAAATGATTATCCATCAAACCACCTACGCATACATGCTCGTCGGTTAAGGGTACTCCTAATTTGGCCCATTTTCAATAAATCGCCAATTTGGTCGACAAACTTCCGCCTAGGACGTCCCTTTCCGACTCTGCCATTCACTTCTGCAACATATATTTGCTTTGTCAGTCTTTCCGCATTCATTCTTTCTACATGACCAAACCACCGAAGCATTCCTTTCTTAATCCTGGTCACAACATCATCTTGCAAACCACACTCTTCTCTTATTACACAATTTCTTACCCTGTCATTCAGATTCAGCCCTAACATACTCCTTAACGACCGCATTTCTACTGCGTTTATTCTACGCTCGTGCTTCTTCTGCCACACCCAACTTTCACTACCATACGTTAAAGTAGGGACCAACACAGCATTGTGAATTGCCATACGCGCATTTTTCGACACATTTTGACTCTTCACAATAGAGTGCAAGGCCCCATTTACTCTATTTCCCGCATTCACTCGTCGTTCTATATCCTTATCATATCTCCCATCCCTGCTAAATACGCAGCCCAAATATACAAACTCATCTACTTGCTCGATCAACTCCCCTTCTATTCTTATTTCACAAATCGTTTTACTTTCTTCTCTTTCAAAACCCATAACCTTCGTCTTACTTGCGTTCACTTTCATACCCCTTTCTTTTAATGATCCGTTCATTAATGTAACCATCAACTCTTTTGCAACTCGGCCGCCGACGACGCAAGAATGACTTGATCATCGGCGTACAAAAGGCATTTGACGGTTAACTCACCCATTCTTAATCCGCATTCTTCAACTTTCAAATTTTGCAAACAACTGTCCATAAATAGATTGAACAGCCACGGGGAAGCCACACAGCCCTGTCTGACACCTTTATGGATGTCAAACCAGTCCGAGTAAACCTCGTTGATCCTAACACAAGCACTAGAGTCCCTATAAAGAGACTCCAATGCCTGTATCAAGCCAGCGCTCAACCCAAATGAGTTCAGTGTTTGCCATAGCAAATCCCTATCCACTCTGTCATAGGCCTTTTCCAAGTCCATGAACGCACAAAAAACTTTTTGGTTTTTGGCCAGAAACTTCTCCGCGATCATGCGCATGGAAAAGAATTGATTTGTACATCCCATTCCCTTTCTAAATCCCGCTTGCACATCCCAAATTTTTCTATCAGTTTCTTTCATGACCCTTTCAATCAGTACCTTAGCGTACAGTTTTCCCACAATGCTAAGAAGGCTGATGCCACGGTAGTTTTTACAGTCCTGTTGCGACCCTTTTCCTTTATATACTGGGACTATCACGGCTTTGCACCAGTCTACCGGTACCCGCTTCAGTTCCCAGCATATATTAAACAAGGTGTGCAGCAGGCCTGCCACCATCTCCTATCCAGCCCTTAGCATTTCGAGTGAAACTCTATCATATCCGGGAGCCTTACCTGCTTTCATGCTTTTCATTACTTTCATTATTTCATCTATACTTATCTCGCTACCTCTTTCCTCTTCTTTCGGAGTTTCTACTTCACTTAGTACACACGTTGTCTCCTCACTCATAAACACGCTTTCAAAATATTCCTCCCATCTCTTTAAACTCAAAACTTCATCTTTCAGAATATAGCCATTCTCGTCTCTTATAGCATTCATCATAGGCTGTTTCGAATGTCCCCTGGCAGTTCTTACAAGTTTCCAGAACATTTTAATATTTGCCTGGAAATTATCCGATATTCTTCTATCATTCTTATCCGTTCTTTATTGCTTTTTTCTTTCAACTACTTCTTTTACTTTCTTATTAAGATGTCTAAAGACTGCCCTTTTTCTTTCAATGTCATCGTTCGTACCGCTAGAATTACCAGCCTTTGTTGCTAGTAAATCTAGCCATGCTCTCTTCTTTGCTTCAACTTCCATACCTACCTCATCATCCCACCATAACGTATTATTTTTCCTTTCATTCTTTCTCTTACTAACAACACATACTTCGGTAGCTGCATGCACTAAACCTTTCTTTACATTTTGCCATACATTCTCCAAGTCTAACTCCTTCATACATAATTCATCCAAACCACTTATATTTTCTTTCAGTCTACATTTGAATGTGTTTCTCTCACCTTCATCTTGCAACCTTTCTGTTCTAAGACGCTGTAACGCAGTGGTAGACACAGATGACCGATGACGCCAACGCCTGAATGGACCATTAATTCGGCATAAAACCAAATAATGATCCGTTCCTACGTTAGAACCCCGGTAAACCCTTGTATCCACCACTGCGCCCCTCAATATTTCATCCACAATTATGAAATCTATCATGCTTCTATCGTCAACTCTTTCCCAAGTATACATATGAATCCTCTTGTGGCGAAAGCAAGTGTTCGTCACAAAAAGATTCTTTTCCATACATACGGTGAGGAGACTTACACCATTCTCATTTATACTTTCATCACCAAACGTTCCCAATATCCTTTCATAACCAAGCCTCCTCACCCCAACCCTTCCATTAAAATCTCCTAGCATAATAATATTTTCATTTCCCTTACACTTCATTAACACCATTCTTACCATTTCCCAAAACTGCTCTCGGATATAAGTGGGCTTAGACATGTCTGGGGCGTAGACCCCTAACACGAACAACTTCTTTAAGCCTTCACTTTCATTCGTATCCATAGCAGTCTTGGGCTTACACATTCATACTCTTTCACACATTGGCCCATTCTCTGAAAGGATGATACCTACTCCCTGGCATGCCCGCTCGATCTCGTCTACACCAGACCAGTATGCGGTATACATGCCATGTGTAGTGACATCCTTCCCCTTCTTTTTCGTCTCATTTAAGCATAACACATCTATTCCTCTATCATACATCATATCGCATACTTCATCCACTTTATCATTCATTGCCCCACATACATTCAACGTAGCCAGACGGGTCTCTGCAATCCACTTTTTCGCCTCTCCGGGAGACAGAACGTGACGGGTGGCGAACCTCGTCGCCGGTTTTCCTCCCGGAGATTTTTCGCACCCCTGTCCCATTAAAGGGGCGCCGGGAACTCGGGGCCATTTACTTTATTTGGTTAGTCATGGTGCGAAATATGGTGTAGTATATTTTACGCCGCTACCACGGCGTGGAGCCCAGTCTGTGCTATCGGCTTGTTGCTCATTTAGCACCACCCGGGAGACACGTGTAGGGTGGGCCTAGGAACAGGTGGTCAAAGCCTACGGACGCGAGCGACTTATCTAAATGATTACTTGTGCTAAATAATATTTTAGATTTTACCGATGGAATTGCTGTTCAATCGATAAAAAAGTATCAATATACATGACAAATAAAACTGCACACAATTTTAATTACAAATTAAAATTATAAATATAAGCTATATGTCATGTGTAAGATAAGAAGTTATAAAATATAGAGATAGGATAAAATAAAATAAAATAAATTAAAGTTTTTTAAAAAATTTTAAAACAATGTTGTTGTAATTTCATGGCCTTTAAATTTACACTGTAATGTATTTTAGTGATATTTGATTCATATTATTCGATCATTCCCGGCTCAGATAAGCGCTAAGGCCAAGAGAGAAAGGGGTTTTTGAATTTTTTTTTAAAAAGTCATCTATCATTAGTTTATTCAAAGTCAAGTATTTTTTTTCATTCAATGGCATAAATGGCATTTCATCTTTTAAATAAAATAAAATAAAATAATTAAGCTTCATTAGATGTTCTTTATAGTATAGTTCCTGCAATTAATTATTATTATGCTGACTACTCACTCTCTAATTTTTGCAGTTGTTTGATAAAAGTTCAACTTCAAGTCATTTTTATTCTTTATTACGTACTATTAATGTAATGGCCATTATTAAATTTTGAAGTCTCGTTAACCCCTTGTAGAAGAACTTTATAATGTACATTTTTATGTGCATATTAGACACAGCGTGACGTTGTAACGAGTTTTCTCAACATTAAACAAATAAGTTTTACGTAGGCGTCAAATGTAAAATTAAAACAGTATTGACTCTTTTATCCTCATATACAATATACACCCATAGAGTAATAGAACTACGCGCAGGGCGTATGTGCAGAATAGTACAACTTTGGTACGACTTTCTTCCATTTCTTAACGCATAATTAAGAAAATTGATTTTATTTCAATAATTGCACTGATAGATAAAAATTACATGAAATCGAAGTAGGCACCACCTAAGTGCATCGTTCAATAGAACGAACACGTAAGTGTGCTGATAAGAAATGACACTATGCTAAGAGATGAGTAGAAAATAAAAAAAAATGTAAGGTAAATTGACAAACCAAGTAAGATACGTTCTCTATCCCACTGCTGCAATATTCTTAAAGTTTTGGGAACAAGGAGAAGTCCGCCGCGCTGCCTCGATGCGTATTGACGTACTTCTTGTGTTCGAATTTTTTTGGACAAACATGCTTCCTTACGACCTTTCTTTACTGAACACTGGGTAATCAGTATTTAAAATTTCAATTAAAAATTTCATTGTCATTTTGGTGGAATAGATGAGCTCTCTTACGAAATTTTAAGGAAGATGCTTACTTCCATACTACCACGGCTTAGTATTAATTTAAAAAATAGACTCTGATGAAATATTCAATTTCATTTTTTACTTTTGCGTTAATGCGCATATTTTTGTCCACATGTGTAGAAAAAGTGAGGCGATTTCGAATCATGTAATCGCTTGGGGCTACACCAGGATCCCCCGCATTAGGATCATAAAAGGTAAAAGTTGCTAAAAAATGAAAAATTGGTTAAATTAATTAATTGACTTTTCTAAGCATTAAAACCACAAATGTTTTAATTGTGTAAACCACTTGTATTGTAATTTTTTAGCTTGATAATTTACACGAAAAGTAAATAAAAAAGGAATTTAAATTCTATACCAATGTTTTCGATGTTTAACGAGTCTTAAAGTTAGGATACTGACAAATGTATTTAATTATAAGAAAACCTTATAATATTACAGTGTAAATAATACGTAGATTAAACATACTTATATATACAATTTACATACATATATATATATATATATATAAAGATTATATACAATTTACAAATGCGATGCTGTCCGTTTATAACATTTCTGTAGAATATCCTCAATTATTCTGCCTCTTTTACCCTTCTGTCCGAAACTCAACAGTGCGTAAGTTACTGATTGTCTGCAGAAATAAGTATGGTACTCACACGGAATCCTTTTGGACAGTATACCATGTAGTAAAATATTAGCTATAATCAATAAAATGTTCTATATATAGTAATCTTGAAAAATATATTAATTTATTTATAAAAATGTTTGACAAAAGTACAGACATTTTTTTATAATTTTGCCGTGTAAAGTTCCAACACTGGCATTCGTGCGTAAGTAACACGTACCCATTACATATGCCGAAAGTTACTTATTCGCGTCTAACCCGATTTCTTTTATTTCATATTTATTTCAGCGCAAGTTTGTAAGAAGTAATGATTTCTTAAATTTACGCAAACACTTCACATTTTATAAATCTATTTATATATTATTTCCCACACAATTGGCTTATCGTGTTATAATTTCCGACACGATCCTAATTTCAATAGAGAAGATTGATGGGTGATGCCATCTGCTTGGAATCCTATAATTAACAAAATCAAACCCCAACCCGAGTATACCACTGCAAGACTTCAAAATACTGTGAGCTCGTTCTGCGTCGATCAGACCAAAAATTAGTATTCAAAAACTGAAGGTAGCCGGGATAATTATGTCATTGGAATGTCAAATATCTCAAACACCCCGTGACCATGGGTGCTGTAAAGCACACGAAACGTCGGGTATTAAAAAATAAGTTAAAATAGGTTATTGAACGCGATAAAATCCGTAAATGTAGTTTTATTCAATTTGTAAGAAGTAACTGTATTTCATAGTGTAAAAAGTATATGTTTACACCGTATTCAATTGTTATTAATACTTGTTTAAAAAAAAAATTGTACACGTAGCACATTAGATCACTGGCCGTTTTAATTCTGGATACTGAATGGCATTTCCTTATAATTTGCTTATTGACAAGTTGATTTTTTGAAAGATTTATCCATGTCGCGTATGGGTCCGTGAGCAGGCAGTCCGTGAAATATTAGTTCAGTGTTGATAGATTTTCCGTAATTTGTTTGTATACGTTTTAGATATTAGTGCCTTTGCTCAAAACTACCTTCTTTATCACAGGGCATATATATATATATATATATATATATATATATATATACATATTGTATATATTATCCTGTAATAAAGAAGGTACTCAAAATTATACTTTTGATAATAGTTTACAATTATGTATATGTACCAAAGCTTGTAGTGGCGGTGTAAGAATATCCACTACCTCATATCATCGATTGGTCCATCTTTATCAAGAAATGGGAAGTAGCATCTTCATAAATACTCAAAATTACTAAAAAGTACGGTTGTCATGCGGGTAGGCCGCTTGCCAAGCGTAACTGTTGTGGCAAATATCTTACCTGTCAGGCAATCTATAGAGGTCTATAAGGCTACGGACTTTTGATACGCTGTAATACTATAGTGGGATAGATAGAGCATGGCGCACAATTCTCTTTCAATAAAACAAGCTGTTATTTAAACACGTCATATTTTCACCCAGCAATTACTTATACAGAAACTCATTAATTACTTATACAGAAATGGTTATTTGATGTTAAAGCACTTCAAAACGCGAAGAATCCTGAACTTTTAATATTTTATTATTCAATGTTTGTAGTAATTTTTTGTAAAGTTTCTATGTATACATTTAAATAATGAGCCAACAAACTGTAAGATCACGTTGTTTCTAGATAAGTTTATCAAAACTCGAAAGTTGGTGGAACACGTTTATTATAAGGCGTGCACAAAATTCAGTCTTATTTTGTTTTTATCACATTTTCTTTCTTTACATTGTGTTTCATATTTTTAAGCATAATTAATCAACTGCGTAAGCATATTATTATTAGATTCGCAAACAAATAATAAAATACAAAGGCAACGTCTTACTTTTATTTTCAGTGTATAAACCTTTTACCAACCCTGCCTAGGGTATTGGGTGTTTACTTTTGGTAGAAATGGTCACCACATTTTTAAATTTTCCTAATTTCGAGCACCCATAGTGTATCAGATGGATAGTAATCCTGTAAACTTAAAATAAACTGAAGAAATTGAAATTGAAAAAAAAAATACTTTGTATATCAGACAAGCAAATAATAATGTTTTGTATCATTTTCAAGTAAATTTTAAATCATCATCATTTATCAGGCCGCTCTCAAGGCCTGTATTTTAAACATGCACTTTAAAATGCAAATACTAACTTTAGTAGTGCCGGTGGAGATTGAACTCGGTTTCTAGCGTCCAACTCAAAGCGAGCTTTCTCTTATACAGCTTCACCCCAGACTAACGTAGTTCTGCTCTATAATTCTCTCAGAAGAGATTTTCACTCATCACTGGGAAATATGTTATATCCAGGATTGCTTATTTTAATCGCAGTCTCACTTAAATCGTATATCATAGTGTGTTATATAAGTTACTTTTCGTTATTATAATCTGTGAACAGATTTCATTTCTATGTATAAAACATAATCTAAAAGTTTAGTGAGCGTAATTAGTAATTGGCCTGCCATATGGATCGTAGAACCGACGACTGGTCCGGAAAAATCTTGAGTGACTGCCGTGTAAACGTAAACGCAGTATAAGTCGACCCGCAACAAGATGGAATGAATAGGGAGGAAAAGTTTATGTAATTAATAGACTCAGCTGGACTGTAGATTATGGTAACATCTGAGGAAAACACACAGTAATAAAATAATGAAAAAATGCCTCGTTGTCCTACTGGTCGTTCATGCGATTGCTGATAATGATGTTTTAGATTTGAATCTCGGGTAAGGCCTAAATCCAGCATTTAGATATACCGTTAGTCAGTCTGATACCACTCAAGCGACTTTAACACCATCCAAATTTAGATGAATTTTGTAGGCTTGCTCATAGTCCACACACGAATTACCAAAATAATGCTGTCAATTCAAGTGTGCAAATTTTATGTAGACGATTAATTGTAACGGCTATAAATGAAATTGCGTATTTAAGCGGTTAAACGGTAAGTTTAATTTAACTATTGTAAATTTTGGCTTTCGTAAGAGCTTTAATAAAGCCTAAAGGAAATAATAAGTTTGACTACTATAACATTTGAAATTGGTTGTTGTATCATACAAATAAGCAATAAAGAGGATGCTCTTACTAACGGGAGAGGCTTGCAAGTGTTCATTACATTAGATGATATATACATAAATAATATACCGTATATATCACCAACTCAGTACAGCGTTAGAAGTGTGAGAATTCTCCGTAGCACGTAGCGCGTAGCCTGTATTCGTAGCCGACAGTCCGCGCGCGTGGTCCGTCAGAGTCGGCCGTAGTTACCGCGTGTCGTTAATTCTCACGGTCGAAAGCTTTCTTTCTTACATTAACTACATCTTCATTAAAGTGGCAGTCCGAAACTTTTCTTGAAATCTACTCTATAATGAATAAAGGCAAGTGTAGATTTTGTCTGCTAAATATATTTTAATGTTTAAGCTTGCTTAAATACATTGTGTAATATTTCATATAAAAATTTTTACTAATATATTTAATTACTAATATTTAACTATTTAATTAGTGATACTATTTCCTTATATCGCTATTTCATGGTCTTTTATTTGACGAAAATCATTAAATTTCATTGTCATTTATAATATGAAACTTATATTTATCAATAAATTCTATTAAGGTGAAAGCCGTTACTTTCCGTTTTTCATACTGCATCAAAATCAAGGTCACATTTGTGTCCCAAGGGAAGATACACACGAAACACCACGAAATTACCCTCGGCGAAAAGCATTTTATCCCCCAAGCGTTACGACGCTTTTCTTCCTTGGGGAAAACTTTACAGAAACGATTTCTTCGTGACTGTTCGTTTATAAAAGATATTAAGTGTATTTAACATGATTGTTGGTTCAACTCTCAATCAAATCTACTTATAAAAGTTTGTTTTTGTTGAGTTATTCCACTACGACAATGATACGTTTACTTTTGAATTGATTGTTATTGAAGAAAATAACATAATATATAAAAGTTAAATGTGAAAAATATACATATAACTTCCATAGCATATTTGTAAGATTACTTGACTATTGGAAGACCAATTGTTTGAGTGATTACAGTATATTACGCGCGAGTGTTGGGCTCGAATCCCGAATTAACGCAACATTATTGGATGTATTGACATACGTCTGACATTACATCCAAGATTTCAACATTAAATTCTTAAATTACGAACGTTACATAGGGTACGGGCTGGATATGTTAATTATTTTTTGTGTTTGTGAGTATGCATATGCCCTGCGCTTTAACAGGTTCCAATAATATTTATCTTGAAAACTATCTCCATGAACAAAATTAGTTTTAGTTATTTTTTCTTATTCAATGTTTTATTCCAGATAAATGTGAATACAGAAAATAATTAGTTATCCCCGTGTTTAATGATGGCGCATAAACTTTGAGATTTATGCGCGCGTTGTTTCTCTTCACAACCTAGTATGTAAATGAGCACTTAAATTTTAAATAACTATAAACTTCATTTTTGATGTCGGATGTTTACAACAAAAAGGTTTTATACTTTTTTCTCTTTGCACGCTTTAAGCGCGAAGCGCGTAGGTATGTTATACTAGCACCTAAAATCAAGAATCCAACATTTCACATGAAATCGTATTTAAAAATCGTATTGAACATATAAATTATATAAAAAGCACATTGTCAAAAAAATAAATGATTGTTGAACATATTAACTCTTGAATAAAACTATTATTTACGGATTTTATCGCGTTTAATATCTTTAATTTATTTTTATTATTATCCCGACGTTTCGGGTGCTTTACAGCGCCCATGGTCACGGGGGGGACTGAGATGTTTGACGTCCCAATGTCATAGTTAGTCCGGCTACCTTCAGTTTTTTTAATATTAATTTTTGGTCCGATTTACGCAAAACGAGCTTATAGTATCATGAAGTCTTGCAGTGGTATGCTTGGGTTTGGGTTTAATTTTGTTGATTATAGGATCCCAAGCAGATGGTAGCACCCAACCATCTTCTCTATTGAAATTTGGATGTTTTTTAATTTCAATAGCCTCGCGTATCATCCTTGGTAGGAATCGGTGTTCTTTTGCGAGCTATATGTTCCTTCACGCGGGTTTTTATAGATCTAACTAACCCGCGTGAAGGAACATATAGCTGATGTGAAGCACCGACGCTCCGGGAAGTCTGCAGTCTGCGAACATGTTCAAGATCGTCCCCACCATTACATTAGATTTGATAAACCACAAATTCTCGCAAAAGAACACCGATTCCTACCAAGGATGATACGCGAGGCTATTGAAATTAAAAAAACATCCAAATTTCAATAGAGAAGATGGTTGGGTGCTACCATCTGCTTGCGATCCTATAATCAACAAAATTAAACCCAAACCCAAGCATACCACTGCAAGACTTCATGATACTATAAGCTCGTTTTGCGTAAATCGGACCAAAAATTAATATTAAAAAACTGAAGGTAGCCGGACTAACTATGACATTGGGACGTCAAACATCTCAGTCCCCCCGTGACCATGGGCGCTGTAAAGCACCCGAAACGTCGGGATAATAATAAAAATAAATTAAAGATATTAAACGCGATAAAATCCGTAAATAATAGTTTTATTCAATGTGTAGTGTTCGCGTAAATTTAAGAAATCATTATATTAACTCTTCTTTTTAAAACGGTTAATTGCTATTTTTACATTAAAAAATGGTTTTAGAGTCTTATGGTGTAGATTTATAAAGTACGCACGGAGGTGTAAACACGATAACTTTTGAAAATATGTATCAATTGTTCAACTCAATCTCTTTTTCAATCTCTTCTTCTATCATGTGGGAAGCCATGGAATCTAAATTGTAGGTTAATTTTGTTTTGTTAAGTTATAATTAATTTTTTCGGCTGAGAAATTCCGAAATTTTCGGTTTTTTGAGAAGCCATGTAATAATCTATTTTATTAAATACACATTGAGTCTTTGACTCACTCCGGGCTCTACGACCGCAGTCATGAGCGAATTACTCTATCGTTTCTTTACAGCGGCTCGTGTTGAAAGACATCGATCGCTGAAGAAATACAAAATATTCCTAAAGCCAATTTATAATCACAGTTTCATATTAGAATATATTGTTTCGCTAAAAGTACGTATAATTTATAAATAAATATACTTGTACGTCTTAGGCTTTATTGAGTGATCTGAAGATGTACTTCAGAAACTCCTACTGGAACTCCTCGAAGAGTAGTAATAGTAATAGGTGTGCTGAGTTTGGGTTCGTTTCGTTAGTTATGATGAGACCTTGCCTCCAACAATGGCGGATTATCCTTAAGGCAAACTAGGGGTGCAAAGTTAAAATGGAACGCGTGCGGAAGTTTTTAAACGAAAAAAAAATCACTGTATTTGATTACTCCCAAATAGCTCTAACGCTCTCATCACATTTTTCATTTATGATCACCTGTTAGGGGTACTCGTATCCTAATTCATAATAATAATCATCATCATCATCATTACAGCCCTTGACAAGTCCACTACTGAACATAGTCTCCCCCAAGGAATGCGACAAAGCACGGTCCTGAGCCACCTGCATCCATCGACTACTTGCATGACTTATCAGGTTGTCGCTCCATCTAGAGGGACGCCCTACACTTCACCTGCTGGTACGAGGCTGCCACTCAAGAGCCTTTTTCCTCATCGATTATCGGTTCTTCAAGCTTTATGACCGGCCCATTGCCACTTCAGCTTACTAATCCTTTGGGCTATGTCGGTCACTCTGGTTCTACTGCGGATATCCTCATTCCTAAGTTTATCACGTAGAGAAACTCCGAGTATAGTCCTCTCCATAGCTCGCTGAGCTTCCTCATATGACCGGCAGCAAAGGACCACGTCTCAGATCCATAGGTGTCCCAATTATTTTGCAATTATTAAGCTATATTGTATTATAGTTTATATGCAAAATAAGTAGTTTTAACTTATAATAGATATTATATGATGATTTCTTAAATTTACGCGAACACTACACATTGAATAAAACTATTATTTACGGGGACTATCCCCCCCTGACCATGGGTGCTGTAAAGCACCCGAAACGTCGGGATAATAATAAAAATAAATTAAAGTAATTAAACGCGGTAAAATCCGTAAATAATAGTTTTATTCAATGTGTAGTGGTCGTAAATTTAAGAAATCATTATGAGAACCAGTACGTACTGGGGCAAATAAAATTCGCCGATTAGAAGATCTTAAAACCAAGCGCTCAAGATATATAACATCTTTAAATTTCTTGAAGATATGCAGAGACCATAAAAGTCCCTCCCGTGACCATGGGTGCTGTAAAGCACCCGAAACGTACGCGATAAAATCCGTAAATAATAGTTTTATTCAAATATATTATTTGGCCGCTAGAGGGGTGCCGATGAGGTATTAGGCTAGTATAGGGCGCTATCGACATTTAATCCGTCTCTGCCTCTAGACTTAATAAAGTGACTTGAAGGTATACTTCGGTGAACGCTACTGGAACTTCTCGAAGTGTAGAATTAGGTGCGGCGAGTTTGGCCTCGTTTTGTTAGTTATGATAAGACCTTATCTCCGGACTTGATTGAGTGAACTGAAGTTGTACCTCTGTAAATACTAAATTAAAAAACTGGTTATGACTAGATTAAAAACTTTTTAAAAACGTAATAAATTGATGAGAAAAAAATTAACGTGTCAGGTAAAAACATAGTAGGTTTTACGATAATGCCTGAGTACAAACACCTAAAAATTAAAGTAATATTAAAGTTAACCGAAAAGTTCGTGGAGGCCAGACGTAAAAGATTCCGTAGTAAAATGTATGAAAACGTGTTTCCTAGTGGATACACTGGCCTCGAACTAAAGGGTCGACCGTGTATCCAAAAAGAAACACGCGGCCTCAGAATGTAGCATTTTGTGTTTCCAAAAAGAAACACATGGCGCTCAACGTGTTAAAGTTGATTTTGATCGTTTTAAGATAATTCTCTTAAAAGTTTTTAATTAACAATATATTTTTTAATCTCAGTAATAATAATATAGTAAAACTAAAAAAATATTTTTTATAGTTAAGAATTTTTTTACATTTTTTCACGATCATATGAGCATTACGAATCGTGCACTTTTGAATTTTTCAAACTTCTTTTATTGATATTTGGCATAAAATTATTAGAATATTAGAAGTATAGTAATAAGATTATTAGTGAAAACTTTTGTGTGTTTAAAATACTTTAAAAATTAACGTTTAATAGAGCGCGACATTTGGATTTTGGATTTTGATTGGAAAGTATATTTTAAACTATTTTGTTTATTAAATTAATAAATAAATAATGTACCTATTTATAAGTAGTGGGCGTTACCATTGTTGTAAGATTCAAAACAGAAGTGTGCCTTTTCACTGCAAAAAGGGGTTCGTTAACCATCATCATCATCATTCATCATCTTTGGTTTTTACCGACCGGCGATTGCCTTCAGCTGTTAGGGAATAAGATTTCTTCAAACCTTAACTTTCATTGAGACCCGGTTAGATCTGGTTAGCAGGCGCGACGAAATTTGATATACTTGCAAGGGTGCGGCGGTATTTTAAGACAGGGCAGCTTTTGATCCTATTTATAGCGCAAGCACGGTCGTGCATGGAGTACTGCTGTCGCATATAGACCGGTGGTACAGATTATCACCTAACAGTGTTGACCTCCGTGGCTAGACGTGCTAAAAAGTGACCTAAACTTGATTGAAAAAAAAATAACTTAATCTTGTAAGCTTTGAGCATAGGCGCAGAGTAGCCTGCCTCTCGGTGCTCTCTAGGATACATTTCAGAGATTGTATGCAGGAGTTATACGCTTAAATCTACTATTACGAACTATCTACGGTACTATTTACGAACAAAAATTTTACGATAATACACAGGTGGTACATGGTGAAAAACTTATTTAAGATAAAACTTCGAAGCGACAATCTCATTTAAGGGGTTATTATCAAACATGTATTCATTTATATTATAATAACTTTTTTTACATATTGTTACGAGCTTAAGGTTTGTGACAATAAAACTGCAGATTGAATTTCCAAAATTGACACTTTATTTACTGAATACCAATTAAAACTTAAATCACACTAATAATTATTCACACTAAACACTTTAGTTCACTTTATTTCACTCTGAAGCTTCGCTCGTATTGCCAATTCATACTATATATACACTCTTTTCATTGTGTGTGTGCGTGCGTGCGTGTGTGCGTGCGTGCGTGCGTGCGTGCGTGAGTGCGTGCGTGCGTGCGTGCGTGCGTGCGTGCGTGCGTGCGTGCGTGAGTGCGTGCATGCGTGCGTGCGTGCGTACGTGCGTGTGCGTGAGTGCGTGCGTGCGTGCTGCGTGCGTGCGTCCGTGCGTGTGCGTGTGCGTGTGCGTGTGCGTGTGCGAGTGCGTGCGTGTGCGTGCGTGTGCGTGCATGAGCGCGCGTGTGCGTGCGTGTGCGTGTGTGTGCGTGTGAGTGTGCGTGTGTGTGTGCGTGTTTGTGTGTGCGTGTGTGTGCGTGTGTGTATGCGTGTGTGTGTGCGTGTGAATGTACGAGTGATGTGTGCGTGTGTGTGTGCGTGTGTGTGGTGCGTGCGTGTGTGCGTGTGTGTGTGCGTGTGTGTGTGTGTGTTTGTGTGTGTGTGTGTGTGTGTACGGGCGTGCGTGTGTATGTGCGTGCATGCGTGCGTGCGTGCGTGTGTGCGTGCGTGGGTGCTGTGCGTGCGTGGGTGCGTGTGTGGGTGCGTGCGTGCGTGCATGCGGGCGTGCGTGCGGGCGTGCGTGCATGCGTGCG
Source organism: Parnassius apollo (assembly GCA_907164705.1). Lineage (NCBI taxonomy): Eukaryota > Metazoa > Arthropoda > Insecta > Lepidoptera > Papilionidae > Parnassius > Parnassius apollo. Next base: position 26,133,791 of record CAJQZP010000693.1, read on the forward strand.
TGCGTGCGTGCGTGCGTGTGCGTGCGTGCGTGCGTGCGTGCGTGCGTGCGAGCGTGCGTGCGTGTGCGCGAGCGTGCGTGCATGCACAAGCGTACTTGCGTGCGTGCGTGCGTGCGTTCACAGTATTTTTGGAAAATTTCTAGGGCTATTGAAATCCAAAAAGGTAATGTTAGGAATTTGTAGCACCCAAAGGGGGTATTAAGAGTGCATAGATCTTTGGACTCGTCAGATAGTTTGATGTTATAGAACTCGTCTGACGAATCCAGTACGGAAAAGTAAAGGTACTTCTTGTTACACAATTTGGGTACAATTTCGTCTAAAGTGGGAATTAAGTGGTACTCCCTAATTAAAACTCTATTAAAATTATTAGGATCCAAACAAATTCTTAAAGAACCATCTTTCTTTTCCATTGACAACTATATTGCTTACAAAACTTTTGGGATGTTCGAACTTCGCAATGACTTGATTTTCCACCAGAGCTCCCAACTTGATAGCGATGGGCTGGTGGAGTGCGTTAGGCACCCGGTGCGGGGGGCGCACCACTGGCTCCGCACCTGGCTGAATGCGCAGCTTCAGAGGATCTTTAAATTCCCCAATGCGCTGAAACAGTTTAATATTAATATTAACAATGCTGTCTTTATTATTAGTACAAGTAGTTATTGAATCATTAACATTATTATTATTTTACAAATTTAGTTGTACTAGTGAACTTTGACCAAGGATTGGTCTTCAATTGTATTATGATATACTTTCAATGTGACCTTTCCCATAGGCATTATTTTGCCCCCCCCCCCCCCCCGAAGACCTCTAACAAAGTTCTTGTCTCAGACAATTTTATTTTATATAATCGACAACCCGTTTGAGATCCCTTAGTGAGCCTTCTCCAGCCAGCCTTCTCTAGAATTAAGTCCTTGATTTCGAAAAGCTTTTTGCTACATTCTCTGGTCTTAAATTCTAATAACAATTCTATACCGGAGCATCCCAATCTTCTGGTCACCAAAATTACTGTTGTCCCCTAGATTCCTCAGCTTCCAGAAGTGTTGAATATGTCGAACGATTCCCCATCTTCCTGACTTGTCTTATTAAAATTGTAACTATTTATGACCCAATAACTTCCTGTAGTTTCGCCTTGTATGAGTTTTCCGTCTTCAGTGTATTTAAGTATAAAGCTTGCTGGCCGATGCAATTTAATCGGATCGCTGCTTTTCTTGTCTCCGCCAGTTTCTAGTAGCCGGCCGCCAAAATATATGTATTAAAAGATTGTTTAAACCTTTGCCACCGCGGCGAAGAGTTTTCGATGTCGTCCAAAATTAGCTCCTTAGGCATTCTGCATTCGCCTGCCAGCATGTTATCCATTTCCGCGACTTATTCTGAACCGTCACTCATAATCAAACCGTATTTTTAATAATTAGTGCGGAGTCAGCCCTGCGCCTTTGAGATTACCTCGAATTGCACTGCTCAATCTGTTTTAATCTTGCTGAACTTTGTTCTTCTCCGACTGCGCCATGTAATATAATAAATAAAAGATTATTGTTTAGATCTTCTTGAGTTTTTTTATGAAGTTTCGTACACTTGTTGTTTTATATTACAATTTAATATCGCAGGCTACAATGTCCCGTAAGCTCAATTGCCAGAGAGCGAGATGGCGACCGGAGAATCAGAAGGGTGATTATTCTGACATTGACAAGCTGCTTTCTGATACTACAGTAGTAGCATTTGCTTACACAAAAATACTAAAACGTTTGTGTCACTGTTCGATTCGATACCTCCGCATTTATAGGTTATTGACTATGTTTACAAGATAGTAAGTCAAGCTGGTTTTATGTGTTGCATAATTTACAACTTTGTACTAAATTTAATTATTTAGTAGTTTTTTTTTTTTAAATTCGCATTTACTTTTGTTTGTTACACCTTTTCTGTGAAGAAGTTGGCCTGATAATGCGTTTGGTAAAAAATAATAATGCAGCTTATACACGGTAGAGCCACAGTATAATAAAAAGTAGAGCCGTGTGTACTTAAGATTTACGTAAAAAATTAAACATAAAAGTGCCTAAGTATGGATATACATGCTTAGATCAGCGATCATATATAGAGAAATAAGTGCAATTGACATAGACGTAAGGTCCGTAATATATATACATCAACACAATCTAGAGATACCTTAATCCTAAATTATTTACGTGTTTATAGTTTCAAATCATTTAGTTTCCACAAAAAGTTTATTTATGGATTGATACCTCTTTTATTCTATTTTCAAAATTTAAATGCAAATAAAAAACAAAATATGGCGGAAAAATTATTAGTAATTCGTTACGTCAAGCAAAATTAAATTTGTTCTACTTAATTTGGTTTAATTAAAGAAAAAGGATAATTTTTTTTTATTTTTCTGTTTAACGTGCCCTGTGAGCTTTAAGAGTCATGTCACGAGTCGAGATAAAATGTTACGAGCCGTGGGCATGTTAGAAAACGGTGCTATTCAGCGCGTTGTTGCTGAGGCCCTACACACCAGCCAAAACGTGATATCAAGGTTGTGGTCACGTTATTGCAGTACTGGAGATTTAGCTGAACGGCACACGGGTAGAAATCGTGTTATTACGCAGAGACAAGATCGATTTCTCCAAATGTCCGCCAGAAAACAACCCAATATCACAGTGATGCCAACTACTAAAAAGGCTCTAGGAAGACCACCAGCTGCTGGTAAGCATGCGAAAAAGTTTGCATGAAGTTGATCTTCATGTTAAAAACCTCTATTTTTAAGTAATTTGTTTCGGTTAGTAAGCTGAAGTGGCATTGGGTAGGCTACATAGCTCGAAGAACTAACAACCCAACTAGATGAAGTGACAACCTGGTAAGGCATGCAGAAAGTCGATGGATGCAGATGCCTAAGAACCGAGTTTTGTGGCACTTCTTAGGGGAGGCCTATTTTCAACAGTGTACTTGTGGAGTGCTGTAATGATGATGATGATGATACCTCCAATTTTGAGCTAAATTGACCAGATTAAAATCATCTGTTTACATGAAATAGGATTTACATATCTGTCATGCACTTCTTTTCTTATAATTTTACTTTGTAACAAATTCTTAGCTTGTTTTTGTGATATTTGTAAGCAATATTTGAGCTCCAATATTTAGCTTTTAGCATTGTAAAGTGGTTATATAATTTTTGTCAGGTTATTCGGATGAAAACATAACTTACCGAAGACCATCTCGAACGGTGTAAACTTTGTTTCACAGGATACCGTCGAAATATATGAAAAGCACCAAAACTGTAAACGTGAAATTTTTGTGTGTTACCTCCTATGCGCATATTGATTGATACTATGCTGTAGAATTTAATTGTTTCATCATCATCATAATTACAGCCCTTCACAAGTCCACTGCTGAGCATATGCCTCCCCCTAGGAATGCCACAAAGCACGGCCCTGAGCCACCTGCATCCATCGACTTCCTGCATGTCTTACCAGGTCGTCACTCCATCTAGTGGGGGGTCAACCTACACTTCGCCTACCGGTATGTGGCTGCCACTCGAGAACCTTTTTTACCCAACGGTTGTCGCTTCTTCGAGCTATATGGCTGGCCCATTGCCACTTCAGCTTAATAATCCGTTGAGCTATGTCGGTCACTCTGATTCTACTGCGGATAGCAGATAGGATAGGATAGACGTTTTATTATTATTTGACTTTTTTTCATATCTACATGGCTACTGCTAGGAGATGAAAGTCATTAAGGATTACACGACCGATTCGGATCGGATTCTACAAGCTTTTTATAAATACATTTATACTTATTTTAATTTTTTATGCATGGTTACAAAATTCGCATAACTCTGTCCCAAATCGCTTTGCGATCTCTGTGATGCAGAGTGAAAAAATATTTATACATAATATCCTCTTTATTTTTACATAACCTACTTTTTCTTTCATTGTTTATTAACCTTTGTTCTTATAATAATTTATACTGATTAGGATTTATAAATGGAAGTTCTATTGATTCTTTCGGTTTGATACTCACGACTTTTGTTTACGACGGTTGATTAGGCCTCAAGTTAGTGCTTACTTCTTCTAGCTTGTGCTCTCGTTATTACATTCACTACACACTCGTGCATGTTCTTTAATTCCTCTGATGTTAATCGTATTTGAGAAAAAGCATCTGCAGTTTAATTGTCCGAACCTTTAACATACGCTATTTCAAAATTGTACTCTTCTAGTGCTGGTCTGAATTTCATGAGCCTACTCGAGGGATCTTTCAACTTAAAAAGATAGAACAAAGGTCTGTTCTTATTTTAAAAGATTTATCGTATAAATATGTTTGACAATGTTTCATTGCCCACGTAATGGCTGAAAGTTCTTTGTCTATCACTTGATAGTTACATTCGACTTTATTCAAGGTTCTGCTAGATAATAATGCACCTATTGCGTTATTAGAAGCATCTGTATTTAATGCTTCTAATAACGCAATTGGTTTAAATCTAAAAAATCTGGGTAATTTGTAAAATTCGTGGAATCATTATGCTACCTTTTAATTTTAAATGATATTTGGCAGCGTTTATTCCTAACAAACTGTACTTTTTTGCTTTTAATGGTTACGTAATCTCTGCGAAATTGGGTATATACTTATAAAATTGTGAGTGAAAGCTATATACCTTTTAACATCGTCTATACTTTTAGGAATTGGATTTTTTTAAAGCCGTTATTTTTCCGGGGTCTGGGAAAATACTTTCGCTCAAAATTATATGAACCAAATATTATGTTAGTACGCGAAAAAAAACTCCTACCCATTTAAGTTCTCAAAGTTACGCACAAACAATTAAGTTCTTTCTTTCTTTATTTCTTTATCTTCACGCACAATCCCTAACGGGGTAGCCAGAGAGAACAGATCGCCAAGTGTCACGATCCTTACATACCTCTTTCGCTTCTTTCATGTTCATTAACTTCTTCATACATGCACGTCTAGGTATCCGAGTACTCTTGACCTTCCCCTCTTCGAGTAATTTGCTCACATGGTCTTCGAAAGTTAGTCTCGGTCTACCTCGACACCTTTTAATATTTACTTTCGCGCTATATATTTTCTTCACTATTCGATCTTCACTCATTCACTCAACGTGCCCAAACCATCGGAGTACGTCCCTATCAATTTTTGTGATAAGGTCATCTTTCAATCCTGCCATATTGCGAATCTCTTCGTTTCGCTTTTGGTCGGCTATGGTAACGCTGTACGAAGAGATCGCATCTCCACTGCATTCAACTTGCTTTTATGCTTCTTCTGGCATACTTACATGCAATTAAGTTGTTCAGGTTAATAAGACATTTTTAGTAATTTAATCCTGCTTTAGCAATATTTTTAACCCATCGTCGTTTGATATTGCCCTGAGTTACAAGCAGTAAACTTTCGAATATTTTCATCCAATTTTATATTGTGATAGCCCCGATGTAAGTTAATATGTTGTGTGAAATAAACGCTGCCTGTTTCTGATTAAGTCTTCCGTGCAATTATTTAGTTGATGGTAATGTACAATCAAACGCAATCGGATATATCTTCGGTTTAAAAGTAATTTTATATTAATAAATATCATTCATACTTATTTTGTCTCCCGAGTGGCAAAATATCTGCATATATCTGCGTATTTTGTTCTTATTAATTTAAAAGTGATAGTTGTAATAAAGTTTGGATTAGGTTTTGTTATTCATTTACTTCACCTCCCTTAAAGAATTGATGTATCAAAACACAAATATTATAGTAATCTAAGTTATAATATATTGTTAGCTTAATTTGTGGCAATACAACATTATTTTCTGTTACATTTAAAATATTTTTGGGAACCAAATCATTTGTAGGTGTCACAATTGAACTAGCTACAAAGAAGCTATCTTGTATTTTAGTTCAACAAACACATAATATTTATTAAGTTCAGTTGAAATGTACTTATATATGTAAATATATAGAAAAAATAACAGTAGACCCCACCTCTGAACTCGGAAATACACCAGAATAAGGTTAATTGATGAAAATAGTAAAATTGTGAGAGTGGATGTTCAACTTGCCTATTTGTTTACGCAATTCATCATTATGAATAATAAGACAGCGCACTATACATAGCAATTACAGTTCGACCATATCATAATATGTCCCCATCACATTTACACACTTATGTAACGTGATGAATATAATTATATGATAACACCAAAGTATGCAAACCAACAGCAACGCCATAACCATCTCAATGTAACACAGGGCAGCCTCTCAGCAACACCATCTTCCTTGCCTGCACCAGAAGAACTATCACAATGCACAGAATCACGATACTATATTAGCACTACTACTACGTATAATTACTGCAACGGAATTTCCCGCGCACGACGCCTACCATGAACTTTATACTGCACAAAAATGGGGGGGTTTCTTGATATACCCTCAATTCCACCCTGCCACCACCGATATAACGCTCCGCTGGAGTGCACCTCCCCGCAACCTCTCGCTCACGCTCGATCCAACTGGTATTTTATAGAACCACCGACTTAAAGATTTGCTTCGTAGCGGAAACTCAATCGTACTGTTGTCTAAAAAGAGTTAACGAAATACATTCGATTTCGTATGTAAAGCATAGATAAGTTATAAAAGTCTGTACGCTAAACTTATTTAAAAAAGTAGCATCCACGAACTCCATTTCACTTTGGTAAAGTTTCGAACACATAAAACTTATGTTTTGCATTTTCATCTCCTAATTGTATAAATATGTAAACATATTCGATAGCATGAACTTTGCCTCCGAATCCATTTATTACAAGTCTCTATTAAGGATAGGGATATTATGTTGCACTGCACGAATAATCGTATCGTATATAAATTTCAGAGCTGATAGTGACGCACCCGTATATACAAGAAATTTAGTTTTCTTGGTTATTTTATTAAGGAAATAATTTAAGGATACAGTTCATGTTGTTATTTACTAATATTTGATGATCGCTGTTAGTTTGTAAAAACCTATTTGAATATTGAGGTAAATTATCTTTCTCATCAACTGTTTGGTTATTAAAGGAGAATGGGATTTTTGAGCCTGAAGTTAACAAATTGGTTTATACTTTAAAAAATTGGCTACATTTTTCTGTAGTAAAATACAAAAAAGAACTAGCTCATATTACAATATAGAATTAGAAAAACAATTAAACAAAGACAATCGATTATATTAATACAATCGATTTTATATTTATTCGATCCGAAGAAGCTTCCAAGGTTTCGTTAAAATTCTATTATTTACTTTGAATGATATATTTATTCATTTGAAAATAAAATGTATTATTCGCCTAACAAAAAAGGAATAAACATTTTTATGGCAATAAATCGATTACTATAAAGAACATTAGTAAAATTCTCGTTTCTAAACGGCATTTACCATTCATTGAAAGACTTTCCATTTCGAAACTGGAATTGACAGTTCAAGCTTAAAACTATTCGCGAGAATAAGACCGATTTTCTATTTAATTTCGATTTGAGCGCAAATATAATCAATTCTCGATTAAATTGAACATTTTAATATCTATTTTTGATTATTTTTCTTTTCTAACTAGGAAGATAAAAATAATTGCAAGCATATCCACACAATAATAATAAAAATACAAAATACTAACATGCCAACAAATAACAGTAACAACAACAATTCCAGTGATCGATCTCAGATCGATATGCCTAATATTCACTTCACGTAATTATTGTTGTTTTAACTTTCGTTAATCGTTTCACCAATTTATTCCCACCGATTTTCGATTTTATATGGATCCTGTTTTATGTTGACGTAGGCACCGAGAATCTTCCTTACGCGACTGATCCGGCCTTGTTATTTTGGAATATGTCACAAGCCTTTTGATTGGATTTTGACATCTTGGTCTATTGCTTTAATTATAATACACTTAAAGTAATACAAGTATAATTATGGTAAAAATCGCTTGTTAAAGTGTAGGTACCATAACCTCACTTTTACTTACTACCATAACTCAGCATAGATTTGTCCACACAAAATGGTCCTACTTTCATATTGATAACGCCTGGGCCCAAGAATGTATAGAAGCGTCTCCTTCTCTTTTAAGAATTAGTCTGTCTCATCGAGACTGTCCCTTGATTTTGCCTACCATTATTAAGCGTACCCTGGCCATGTGATGATTGTTGATGACTTCAGTCCCTTTGATAGCTATGTATGTCGATGTCCCTGTCCTCGGAATGAAGTATCTCGGCAGTTACCGTATGGACCAAATGATCCCCTGAATTTGTTATAACGACCTCTGTTAACCATTGTTGGGTATTTTCTGTAATTAGAATAATTATATTTATGTTTGTATATACCAAGTATTTTGTTCTGAAGTTGAAGTTGAGGAGATGTTTTCATCCTGAGTAGCCTGAATTGCATCTTGTTGTGAACTGTAATTTCGGGTAGATATTATAGTTCAAAGCCTACGATTTCATAGTAGCGAATCGTTTTGTAGCAAATTTTTCATTTGTTGGCTTTAAAATGTTGTAGCACTCTGTATTATCATTAGCTTGCGAAATCATTAGGTCAACAAATAACTCTGATAACTATTTTCCAAAATCTACAACAGAAGATTTATTTCGCTGCCTTTATCGATAATAACTGACACTCCATATCAATCAGTAAATCTTTCATACTTTCATAACTAGTACTTAACTTTAATTTTGCACCCTGAGATATTCTGATTTTTACCACAAAATTCATTAAACTTTGTTTAAATTTCGGTTTTGTAAGTTCAGAGTCGTAGAATACCAGCGTAAAATATCAGCGTAATACTGCTTTGCTTCGTATGGTGAGTGTAGAGAACCGAAGACCCTTTTAACTGGAATCATGACATTCCATCTTAGTCCTCAGGGGTGACAACGCATATTTATTTTGATCCTTACATACATATAATACATAAAGACTCACGCCTGTTACCCAGAGGGGTAGGCAGAGACTACAGATTTCTATTTGGCACGATACTGACACACCTCTCCTGCCTCCTCCGCATCCATATACCTACGCATTCATGCTCGTTGGTTAAGAGTAAGCTATCAATTTGGCCCATTTTCAATATATCGCCGATTTGTTTGACAAACTTTCGGCTAAGACGTTCCTTTCCGACTTTGCCGTTCACTTCTGCAACATTAATTTGGTTTGTCACTCTTTCATCATTCATTCCTTCTACATGGCTTAATTACCCAGGCATTATTTCCTAATACTCGTTTTAATTTCTTCTTCTTCAAAAACCATAACTTTCGTTTAAGTTGCTTTCAATTTCATTCCTCTTTCTTTTCATGACCTGTTCATTAATGTACATGACCATCATTTGCAACTCAAATATAACTTCATCATCGGTGTGCAAATGACATTTGATGGTTAACTCACCCATTCTTAACCCGTATTCTAAAACTTTCAAATTTTTCAAGCAAGGATCCATAAATAGGTTGAACAGCCAGGAGAAGCCACGCAGCCCTGTATGACACCTTTATGGATGCCAAACAAGTCCGATTAGGCTCCGTTGATTCTAACACAAGCACTAGAATCCCTATAAAGAGACTTTAACTTAACGCTCAACCCAAATGAGTTCAATGTTTCCCATAACACATCACTCTGATATAAAAGTTTTCTATCCATGAACGCAAAAAAACTATTTGGTTTTTGGTCAAAAACTTTTGCGCGATAATGCGCATGGAAAATACTTGATCTATACACCCCATTCCCATTCTAAATCCCGCTTGTACTGTAAAAACTACTGTAGTAGTGTTGTACCACACTACTACAGTAGTTTTTACAGTCCTGCTGCGACCCTTTTTTTATATATTAAGACTATCGCGGCTTTGCACCAGTCTTCCGATACCCGCTTCAGTTCCCAGCATAAACTAAACGAGGTGTACAGCAGGCCTGCCACCACTTCCTCTTTAGCCCTTAGAATTTCGAGTGAAACTCTATCATATCCGACTGCCTTATCTGCTTTCATGCTTTTCATTGCTTTCATTATTCATTCCCTATATTATCTATACTTATCTCCTATATTCTCTTTCCTCTTCTTTCGGAATTTCCATTTTATTTAATTCACACGTCTCTTCACTAATAAACACGCTTTAAAAATATTCTTTCCATGTTTTTAAACTCAAAACTTAATCACTCAAAATACAACCATCCTCGTCTAGTGTAGCATTCAATATAGGCTTTTTTGAATTTTCCGTGGCAGTTCTTACAAGTTTTAATTTAAATATTTGCCTGGAAGTTATCCGATATTCTTCTATCCGATATTCTGATGAATGTATGAAGAATGATAGATCATTCTTATCAGTTCTTTCTTACTTTTTCCTTTCAACTACTTCTTTTAATCTCTTATTCAGACGTCTATAGTCTGCCTTTTTGCCTTCAATTTCATCATTCGTACCTCCAAAATTACCAGACTTGGTTGCTAGTAAATCTAGCCATGCTCTCTTCTTTGCTTCAACTTTCATACGTGCCTCATCATCTCACCGTAACGTATTATCATTCCCTTCATTTGTTCTATTATTAACGCCGCATACTTCGGTAGCTGCATCCACCAATCTTTTCTTAACATTAAGTCACACATTCCAAATCCAAATCACTTATATTTTTTTCACACCTTCATCTTGTAAGTTCTCTGTTCTAATACGCTTTAACGCAGTGATACGCACAGATGTTTGAATAGATCATTAATTCGGTATAAGACCAAGTAATGATCCGTCCCTACGTTGGAGCCCCGGAAAACCTTTGTATCTACCACTGCACTCCTCATTATTTCATCCACAATTATGAAATTTATCATGCTTCTATCATCAACTCTTTCCCATGTATACATGTGAATCTTCTTATGACGAAATAGTTGAGGATAAATGAGGATAACTATGGGCCACAGTATCAACTCACCATCAGGTTGACTGAGAGATCGTTTGTCACCCAATGCTATAAAAAATGTTCAATATTGTCAATTAATTGTTTTGTGTTCGACTCCTCACTGTTGTATTCGGTAATAAAGTTTAGCTGTTTTCAAATCAAAACTAGTAATTTTTTGTTCTGGCTCTGGTATAACTTTATTATTATTTGCTGAATATATTATTATTTGCTGATAATACTTAGATAGATAGAATATTATAGCGTTTATTTTTTTCTTCAATCACGCACGTACATTACATAAAATTATACTTGTATAGTTGCAAGATTTAAGAGTGCGTGTGTGTTGCCGTTTAGCAAATGGGTCAAACAATAATAGACTTATTATTTTAAAATAAAGAGCCAGAACCAATAGTAAAATCAAGAATGACCTTCAATAAGTTATAATCTATGTTGAATAAATAGTATTCCATTATCATTATATTTTGTTAATATACGTATATATAATTATTGGAAACTGGTAAAAAGTAGACTATAATAGTATCGTTACTTCAGAAATGAGAAGAAAGTGCCAAGTATGTCTCGGGATATAATGGGTTGGCAATGTGCTGCTATTTACGGCGGCTTTCGTGAGATATTGTGTGGACTTTCTATTTGTAATATCTAACTGAAGTAGTGAAAAAAAGTAAAAATAATTGTAAGTCAAACATTTAAATAAGTTTAAAAAAAATATAAACATATTTTCTTGAGTATCAACGGTCTTCATTCGTTTAGAATAATATTAAAAACTCAAAATAGGAATTGAGCGTTACTTAAAGTTTAATAATCATGTTGACGGAGATTATAATGCAGTTTCTTAACTAAGATAAGGTGGAATATTATGTTACCGCTACGACCAAGATAGCGAGAATTGTCAGAGCTCATTAAGCTCAAAAAAACCCACACAGCGAGACATACCTTATGAGTTATACATAAGGTATGTCTCGCTGTGTGGGTTTTTAGAGCAAATCTTAAACTTTCAACTGAAATATTAAATATTATAGTACCTGGGCCATGATTTTTTTAGCGTTAGAAAAAAATATATAATTTCTCAAGTATGACACCTACATCTTAGCAGCAAGCTATTCTTTTGTTCTTTTACATTTTGATACTTCTGTCTGAATATGCATTAAATTAAGTATGTATTTTTATTAACCCATTTTTTATTACTTTAATTTATGTAAAACTCAGTAATTGTTCAGTAACAAACGATATAAATAATAAAATCAGCCAAATCCAATTAAATATACGTTTATATACATATGTAAGAGGAGGTTCGAATTCACCATTTCGTGAATGCTTTTACTGCACTCTTTAGTTGCATTTTTTCTTATTTTTAAATGATCTATACTGTTGTTACTTAATTTCAATAATAAAAAATACATAATTAAAAAAAACATTTTTTATTTTTATTATTGGCTGATTGTAACTGGCTAACATTACACACCAAATATTAAATGTAACTGAGACCTTAATCTGTAACTGTCCTATTGTAAACAAATAAAAACATAGTTATCAAAATAAAAAAAGTTTATGGTATATCCGTAACAAGTACTTTTTAATACTTTTTATATTAACAATCTGTGCTAATGTTTTTAGTAACCGAAACCGAGGTCAAGGGTCATATTCTGTGTCCCGGCGGAAGAAACCCCGACATTGCCTTCAACAAAGATAAATTCTATCCTTAAACTTCACGACGCTATTTTCGTAAGGAAAACTTTAACAAAATGGCTTTTTCGTGTGTGTCAGTTGAAGATAGCTTATTACTATGCATATATTAATTATATATAAAATATAATTATGTCATCACTATCATCATAATCACAACAGCCCATAATAAGTCCACTGTTGAACATCGGCTATCGTTCTGAGCCATCTGTACCCTTCAACTTCCTGAATGTTTTATCGGGTCATCAACTCCACTTAGTGGGGGCCGCCATACACTTGCGGTACGAAGCTGTCACGCGAAAATCTTTCTGCCCCATCGGTTGTCGGTTCTTGGAGCTATATTGTCGGCCCATTACCACTTCAGCGTTCTGAAACATTGGGCTATGTCTGTGACCCCATTTCTACGACGGTTATCTTCATTACGAATTCTATCTTGCAGAGAAACTCTGAGCATTGCCCCCTCAATAGCGCATTGAATTATCTAGTGTTTTATAACAAATTAATACCTTCAGCTATAAAGATGGACAGACCGGAATAAATTAATAACTTAAGTTTATGCCGACCTAATTTCGTATTACGAGTAGCTAGGTTATGTTCCTTCCGAGACACTTTACAAAAACACAAATTTTTCGTAGTTGTTCTTAATACATCGGTTTTCAATTTTTTATTGATTACATTTGGCATAGAGTGGGCGGAAGAGATAGATACGTTTGTCCAGATTAAAAAAATATATTAAAATTGACATTTGACATTTTACATAGAATGACATGATATTGTTTTATATGTGGTAGAGCCATGTTGCAACTATATTAGTAGGACCACGTTCTTTCAGAATACCGCCGTAAAATAACAGCTTTATTTGACGGAGTAACTTCGCACTAACTCTATGAATTAAAATATAATCAAAGCAAGGGTTAAAGTGAATCATTAAGAACAAAGAAAAGTAAGTGATCGAAATAAAAACTTGTTAAGTGATTTGAAATGGATGGCAAACAATATCACTTTTAAATTACTTAATTTGGGTCTCACTTCATTCAGCCTAATTTATGACCAGACCAATACGACCTAGGCACCTTCAAAAAAAAAAAGCTTACTCCTTTCTAAAAGTCCGGCAACGCATTTGCAATTACCCTGCTGGTGCAGTTGTTCTTGGGCGGCGGTAGTTACACAATATCGGGTGAACCGTATCTCTCTCCCTCGTATCTATCTCTCCTATAAAAAAATAGTTATCTTACTCTTTTCTAAAAGTCCGGCAACGCATTTGCAATTACCCTGCTGGTGCAGTTGTTCTTGGGCGGCGGTAGTTACACAATATCGGGTGAACCGTATCTCTCTCCCTCGTATCTATCTCTCCTATAAAAAAAAATAGTTATCACAATTTTACCATACCGTTACAGCTTGTCAGACATATTACTACGTATACATTTCATAATTCTCGTCATCTGCTTCGTTGCACTTCGCTAATAGTACGACCGCCGTTAGCAATTAAAGAATACCCAACTAACAAGGAGAGAAGGAAGTTGAACCTCCGCTCCGCCTCGATTATTGTCGATAAATGAGCAATCAATTATTAAAATTCGTAATAGTAAAATAATCCATACCTATTCAAATATTCATCGGGTTATAGATGAATAGACGGTACGGTGGTTGCGGTGAATTGTATTATTATAATGAATTACTTACACGAAATTTTCATTAGTTGATTTCTATTATTAGTTGAAGATTAAGCAATCTGAAGATTTTTTTATCTATAAAAATTGAATACTTGCACGCTCGAATAAGCATGAAACAGGATTGCTATTTTTTATAGAATAGGGGTGACAAGCGAGCACACAGCCCACTTGGTGATAAGTGGATGCTGTGCCCTCGTGTGTGACATTTAAATCTATTGTTACCTCTGAGAACTAAGGTGAAATACCCTGTTCCAATAAAAAAGTCCCCAGTTCTGAACACTCATCAAACGAAGCACTTAAGCCTAAAGTTACTCTTTGACGCTGGCATTCTGTGAGTGTAGTCCTTTCTCGGTTGAGCCGATCATTCGGGCTATAACCATAATATAACTGCTACGGGGGTCTACTATGCACATAATTTATATTAAATATTATACATTGTAAAATAGAAGTAAGTAGGTATTCTTTATACATTTGTTAAATGGACTTTCATTTGGTATAATTAAGTTGCACCTATTAGCTACAATATGACGACGTATTTTTCTTTGATAACGTTACATCTGCCAAGAGAAAAACGTACCTTATTTTCGTATTATCATTATTTTCCGGTTTTATCAGTACGAGTCTCAATAGAAATTTCAATTAAATTCATACAACCTAAGCTAGATGTATCCATTGCAAATGAATTCGAATATTTACGTAGTACCTATATCAACGTAACCCGTTCGTTATTATTTACTTCACATGAATCTAGTTACTCCAAGTTAATTTTATTTTTCTAAAATGGCGGTTTGAATTGATTTTATTTGTACTAGTATATACTACATTTAATTTATACAATACGTTTTCGCGTTTAATTACTTTAATTTATTTTTATTATACCGACGTTTCGGGTGCTTTACAGCACCCATGGTCACGGGGGGGGGGGGAGAGGTTTGACGTCCCAATGTCATAGTTAGTCCGGCTACTTTCAGTTTTTGAATATTAATTTTTTTTGTCCGATTTACGGAAAACGAGCTTATAGTATCATGAAGTCTTGCAGCGGTATGCTTGTAAAAGTAAAAGTAAAGTAAAGTAACAGCCTATATACGTCCCACAGCTGGGCACAGGCCTCCTCTCATTTCTGACAGGGTATTAGGGCAAGGAAGTGTCCGCCGCGCTGCCCCAATGCGTGTTGGCGAACTTCACATGTCTTTGAATTTTTTTTTCTTATTTCTCAGACATGCAGGTTTCCTCACGATGTTTTCCTTCACCGCCGAGCACGTGGTAAATCAGCACTTAAAATTGCAATTAACAATATCATTGGTACCAGCGGGGATCGAACCCGGTTTGCTCGCGTACTGTGAAATTTACAGCGAGCGCTAACCGTCTGAGCTACCACGGCTCTCGCGGTATGCTTGTGTTTGAGCTTAATTTTGTTATTTATAGGATCCCAAGTAGCTGGCAGCACCTATCAATCTTCTCTATTGAAATTTGGATATTTTTTAATTTCAATAGCCTCGCGTATCATCCTTGGTAGGAATCGGTGTTCTTTTGCGAGGTATTGTGGTTTATCAAATCGAATGTAATGGTGGGGACGATCTTGAACATGTTCGCAGACTGCAGACTTCTCGGAGCGTCGGTGCTTCACGTCAGATATATGTTCCTTCACGCGGGTTTTGTTTTTATAGATCTTTTTGTTTGGCCTATGTAAGAGAGACTACATTCACAGTCTAGCTTGTACACACTTGCATCCTGTAGAGGAATATTATATTTGATGGATGGTAAAAATTGACTAAACTTCTTCGGCGGTTTGTAGTATGTTTTAATGGAAGCTCGTTTCAAGATGTAGCCAATCTTGTCTGTGACTCCTCTGACGTGCTTCACTCTTTCACTGTGACGTAGGCGCGGGACCCGAGGCTTGTTGTCTTGCAATACTTGCTTGACGTGCTGAAGCTCAGCGGCCAGATGTTTTCGTAACATTTTGATTCGATAACATTTAAAGAAATCATCATAATGCAAATTATGAATCTTTACAAATGTACCCAAATCATATACTAAGCATATAAGAATGGTACTTACAGTCGGTCGCTTCAGTAGAAGCCTTTTTTTAAATCTTACTATTGCATTTAAATGCTTTGAATTTCCATTACTTATAATTACGCGTATTTTCACGTAATTAAGATTCTCCGTTTAAAATGCAAGTGTTGATTACTTTGAAAGTTATCCTTTCTCTTAAATTCTCCATTCAAAATACTAGTGTTGACTACTTTGAATTTTGCGTTTGGTTCTCGGTACTATGAATAAAGTTGTAAATGCTTCAAATTTTTGTTATATATGATTATGGGCAGTGGCGGTCCTAGGGCGGTGCGAGCGGTGCGAGCGCACCGGGCGCCGTCATCGGGGCCCGCCGAAATTAA
Organism: Parnassius apollo; assembly: GCA_907164705.1. Taxonomy (NCBI): domain Eukaryota; kingdom Metazoa; phylum Arthropoda; class Insecta; order Lepidoptera; family Papilionidae; genus Parnassius; species Parnassius apollo. Next base: position 26,150,440 of record CAJQZP010000693.1, read on the forward strand.
CCGAAACGCTACCACCGGACATCGGTCACTTTTATCATTAACATTCCATTTTTATGACGCTAATTAGGAAGTCAAAGCACGAGTATTTTGTTGCTTACAAGCCAGTAAGTGACTCTTCGGAAGAACGACTTACTGGCCTCTTTCTTGATACAATTGCACAAGTGTTTGACTTAGTCATGAACGATAGTCAAGGTCAAGGGTACAATAATGGTGCGAACATCGAAGGAAAGTACAAGGTGTTCAAACCAAAATTGTGACTCATTATCGAGCATTTTTCAATCCATGTGGTTCACGTTATTAGAACGTAACTTGCTCATATTCGCGTAATAAAATATAATGATGTGTCCTACCCAGTCTGAAGAGCACCTCCCAACCCCCCTCAATTGCATGCACTATCCCCGTAGCCACCACTCTCAGTACCACCACACCCAACACCACCACACTAGGGATGACACATCACTCTTGAGAAAACGACACGTGTTTCGCCTCTACACGAGGCATCGACAGGAGATGTAGTCTCTGCGGTAGCTGAAGGCTAAGTGAGCGGCAAGCCGAAACAGTTGCTATATATACAACTCACTGATCAACGAGTTGTATAAATAGCAGCGTGTGGAGAGCGGAGAGAGTGCTAGGAGTGGTGGTGATGGGATTGTTGGTAACTAAGATAGTGTCAGACTCCGCAGAGCCTGGGTCTAATGCTATTTGAAATCACAAAAAAGCAACTGGTAGTGTAGTAACACTAAGATTTTGTATTTAGAGGACGCCACTATGAGATCTCGCACCATTTAAAAAATTGGCTAGGGCTGCCACTAATTACTGGTGTTTGCAATTAGAATTTCGCTCAAATTCGTCATTTTAAATACTAGTATTTAATCAACACTTGCTCATTTCGTAACTTTCTTAAAGGAATGAAACAAAACATGTGTGTACAGACAACGAGTATAATCTACATTCCTGTTTTAATTTATTCTGTGATTTTACACTCATCTTAAATATTCTATTTACAAACTTGGAAAAGCTAATGCGATCATAAATATTTTTATTTAATATCAGTAAAATAAAGGAATCTGTTGGTTGAATAGGGCTCAGGACCGTGTTTTGTTATAATCCCAAGGAGATGTTGAGTGGGCTTGTGAAGAACTGTAACATTAATCATTATGATAATGATGAAAGGATTTGCTGTGTGGTGGTAGCAAAAGATAACCCATCACCCCATTTCTTCCCGTAGGTGATAGTAAGAAGTATCTAATCTGTTTCCATAGAAGGTGATAGAGGTGTCTCGTTTACGTCAGATGTAAGATACTAGCAACGGGGATTAGCGTCAGAGATACTAGCAAAACATCTGTTACTGTGGTCGTCAAACCCTTTCCGAAGTGTGGCAATTAAGAAAAATCCTACGAGAGAGGTCTATATCCAGTATTTGTCTTGTACGGAACGATAAAGAAGCACATTAGTAAAACTAGCTTTTCGCCCCGCGTTGTCACCCGCATACAATGCTTATTATGAATCGCTTACAATATAGAGAAAATTATCACATGGAGACCTTCTTATATTTCGGAATGATAATAATTGCAGTACTTATATCAGACTCTGGGGTACATACAACCTCCTTCTTCAATAAGGCATTTCCTGTTACATCTGTAGGCATGTGGGACTCCTTGCATCTGTATATCGTCGTGCTCAATCCCTTTTTCCCTTCTAAAATCTACTTAAAGCTTATTATTTGGTGCTCTAATATTTCCCATAATACTGTCACCATCTTGCGTTTTTAATTTTATATTATTTTTTTTCTTAATGGTATAATTTTTGTAAATCTACCATTCGTTATAAACGATTCTTTGCGTAATAAAGTTGTCAGGAAGAAATTGCTTCTAGCAATAAGAAGAGTAATAAAGCCGCCTATTGTAGTTTCTTTAGTTATTTCATTTTGTTTTTGTTTTAATACAGTGTAAAATTAGAAAAATACAGTGTACAAATAGAGAAAACATTAAAAAATGGTTTGCAATTTTATAATGACTTTCATTCCCTATTATTTCTTACCTTAGGGGTGAAGTGTCCAAAAATTCTTCACGTTTTACTCAGATTTTTATCGAAAGCTCATAATAGTGTTATCAAAAATATAATTAAAACATAACAGAAATACAAACAATATTTCATCCTCCATTTCATCCCCTTAAAGGCAGGATTGTCAAAAATACTGCTACCTGTGTCTCCATACAAATTTTAGCCCCTCTGGCTCTTTTTTACACCCCCGTAAGGGATTGTTTGGAAAAATCACAAAATACGTAAGTATTTATATAATTTATAGAATACTTTCAGTAAGCTTTGGCTCCATCTTCCTGTAAAAGGAAAAAAGTTACATACAAACTGAAACACCCTTCTTCATCCTCTTAGGTTTTGAATTTTCCAAAATCCTTTCTTAGCGGATGCCTATGTAATTAAAAGAACCTATTGTTCTAGAGTAATCAGAGTAACCAACATAGCCCAACGGATTAGTAAGTTGAAGTGGCAATGGGCTGGCTATATAGTTCGAAAAACCGACATCCGACGGGGAAGAAAGGTTCTCGAGAGGCATCCTCGTACCGGCGGGCGAATTGTAGGGCGTCCATCCACTAGATGGATTGACGACCTAGTAAGACATGGGGGAAGTAAATGGATGCAAGAGGCTCTGAAACGTGCCTTGTGGCATTCCTTGGGGGTGGCCTTTGTTCAGCAGTGGACTTGTGAAGGACTGTAATTATGGTGATGTTGATGACGAAGTTCATGCTCCTACGTCCGGAAGTTTGGGTAGTGCGTCACTACCTTGTTATAAAATAAAATCTTTTTTGTTTAATTCCCTTATTATTTTTATTTAAAAAAAAAAAAAAAAAAACATAACAAAATTTTTAATTTATTTATTTAAAAAAAAATTTTAATAAATTTAAAATAATTATATTATTAATAACGTTTTTTATATTTTTTTTTTTTTTTTTTTAACTTAAGGGTAAATATTTGAAAAAATTAAATGTGTATATCTTACTTTTATTCCAAAATATTCGCAATAGTTTTATATAAAAAAAAAACATTAATAAATTTTATTTTCATACTGATTTGAAAACTCTAACTCCCTGATTTGAAAAATTGCTAAACCCCAATATACGTATTTATTTTATTTACAGAGTCACTTTAGTAAGTTGCGAGTCATTTGCTTGTTTCAACCCTGAATTTTTCTAAATCCTTTCTCTGTGGATATCTACGTCCGTAACTCAGGACATATTCTTCTAAGTATATATAGATAGATAAAAAAGTATCTTTTAATTTAAAATTCAAAACTTTAGTATCTGAAGTGATGTGTTATTTTGTGAATAATATTATTTTAAATGTTAAAAAGCGTAAAAGGTCTTATTTACGTAAAGTGTTCTTCTTTACTGTAAAGTGGTGGAAAATATAACGAGACTGCACCCGCTGACAGCACCCATTACGCTCGTGATAGCTAAGATAGACGAATACGTTTATATAGTAGTGCTGTTCAATTTTTCTAGTCTAATAGAACTTTGTAGAGTCGGTTTACATGTTGAGCTTTAAATACTTAAATAAAATGTCCTTGGTAACGTACTTTATACAATTTTTTAAAACAAAACCATATACATAAAGTGTTGAGATGAAAATTTTATATATTCTTATTATGCAATAGTACATCAAGCACTAAAGACTACCTGTCAGAAATGAGATTAAACCCAAAGAGTATAAATAATCACTACGTTTTAATTAAATCATTTACAAAATGATTTTTAATTACAAATTACATATTCAAAGGAGTTTATAACGACTTGTATACTCAGGCCTCGGGTTAAACTCTCAGTCGAAAATGTTTGCCTTAATTTTTTCCATAATATTATTGTACGGGGAGGTAATCGAACCTAAATAAACGAATGGCGATCATTTTATAACTGTTTTAACTTTGTGATGTTTGGAAAGTGGCTCTCCCTTAATCGCCATGTCTAAAAGTTGAATTGTCGTCTGCAGTAATAGATCTACAATATTGTTGATGCTAACTCCCTGACACGTAATTTGTTACTTACAGCGAAAAAACACTAAATATGAATAGCAAAAGCTATATTACATTGATCATAACCCGATACGTCTTAAATTGGATCAAGTATGTAATAATTGACGTTAGATATTATCACTAGTAACGTGTTGATGGCATTGATCGCAATTCAACAAACAAATATAAGATCATTTCCTTTTTCTGCGTTATATTTCAATAAAAATATTCGTTTAATATAAAAATGTAAATTTAACTTTTCTACAACTTCATGGATTTCGGAAATAATTTAAATACTAAATTTTTTATCGAATTTACTCTATTTCCTGCGTTCACTCGTCGTTCTATATCCTTATCATATCTGCTACTTATCCCTGCTAAATACGCAACCTAAATAGATGAGTTTGTATCATCTACTTGCCCTTTCTTTTTTTATCTCACATATTGTTTTACTTTTTTCTCTTTCAAAAACCATAACTTTCGCCTTACTTGCGTTCACTTTCACACCCCTTTCTTTTCATGACCTGTTCGTATGTAATGTAACCATTATTTGCAACTCGGCCACCAACGACGCAAAAATAACTTGATCATCGGCGTACAAAAGACATTTGACGGTTAACTCACAACTTTAACAACAAGCAAGAAATAATATTTAGGCTCTTTTCAAGATGCAATTATAGCTAATAGTCATAATAGCTCTGAGGGCGCGCCTCAAAGTTCGTACTACGCATACAATACAAGTTTAATCACGTGCCTTAAAAAAATTAATTGTTACTTTAAGTGCTCGCTTATCACATCATTGGCGGTTAAGAAAATAATCCTGAGGAAATCTGAGTGCTTGAGAAATAAATAATTCGGAGGACATGTCAAGTCCACCAACACGCCCTGCATCAGAACCCTTTTTCTATAGCCATCCTTTTTTATACCCTTGCAGACAACCTTTTTTATGTAAAACAGGTTGCCTTTTTATAAAGCCCATTGATGACTCTAAAGAATCTATTCGGGACCCCATACGAAGGGTTTAACAAAACTAACTGACTACTCCAACTCTCATGACTATTCGCTCAAATAAAACATTTGCATAATGCTATATTACTTATGGTGAGTGACAAGAACTGGATAACCTTTTTATCGGTATCCAATCAAACAATGGTGATAAAGTTTTCCATATCTTTATTTTTAATCGAGAATAGATGCAGGTGTCTATGGGCCACAGCATCCACTTACCACTCTCATAGTTAGGAGGAGAAGCGTACGCAGCAGTGGGACGTTTATAGGCCGTAACTTTATTTTAAGTAGACATAATATGTCTACAGTATTATGTTAATAAATATAGCGTTATTAATGGAATCAGACGTTAATTTTTGGATATTTATTATATTAAAGATGTGAAAATTATAAGGGTAAATCTACATGAAAAATAGCATGTATTATCTAGTTTGAAGAGTCTGTTCTTTTCTAAGTAAACAGTAAATATTTATTAACGTGGATTTTAATTCACTATATTTTACGTCTACTTAAAATATAGCGTTGCTTGTTTGACTTAATTTTTTGTCTTGTACGTTTTGTACCTGTTAATTAATTGAATTTACCCTGTTTTTAATTAAAAAAAATTCTAATTTTTTCAAGGGTTTGCGTAGAAGAAAATAGATAGTCATGTTATAAATATCTATTTAAAATATAAATATCATGATTCCTGGTAAAAGATGTTTATTGCTAAATTAGTAAGCCACAAGTGCATTAGTGCTAGGAGTGTGAAGGTAAGGAAAATTGGATCGTTATATATAAAACTGTTGTCGCCTGATGTTATCTATTGGGTATACTTGTGGCATACTTGACATTAATGTTTGACCTATTTCTGAACAATTCAATTCTATTAAAAAAGTTTACGAAATATGTAGATATGAGTATATCTCATTTTAGCTACTTTATTTCGTTCTTTTTTAATATTCAAGTATAGCATTTAAAAATACGTACATTTTATGAATATTAATAGTATATATACTACTATAGTACATGATAAAATAGGAACGCGGATCACTTAATACAATTTGTCGGTCATACAAATACTTGTTGCGTGAGGGAATCGAAACCTAATCCATTTCGTGACCGAGTTGTGGACTCTTAAGTTTAATGATTTATGGCGTAAGGCTATTTTTAGCAACTTCTCATTGTGGTGCGGATTGTGGAACCTCTATAAAATTACAAGAATTGGTTGAATTTACTGGAGCTCGATATGATGAACTAATAGAAAAAATGCAAATTTTGGAGGTGAATAGAAAAGAAGATCGTAAATATATTAGTCAGTTAGTAGAAAAAATAGAGCAATTAGAGAAATAAAACCATGCGACAAGTATTGAAATAAGGAATATTCTGAAAAATAAAACCGAAACAAAAGAAGATCTAATTAAATACGTTGTAAACATTGGTGAGACTAACTTAATGGGTGAAACTATTAATGTACCAATACAAAACATGAATTTAAAAGACATTTTTCGCATCAGCAAGAAAACTGATAATAACCCGATAATAGTGGACTTTACGACAGCTGGAATGAAAGAAAACGTCCTTTCTGCTTTAAAAAAGTTTAACAGAAACAATAAAGATAATAAACTCAACACAAGTCATATACCTTTTGAAGGTCCACTAAAACCTATTTTTGTTTCAGAAAATCTTACATTGAGAACTAGGAAGCTCTATTTTTTGGCAAGAGATTATGAATATTATAGATTATAAATATTGCTGGACTTCTTATGGAAGAGTTTTTCTTCGGAAATTGGGTGGATGTTCGCAAATTCACATCAAATTCGAGAGTGACATTAGTGCCCAGAGAAAAAAGACTAGACATAAGAATTATTTTTAATTAAAACTGTTATATTTTATATTTACTTATACATGCCACCTTTATACTCTACACTTTTTACATGATAATCTCATTTACACACATATTGCATAAGAACTTCATTTCACTTGCAACAATGACATACTTAAATAGATATATTACTAAGACAATATTTCAACATTATTTATTTTGTATATAGAATAATTATTCCATCAGAATCGTATTTCATATGCAACATGTAATTGGTACCTTGAATGAAAACAGCAACATGCGATCACACAAGTTTCAATCCCCAATGTTATTCAATTACAGATCCTACGACCACGGTGAATATTCTAGACGTTAATGAATATACAAAAAATTACCTTTGCATTTTAAGTCACAACATACGTATATACAAAAACTTGGATAGTTTCATTTCATTTTCTTCTCATATTGATACAAATGTCGATATATATGTATTGACGGAATGTTGGACCAATGAAAACTAGTCAATTCCATTAATAAACAATTATAATATGTACTATACTAAGAAAAGTTATAACAAAGCAGATGGCATAGTTAATTATATAAAAAATAATTTCAATGCTTCAAATAAGCGAACCTGACTTTATTGATGCTAACAGTTCTGTTAGTAATATTGAAGTCAAAATTACTATCATCTGCTCCCTTGTATATAGGCCTCCCTTTTTCCTGATCCCAACTTTTATCTAAAGTCTCTTGAACAATTATTAGATAAAATAAATACCAAAACTGGTATTTTAACTGGGGATATAAATATAAATACCACTGATTTAAAGTGTGACACAACCTAGCATTATTTAAATATTACGGCTACTTATGCCTTATTAAAGGTATTGACATACCGTCTCGTTACGATTCTCGAACAATTCTTGATCATTTTATGATTAAATGCGTCTCTTTTTGAAAAACGGTTATCTATGACCAGATTAATATCACAGATCATTCCCCGATTTTATTGTATACTGGGTGGTCCAAAAGGTGACGTCCAAAAATTTTTTTTGGAATGCTGGCCTTTCGGGCTGCATGAAAATACCCCATGTATGTTCCTCGATTTTTCTTGGTTTACGAGATATGATTTTTTTTGTATTATTTTGAAAAATGTCGACTTAGCGATTCAAATTTTTTTTTCTTGAAAATTCTGCTCTCTTTTCTACTTTTTTTATTCTTAGCGTAGTCTTCATGAGTTGGACTCTTTGACATAAAAAAATAAGCTGCCTACCATTAATACAAATTGCAAAAATTTTAATCGAAAACAAATTATGCAGATATGATTGATTCAAAGTTTAACTGTGTAATGTGAATTTAGCTATTAATTACTCTATCAATACCCTTAATAATATTATTGAAACAAATTCAATTCTTTGCTCTGTTTCCAAAAAATTTAAACCACTAAAACCATGGAATACCGTTGGCATTATTAAATGTCTGCATATAAAGGATAAAATACATAAATTAGTAAAATGTAATAATGGAGGAAACCTAAAACAATACTACGTAAGCTATTGAAACTGGTGTAATAAATTGGTCAAGAGATCTACCCAGATCACTTCCATAAAGACAAAAAACCGCTAAGGAAACGTGGAAGGCTGTTAGAGAGATCTAATAATAAATCCACCAACTGAGCTTATCCAAATCAAACCTACTTCTGAAGAATCTTTTGATGAAGTTAACTTGTATTTTACATCAATGTGTAATGTAATTTAGCCACACAAACATAAGCTTAATACTACGTAAATAAAATTGGTTTCTAAAGCTAAAGTTTATAAATCCGTACTTGAAACGATGGTAGGTATTCTTTTTTACAGATCCTAGAGAAATTTTTAACATTATAGCGAACTTTAAAGCTAAATCTACACTAGGCTTAGATAATTTAACAAAGGATTTTTTAAAACTGAACAGAAAATTTTTGGCTGAACCTTTATGCTATTTGTGCAATGTAATCTTAGAGTCAGGCGTATTTCCTAGCGTATTTAAAAAAGCAGAAAATTGCCCTCCAACTACAGCCTTATTTCTCTGCACGATGTCAAAAGTTTTAGAAAAAATTGCCAATAAACGTTTAAAACAATATTTAGAAAGTAAAAACCTTTTATCAGAGAATCAATATGGATTTATAGCTGGCAAATCGACGGATGATATTGTTTTAAAGTTAACTTCCTTTTTTTTCTTTTTTTTTATAGAAGAGGGGGCAAACGAGCATGCGGCTCACCTGATGTTAAGTGACTACCGCCGCCCATGATCAACCGCAACACCAAGGGGAATTGCAGGTGAGTTGCCGGCCCTTTAGAAAGGAGTACGCTCTTTTCTTGAAGGTCCTCAGGTCGTATCGGTCCGGAAAAATCGCTGGTGGTAAACTATTCCACAGAGAGGTTGTACGCGGAAGAAAACTCCTCTTGAAACGTACAGTGGTGGACCGCCAAGCATCCAGATGGTGTGGATGGTATAGGGACGTTTGCCGCGTAGTGCGTTCGCGAAATTTGGCGGCTGGGATTAATTCGAACAATTCCTCAGAGCACTCTCCATGGTATATGCGAAAGAAAATGCAAAGAGATGCAACATCTCTTCGCAGTGCCAGTGAATCGAGCCGATCGGAAAGCACTCGGTCGTCGACGATTCGAGCCGCTCTGCGATGGATGCGGTCAAGTGGAAGGAGCTGGTACTGGGGAGCCCCAGCCCAGAGATGGGAACAGTATTCCATGTGCGGCCGAACCTGCGCCTTGTAAAGTTGCAAGCAGTGTGCCGGCATAAAACCCTGTCCCGCTCTGCTGAGTACGCCAAGCTTTTTAAGGCTAATTTGGCCTTTCTTCCAGGGCCACGAAACTGCACGTCACTCGATATGTCGACGCCGAGGATTCCGAAACTGGCTTAGAGTGCCTTGAAACTGAGGAGATACGACAAAGGGGTTCTTTTTAGCGGTTAACGCGAAAACTTGGGTCTTCTGGGGGTTAAACTGGACTAGATTTAGTTGCCCTCAATCCGAGATTCTGTTCAGCAAAGACTCGACTTCAGACACAAGTTTGTGCCCGGCACTCGGAGACGTTTTCCCGAGAAATATTATCTCGGCCGGTGTAAAGAGCATCACCAGTGCTATCATCTGCATATCAATGAATGTTATGGCTTTGCAACATATCATTGATATGCAGAAGAAACAGCGTTGGCGATAGCACGCAGCCTTGTGGAACACCAGCATTAATAGGCTTGCAATCGGAGCTTGCACCATCTACAACGACCTTGATGCCCCGATCTGCAAGAAAACTGGTGATCCAATTGCACAATTTCTCATAGGATGGGAGCTTCCTTCCTTTACTGCCTCCGCCCATCTGTGAGTTAGGTAGACCAGAAGATCACCAGCTGACTGACCACGGCGAAAACCGTATTGGCGGTCACTAATCAGCTGGTGACCCTCAAGGTACCTCATGAGCTGGCAGTTTACAATGGACTCCATTGTTTTGGAGAACAAGGAAGTGATGGCGATAGGCCGGTAGTTGGACGGGTCTGAGCGGTCGCCTTTTTTTTTCCTTAATAACCTCTTATCTTGATCGGGGTAAAAAGTGCTTAAGAGTATTTGTGGACTTACAAAAAGCCTTTGACACTGTGTCTATTCCCATACTATTAACTCGTCTTGAAAACATTGGCATTAGAAGCATTACGTATCAGCGGTTTAAACACTTTTTGACTGGCAGAGGACAAAGAGTGAGGGTAGATGGACTCTTTAGTAATGAAATGCCACGTAGCTACGGTGTTCCGCAAGGAAGTACACTTCGTCCGACTCTTTTTTATATATATTGATGGTCTTTGTAGGTTAAGCATGAGTGGTTGCAATCTTATAATTTTCGCAGACGACACGTTCACAGCGACAGCTGGACGGGACTACGCAATCTAGTTGAAAAGGAATTAAGCATGGTAATAGCATGGCTAGAGGACAATCTTTTGTCTCTGAATACCTCTAAAACTAAATATTTATGTTTGAGCAAAATCAAAGCTCTCTCCCACAAAATTATCTTAAGTTGCGCATACATACTTAACCCTCTAATAGGCAACAATCTGATAGTAGTGTTACCTGTGATTGCGAATATTTGAGTCAAGCAAACGCTATAAAATATTTGGCTGAAACTGTTGACAATCACTTGAGATGGGATTTACATCTTAATAAAGTGGCAGGTCATGCCTGTGTTCTGTTGCTGACCACAAACTTCTTATGAACGTGTAGGCTTTGGTAGAATGTATCATCAATTATTGTGTAGTTTCATGGGGTTGTGCTGCTAAATTTAGTATTGTTTATAGTTAAATTTAGTATGTTTAGTATGTTTTAGCAAAAACATCATTTTTGTTCAAGCTAAATGCGTTAACTTTTATGGAAGATAGAAATAACAAACTTATTTCAAACCTGCCTCACTTTAGACTGATTAGTTGAGCTACAAAAGTTTAGTGTTCTTTCCTTCATACCGAGGTTTTAACAAGATTGTGTTAATGAATTAAATTACAGGACAAGACGTTTATCGACGATTTAAGCCCGTTTTCAATACCGATATTCGAATTGTATAAACTGTAAAAGATAGTTAATATGTTATATTTCATTTAAATAAAATAGGTACGCATAACATTGTAAGTAGTTAAATAACTACTTACTTATTATATTTATTGTATTGTAAAGGTAAGCACCGAGAATTGTTCTAACGAAAAGATAAATTGGTTTGTAGGACATACTCGTACTTAACATTGCAGAGTATAAAACGGTCTTCATATTAAGTTTGTCTACATGATGGTCGATAATCCTTAGCTTTTCCATTTTTTCTGAATTGCGCTTACCACTAGCGCCCTCTAGTTTTGAACAGCAGAACTAGAATAGTCAAGATACTTCTAGAGATTTCCATGTCAGAACTTTCTACACCTAGTCAGTTAGAACCGGTATGTACTCGAATATTCTAGATATTTCAGTAGAAGAGGCTCTATATAAGGCCGCTTTGGACCGCGACCAGTATCAGTATTGAACTGGCAATTCAAGCGAATACTTAGAATCGATACAACTGCGAACTAAAGAGATTAGTGGTAAGATTGTGTTTTATGTTGTAATTGGTGTTCTGTAATTAAAGTGTCAATTTTGGTAATCCGATCAACAGTTTTTATTGTCACGATCGCCAAGCTCGTAACAATAGGTTATGAATATGATGAATGATTGGAATTTGAACCTTCCTAGGTTTTAAGGAATTAGCATATATAAGGAACTATTTTTATGTGATATAAATACAAATTTAAAATTTTAGGGATTATTTTATTTACTTGAGCTATGAGAAATTGATTCTTGCGAAATTTCATGATTCTAGCTCAACGGTGGTTTTTGTGGTGGAGCTGTGCTACAGATTTATTATGTTTATAGCATGAACAGGTCAGCTCAACCGGGGAATGGCCACGCTCTCTCACAGCGTTCACAGAATACCAGCTTACCAGTTGTACTGTGTGCTCGTTTGTTACCTTATTCTATACAAAAAGAAAATACCATATGGGTTTAAATGAGTTTGCGAGTGTCGAAATATATGTAATGACCATATCTTTTAATTTTGTTGGCATAGAAGCTTCCATTTTATACACCTCCAAGAGAGGGCAGACCTTAAAAGTATTTATCGTGTACAAAATTAATTATTTCACAAAAATAAAACGCGACACTATTGTGATGTATGCATGCGTTCTTGCAGTCTAGCTAATTGCAAGAATTAAAAAAAATGGATTATGTACTTTATTTTAACGAGCTGTTCTCCGCAACTTCATACGCGTGGAATTTCTTCATTGATACTTTATGGATTTTAATTATTTGCGCTGAATCATAATTATTTTTCTAAAATAAAAATTGTTACGTTACTCCCTATAATATCAGCTATCTGCCAATGAAAATTCCGTTAAATTTGGTCATCCATTTCGGAGATTAATAGGAACAAAATGATAGATAGACAGACGGACAAAAATTTTTACATTTGTTTATTGTTAAATACCGTATACAGGGTGGTCCAAAAGGTGACGTCCAAACGTTTTTTTGGAATGCTGACCTTTCGGGCTACATGAAAATACCCCATGTATGTTCCGCGATTTTTCTTAGTTTACGAGATATGGTTTTTTTTGTATTATTTTGAAAAATGTCGACTTAGCGATTCAAAAAATTTTTTTTTTGAAATTCTGCTCTCTTTTCTACTTTTTTTATTCTTAACGTGGTCTTCATGAGTTGGATTCTTTGACATAAAAAAAACTCAATACATAAGCTAGCTAAAAATCAGTTTTTTTTTAATAGAATAAGAGTGACAAACGAACACACACCACTTGGTAAGTGGATGCTGTGGCTCATAAATATCTACATTTGTCCTCATTTAAGGATCAAAAGCGGATGCGTTGTCACCCTTGAGGGCTGAGATGGAATGCCTCGTTTCCAGTAAAAAGGGTCTACGCTTCTCTACCCTCACCATACGAAATACAGCAGTATTATGCTGCTATTATACGCTGGTATTCTGTGAGAACATGGTCCTACCCCGGTCGAGCGGACCCCTTTGTGTTACAACCATAATATAGTTGCAGCGTGGCTCTACCACGTAAACAGTTATTTTGACCTTACAAACAGGCACTTTAATTTTATTTATATATATACTGCAGAATTTGCGTCATTTATTTAAGCATTTGCAAAAGTTATGACTATTTTTACACTCAAGGTGTATTTTGTCTGGTATGCCGAAACTGTCATACATATTTTTAAATAGTCGGTCGGTACTCTTTGGCAGAAGAATATGACTTATAAGAAAAGGTGCTAAGTGAAACCATGATCTCAATGATAATGCAAAATTATGGTATGTAAAGTACCATACGCAATATAAAGAGTCAAATAAAATAACAATATAATATATTCCAGTGTTGGTGAGAATTATACCTACTTGAGTTTTGGTGAATTTTACAACTTTTTTGTAAGTTGTTTGTTCAATTGAGTTTGATTTGCACTTTTAGAGCTTGTTTTAACGAATTCATACTAGGTTTTGAAATTTCCAATGACTGTGTGGAAACAATGCTAAGTATTCACATGCATAACTTTTTTTTTGTATTTTCTTACTATGCGAAGGAAGCAAGCAGATCTTAGCTCATAGAGACGTGAACGTGATCAAAATGCTCTCATTTCATTTGTCAAAGCGATTTGTATGGAAAAATCATATGTGTGTTATATGTTACCTGCGGTAACGGCAACAGAGATAAAGCAAAAAATTTTCTTTCTTTATGCATATTTATGGCAGAGTAACTTTAGAATCATATACGTTCTTTCATGTTTCTTTCCCCATCTTCACATCACAAGGTAAATATTATCGTGTATTTATGTCTGCAAAGCGCTTTTCTTTATGACATCGCACGAGAAAGGGCGATAAATTTACTTTCATTGTCATTTCTAAGAAAAGAAAAAAGGAGTTATTGCAATTTTAATATGCCTGAATAACTCAACATGATGAACGTTACTTTACATAAATCCATTTTATTAAAGTAGTTAAAAATTAATTTGCTCAAATCTGCTTAATAAAATAGAATGTGTCTAACCTAGTTAAAACAGCATCTCCCACCCTCCCTCAATTTCGTGCACTATTCCCGTCAACACTAACCTCAGCACCACTACTATCAACACTACTACACTAGGAAACACACAAGAGTCTTAGCGGTCAGCCACCGCTGAGTCTACTTCACCTGACGATGTCTCGTGTAGAAGCGAAACACTTCTAGTATTTTCGACTGTGGTGTGTCTTCCCTAGGATAGTGGTGTTAGACATGGAAAACAAGTAAGAAAACAATTTTATTTTATTAACCCTTTCACAGCGAATCACGAGTACCGCTCGGCATTCGTATCAAGCGGCGCCTTAAAATGCTCCGCTGTGAAAGGGTTAAGCGGATCTGGAGCTAATTAATATTTAACAACTTTAATATAGTTTTTCATTGTAATAAAATTGAAAAGCTCATTTATTCCAAATTGTTTGATAAAAGAAGTGCAGAAACCTGTTTCACTATTTTCTTAACGAGCAGTTTCGCGCTGAATCAGTTTAATTTTGCTACGCGCTGACGAACAAGTTTAATGAAATTGAAAAGGATTATGCTACTTAATGTTTAAGCACTTTCAGGTGCTTAAAAGTGATGTCATGTTTTTCATGTAATAATCCAACAGCTGATAATGAATGATTTGAAGAAGGTGTTGTAAGCAGTATGAAATTATCAATAATTAATAAATAATTCTGAGTTATTGCAAATTGCAAAAAAATATACACAGCGACTTTTAAAAATGAGGTGAGTAACAATTTTTTACATACCTAGTTATACTCTTAGTCTTTTATACATACATATATTATGATTATTATTATTTTTTTAATAAAGTTATAAAAACCTATTTGAAAACGTATTTTGATTTTAATTTTTATTGTGAGAGTTGAATGTGGAGATTTAGAAGTTATTCTGAAAGAATGAAGTATGTCAAAACTGAAAGTTTTTTTTTAGAGAAGAGGGGGTGAACGAGCATGTGGCTCACCTGATGCTAAATGTCGACCGCCGCCCATTTACAACTAGACAACCAGAGGAATTGCAGGTGCGTTGCCGAAGTTTCTAAAGAAGTTAGCTCGTTTCTTATCTTATCTTATCTTATAAAGGTCCCTGAGTCGTATAATCTGGAAAAATAGTTGGTGGTAAACGATTTCACAAATTAGTCGTGTGAGGAAGAAAACTCTTAATAAGTCGCATCGTAGTGGGCGGATAAGCATTCAGATAACGTGGATTTAAACGTAAGTTTCGTAGCGTTTGTGCGTTGGCGAAATTTGGCGACTGGAATCTGAACAATTCCTCAAAGCTCTTCTCGTGGTAACAGTGATAGAAAATGCAAAGGTTTTTAAAATTGCGCCCAAAAAGGTGTTCGTACTATCTATTTACAGTTATATCGCAATTTACAGTATTTTAGTATAGGATTCGCAGGACTCTCGTAGCATACCCTAAGGACTTCGTTCTTAGAATCGCAAATGCAGGACCAAGAAGCTGCAATGCAAGATTTAATAAACGCGAAGTAAGTATTGGGAACTTTGGCGTCGGCAAACATACTCGACGCCAACTACAGTATTTAGGCAGTTTTAGAATACGGTACGCAATAGTATAGTGCACTTTAATGCTGCTACATGCACTTTTGGTGCTATCCAACTAAAGCTGAAAAACATAGAGGCATTCTCAATATGCTATAAAGAGAGTCAGCCTAGCCTCAGTACTACACCGCACAAACAGGCACGCGAACATATTACACCGAACTGTCAGAGCCCCTCTACATCGGGATTATCGGGTAGGTTCTCAGTTAGAATATCCCCGTGCACCTGAACAGATCCACTCTTTCAATAGGTACACTGTCTAGCAATTTATTTTTTATTTTATTTATTTTATCTTCAAGGGAAACATACACAATTTTAGTCTATTACATAACACATATTAATCTTACATTTAACAATAAAGTTTCCACAGTTAAGTAACGCATCGACAAAATTCGAACATCATGACATACTTAGGTGTGCAAAAACTAAAGTGAAGTTAAGTTAAAATAATCTGTGATATTAAAGTGAAATGATAATTTAGCTATTAATTTAACTATTATTCATTACAGATTCAATTTCCTTTTTAAACTGTCCATATGATTGAGAAAATATATCAACATGTGAAAAGTTGTTACTATAAGAATTACATGCACGAGAATCCTCGCCGAACCTCTGCTCGAGCGATACACCATAATCTGCGTGTTTTTAACGTATCCCATATCGCTCACATATGTCTAATTACTTTGTAAGCTTCCTGATTGAGAGACTCAGAAGTACAATGTCGTCAGCGTAACTGACAATATTACCTATTGTGACGGCCCAATATTATTATTAATAATTAAATTCAATATAAAGGGGCGTCAAAAATAGTCTTAAAAGATATATAATAAACAATAAAATT
Source organism: Parnassius apollo (assembly GCA_907164705.1). Taxonomy (NCBI): domain Eukaryota; kingdom Metazoa; phylum Arthropoda; class Insecta; order Lepidoptera; family Papilionidae; genus Parnassius; species Parnassius apollo. The sequence goes on from CAJQZP010000693.1 coordinate 26,167,299, forward strand.
ACATTAATAACCATAAAGTTAATATAAATACATTTCAGACATTAGACCAATAACATAGTAAATTAAAGGCAAAATATTGTCTTCCGTAATAAATAAATTTATTAAAAACTTGAAAAAATATTTAAAAAAATTTAAATAATAGAAATACAAATCGAAAAGATTATAAAAATAAAGATAAATAACATTTATAAAATAATTAGAAAATTTGTTAAAATTGTCTAAGTCTAAAAAAAAATGGAAGGAGTTCATAGTATAAAAGAAAATTTACCTGTTATGGAAGGTGTTCATGTATAGATGTCTTGTATAGAGAAGCTGCCGGAGATACATACCTGCAGTTGTACATATATATGGGGTGGTCGGGAGCCCGACTGCCTGAAGTACTGTAGCACAATGACTAGTCCTATATTAGGGACTTATGATATTAAATTCAATGATACAAAAGCAATACTATAGAAGGTCTCCATGATGAATTTGCATTACAATAGTAGGGTCGTGGGTTGGAACCCTATATATTAATGACTTATGAAAGTAAGGTCTATGATACTAAAGCAATACTATAGAAGGTCTCTATGATTAATATGCATTACAATAGTAGGGTCGTGGGTTCGAACCCTATATATTATGACTTATGAAAGTAAGGTCTATGATACAAAAGCAATACTATAGAAGGTCTTTATGATTAATATGCATTACAATAGTAGGGTCGTGGGTTCGAATCCTATATATGAATGACTTATGAAAGTAAGGTCTATGATACAAAAGCAATGTTATAGGAGGTCTCCTTGATGCATAAGCATTGTATGGGGTGGTTGGTACATACCCATACAGGTTGTGGGCGACGTCGTAGCGCATAGCGATGCGTCGTCTATATTTCGGATTGGGATGATGAGAGCTTTGGTAGCTCTTTTAAGTGTAACAGCCATACTCAACTTCATGTCTTAGTGCATCAGCGCTATGATACGTGGAGTTTTGTTCATTGGCGTCTTAGTAGCGTGCTACTATGATACCTTGGTGATATTTTTTATATAACAACAATAAAATTTTGTTACCAAAGTCGATAGGGGTCATGTGGGTGTGTTGTGAGGGGGCGCCATCCGTATGATAGTTGCATTGATGCTTACTGCTACTTGCGGTATTGCGTCTTGTGATGGATCTGCGGGTGTGCTGCGCCTGATTTGACGCATTCTTGTGTTTCTGGTCGATGGAGGTAAACAAATAACATCTTAGTGCCGGTGGTAAGCGAGTTTGTTGTAGCAATAAGGCTTTCCCGTGGACATCGCACACCCATACCGTTTGTGGGCGGCGTAGTAGCGCATAGCGATGCGTCGTCTATATTTCGGATTGGGATGATGAGTGTGTTTGGTAGCACTTTTAAGTGTAACAGGCCTACTCAACTTCATGTCTTAGTGTATTAGCGCTATGATACGTGTAGTTTTGTTCATTGGCGTCTTAGTAGCGTGCTACTATGATACGTTGGTGATATTTTTATATGACAACAATACAAACTTTGTTACCAAAGTCGATAGGGATCATGTTGGTGTGTTGTGAGGGGGCGCCATCCGTACGATAGTTGCATTGATGCTTACTGCTACTTGCGGTATTGCGGCTTGTGATGGATCTGCGGGTGTGCTGCCCCTGATTCAACGCACTCTTGTGGTTCTGGTCGATGGAGGTATGCGGGTGGTGATGTCTGCTGGGATGTATGGGGGACCTTGGAATGGTGTAAGCCCGACGATAGTCGTATTGATGCTTGTTGCGTTCTGCAGCATTGCGTCTCTGCGATGATTGTTTGGTGGGACGCTATTCTCAACGGCGCTCTTGGTTTGACTCACACCTAAGTAGCTTTTCCCAATTCGGGTCCCTTCATTACGGGGCTGCAGACTGTTTGCCCTCCATGATGTTTTATATAACAACATAATAATATATCTCTGTAACTTTCCCACCTTTGAATGATTGAAGGCAACTTGTTGGTGGGCGAGACAAACATGATCGAAAATGCGTTTACTCAACGTCAGTGACACAAACCCTTTCTGATGGCGAATTATTACTCTTATCTTATAACTGCCTTTTGGCTATATCTGCCGTTGTATTGGTTGGTGGAGCATATGTGTCGACCTCATGCGGGTGGTAGCTGGTGGGAGGATCTGAGGAGACTCTCAAAGGTGCGGCCGAAAGCCGCACAACGTGGGACCCATTCCCTTGAGGTGAGCGGCCGACTTATGACACGCTCTGCGGCTAGTAGCCGTGCTAATCATGCAATTGGTGGTGATACCATACACTTACATCACGTCTGCGGGAGCGGCGGTCTGGCAGGTGGTGGCGTTCACGGAGGGTTTACGGCCAGTGTGCCTATTTGCCTAAACCGTGTGACGTACATTCACTGTGGCTGGATTCGTTCGTATTCTGTATGGCGTTTACACGCATTGACATGCGCGACTTCGGTCGATGTTTGTGCTTACGCACTAACAAGGGGCCAAGCCTCTTTTACTGGTTCGCCAGATATTTTGCTGTGGACTACGGTCCAGTTCCCGAATTAGCGTTCCCTTCAGGGGGAGTGCATCAAAATGGTTGGCGCTCACCGTGCAGGGCGTGTGTGGGGCCGTGTGCCTCCACTACATTTTTTTTAATAAATGTAGGAGAGCGAAGCCCTTGTATCGGGTATTTTGTATAAATATATTTTGAGCCTTTTCCGAGCGGGAAGGGATAAATAATATTAAATTAATAATGTAAACCTGATACAAGTGGAATTGGGACGTTTTATGTTCTTAACCTTTTCTCGAGCCCTGTCTTCGTGAACGGGGTTCACTTAGCTTATAAGGCACTACCAACAGCTTTCAATTGCTCTAGCGAATATTCATTCTTCCAAAAGACACCTAAAAGAACTAAGTTACTAAACAAACGCAACGTAAATAAGGGTCCTAACTAAGACGATCACGCCAAAATATTACAAACGGCCTATTATTAAACCTTTAGAAAGATCATTTAGAAAGATCAAAACATATTTTATTTATCCTAGTCACATATATATAATTTTTATTATAAAGGGGAATTAATTATATTTAATCTAGTATATTTATTATTATGAGAGGGGGGAAGCGTTACACTATGTAACAAACAATTCTTATACCTCTAAGTTCCTCAATCAGGTACGTTTACGTCCGGAGAGATCAACCCACCTTGACGTACGCTACACTCTAATATATAACCATTATAGATGGCGTCGCCCCATTTCAAAAAGTTTGTCTGGTTCTCGTCTCTCTCATCTCAACAAATCCACAGTCTTTCTGGGTACATTCGTTATTATTAGCTTCTGCCATAGTCGCCGATAGTTGACTAGATTAAAGGCACGACTAAAATCTAAAAAGTTACCTTTATTTAATAAGTACTACCCTAGTTTAAATAGTAGTTAAATGTTGTTTTAATACCGAAGACTGCAGAATCTGTTGACAATACGGAACGAAAACCAAACAACCTGTGGTGTGATAGCCTTTCCAAATTTTTACCTATAAAGAAACGGTAGCTTTCAAGACTAGAAAGGTCACTGATTTTATTTTTAAGGTTTGGAATCACCGCCGTTCGTATAAGATTATTCGGAGAATATCCAGAATTGACACAAATTGTAAAAAATTCTGGCAAGATACGATAAATGTCCATACCTGCAAATAAAATGTGTTCTAAGCTCAGTCTATCAAAACTTAGGTTTTTACCCCTCTTCATTTTTTTAACTACATCCGGGGTGTATAGAGGGGTAGATTTTTCGGTACTGTTCATGTCAATGGGCAGGAAACACTGATGTACATTTATAGCTGGCGTGGGATAAACTTCGAAGTAGTGTGAAAACAAGTCAGTAATTAACTTTGATTCGTAGGTACAATCTACGCTTGCAGATTAATTAGAATTATAGTCAAAACGCTTTTTAGAATTTAGCAAAATTTTTATCTAAGTGATGTGAAGTCGAAATGTCCGTAAGGTGATGTCTATTTCATCTGGTCGTAATTTTATGGCACCACCTCAACATACTTTTAAAAACTCTGCGACTCTCCACCATGTTTTTATAAATGTTACCATATCTTAACTTGTTCTTTGGTGAATCTTACGGACGTGGTGATTACAACCCCACACTATTTTATGCTGGTCTCGTACATTGAAACAAATGCTCCTTTTTGCAACATCTTGCAAATCCTTAATTAATTTATCATAAATGACATTATCATAAATTTATCTTATAAAAAATAACAGGTGTCGCATACTTTAAACATGACTAAAGTTACAATGTATACAATTTATAACAAGACTAAAAAGAACAAGATCCCTTTAAATATCACAGCAGTTCTCATTATACATATATTAAGTTAATTTATTTGTCATTTCCATTGCCCCAATGAACACCGAATAACGACTTATCTTCTCTCTCTTCTTTTTTTAGAATCCCTTTACTTGTTATTAAGAGGGATAATGGTGCGACCAGTACAACCCAAGATTCATAATCAGTGACCTGACCAACGCCTAACGCCACTGCCATCACTTACATGCGTAAAAGTTTCCGAGCTTAAAAGCTCCTTTTCGATATGTACTAGTGAGTGATCTACACAAAAATCTAATAGTTCGTTTCTGAATCTAGTACCTGAATAACAGCTTCAATCTTACCCAAACAAAAAATGAAGTGCGCTAGATTGACTTCACTTCTTTTGTCATATGGTAAGTAGGCACTCATCACAAGGCGTCGCATCATATGGCGTCCGCCCAAATCAATTTGCACGGCCGCTAAACTGTCACAGATGCAGTCTATGATTGATACGTTAGAAAGCTTACGACTTACCGCACATTACGCGAGGCTCCTCGTACGATCGGCCTTTTAAATAATATAACAATCTGTGTCAAACTAATGAAATTGTCTTATTCGAATAATTGAAGTTAGAAATATTATGTAATATACTAATACACACAAATCCACCGCTGAATATAAGCTTACTACCACATAGATCGCCATAAAACACGGTCCTCAATTATATTTATTCATTAACATCCTACTCATCATTATTATTATATGGTATGGTTGTGAACATCGTGTAGTAAGATAACGATAAACATAGTTACATATTAAAAAAAAAAGAAAAGAAAGTTATATATCCTCACTCGGCAATTTTTACGTGCATAAAGTTAATTGCATATGGATAAACATCCAGACCCGGAACCATTTTATGTAGGTCATACTTGTCCCGTATGGGATTCAAATCTACGGTTCAAAATGCCACAGGCATGCGCATAACCACTTCTTATGGTTATCAGATGGTGAAAAAAGAAGTTGATTTAATGTAAATATATACAATGCTGCGTAAATGACCTGTGATTTTAGACTTAGACTTTGAATATTTTCAGTTACTTCAAACTGTAGCTGAATAAATTAGGCAATTGCCTAATTCTTACTTATATAGCAAAGTCCCAAACGATGTCGAAGTTAGAGTAATATGCAATGTGCGAGACACGGGTCGATTACAACACAGTGTTAACCGAGAGAAAAATATTCACTGATTCGAATCGAGAATCATACGAACGAAATAGCGAGGTAGTCTAACAACTAGGTTACGCGTATAGCGTCTGCGTGTACTTTAGCTAGTACTAAATGTCCGACTAGGTAAGTTATTTTGACGTAGCGGTCAACCGGTGTAACAAATTTGGTTGGTTTAGCGTTCAGACAGTTACGTTATATTATCTTCCTAAGTACTTCAAAATAAAAGCGTGTATTGCCTGTACTCAATTGCGTAACCGTTACGCCGTCATTGCCTGCTATTGTATGATGAAGTACAAAGGGTTTTCGAATGGTAATCTCGACCAGCTAGTGCGGGATGAGAGTCGAAAGAAGGTATGTGGCTAAGTGTTCAGGCCCGTGCTTTGTGACAATCTAGGCCTTTGTTCAGAAATAATTTTTAATACCAAGGCAAAAATGTATAGTTAAATATATAGTAATGTAATGTATAGTTGTTTTGTTATATTAATTTAATTAAATCACGGTTCTTTGAACGAAGTCATCCGAAGGTCTCCATAATTATCCCCTCGGTTTTATAGCCTTGCGGGATATTTAGAGACGATGGCAAGAGACCCGACGGTATGACTTTGGTCCCTTGGGAGAGAGGTAAAGCCCTAGTGTGGGATGCTACTTACGTTGACACTTTGGCGGCCTCTCATCTCAGGGTACCTCTTTAGACCGGGCGGCATCAGAGGCAGCCAAATTAGTAAGTGGCGCAAATATGAGTCTTTGAGAAATACCACATATTTGTGTCATTCTGTAAGACTATCGTCCGTGGGCCCATCCTAAACCAAAGGGCGGTCTCCTCGAGGAAACGTAGCCACGTTCTGCACAAACCACGGGGAGCAGGACTTTTTGACTATTTAAAATTTAAGTGTTAGTTTTTCTATATTATAGGTTCTTTATATTGTGTATAATTAGTATTAAATGTAAATAGTATAATTTAATTATTATTTATTTAATGTTACGTATATAATAATTGCTGTAATTTACATTAATGTACATTAAAAATTTCAATTAAGTCAAAAAATATTAAAAAATAAAGAATTTTCATTTATAATACATACAGATTAATATAGAAACGGAGTTTAGTACATAGAAGAGAACAGTCAGATATATACGTCACGTTTTGTGGTATTTGTCAAAGCTAAACTTTTAAGACGTGCTTTAATCTAATAAGGCTAGGACAACAAACTTGTTTAAAGTTCGTCCAGTCTTAATTAATTACTGATTAAAGTCATATTCTAAGATTTCTTAAGTCTTAGACCACTTGAGAAACCGAACATGGTAAATATTTAAGCTTACTCTGTATCATAATACTTATGTACTCTTGTATGTTTTTATACACACAATTTATTAGAAATGAGATGGATATTTTAAAATATTTTCCAACCGACTTCAAAAACAGAAGGAGGTTCTCAATTCGACTGTATTTTTATGTGTTTTACCAGATAGCTTTATTTTCCCAGGTAAACCGTGTGGTGTTATGCTACTTACATATCATTTTACGCTATTTTAAATTTATTTTTCCATTCTGTTTTTGATTTTCTGCATTCACCTCAAAACTGGATATTTTGCATCACCTTTATTTCCATAGGATCCTGTAACGTTTTTAAACCATAAGGACACAATAACAAATCATTTTCACTTCGTATTTTCACGCTATCAGCACTTTTTAAATCGGTGTCAATGGAGTCTACCTTTTTCGATCTTTTATTTAGTTCTCCGTAACTCTGCAATTTCGGGCTTCGTGCGCGCTGTTGCGCTACCTTTTTTCCTATATCAATAATATCTCATTTTTCACTTAAATCTTGCCGTTTCTCTATTACGAGCCTGAAACCAAAATTTGACATGTTTTGACATCGTTGTTTATCTGGTTGTCATGGCAATTTTTATTCAAATTCGTTACCGGTCTGATGTTTTTACTTCAAAACTTCTACAAAAATAGTCTTTTCTTCTTGGCCATTTACAAAAATTTGCTTTTAATTTAAATAATTTCCCGTTCTTTTCACAAATCCCTCGTCGAGCGCGGAGCTCTCTAAGAAAGTATAAAAGCCGAACAATCGGCCAATAGAAGGAGTCTCGCTTCAGCTTTCAAACTAGAAGCATCTCCTAAAGGCCTTATCCTGGGGCCGCACTGCCCCGGGATCCTGCAAGCTCCTGCCTTCACCTGAAGTCGTCGCATAGCCACGCCTACGCCTCCACCTACTAGTGCTCGCGCTATCTTTGGCCGCTGTGCGTGCTTGCTTCAAGCGCTGCGTGTGCCCACTCCGGGCGCTGCGTGTGCCTACTCCGGGCGCTGTATGTGCCTACTTCAAGCGCTGCGTGTACCTACTCTAGACGCTGCGTGTACCTACTCCAGGCGCTGCGTGTGCCTACTCCGGGCGCTCTGTGTGCCTAGTCCGGGCGCTGTGTGTGCCTACTTTAAGCGCTGCGTGTGCCTACTCCAGACGCTGAGTGTGCCTAGATCAGGCGCTGCACACCTACCACAGGCATAGCCTGTGCATACTCCGTGATGCTTCTAGTTTGAAACCACATTCCATCATTTTCACCTTATTATTTTTATTTCTTTTAATTTGTTTGTTTGTTTGGTGATCTAGTGTTCTTCAACACATCTTGCTTTAGGACCTCGAATTTTCGTTGGTTAATCTTCACTTTTTATTTTTATTTCAGACACATCTCGTTAGTGATGTTGCTGATCTCTGTCTTTGAGCCCTACCGCTCTGGCCGTTCTTAATCTTTACTTAAGTCATAGCGACTAAAGCTTGCTTAAGATTAATTTCTTTATCTTTATCTTCACTTGGGAGCGGCTGACTACTCCCTTAATAAAATGTTTTTTTTTCCACGCAGGAGCGGATGACAACTCCTTAAATAAGCCTGAATGTCCTTTCGAAAACACACTTTTAGAGTGGTAGTCATTGAATGTGAACTCCACCCTTACTTGAATGCAGATGATGAATGTAAGAGATAGTATATCTGATTTTGCCTGGTGATGTCTGTTTCTGCAAAACTGTATTTTTATGGTTTATTTTAGAATGTACACGCAGCGCTTGAAGCAAGCTCGCACAGTGGCCAAAGATAGCGCGGGCACTAGTAGGTGGAGGCGTAGGCGTGGCTAGGCGACGACTTCAGGTGAAGGCAGAGGCTTGCAGGATCCCGGGGCAGTGCGGCCCCAGGATAAGGCCTTTAGGAGATGCTTCTAGTTTGAAAGCTGAAACGAGACTCCTTCTATTGGCCGATTGTTCGGCTTATACACTTTTTTAGAGAGCTCCGCGCTCGACGACTGATTTGTTAAAAGAACGGGAAATTATTTAAATTAAAAGCAAATTTTTGTAAATTGCCAAGAAGAAAAGAGTATTTTTTGTGGAAGTTTTGAAGTAAAAATATCAGACCGGTAACGAATTTTAATAAAAATTGCCATGACAACCAGATAAACCACGATGTCAAAACATGTCAAATTTTGGTTTCAGGCTCGTAATAGAGAAACGGCAAGATTTAAGTGAAAAATGAGATATTATTGATATAGGAAAAAAGGTAGCGCAACAGCGCGCATGAAGCCCGAAATTGCAGAGTTACGGAGAACTAAATAAAAGATCAAAAAAAGGTAGACTCCATTGACACCGATTTAAAAAGTGCTGATAGCGTGAAAATACGAAGTGAAAATGATTTGTTATTGTGTTCTTATGGTTTAAAAACGTTACAGGATCCTATGGAAATAAAGGTGATGCAAAATATCCAGTTTTGAGGTGAATGCAAAAAATCAAATACAGAATTGAAAAATAAATTTAAAATAGTATAAAATGATATGTAAGTAGCATAACACTACAACCGATTTTGATTATCCTTTTTTTAATTTGAAAGCTGGTGCTTCTCATGGTGTCTAATAATAATTTGATCAAGATCTGACCTGTAGTTTTTGAGTGATTCTTAATAATGCGTATTTAATTGACTTTTACTACATTAAAGACGTCTCATTTTATTTATATTAAGGTCAATTTTACAAAATTTTGAATTTTACCACTTGCTTAATACTTTTTCAGTAGAAAATTGTAACGTTTCTTTGTTATTTACCTTTTTATTTACATAATGATTGATTTGTAATTATGCAGCTAGTTTTTTATTAGCTTACTGAAGCGGCAGTATGAGCGTTGCATTCAGCGTGTTTAGGACTTAGATAATTAGGCATTATAAGAAGTCTTCACATATTCCCATAGCTATTGCATTTAAGGGATGCCAAAGTTATTTGGGGAGACAATTAAAGTTTACTGACTTTGACAAAGGAGACGGTCGCACATATTATTTACAAAAAATATTTCCGAAAATAAATAAATATATTAGGCTATATACTGGATGACCTTTATTACGTCTGGAAAAAAATACGGTGTAACATGTGAACGTAGTAAAAGTCTATGGCACCGATATTTTACAAAAAATAAAACCTATAAACTTTTAAATTAAACGTTTGAATTTTTTTAACAATTAACTTGCCTTTGCCCTTAAGCCTGTGATACTACGAAGTGACAAAGTCAAAGATGCATACTATTTTTTATTTTATTGCCGTTCGTAAAGTAGTGAGAATATGATTGAATTTCGATAGATTTAAAAAAAAAATTATTTATTTAATTTAAAAATGTTGTTTTTATTTTTTGTGAAATAACAGTGCAATAGGACTAAGATGGAATGCCTCGTTTCAAGTAAAATGGGTTTTCGGTTCTCTACACTCACCATACGAAACACAGAAGCGTTGACCTGCTATTTTACGCTGGTATTCTGTGAGAGCGTGATCCTTTCCCGGTCGAACCGATCCATTCGTGCTACAACTATACTACTAATATAGCTCCAGCCTGGCTCTACCACATCAAAACTACTGTTCCGGCATATATATATATATATATATATATATATATATAATTTTTTTATATATATATATACAATATGTAACGTAATTAACGCACACCCTCAGACACGCCAATTAGTATATTATGTTATAATCATAATGCATATACTGAATTTTTAGTTAAACATTTTTATGCACTGATTATTCATCAAATCACAGTACAAATCCACGAACGCAAAGACTTTAATGTGCTTGAAATAAAGTTTATTTTTCTTTATTTTTATTGGATGACAGAATTAGTAATAATACGAATAAAACTGCACTCTTAACAGTCTTATTGCCTTAAGTTACGGACCATTTCATTTTGTTTTCACTGTACAGATTTTGTGTGACTGTGATTTACGTACTTTTAATTATTTTTGGGATAAAAAATTACCTATATTAAAAATGATAGGAATCGATTCATCAGTATCAGTAAACGATTTTGAACAAACTACTTTCTCAAAGTGCATTAATTATGTTACATGTTGTATATATATAACCTGTGTTCGTGATTATTCTCTTCCTAAACTGATTGACCGATTTTGATGAAATTTTTTGGGGTAATAATGGGGTGACTTGGATGATTCTTAGCTATAGTTGGATCCGATATTGTTATCGAGATCCAGACATCCCTCGTGCGAAGCCGGGGCGGAGTGAATTAATATAGTCGTTAGTGAATTAATATATTTAAAACCAGGATTTGCGAATATAAATAACTGTTTATACGTTTCAGCGATAAGAGAAATCCAAATCATCGGTAAATACTAATTCCAGTGTTAAACCATTATTCTTAGTAATAAACGCTACAACGTGTATATAATGGTATATCAAAGTTTTTTTTACAAATCCACTTTAGTAAAGTAGTAAAGAGGTTTAAAGTGCATTCATGGTGCATGTATTATAGTTTAGTACAATACTATTCTAGAAAATATAATTTTTAAAAGGATATTATATGTTTTATTTTCATATAATAGAAATAGTAACATTAGCTGGGTTCTGAACACTATGCCTCGAGTTACCAGCCGAGTGTGTTTGTACTGTACGATATAGCTGCCCACATTTATTATTCCTGTCATCAGGTTTAGCGCCAGCAGGATTTTCTAAGACCCCACAAAATGTACCCACCATTGGCAGAGCATATCGCTTTTGCTGAAAAATTAAGATTAATTAGAACGCCCTAATGCTGAAATGTTGCATGGCGTGGCCAACATATTGGGAATTTAGTGTGAAAGGGGCAAAACTAGGAATTTTGCAGGTCATCGGCTATCACCGCAGAGCGAAAGTTGTTAATCCGAGTTTGGCACATCAAACGTTATGGTGCGAACACGAAGTAATTCTACGGCTAGAAATGCAGCTTCAGGAGATGCAGGCTAACACTCACACGTAAATGCAGCCGCAAATCTTCCAGTTGTGGCTGATTAACACAAAGATTTGAAGAAGTGCACTCTACCTATTACTTAACTTTTCACTTATTTTTATTTCCTATTTAGGTTGTCTGGAAGAAATTGCTGCATAGCAATAACCGTCTTTTGTTTTTCTCTTTGTTTGTTTCTTGTTATGTTGTATTTTTTAGTGTTCAATAAAGGGTATTGTATTGTATTGTATTGTATTGTATTGTATTGTATAACATATTTGGTTGTTATATAAAAATGCCGGAATAAAATGTTTTACTTACTTAAATAAATAGAAGATAAAAAAGAGACAGAATGTGAACTATTTTCTTCCACCATCGCCATTTGTTATAAATTAAATTTACATAATATATTTTACCCCAATCATTTCAATGGTTTTTAGTTAAAAGCCTGAATTTATTTAAGACGATTCTATTACGTAATGTTAAAAAACTAAAGTTACACCATATATTTGTTCTACTGCTAAGGACAGACATCCTCTCATTTCTGTAAGGGATAATGGAGTAATTTTTCCACCGAGCTGCGAAGTTCTATAAAATACAGCACAGATTTTAATTTGTATTTATTAATAGAAAGCGTAGATGATACAATTTACATACATAAACACTCACGCCTGTCACCCAGAGGGGTAGGCAGAGACTACAGACTTCTATTTGGCACGATCCTGACACACCTCTCTCGCCTCCTTCACATCCATACACCTCCGCATACATGCTCGTCGGTTAAGTGATACAATTTAAGCGTATAAAATTGCGAGCACAGCGAGTAATTTAAAATAATAATATTGTTATCTATAAAAAATATCTTTTAACCATAAATTCATCTCTCACGAACAGTTGTCGAATTATTGAGTGCATAGAAAGACACACAAATAAACGTGGACTATATTTATTAACTTTAACAACTACATATATGCCGCTTTATCACATTGGTTACGGTTAACACGGTCTAGTCTACTTAAAGTAATACAATGAAGCAGGATGTAAGTTACAGAAATACTGATGTTGCTACATACGAGTAGCAAATAACATCGTTCCGTTTTATGAACGCGAATCATAACAAACTTCTTTCGTGACTTCAAGCTGAGTGGAAACCATTTTGGTGCATATTACATAAATTTGTTACTATAAACATGTAATTGTTTGTACAAGAATGATTTTGTTTCTTATTTATAATTATTTTAAGGCAATCATATTGCTGTAAAATAATAATAAACATAGTGCTTACAATCTATTACTGCCTGATAATCGTGTGTATAACATATGATAGATATACATTCACATAAAAACAAAACAGAGCTAAAATATGAATATTTTGTAATATAACGGTATAAAAATGAAATCGCAAATATTAGTTGGTATTTTTAAAGATATCATTCATTCTTAGTAAGATTTTGGAAGACATCCTTAATCTTAATAAAGACAAATATAAGAAGATACAAAACTACGTACTCGTCTGAATTCCCCAAGAGAAAACGACGGTGAATTCTAAGCTCCGTAACGACTCGAAATTGCGAGCGCCATCATTGTCCATTAACCTCAAATTAGGTTTAATATACTAAGACAATGTGTACGTAATAAGATGTCTTTACAGAGACGTTAAATTTCATACGAATATATTATCTCGGTGACGTTTACTTAGCCAAAATCGATTACAGCAAAACCGTCCAAGAATTTTAAAAGTTATCAACTACCCAAGAAATACTGGATCCAACGGTCTAAAAATTTAAATTAAAAAAAATGTATTGTTATAGCATTGGGTGACAAACGAGGACACAGTCCACATGATGGTAAATGGATGCTGTGACCCATAGACATCCACATTTATCCTCAATTAAGAATCAAAATGCATATGCGTTGTCGCCCCTGAGGACTAAAATGGAATGCTTCGATTTCAGTAAAAACGGTCTCCGGTTCTCTACACTCGCCATACGAAACAAAACAGAATTACGCTGCTATTTTAGGCTGGTATTCTATGAGAGCGTGATCCTGCTCCGGTCGGGCTGACCCATTCGTACTACAACTATAATATAGCTGCAGCGTGGCTCTACCACATAAAAAATATATTGCAGCCAAAGTTCTTTCTTCGATATTTTAACCGACTTCCAAAAGAAGGAAGTTCTTATTCAAGAGTATGTTTTTTTGTATTTATGTTACGCGATATCATCACAGATTGTGAACCGATTTTAATAATTTTTTTCTTATTAAATAGGCTTTACTTCAAGGGTGAAAAATAGGGGAATAAGTGTCATATTAAACTATTGTTTAAGGAATTTCATATGATTCCTTCGCAGATAAAAAAACTGCTCTTAATGATTCTTTTTTTAAAAATAGGTTATACTTCAAGGATGGTCCCATATTAATTTGAAGAAAAAATTTCACCCCTAAGGGTTGCAAATAAATAACTTCTTAATGATTTCTTATATTTACGCGAACACTATACATTGATTAAAACTACTTTTACGGATTTTATCGCGTTTTATTTATATTAATTTTAATACCCGACGTTTCGGGTGCTTTCCAGCACCCATGGTCACGGGGGACTGAGGTGACTGACGTCCCGATGTCAAAGTTAATCAGGAGTACCTTCAGCTTTTTAATTAATTATCCCCCAAAATATAATAAACGCGATAAAATCCGTAAAAGTAGTTTTAATCAATAAATAACTTCTTTTATAGCGATTTGAAGCCGGATTTAATTTTTGTAAAAGTAATGATTATTGCATAATTATTACATATAACCATGTTGCGGTGGTGTAAGAATATCCACTGCCCCACATCATCCCGTGGGTGTCGTAAAAGGCGACAGAGAGAAACTGAAACAGGAGATGAGCATCAGCATCATTATAATAACAACTCTAAATAATAAAAAAAAACTGCGGCTGCCAACGTAAATTAGCTTCTATGAGACAAACTGTGTGGGAAGAAAGGAGCACGTTTGTACAAAATAGCAGTATAATGCTGCTGTGATATATTGATAAAAGACATTCGACCGTAGTCCTGATGGGTAATTCGATTCTTGATATATAATAAATGTAGATGTCAGCATTTATGTGATGCACCATGAAAGGCAGACTGTGCTCGTTAATCAGCCCTACTTCTAATAGAAAAGATGTTCGCTTCAAATGTAAGTAAAGAAATTCTTTTTACGATGAACCTTCCCGTCTTCAAAAAAAAAAAGAGAATACATTAAAGTTGGGAAATTAAATGTTGTGAACACCCATTAACCTATAAAAAAATATATTTAATTAAAGCCTTATTTAATTACTTTTGCCTAGGATTCCGCCTAGGTAGGTGCCACTTTCTTACCATTTCTGCCGTCAAAGAGTAGTATTTGCACTGCCGTGTTCAGGTGTGAAGAGTATAAAGAACCAGGATAATTACAGGCTGCATATTGAGTTATATGTACTACGTACTAGAGAAGCTATTCCAAATAAAAAAAATATGCACTACTCTGTATCCGCACATGCGTGGGAAACAGTAGAGTCGCGCATGCGCAGTTGATATAAACCCGCGAAAATTGTCATAATAAATAATTCTTTATTTAGATTGTATTTTTAATCGAGTACATTTTTTTTTAATTTTCATTTATTTTGCATATGTGCTAATTTAATATAAAATTATTATTAGCGCCGCTCCGCACTGCATGAATATCGAAGCCACAATAACAGGTGTAGGAATTGCAATACAGTTCAGTTGAACATGGTGAGTGTTCGGAATGCGAAATCTAGTGCGTAGTACATATAAATCAATGAGGCTGCAAGATATTCGCTCTTAGTCCTCAGAGATGACAACGCATTTAAAGTCTTCTTTGTTTAAATTTGACTGCAGGCATTTTGAACTGCAGTATAGCCACTTTAGGTAGACTGCTGGTTTATTTGTTACTTCAGATTAAATAAACATTAAGTTTCCTAGTCTAAGTCACTATATATGTATGTATATACTATATTATAAAGTGCACCATTTGCTTTTTCCTGTATAAAGGATAAGAAATACTTAGTCTTGACTTAGCTGCAAAAGTCCATGATAATGAAATCCAGGTATTTCACCAAACGCGAACCAAGAGTATTTTTTGTTTGTTTTTTAAATGATGGCTCTGTGGTGCAGTGGCTTAGAAACGAGTTGCAGTGCTGAGCACAAGAAAAACAACAAAACAGGAGAAAAACCTAGTGTAGGTGACGTTTTTAAAATGAAGAAAAATCTTAAAAGCTCTAGGAGTAATTGGATTATCTTAAAAAGTCATCCTTATTAACAATGTGGGAAATACATTTTCTCAATAAAATTATAGCGACTTTCATATTTAATCCTTGAAAAGGCTGAATATTTCTCAAAAAAAAAAATCTAACATATTTCCATAATGCAAACAGCTTTCCAATTCTCACGTCGCTAACTAACTAACTAGAGTTATCGGGCTTGCAATTGGTCGGGAAGCTACGAGTATTGTCTCTGCAGTTGACATTATAAAGCCTTCGTATCCATTAGGTCTTTCAACGAAATAATATAAATATAAACACCTGCGTGAAATTAGATTTTAATATTTTTTAAATAGGAATTAATTTACTTCACATCTCCATTATTGTGTTCTGGATAAATCATCAGGCCATATAAGAATAATTTATGTTTTTTATAATAAGCGTAATAATATTTTATAATAAGCATAGTATTTTTTTTGACTGCCTCGTTGGTCTAGTGGTTGTAGTAGTGCGTCTGCTTCAACCACTAGGTCATGAGGTCCTGGGTTCGAAATCCCGGGTCGGACCAAAAAATTATTTATTGAGTTTTTCCGTCAAGAAATTTTCAGTAGTTGCCCGGAGTCAGGAAGTTGGCGGTGTCTCACCCCGTGCCTCGGAAAGCACGTAAAACTGTTGGTCCTACGCCTGTTCTCTCTCCGGTCGTGTCGGTTTATCGTCCCATTGGATTATGAGAGTGAGGGAAGAGAGAGTGTACCAGTGCTTGCGCATACACTTGAGCACTATAATCCTGTCCCGCGCCGATGGCTAGCCTCCGTTGAGGCAGGCCGCCGTGGCCGAAAGTCATTATTTTATTATTAATAATAATAATATTTTAAAATAAATGTGAAACTAGTACATGTGTTTATCCAAATCACAAAGATGAAACTGGAGTTTTACTAAGTGACAACAATCGCAAGTGTAAATTGTATAAAACTTTGTTCTAAAATATTTTCTTTCTTTTTGTTTCAGATAGTTGTTATCAAGAAAAACAACAATGACATACCTGTTTCAAATTAATGCGAATGATTTCAAATAAATAAATAACTATAATATTATAATAGATTTTAGGTTATAGTAACATAATTAATCTTTTATATATTACTTATATGCTTAGTGCTTTAGCTTTTTGAGTTCTCGTACATGACGCGTTAAAATTAGATTACAATAAAATATTCAAAACAAAATGCTGCCAGTACCACAAGATCGTATGTCTGGGCGACGTAGCAGCTCCATAGTCAGCCGCACTCTCCTTGGACGCCGCGCTTCGGTGTACGTAACTAGCAACCATCAAGATCCTGCAAAGGTAAGCACTTAATATTTACAGACAGTTCAAATATCTGACATTAAATAACATGTTAAATCAAAGCAAAATTGAAATAGTTAGTTATTACTTTAAAAAAAAAACAACAAATATCCCAAAATTAAGTTTACTATTATTCATTCATTCATCATTAAATAATAAGCTTCAAAAAGGCAACATGTTGCTTTTCATGACTACCGTGTTGGTGTTAAAAATGAATAAATAAAATATAAAATGCACTTTATGTTAATAGAGACGTATCCACCGACACTTTGCACGTTATTATAAAATGGGGCTACAAGACGTCAGAAAGGAATATGCACACAGCCTTAAACATTACCTGTTTCTGGTGCAGTTACAATAGATGCAAAACGCAAAATTAGTTCAAATTTGCAATTTAATAAATAAATGCTTTGCACTTTATTATACAATATATTCGAGCTACAAGAGGACACAAAGGAATGTACACATAAAATTAAACATTATCTGTTTCTGGTACAGTAACAAAAGATGCAAAACGCAAAATAAGTTTAAATTAGCTACTTAATAAATGAATGCTTTGTATTTTATCATACAATTTATTCTGGCTACAAGAGGCCACAAAGGAATATACACACCCTTAAACATACCCTGTTTCTGGTGCATTTACAACAGATGCAAAACGCAGATGTAAGTTTAAATTGGCTAATTATTAAATGAATTTTACTTTATTGTACACACTTTATTGTACAATATATTCGGACTATAAGAGGCTACAAAGGTATGTACACACATTGTTAAACATTACCTATTTATGGTGGATTTACAAAAGATACAAAACGCAAAATAAGTTAAATTAGCCAATTAATAAATCATCATCATCATTACAGCCCTTCAAAAGTCCACTGCTGAACATAGGCCTCCCCCAAGTAATGCCACAAAGCACGGTCCTGAGCCACCTGCATCCATCGACTTCCTGCATGTCTTACGAGGTCGTCACTCCATCTAGTGGGGGGTCGCCCTACACTACGCCTACCGGTACGAGGCTGCCACTCGAGAACCTTTCTTCCCCATCGGTTATCGGTTCTTCGAGCTATATGGCCGGCCCATTGCCACTTCAGCTTACTAATCCGTTGGGCTATGTCGGTCACTCTGGTTTTACTGCGAATATCCTCATTTCTGAGTCTATCCCGCAGAGAAACTCCGAGCATAGCCCTCTCCACAGCTCGCTGAGCGACTTTGAGCGTCCTCATACGGCCAGCAGTGAAGGACCACGTCTCAGATCCGTAAGTAATCACTGGAAACACGCACTGGTTATACACTTTAGTTTTCAGAGATTGAGGTATACCTGACGAGAAGATGTGTCGTAATTTCCCGAACGCTGCCCAGCCGAGTTGAATCCGTCGATTGACCTCTCGGTCGAAGTTGGACTTACCTAGTCGGACTATTTGTCCCAGGTAAACGTACTCGTCAACAACTTCGAGCATAGTGCTCCCAACAACTACCGGCATAGGTGTGACATGGACATTAAACATGATCTTTGTTTTGTCCATGTTCATCTTAAGACCTATCCGTTGGGAGACACCATTGAGGTCATTGGTTGGGCTAAGGTCCTCCAGTGATTCAGCCATAAGGACTATATCGTCAACAAATCGAAGGTAAGTGATGTACTCGCCATTGATGTTAATACCGTATCCTTTCCAGTCCAGTAACTTGAAAACGTCTTCCAACGCAGCGGTGAAGAGTTTCGGGGATATAACATCACCCTGTCTTACACCTCTTTGCAGTTGGATAGGTTTCGAACTCCGGTTCTGTACTCGGATAGCCATCGTAGCCCTACTGTACAAACACTTCAGCACTTCGATATACCGACAGTCAACTTGGCACCACTGAAGGGACTGTAGCACTGCCCAAATTTTGACGGAATCAAAGGCTTTCTCATAGTCCACATATCCCAGACAAAGTGGCAGATTGTACTCTTCGGTCTTCTGTACAATCTGCCGCAGGGTATGTGTGTGGTCTACGGTACTGAAGCCTTTTTGGAAACCGGCTTGTTCGGGAGGCTGGAAGTCGTCAAGTCTGCGTGCGAGACGATTCGTAATGACTCTCGAAAACAGCACGTAGACGCGGCTCAGTTTCTTCAAGAGAGCGTTGTCGCCTTTCTTAAAGAACAAGACCACCGCGCTTCTGCTCCACGCCTCCGGAGCACTTTATTATACAACATATTCGGGCTAGTGACTGCCTAGTTGGTCTAGTGGTTGTAGTAGTGCGACTGCTGATCATAAGGTTCTGCGTTCGAATTCCGGTTCGAACCAAAAATCAAACATTGTGTTTGATTTTTGGTTTGAAAAAGTCAACCAAGAAATTCTCAGTAGCTTCTCGGAGTCAGGAAGTTGGCGATGCCTCACCGCCATGCCTCGGAAAGCACGTAAAGCCGTTGGTCCTGCACCTCCGGTTGTGTCGGTTTACTATCCCATCGGATTGTGAGAGTAAAGGAATAGAGAGTGCACTTGTGCTTGCGCATACACTTGGGCCCTGTAATCCTGTCCTGTGCTGATAGCTAGTCTCCGTTGAGGCAGGCCGCTGTAACCGATATTTGATCTTGAGGACATTAATTAATTATTCGGGCTACAAGAGTTCACAAAGGAATGTACACACATCGTTAAACATTACCTGTTTTTGGTACGGTTACAAAAGATGCAAAACGCAAAATAGGTTTAAAGAAAAATATATTAAATTCGAAATAAACAAAAAAGACGTGTAGGTAATGGTAAACGTCACTACTCAATATCAGCCCGTTGGTGTCGTAAGAGCGACAAAAGGAAACAAGAACTGGGCAGTATCTTACTGATAATAATTTATCAATAAAACTACGGTAGCCAACACTCCTGCAAAGCGTTGCAACTTATCCATCTATCTATCCATCTATTACCACTTATAAAAGTCTACTGCTAAGCATAGGTGTATCCCATACAGTGCCTCATAGGGACAACTTAGCAATAGTTGCCACGTTTGGCATGTGAGTTGGCAGCCGCAGTTTTTTACTATTTTGAGTTGTTATCAGGAAGATGCTGCTGCTCAACCTCTTGTTTCAGTTTTCCTCAGTCACCTCTTCTTACGACACCCACGGGACGATATAGGGCAGTGGATTTTCTAATACCGCCACAACTCGCCAACTTATAGGGTAGGAATATGTGCAGCGGGTAGGTAAGCTATTATGATATTTGCATTTGCGTATCATGAAAACCAATCACACAAGCAACACACATATTATATTGTCTGTAATATCAATGTAACATCTATCACAAGTCCACACATAGGCTTCCCGTATGGAACACCATAAATCGGGGTCCTGAGCCACCTGCAGGCATCAACATCTCTTACAAAGCCGTCACTTTATCTAGTAAGGGGCCGCCCTACACTTCACTTATGATACCTGGCAGTCACTCTAGATCCTTTTTTCCCCATTGGTTTCTTATTTCATTGTTTCTTATTACTATATGTCCGATCTATTGCTAATTTAGCTTACTGATTGTGATCTGTGCATATGAAGTAATATTTATCTTCAAGACATCCAAACACGGCACTGATTCTGGAATTATGGTTTTATTTTATCCAACAATTGAGACTAGCTCAAGAAGTCAAAATCGTTATCTGACGTATTTTAGTATCGCAATTCTTAACCCACTGGTATTAACATAGCTTCCAAGCGATTTACGTAGAATGTTATTTATGTATTTCTGTTAACGTTATATTTCTATATTTTATTTATTCTAGCATAACTATTAGAATGACGCATTGCTTTTAAAGGGACAACCCTAATAAAAAAAGTTACGATAATATGGACAAAATAATTTACGACTTGACATTTATGTGTTAGGCCACTTTCTGACTTGTTGGTGCGGAGCGGTGCGGGATTCGTAAGGTCTGTACATAAATGTACGTTGCCTTCAGCTACTCACTTATCGCTACAAAATCCTGCAGTACCGAAGTGGTCGTCTTCGAGTGATGATGGTGTTTTGGCATACTGTTATGTTTGTCGCCTACGTAAAAAAAGAAAACGTTATTGGCGTCATCCATATATCGAAAATAATATTAATTGTCGACTTTTTGTTGCGGCCCAAGAACTTTCCCAAGATGACAATTTTTTTTATTAATGTATAGAATGTCAAAAAACGTACGAAAAGCTTTTGAATTTTTTGACTTCAGTATTAACAAAGCAAAATACAAGGTTAAGAGAATGTTCAATCACTAGTACTAAAACGAAAACGACGTGAATATCTCGCCCCGTCATCTTGTTTGCACGACCACGCGCGGTAAATGTTGAGCGGCCCCTGGACACGCATCTCGAGACGCGTTAAAATGAAACAATCCCTGCCCGCTCCCGCACATATCGCGCCAATTAGAAGATGCACATTAAAATATTTGCGCTCGGCAAGCTTTCGGTACCGCGTACACCGAGCAAAACGAATCCGCATCGATCCCGCACCGACAAGTTAGTAAGCGGCCTAAAATTGCGTAAGTGCTTAATGTCAGTGGGCTGTTGAAATAATATTTTCATATTTTTTACAGTACTTGGATGACGAGCTTTGCTCGCTATTTCTTTTTTTGGAAATCGTGTGTTTTGGAAATTATATTTAAATACTGATGAATAATATTTTTTGATCCGACATAATAGAAAAAACAGAACTGGTTATTTAAATAAAAAATAATGAGTTCAATTAGTTTAATTTATAAATTTTCAAAAAAAAATTTCGTGTTTTTAAAAAATACTAAAAAAGAGCTCAAATAATAGATTTTGTCACAAAAGAAGGAAACTTGAAATAAAAAGGAAAAAAGTCTGACAGAAGGCAGGACTCAGACCCAGGGTTCTTCGATTTCGGGACCGCCTAATATCCCATTAGAGCTACTATAATCATTAACGTAATGCCAAAATTTACCTTCTTTTTCTAATGATATTATAGCAGTTTTTCATTACCTGAAAACACGGATAAAATGACGTTTTCTAAAAATGAATCCTAGCTAGATCGATGTATTGCCCCCGAAACCCCCTGGAAACTAAATTTTATGAAAATCGTTGGAGCCGTTTCCGAGATTCCGATTATATATACAAGAATTGTTAGTTTAAGTGTATTAAATTAGATTAAATATGCCGATGGGGAAGAAAGGTTCTCGAGTGGCAGCCTCGTACCGGTAGGTGTGGTGTAGGGCGACCCCCCACTAGATGGAGTGACGACCTGGTAAGACATGCAGGAAGTCGATGGATGCAGGTGGCTCAGGACCGTGCTTTGTGGCATTACTTGGGGGAGGCCTATGTTCAGCAGTGGACTTGTGAAGGGCTGTAATGATGATGATGATGATGATGCCGTATTTAATACTAATATATATAATTTTTCATGGAAGTGGATCATGATACAGCAATGCTGCGTCTATTTAATTATTAAGCGACAGTAGCCTAATGGCAGGGCGCGGACCGCGAACTCAAAAAGGTCGAGGGTTCGAATCCGCCATTCGACTACTGGCGTGAACCACTCGTTACACAAGCAATTTAAGCTTACCACGAGTGGTTAAGGGTAATATTAGTAATGTTTATAGCATTGTTAATATTCTTAAAAAAATAGTAACACGAATGAGTCGACCGGGGATGGACCACGCACTTACGGAATATAGAATTCCAGCTTAATGTGGCTGAGTTTCGTATGATTAATGTAGAGAATCGGAGACCCCTTACCCCTCTTTACTGGAAACGAGACATTCCATCTCAGTCCTCAGGGGTAAGAGCGCATCTGTACTTTCATTCTTAATCGAGAATAGATGTAGATAATATATATGACCCACAGAGTTTACTTATTATCAATTAAATTATGTGCTCGTCCGTCACCCTCATTATATAAAAAAGTAAGATGAAAACCGAGAAAATAGTTAAGCTGATAATGAGTAGATGCTGTTGTCCATAGTCAATTATGAATCTAAACGCTGCTGAGTTGTTCCTACATCCTTACTTGTTTTCTTGTATTCAACGAAACGTACTAACACCGAATATTAAAGAGAGATACATATTTTGCATACAATGCATGTCAGTGTTAGCATTATTTCTCCAGTGTACGAGTAATAATAAAACGTTTCATTGATATATAATACGAACAATGATTTTATATTTTGTACTAAAAAAAAATGAATATATCATGTTTTATAATATTCATATTCCTGCATTTTAATCTGATTCTGAGCTATATTCAAAATTTAAAGTGTCTATCTCATCGGAAAGTGCTCAATATTTGAGTTGCGAAATTCCACGCGAAACGTCAGACAGACAAACAAGAAAGTGATTTTATGATGTTCATTTTTTCCTTAAACTCTTATAAATTATAAAGTGCAATATCAACTTCACAGAAAATGTTATAAGCTCTTATGGCTTCTGATAAATGGCCAGTTGTGGACGGTTTACGTTTCGGTGATGATAGTAATGGGGACGATCAATCGTCACATTAAACTGGCTATAATAATGTTGTTAATATATTATTACACAATTATTTTTATATATGTATAATTTTTGTCATTTATATTATGTGGAGTATGTGAATTTTTTATTGTTCACATAGCTAAATCACACTTCACTTTTTTGCAATTCCGACCATCTAAAGATTGTCTGAAAGAAATCACTCTTAGCGATAGGACAGTCCAGTGTAATACAATTATTATTATTATTTTGCCTGTTTTCATGTTTCGAAGTGCAATAAAAGCTTTCTATTTATTCATCTAATTTACGAGTAAAATACGATATAAAATTTTATACATATAAAGTCTGTTGTTTTGTTACGTCACTTAATCATTACAGAGACGGAATCGCTGTACTTAACTAAAATGATGGTCAGTACCTTTTTTGAACTGATTTCAAAACAGGAGGAGGTTATCAGTTCGACTTTATTTTTTATATGTGTTTTATCAGAAACTTTAACATG
Source organism: Parnassius apollo (assembly GCA_907164705.1). Taxonomy (NCBI): domain Eukaryota; kingdom Metazoa; phylum Arthropoda; class Insecta; order Lepidoptera; family Papilionidae; genus Parnassius; species Parnassius apollo. The sequence goes on from CAJQZP010000693.1 coordinate 26,191,588, forward strand.
GTAAACTGATTTTGATAATTATTTTTTGATTTGAAAGCTGGTGCTTTCAAGATCTGACCAGTAGCTTTTAAGTTAGCCTTAATAAAGCGTATTTAATTGAGTTTTACTACATTGATGATGTTCTAATTTTATTTATATTGAAGTTGGTTGTAATTTTTTTTAATTTTACCACTTGTTTTGTTATATTAAGATTGGAATAATAAAATAATCAGGCACTATTCAAAATTCAGTTTGTCAGGTTTGACTAACCTGAAGGCAAAATTTATTAGAAAGTTTTATTGGTTTTAAACTAAGTAATTTTAATAAATTTCAAAATTTCAAAAATTACATTATATTTTGCTAAACCTTGATTACGTAAGGGTGTAAAATAGATGAACTTTTCTAAAACTTAGTGATGATAAAAAGACATTACAATTAAGGAAACACTTTGTAAAATTCATCTGTATGGTTTGTAAATAAAAAGACCACGCAATAGTTGTACGCACGTATTTATTTATAATAATACTTTGCAATTTGGATTTGAGATTAAAAAAATATATTATTCCATACAAACACGAAATGCTATATACGTGTACGGTTGTAGCTGTGAAAAGCGAAATCACGCGATATGTGCAACACAAACGGATGTATATCAATACACCACGAGATGCTCGCTCCGATTAAATAAAATTTGTTTTCCGCTTGGATTTATTTTAATTTTACTAATGTAAAAACATACATATTACTAGTAAAAAGAAGATATTTTTTGCCTTTTAATGAAGAACATTTTTGACATTTTATCGACAGATTGTTAATTTTAATTTCTAGGATAAGGGTGACAAACGAGCAAAGTCTACCTGATGCTAAGTAGTTACTGTGGTACATAAATATCTATCTACATCTCTCTTCGATAACGAATTAAAGTGAAGATAAGTTGTCACACGTGAGGACCATGATGGAATGCCTCGTTTCCAGTAAAAAGGGTCTCCGGTTCTCTACTGTCACCTTACGAAACACAACAGCGTTAAGCTGTTATTTTACGATGGTACGAGTATTATGTGAGAGCGTGGTCCTTCCCCGGTTAAGCCGACCCGTGCATGTTACAACTATACTATCAATATACCAGTACCATGGCTCTTCCACTTAAAAAAAATGTTGATGCCCTTAATATAATAATAATAATAATATTGACGGATAAGTGTGCGGTCCTTCATGTTGAAAGGGGAAGGGTTGCTAACTCTGAGGGCATAGATTTATCTATGCCCGTCAACTAAAGACCCTTTTCGAGGCTGAAACATACCGATACCTGGGTATGTCACAGAACATCGGTATCGATGAGGCTGGTATGAAACAGTCAGTTTGCGACGTGTTTTATGCACGCTTGACCAAAGTGCTTAACAGCCTTATGTCCGGTGTGAATAAGACATACGCATATAACGGTTGGGTCATGCCTGTCCTCATATATCTATATACCTTTGGCATACTCAGGTGGACTCAGACCGAACTTAACGCCCTGGATAGAAAAGTCCACACTACCATGACGTCCCATAGGAGGCATCATCCGAGATCGTCGGTAATGAGGCTGTACTTGCCGCGAAAGTATGGTGGGAGTGGTTTTCTGAGCGCGCTCACCATGCATAATCGCGAAGTGTGTAGCCTCCGTGATTACTTCCTGGCGAGATCGGATGATCCATTCTATAATGACGTCATTTCTAGTGATAAAGGGCTTACCCCTCTATCCTTAGCCCACGAGCAATGGCAGGACCCAGCAGTGCTTAGCGTTTCCGACCGGGAGACCGTATGGAAGGAGAAGGAGCTCCACGGGAGGTACTACAGGGCTCTTCATGAGCCCTTCGTAGATACAGTCGCCTCCCTCAACTGGCTACGTTTCGGTGACCTCTTCGGGGAAACCGAGGGTTTTGTCTGTGCAATACAGGATCAGGTTATTAAGACCAACAACTATCGGAGATACATCCTAAAGGATGGCACCGTCGACGTCTGTCGAGCTTGTCGCCATCCCGGTGAATCACTTAGGCATGTCATCTCCGGTTGTTCGGCTCTTTCTAACTCTGAGTATTTGCACAGGCACAACCTAGTAGCCAGAATTCTACACCAGGAGCTCGCTCTGAAATACGGTCTCGTGGACCGGAAATTGCCGTATTACAAGTACTTGCCGGAAGCCGTGCTCGAAAATGACCGCGCCAGGCTCTACTGGGACCGGGCCATCATCACAGACAGGACTATTCTTGCGAATAAGCCTGATATTGTGCTGATGGACCGGGCACAGTCAAGTATATTTTTGGTCGACATTACCATTCCGTATGACGAGAACCTCGTGAAAGCCGAAACAGACAAGCAAACAAAATATCTGGACCTGGCTCACGAGGTGACCGACATGTGGGGTGGTCTGCCGACCGAAATTATTCCTGTAGTCGTCTCTGCAAACGGGCTAATCCTAGTCAGCCTCTCGGGTCATCTGAGGCGACTGGGACTACGTGACGGACCGCTCCGGGCTCAAATGCAGAAGGCGGTGCTCCTCGATACCGCCCGCATCGTCCGTCGGTTTCTTTCCCTTTCCCCCTAACCCTCGGCCGTTTGGTCTCCCCTGCCGAGGGCCTCCATCTGGTTGGGCTTTTATTTATTTAAGTATTTTTATATTTATTTTATGTTATTGATATTTATGTATATTTATCTTTTCATTCTCATTTATAATTATATATTTATAGAACCCAACCAGATGAGAAAACTATATAGATATCCCACAATAATAATAATAATAAATTTTTATTGCTGCATAACAATGAGTATACATAAAATATATATTAACATACTGTCTAAATATTACATCTTAAATTATATTAGAACCTCTGACTTCTAAACTAGGCAGGGCCTGTATCATAGAAATCAGCGCATAGAAGTGTGCTACAGGAGAATCAATAATAGATAAATATTCTAAGACGTTTTTTAATGCTTCTTCTGAATTAAAATTTTGCTTAATCTATTTAAACTTCGAAAAAATTTGGTGTTTAGATAGATGAGGAATAGTTTCTAACTCGGTTAATTTTACTAATGTATCCACTTTTAACTATGCGAAACTCAGTTCGGGAGGTACCCATTAGACAAATGTTTATTTTACCGATTTGCCGCAAATGTCTGATATTGCTTTGACACGTTAAACTAGCTCAGGCGTAGTTAGAGGTGGATTCAGTTCCACAATCGCCTTCTGTTGCCGTTATAGACTATTAAATTCCACTGCTGGACATAGACCTCCACCTACCAAAACTACAGTTGCTACGTTTGGTAAGCGGGTTAGAATCCGTAGTTTCTTATTTTCACTCATTATTAGGAAGATGCTACTGCCCACCTCCTGATTTGTTTCCCTCTGTCGCCTCTTACGACACCCACGGGATGATATGGGGTAGTGGATATTCTTACACCATCACTACACAGTAATTGCTTGCAGTTCGTCATTATCAACTTACTTCCGGGCGGCCATGAGGTTCTTTAGTAAGGTCGAAATTTTGCGACCGAAAACTCAACCACTTTTGAAAATTTATAATACCAAGAACGCAACATAGCTCTTTTATTAGTAGGGGCAGATCCGTGCACGTCATCGACATTTCGTGCCTTTCGACTCGCATTTCCACGACAGAACTATAACATATTCGAACATACAAATTAATTTACCATGTAACTTTCTTTTAAATTGTTTTTAACTAGTTTTTATGTTATGTAAATAGTCATTATGTAGTGTTACCATGTAGGTCAATTTGTGACAGATAAGTTGTTTGCATTTTATTTCCTTTTATATACGACTACTCGTTGCCAATATATATATATAAATATAAATATTTTTGTTTGTTCGTATTTTATGCACAACTATACCATTCTTCCAGGAAAGCTAAAGGCATAGTTGGACTCGATAGAATTCAGATATCACCCGTGCGAAACCGGGGCAAATCGCTAAAAATATATAAAATAATTTTCACTGAATATATTTTGAAGTCGGTGCTAAGGTATAGTATAGTGTATCTAACTTTAGAAGCTATTAATAATAATAATAATATAATTTATTTAGTTCCAAACATATACACAAATTAACATAACATAATTACTTAATGGAATGAACTAAAAAGGCGTCTACTCAGCAGAAATGTTATAGAAACCACATAGTGGTAACTATAACTACTGATTTTCAGTAAACGCCAAAGACATAGGTGGAATTGAATAAACTTAACTTATTACACTAATCACAGGTTCCAACACTTATGAAAATACATACTTTACTAATATATATATATATATATATATATATATATATATATATATATATATATATATATATATTAAAACACACACTTATAACAATTTAAAAATAAAATTAAAACTGTTAGCATTTAGGAAAAGGGCACAACAAAAAAGCGCAACAAAGGGCATTTGTGCAAGGCACAAGACACAATTAAATTATTTGACAAGATACAAAAGCAAAATAAATAAATTTACAATTAAGCAAGTATTCGTTAGTTTTATAATATATAGACACAGTATACTTTATAAGAAAAATGTGATACATCGACACAGAATTCTACTTACTTTGCAAATTTAAAAGGTATTCTTTTAGTTTTATTTTAAAAGTACCAACTGTTATGCTGCCCTTGATCGGAGGCGGTATATTATTCCAACACTTTGTGGCAGCATACCGAAAGCTACCACGAAACGCGGCCGTTCCGTGTCTTGGGTACAATAATCGAACAGTTTCCCGCGAGGGACGTTCCGAGAAACTGAGCCTTTCATATAAGTATTTCGGTTGTTGATTTTGTAATAATTTATAAAGTAAACAACTGTAATGAACCGATCTACGAGATTTCATATTAATAAGTTTGCCCTGATTTAAAAACGGTGTCACATGGCCTCTACGAGGAATTCGATAGCAGAACCTAGCGCATGCATTTTGTACTCGTTGTATAACAAGTTTTGTTCGCGCAAGCAAACATTCTCCCATGACAATATCGGCATAATTTAGCTTCGAGAGTATTAATGACTCGCAAAGTTGAAGCCTTAATTCTTCACTTAAGTATTGCCGGATATTATATAATACTTTTAATCTATAAAAACAATTTTTCACTGAATGCATAACATGATTTTCAAACCTTAGTCTAGTGTCCATAATTATACCCAAGTTACGAACTTCAGATACTTATTCAATATGGTTGCCACCAACAATAATTTTGGGCTTATGAGCATTCGTTCGTTCTATTAATTTCTTTGACCCCAAAATCATGAACTTGGTTTTATTTGGATTTAAGATGAGCTCATTATTACTCGCCCATTTTGTGATAATTACTATGTTTTAGTTTTAGAAATTGGTTTTACTTTTTAAGAATTTCGTTTAAATAAGTGCAAATTATTTAAATGGGTAAAATCTTTATTTTCTATTTTTACTCAATGATGAAATAGCCGTGGTACGAGTAGTTCAGATGTTTAGCGCTCGCTAAATCTCACAGTACGCGAGTAACCCTGGTTCGAACCCCGCCAGCACCAATTAAATTGTTAATTGCAATTATAAGTGCTGATTTAACACGTGCTCGGTGATGAAAGAAACATTGTGAGGAAATTTGTATGTCTAAGAAATGAGAATGAAAAAAATATTTCGAACACATGTGAAGTTCGCCAACACGCATTGGGGCGGCGCGGCGTGGTGGAAACTTCCTTGCCCTAAAACCCTTTCTCAGAAAATAGAAGAGGTCTGTGCCCAACTGTGGGACGTATATAGGCTTTAACTTTTAACTTAACTTTTAACTTTATAATTAAATTAAATTTTAAAATTTTTATGGGTTTGAACTATTTCATATTAAAAGTATGCTTTAAATCAGTTAAGTCGTTTCTGAGAAATCCATGAACATGTAAAAAAACATACGCGGTGAATATAGGATTGATTTTTGTATGTGTGATTTCATACTCGCTAAAAAATATATTTGCGGTTCCATTACCATACAAACCATATAAGCTAAAAATTGTTTTTTAGTCAGAACATACACAAAATATAACGAAAAATATGAGCACATAGATTTATTTAATGAGAATAAGTTTGAGTCAAAAATTAACACGGTTTTTAAAAAGGAATACCATTTAAAACTTATTTAAATTTTGAGTTCCAAATCAGACCTCGGCTATTTAATAGTTTAATAGGCATACGCACTGAAATAATATGTTGGATAACCTTGAGATATAAAATAAAATACTCATAGTTTTAGCGTGCTATTTTAACTCTGCAAAATAACAAAGCAGTTGTAATTATTAAAACCTAATATCTTTGAAGAATGTTTTGGTGATGTTCCTGTTATTACCTTACGAAATATACAGATTTACACCTTTAACAATTTTGTCCGACAAAGCGCTATTTCAATATAAATATGGAAAATGACATATTATTTTTAATAGTTACAATTAATTCAATTTTACGTAAAGTCGTTTTCATAATCATCATAAAACAAATAATTCATAAAGAATTTAAAGAATATTATATTAAATAGTTCATTAACAGGCGTTTTATATGTAACAATACAAAATATATACATATATTTGACTAATCTAAGTATTTATTACATTACATAAAGCGACATGTGGAAAGAATGAATGAGGAAAGAGTGACAAAGAAAATTTATGTTGCAGAAGTGAATGGCAGAATCGGAAAGGGACGTCCTAGGCGAAAATTTATCGACCAAATTGGCGATTTATTGAAAACGGGCCAAATTAGGAGTACCCTTAATCGACGAGCATGTATGCGTAGGTGTATGGATGTGAAGGAGGCGAGAGAGGTGTGTCAGGATCGTGCCAAATGGAAGTCTGTAGTCTCTGCCTACCCCTCTGGGTGACAGGCGTGAGTGTTTATGTTATGTATGTATAAAGCGACAGTAGCCCATAGTCAATTTATATAATACAGATAGAGATACAGGCGACTGTCGTGAATTATTCTCAGTACAAGCATAGCGCCGATTACCTTATAATCAGAAGTAATATCTTTTGACTCAATTTGCATTTGAATCATGGCTAACAACAATTTGGCTGCTTTCTTAGGATTAAACGAATGCAATTTTATTTCCTGTCACAAGTTAGAATTGAATGAAGATTGTTTTTGTGTGCTAATTCAGAAAATTAAGATAAGTTTTGACACGAATTTGCTTTTTTATTCAGTAAATTCATGCCTTATCCACTTTTCGAATTTCTTTATTTTGTTATCCCTCATTGTACAAGGACTGTGATATATGAATGTAATGATAGTCGTGCTGTACTAGTATAAGTTGTTTATTTCACCACGTTATCATTAACTCGCATTTGTCTACTATGTATGTTTTAGTCGAATTTAGAAATTGGTTTTAAACTAACCCGATAAGCTAGGTACTTGAAATTTTGAATCGAATGACAATGAAAGAATATGACAAAATAACGTGGTAAATTAAATTATTTTTGATATCGGGACACACGTTTAGTTAACAACTTTCACTTTTTCGTTGTCACTTATAGTCAATGTAATCCAAATTGTTTTCTTTATATTTAAATAATGAAACAAGAGATTTTTTTATATATTAGAGATTCTTATACCTAGATAAAATTTTTACTTCATTCAACCATAATATAGCTGCAGTGTGTCTATACGTGGTAGAGCCACGCTGTAGCAATATTATGGTTGTAGCACGAAAGGGTTGGCTCGATCGGGGAAGGGCCATGCCCCGGAGACACTTTTTACTGGAAATGAAGCATTCCATCTTAGGCCTCAGGGGTGACAACGCATCTGTTCCGCACTTTGATTCTTAATCGAGAATAAATGTAGATGTCTACGGACTACAGCATCCATTCACCATCAGGTAGACTGCGTGTTCGTTTGTCACCCTTATTCTATAAAAAAACATAACTCCTAAGAATGTACTTAATTAAAAAAAAATGTTAAATAGATAATCATATCTCGTAGAGATCGTCTAATTTAAAATCCATCGCTTAAATTTTTGGTAGACTGTGTTACGTGTAAATCTGCCTCCCCTTTTTATTGAGTTTTTGTAGATTTTAGCATCTTACGATATTTGAAATCATAAAGTAAGATATCTACCAAACATGCAAAAGAAGCGCGTGCAGTTTTGAATTTGAAGATCTCTACAATATTTTAAGACAATTAATTTGATAAAACTTTACTATAACACTAGAATACTATAATGTATTTTACAAATATATGTGTACTTTATTTAAACTTCTTACTACCACGACATTATAAGTATTTAATTTTTTTAAAAGTCATATCATATATATAAATATTGTTGAGAATTCCTATTTAAATGTATCTTTATCCTTCTTATTTATATGGTCTGTCACAAAATACCTTCATTTACATGTAAGCGTGCTCTGACAGCTTGATTAATGGGATACTTTCACGAGGGGTATTGACATATTACAGAGTAAATATAAACAGGTTGGTTGGTGGTGGTGTGCGACATTAATATCCGTTACACATTGATCTTTTTTAACCTTACACACGATTGAGCCTTTTTAATTTACTACTTAGTGAGTCTCGTATTTTCTTTCAATACTTAAGATTTATCATCGGTATCTTTTATGTATCTTGATCAATAAGCATACAAAATTCATGTCAACACAATTAACACTGCAGCAACACGTATTTACAACGAAAAATTTTATTAGAAATATATTAACTAGAAAGTTTAATATTTAATATATTATCGCTAAGTTATATTAGCGTGGAGCAACGCTGCATATATATATTTCGATGCAACGGGAACGGATCGGAATAAGCGGGGAATTGTTATGCTGCCGTGTTTCGTAAGATGAGTGTAAAAAACTTTTTTTTATAGGATAGGGTGACAAACGAGCACACAGTCCACCTGATTAACTGAAAAGCCTTTTTACTTTTAATCTAAGAATTAACTTTATACGTGGTAGAGACATGGTATAGTTATATTAGTAGTGTAGTTGTAGCACGAGTAGGTCGGCTCGACCGGGGAAAGACCACGCTCTCACAGAATACCAGCGTAAAATAGTGGCTTAATGCTGCTGTGTTTCGTATGGTGAGTGTAGAGAACCGATTAAGAATCAAAACGCAGATACGTTGTCATCCTTGAGGGCTAAGATGGAATTCCCCGTTTCCAGTAAAAAGGGTCTCCGGATCTCTATACTCAGCCTACGAAAGACAGCAGTATTTGGCTGCTATTTTACGCTGGAATTCTGTGAGAGCTTAGTCTTTCCCCGGTCGAGCCGACCCATTCGTGCTACAACTATACTACTAATATAACTGCAGCATGGCTCTACCACGTATAAAAGACATTCTTACTGTTTATACTAAACTAATTAATTATTAAAATATAGAACACTCAACAAACATATTTGCGATGAAAACTAATTATACTTTGTCTCCACTGCCTTGTATCTTATATAATGTATGCCCTTATTTGTTTAATAATAAACCTTTTAGAAAATTAATAAAAGCCAGTTTACAATCCCTTTTAAGTATGTAAGTTCTATGTAACTAATATAATAATGGAGTAACTTCTTACACTTCCTTTGCTGTAAACATAAAAAAACATGTAGATTAACTTTGCATGAAATGGTAAATGAAATCTAGACATATAACCATCTTATTACAAAAGTAGTCAATAATTAGTCTCAGGTATAAAATAAAGTCTGTTTCAATGAAGTAGGTCAAAAATATGAATTTCATAAAGATGAATGTTCATTTCTACAAACATCTCTTATATATATATATATATATATATATATATATATATATATATATATAGTGAAGAAGGAGTAATCATTACCAAGTGCACAGCTGAACATAGGCCTCCCCCATAGATTGCCTTATAGGGAGGATATTTGCTATAGTCGCCACGGTTGGCAACCGCAGCTTTTGTATTTTTAGTCGTTTTTAGGAAGGCGCCGCTGTCCATGTCCTGATTTTTATTCCTCTGTCATCTCTTACGACACCCACGGGAGCATATGGGTGGGGTAGTGAATATTCTTACACCGTCACTATAACGTTAAAAATAAGAAGAAAGATCTTTATTTTTTTTTAAATATGGCTATCAAGTGTTAGTTTGCTGCACATTAGATATAGCTTGTACGGTTTGTGGTTTAAATACATTTTTCTTATTAACAAAGTTACCAAGTCCAAGTCAAACGACGCAGACCATAATGTAAAGTATGGAATTTGACAACAAATGTCAAAATTTCGTAAAAACTGTAGCTCCGTGTCTAATGGAATTCTTTTGTAATAAGTGGTAAATATAAAAATTTTGTACAACCGGCTTCAATATAAATAAAATGACATCATCAATGTAGTCGAAGTCAATTAAATACGCATTATTAAGGTTAACTCCAAAAAACTGGTCAGATCTTGATCAAATTTATATGGGTCACATGAGAGGTACCAGCTTTCAAATAAAAAAGTCATGAGGTAAAAAACATAAAAATACAGTCGAATTGAATACCTTCTCCTTTTTAAAGTCGGTTAAAAGTAGTTTAAATCCGAGATAAACAAATAACCATATTTTACAATAAAAGGTACCTACCACTGCAAAATTTGAATGATTTATAATAAAACGTGCCCGTCTTTTTATAGAACGTAGTTACTAATTAAAATAATATTTTATTATTAACGTAGTTTATAATAAAGTCCCGTGGAAAATATAAAATAATGGTATGTAATTTTAGAGTAAATATCTAGCCCCGCGGCAAGGGAACATCTTTCATAACAAAAACTAACCTAACGTTAAACTAAGTTGCGTAACCATACCGTTTGAGGCCCGTGGCAAATTAATCGGATGGTGCCCTCTCCCAATCAATATTAAGAAGCTCAACCAAAGTTAAAGCACAGTTGGAAGACCTAGCAGTTGTGAAACGCCTTTGATGTTAGGCAATGCCGCCGCCGGCGTAGGTGTTTACCATTTACGCCGTCATCGCAAATATGATAGGAGTTGTTACCAAACTGGGAATAAAATAATTTTAGCTATTATAATACTCATTATTATTTACTAACATTATGTACATATTTATAAGTCAAAAACATTTATTGAACTAGATCATTTTTTAATAAATTTAGGTTAAAATTACAACCTATATACTTTCTACTGATGGGCATAGACCTCCTCTCATTTCTGAAAGGATTTTCAACCCCTGATTTTTTAATAAAAAATACATTTACATTGTTGTACTGCCAAAACGTGACCAATGTTTTCAGTTTTCGATTAATTTAATTATGTAGTGTATTCGCATTCAAATAAACAATTTACACAAAAAAGGAAACTTAAGCATGGCCGTCACTTGTATTCAACTGTACTTAGTAACTCATGTAACTATAACAGTAAATCACCACTATAGATATTAAATTTTTCGAAAACTGCACTTCAAATAAGTTAAATAAGTATATGTGTAGTACATATACTTATTATAAAACACGATCGCATCAACCGCATGTACGTATTGTGCAGCAGACTTAGTGTGCCGCCCTCGACCCCGCAAAATCCCCGCCGTTTCTCTGCACAACAATCATTCATTTCGCAAATGTTAGACTCTCTTTAAACCGTGGTTAAAAATGGTGCGCTTATTATTTTCCACAATTCACACATATAATTGGAGAGCATATGACTGTTAAGCGTAACATGGGTACACTCATAAAAAAGTCGACCATTCGGATTCTGACAATCCATTTGCTGACTCCAGGCGAGACTCACGCACAAAGGATTGAGTTATAATTTACAATAATCCAGAGAGTACCAGTTCAGAGAGTATCGTTTAAAAGTGAGGAAGATTTTATTATATAGCGGATATATTTTTAAAGTGACTGTATTATCGTTTCCAACAAATGCATTAACATTTTGATAAAGTTTTGTTTAACTTGTGTATGCATGTAGGAAATTTAAATTATTTAAAGATAGAGCAAATAAATTTCACTAAAAACATTGTATGACTAAATGTTAAGCCGCAGGCCCCTCCCGGCATTTTCCGGCATTTTGCCGGATTGCCATCCTACTGTTACGCTGTTGGTTAAAATAACGTTGTTTAATAAGACCACTTTAATTTAAATAATTTTGCATAGGTATTTTTTTATTTAAAAAAAATGGGATAATTGATACGAAAGTATGTTCTGTTTAATAGCATCTAAAATGATAAGAAACATGTTCTTTCTTTCTCTAATTATCGTTTAATCCATTTATCCTATAAGCTTGCAAAGATTCAGTATCAGGAAATAGGCCAACTTACTAGAAAAAAGAAATAAGAAATCAATTATTTTTCTGGAGAGTGTCTAAAGAGATTTATTAGCAAGACAAGTTATAAAATATTTTTATAATCTACTGTTTCCTTTACATCATCATACAGAGAGTGTTACACACATGATATTATATTATTATTTATATGTTTTCATTAAGGTTTAGGTATAATTCTTACAATTAAAAATAGTGCAATTTGAAAGGAAAGCATTTCGTTTTATTTAAAATGTTTCAAATAAATATTTTTTCTTACTGGCAAGCACTCTTAAAGTTGAAGCGAGCAACCCTTTTTGAACCACACCCCACAACGACCACTAGTAACGGCCAACTTCTTCGTGAACACAAGCATTAACGCTTTTGACGGTACACATTACGTACGCGCTCCGTTACTGATAACGGGCACGCAGATAAGATCTCATTTCCCTGCTTCAACGTAATACTAAGGCAGTTTTCTGTACCTGACCTGTGGAAAAAGAAAAATAGTGGACACATTTGGCCAGAATCTACCTCACACCGGGCCCGATAATCGCAGAACAGCTCAAAGGTTACCCAGGTGAGTGTTTGCCAAGTCTTATGTGTATATAACAGATAGATATAAGTGGAAGAGCCATGCTGCAATTGTATTAGTAGTATAGTTGTAGCTCGAAAAGCGTCGGCTCGACCGGGGAAGGACCACGCTCTCATAGAATACCAGCGTAAAATAGTAGCTTATTGCTGCTGTGTTTCGTATGGTGAGTGTAGAGAACCGGAGACCCATTTTATTAGAAACGAGGCATTCCACCTTAGTCCTCAGGGGTGACAACGCATCTGCATTTTAATTCGTAATCGTGGATAGACGTAGATATCTATGGGCCACAGCAACCACTTACCATCAGGTGGACTGTGTGCTCGTTTGTCACCCTATACTATAAAAAAATTATCAATTCAGGAGTAAACCAGGGTGTTACGCGAGCTAACCAAGCTCTATTTCTGTCAACACCAACGTTTATTGCAGTTTAAATGCTGATTTACTAAGTCCTTGTCGATGAAAGAAAACGTGTGAGTAACCTTACATGTCTGAGAAACACAAAAATATGTCGAGTACATATATGAATGTTTTCCTTGACATCCTCGTTCTTTGTCTTAACAAGATAAGACTATCCACGCTCGGCAAAGATTTCCGTCACGTCATGGTAGCACTACTCCGGAGTTGTATAGCGGAAGTGAGGATTTCTTGTTTGAATTACTGATCCACATCCTTTTATTCAATTTCAATCGAACGCTTTTCTTTGCCTTATCATTCGTAATGCGTACAGCATAGAAGTGGAAGAATTTGCCAAAATCTATGTAGGTATATCGAAGTGCTGCAGTGTTTGTACTGCAAGGCTACGATGACTGTCCGAGTACAGATCCATACTACGAAACCTATGCAAATGCAGAGAGGTATTATCCCCAAAATTCTTCACCACTGCATTGGAAGATGTCTTCTAGCTTCTGTACTGGAAAATATCCGATGTTATCATCAATACGAATACCCCACTCACTTTTGATTTACTGAGAATATAGTCTCTATAGTCTCTATATACCTTCGAAAGATCTCAGTACTATGCTCAATGACCACAATAGTATATCTCAACAGTTTTGTCTTAAGATAAACATGGAAAGGACAAAAGTCATGTGTAACGACCAAGTCACATCTATGCGTATTAAGGGCCTATGCTTGATAGAATCCGTAGGAAAGATATTAGTAATGGAATCAGAGTAAGCGGCATAGTACTATGGATCGGTAAGTTGAAGTGGCAATGTTAATGTCGAATCTATTGTGGATAGCTCTCTCCTTGCTCCCCTCCTCGTAATTATGGGTAAAATCGTCCCAATAGTGAGAGGAGTCCTTTGCCCAGTACAAGGGTGAATGTAGGCTGCTCTGCAATTCATAATGGCTGAAACGGCTGAAATTCATAATGGAATAATAATAATGTGTATTTACATATATAATTTTAAAAATCATTATCTGTGCAAAGTATATTATAGTGCCATTAATACTTCACAGATTTTTTGTAACGAACACATTAATTGGTAACCCGAAATCAAATATACATAAGTAGTTCTATTTTTTTTACTTAAACTTTGTTACATAAAAAAGTAAAATGCCGATAAAAGTCAGTGACAAAGTCAATTGCTGAATACACATGTAGAGATAAAAAAGGTGTAGTAAGTACGACCGACTTAGTGCGACCGTACTTAACGATGAATCTTAAAAAGGTTGTAGCACGTATTAGTGCCAAAGAAATACCTCGATCTCTTAAAATTTATATGTGTATGATTTGTCAATAATAAACATTACTTACTCAATTAATAATAGGAAGTAATTTCAATGTTGGTCTACGGTATGAAGTAAAACTGCATAATCATTTTTATTCAAAAGTAACGACCCGCCCTGGTGGTCCTATTAATGTTACGTCATTTAGGTTCTAGAAATCATCTAAGACCATTTGATTCACAAAACGAACAATAAATATTTAAAATTAAAAATATTATATTGGACCGCTAAGCCTGTGTCTTGTGCTCATCGTAATTCAATTTAGCCAAAGAATGTCGTATTTTAATCATTTTTTATAATTTGTCCTAACGCGGACTTTATTCTGGGACATAGCATTTCGTTTAAGTACTTTAGTTGCAATATCACATATCAAAGAAAATGGATGTATGATGTAAAAAAAAGTCGGGAATAATAAAAACGCGGTAAAATTCGTAAAAACTCATTTTATTAAAATGTGTTGTGTTCGCGTAAACATAATAAATTATTATGATGGTTTAAATAAGTAGATCAGATCGGATTGGGGAAGTCCATTATTTAGGTTATATGTAAAATACGAATGTGTGCACGCTAAAATTTACTTACATAAATTAAATTATGAACAGTATTTAGTTTAAAGAAAAAGAGCTCAACATTGGGATTTTTGTTGTCATGCTTGTTTTTTCATATTTGCTAAATTAATTTAAAATTGCTTGTTATTAATACCTCTTAAATTCAATAAAATATATAAATTTATTCATTAAAATACAGAACTTACATTCCTAATTACCATTACAGATGGTTTCCTTATTCGTCATGCGTTAGCAGTAAGATGCTCCCAGCCTTCGATGGTTTTAGTATTTAGAGTATGATTCAAACGTGATGATAATACCGCGTTCTATGAGCCATGAGATCTTAGTGGCATTGCCTATAGTCACCTGTTACGACATCCACAGAACGGAATGAGGTGTTGTTTGAGGTGTTGAAGTTGAAATACTCATAATTTAGACTGGTATAATCTCCCGTAAAAATATCGCTTCATTAAAAAGTTTCCATAAAAAGTTGTTGTATAAAAATGCACACCATAATTTTTTTTAAAAGCGACCTACCAACACCACCTATTTGGTGGTGCGGGGAACATCTATTCACCCGTGCTTCTACCACATTACATTTTATGCCCAATTTATACTCTTTATAAATGTCCGCTGCTTTGGGGTGACCTTAGGGTTATCTTGGCTGTACCTTAACATACTGTTGCTAAAGTCTCGTTTTAATAATAAATAGTCAACGTATTCTCAAACAATACAGAATAGAAAATAAATGAGTCATCCTAATCAAATAAATTCATGACAATAAATGTCACTATTAAAAATATATGATGTGCTCCAACTAGATAGACCAAGGAGACTGCGTACATAATAATCCGTGTGCGTATGTATTGTCTTCAAATGTTATTTTTATTTACTTTTATTATTAATAAGATAACCAGACCTTTCGATAGATGGCTGTTTTCCTATATGGCCGTAACGCTATTTAGATGTTGTTGCTCATTAGACGTTTCGCGCAATTAGACGTTTTTCTGCTTAATCCTATTGATAGTGAACAAAAAAATCCTTCCTATATGATCTATTATATTCAGGCAAAATTGACAAGAAAGTAGAAAAATTCTCTCAATTAACTGTGTACTAAATATTATAGGGTATTATAGGGTATTTTAACCGTGTAATCTCCAAAATTACTGGATCCATTTTGACGGGACTTTCACTTACAGATAGCTGATATTATAAAAAGTAACTCACACTACTTTTATTTTAGAAAAATAGTTGATGTCGGGCGCAAAAAAAAATAAATAAAATGATATGATCGTAATATACGGACGAAGTCGCGGAGGACAGTTAGTATATTATAATAATTCCGACTAATAATCGTTACCATAAATAATATTTAAATTTTTTTAAATTGTCATTCCTAATCAAGATCACAGCATCCCTAATTAACAGTTTGTGGTTTTATCCGTCACAACATTCCGTTGTTACGGCAACAGTACTGCTATTTAAAGCTAGTACTCGTATTTTATTCAAGTGTGATCCCACCCCAGTCGAGCCGACCCATTTGTACTGTTACCACAAAAGCAGTGAAAGCAATTAAAAATAAACTCTAACATGAAATTACTACGTATTCAATCCATATTAAATAATAGAACACATGTTATTCTTTAACGTGGATTATAATATAATATAACATTAATTATTTAATTTATCTGTTAAACTTGAAGTTCAAGGCATTATTTATAGGCCAACTAAAAAGTCAATGAAAATTCTTCTATGAAACTGAAATTAAATTCAGATGCAGATTCTGAAAAAAGAGTATGAAAATTCTTTACTAATGAATTTTACCCTGCTAACGATCACTTTCTCGTATAATCTGCGTATAACACGTAACGTGTGTTTGAGGTTGAAAATTAATTATCTCCAACATCACCATCAGATATTGTACATAAATAATAGGATCGATTTTCTTGCGTCTACGTGATTTTACGACGTTTTAGATTACTCTATTCGAATTCTCCGAATTTGGGTGAATTCAAATCAATTATTTAATATACAGTTGGTAACAGAGAATTAATGGAATGACAGAAAATGTAAAGGGTTATGTTGATAGATGTATTAATTAGTATAATCTTTTTTGATAATATCCATAAACCAACCCGCAATTCGTAGATATTTATCACATAAACCTAATGAAAACAAATAAATTTAAAAGAACATACGGAATTCTTTTATAAACACAGTTTTCCTTTTGTAAAACTGAAGTGATATTCCCACGTGTGGTATATAACCTTGTATAATCTTGTCCACTTGTTGCATGCTGTGTTCACTGTTGTTAGAATTAACGTTTGTTTGTTACTTTTTATGTTACCTGTACCATTTAAACGTTACATTCCATTTGTGAACCAAATAAAAAAATAACCTACAGTCTATAGAGTGTAGGGAAGAAAATAGTTTAAAAAGTGTCCATCCTTAAGCAGTTAATAACAGTTCAAAAACTCTCCACAACAGCGCTGGAGTAGCTAGAGGGTACGAAATGAACTTAGCAGTTGTCAACGGAGTAAAATGTCCTGAGTTGAGGAATATAATATTTTGTGATGACTAAACTAATTGATGGAACTGCAGTATTTTAAACTTCAACTATTCATGTTGTCTCAAATAATTTAGTAAATATAACCTAGAGATAGTCGCCGTAAAACACGTTGAAAATGATTTTGAAAATAAAATTTTTGAAAACAATAAAATATTGTTATAAAAAGAATTATGGTAAAAGTTTGATAATACACTCTAGCTACAGTGGCGCCAACCTTATTTAGCGCTATCCTACGGACACTTTTTATACAGAGTTTGTTCTCCTTACCTCTACACTCCATACTACCGTCCTACTTGTCGCAAATAGCTTTTTTATAGAATAAGGGTGACAAACGAGTACACAGTCCACCTGATGGTAAGTGGATGCTGCGGCCCATAGACATCTACATTTATCTTCAATTAAGAATCAAAATGCAGATGCGTTGCCAGCCCTGAGGACTGGATGGAATGCCTCGTTTCCAGTAAAAATAGTCCCCGGTTTTC
This sequence comes from Parnassius apollo, assembly GCA_907164705.1. Taxonomy (NCBI): domain Eukaryota; kingdom Metazoa; phylum Arthropoda; class Insecta; order Lepidoptera; family Papilionidae; genus Parnassius; species Parnassius apollo. Next base: position 26,209,737 of record CAJQZP010000693.1, read on the forward strand.
TACACTCACCATACGAAACACCAAGCTGCCATTCTACGCTGGTGTTCTGTGAGAGCGTGGTCAAAACATAAAAAAGTACTGCATGCCATGGACACCTGCAGCCAACTTTAAACAAAGAAGGCTACAGATGCGTTTGTCGTTTCTGAGAAATAGGATGGAACGCCTCACAGCCTGTAATTATACTGGCTCGCTATACCTTTCAAAATGGAACAGCAGTGCAAGTACTGCTATTTACATGGAGAAATGCCTATGCTCGCGGGGGCAAGGACGGGTTATGTCGAAATTGCATCAACTGAAATCCCATGGTATTCCACCATCGCCGCTTATGGACAGGGCCACGGGAACGCTTTCGCACACAACCGCGGTTCCACTAGAACCAGCCGCCAGCAGCATGGCACCCCCTTCTCGAGGAGGACTTCAACGTAGTGATTTTCCAAGTTCCGAAAATGACTAATAATTGCTTGTTATATAGTATTGTATGGACACTACTTTTTTATAGGAAAGGGGGCAAACGAGCTTACGGCTCACCCGATGGTAAGTGATTACCGCGGCCCATGAACAGCTGCAACACCAGAGGAGTTACAGATATGTTGCCGGCCTTTTAAATAGGATTAGGCTCTTTTATTGAAGTTCCCTAAGTCGTGATTAATTAAAATAATTTTATGGGCGTTTTATTAGGTTTTGATTTGACGGGAGTCAAAAAAATTCGTAAAACTTAAATGCGACAAAGTCCGTATATTTAGTTTCATTTAATAAGTACAGACAAACGACCAATTTTTCGAACGTGTAATTCCTTAGAGAGATTACTCTACAAAATAAACTTTAAATTTCAAGTGACCTTCACTTGAAATTAGGGCTTGGAATTATTAGAAGTAATCAAGTATATGGTTAATTTTAGAGAAGGTACCTAATAAAAAGTGTAGTAGTTTAAATAAATTTTCAAAACAATTTCGTTTTATTACTTTAGCGGCACAAGTTTTTTGTGTTGTATCTGGTACTAAAGAACTTTGAGGTGAAATCTCTAAATTAATGTTTAAAGAGTATTTTAGCGTACTTTATTACTTTTATCAATAATCTTTATTTATTAAATTCCAATGTGCGTGCATTCGTAATTTGTCGCCTCCTAATCGGTTGACCGATTTTGATGGAATTTCTATGGGGTACTTATGTGGAACTGACCGGACCTGACCTGCATACTTTTGGACTCGTGGTGGTGCTATTGTTGAGACCCAGAAATCACCCGGACGAAGCCGGGGCGGAGCGATAGTGATATACAAAATTGATGTTCATTTGAATCATTTTTATGGTAAGTTAGTGTTGTGACCTATAGACATTTAAATCATCCTCGATGAAGAATCAAAATGTAGATGCAATGTCACTCCCGAGGGCTAAGATAAAATACCTCGTTGCTGGTTAAAGGCTCTCTACATACATCATACGAAACAGATCAGCATGAAGCTGCTATTTTACGCTAGTAACATAGTACCCTTCCCACTTCCCACATATGGGAGTGATTCTTTCCGGTCCATGCTGAGCCATTCACGCTGCAACCATAATATAGCTGCAACGTATCTTTACCACATTAAATTAAATAAAACATTTGCTTGTGACAACGATCACAATAAAAGATAGTACACACAAAATATATATATATATATATATATATATATATATATATATATATATATATATATATATATATATATATATATATATATATATATATATATATATATACTTTTCCATGGAATGATGGATGAGAAGGTTTTTATGCTATCCAGTTTGTTCTAACTCACCACTAAATGGTGATTCAGGATGTCAAACTCTATACAGTGCAACCGATTGCAATAAAATTTTGGTATACACAGACTGGCCAACGTCTGCTGGGTTTTACTAGTATAGACTTCGGAGTTCAGTACTCTATATAAGACTGTAATTGGTTACGCTGCTTGAAATACACCAATCGATTGTACTTTACGTCTGTTAACAAGTTAATTCTTTTGATCTGACTTCAAAGATTTATAGCGTAATAGAACAATATTAATAGCTCAATGGTACTAAAGCAATTTATTGTGTTTGAAGATTAATAGAAAGGATTGAAGCATTTATATATCTAATGAGCTTATATCCCGGACTTCAGTCTGAGCGAGATTAGAATGGCTGTTCAACACCTTAAAATGGAATTACAGCAGAGCTTCTGAAACAATTCGTGTGGAAAAGCCGCTCGGTACCCTTAATGTCTACTCTCTAAAGGAACTACGCCAGAAGGCGTGTGAGCAGAAGTTTTGTTTTCACAAGAAAGGCGACAACGTTCTCTTGAAGAACTACAAACCGATTTCCTTTCCGAGACGCGTCTACAGGGTGCTGATTTCCAGAGTCACTACTAATATCATCTACCACCGCATGCGGCAAGATTTGACGTCGTCCAACCTCCGGAACAAGTCGATTACAAAAGAAGTTTTAGTACGATGGACCAAAAATATACAGTTCGGCAAATTGTACATAAGACCAAAGAGTACAATCTGCCACTTTGTTATCTATGTCAAGGGACGCTACATGAGAAAGCCTTTGATTCTGTCGAAATTTGTGCTACAGTCCCTTGTACCGGTGCCAAGTTGACTAAATCGGCATATCGAAAGTGCTGAAATTATTATTCTACAGTAGAGCTTATGATGGCAAATAAAAATCCGAGTACATAACCAGAGAATCGAAAGTTTCCTATCCAACTGCACAGCTACAGTACTCGGAGGTCGCAGCATCAGACATATAAATACATTTGACGCTACTTCTCAACACTGGTCAGAGTATTTTAAGTCTAAAATATTCTTATGCCACTGTCATAAGATGCCTCTTACATTAGCCATTGGGAGGAAATGTCCTGATGGTTACTACAAAAATTGGTACGGTCTTGAAATTTTATTCGGATGTTAAGTTATTATAATATTTATCTTCTTAAACACGTGTTGTGCACTGACATTTATGTAATTATAAACCTCAATTATGTTTATTTTAGGTTTATTATGCGCAGAAATTTTGCTTAGAAGATATGAGCTAAATATAGTTCAATATAGATGGGCTTATAAACGCTCACTGTAATTTATCACAGTTTGCTAAATGTCAATGACATCGGGCTTACAGATTGAAGTTTGGTATGTTGGCGAGATCATTATTAATCAATATATTCGTTAAAAATATTATATAACAACTGCTTAATACAACATTTATTTTCAATATAACTAAAATACCCTTTTTTATTAAATAAGTGTGATAAGCGACAGTAGCCTAATGGCAGGGCGCGGACCGCGAACTCAAAAAGGCCGTGGGTTTGAATCCGACTACTGGCGTGAACCACTCGTAACACAAGCAATTTTAGCTTGCCACGAGTGGTTAAGGGGAATATTAGTAATGTTTATAGCATTGATAATATTCTTTAAAAAAAAACGAGCACGAGCACGAGCTGTGGCCCAACTACATCTACATTTATCCTCGATTAAGAATCAAAACGTAGATGCGTTGTCACCTCTGAGGACAAAGGTGGAATGCCTCGTTTCCAGTAAAAAGGGTCTCCGGATCTCTACACTCACAATACAAAACACAGCAGTATTAAGCTGCTATTTTACGCTGGTATTCTGTGACAGCGTCCTCCTTCCCTGGTCGAGCAGACCCGTTCGTGCTGCGACCATGATATAGCTGCAGCGAGGCTCTACCATGTATAAATTACCTATTTAATGTCCACTGCTGAACATAGAGCTCCTTCATGGATTGTGATATTTTCCATAGCTGCCACGCTTGACAGGTAGGTCGGCAACCGCTGTTTTTTTAATTCAAATTCTTATTAGATATACGCTGCTATCCATCTCCTGGTTTCTTTCACATCTGTCACATCTTGTGACAGCCACGGGATATATGGGATAGTAGATTATTCTTACACGGCCACTACACGGTCAAATATAGCTATAATATAGACTTTATGTGCTTCATTGTAACATCACTCTATCGAGTTGGTGTCAACATAATTTAGCACTCAGGAACTGTTTATTTAATTTGCAAACATGTCTCTGCGAGATGGTCTTACAAGATACCACTACACTTTCTCCTGTTTCGAGGGGACCTTTCATATATGTAATTTATACAATTCTCCTTGTATAAATTTACAACATCAAGTTCTAGAACAATTATTTATAGGATACACAAATTCTGCTTCGTGCGAGATTCGATTTCGCGGTCCGCTGTAGACATGGTTAAAGCGCTGCCAAGCGGTCAATATCTATCAGCACATTTAAAATCGTGATGTGATTGAATGTAAAATAAGGTAAAAATTAAAACGAAACAATATCTTGGATAACACTTAAGATATACGACTACCTCTTCCAAGAGATAGTAATATCGGTTACTGGGCTAATACGGATATTCTCGTTACGAATTCTGTCATGAAAATAAACTCCGAGCATAGCAAAATGTCCGATCAACTTCTCCATTATCGTTAAAAGTTATATTATATAGAATGAAATAAGAGCGGATGTGGCGGGAAAGCTAAGCGTACTATCTCATGGCCACCCGCCACTATCCATCATCACTTATTATAGTTAGTTATATACATCCCGATGCCGGGAACAAACGTGCATGTCTGAGGAATAAGAAAAAAATATTTCAAAGGCATGTGAAGTTTGCCACACGCAGCCGAAAAAGGGTCAAAGGGGGAAAATAAAAAAATGGAATACCTCGTTTCCAGTAAAAAGGGTCTTCGGTTCTCTACACTCACCATACGAAACACAGCAGCATTGAGCTACTATTTTACGCTGGTATTCTGTGATAGCGTGGTCCTTCCTCGGTCGAGCCGACCCATTCGTGCTACAACTATACTACTAATAATTGCAGCATGGCTATATCACGCATTAAAATACATAAAAATTACTATCTGAGAAGCATTTTATTATCTTAGATCTAAGTATTGACAACGCTTCTGTAGACATCTTTCCTTAAATTTGGTTGGATGTTCCCATCGTTGTTATTATGTATTCAATCTCGTATTTTGTCGAACTCAGCGCTGAACCTGTTCTTTTTCTGGAAGAAGTAGTTCATCATAGAGATTCCTTATTTCTCCATGAAGTGAACCGGCAGTTGCCTCTGAAGCCAGCTGAATCCTTGGATTCCAATGTCTTATTCTAATTTATTTATTTCTTGTGCTTAGTATTGCGTTGAAGTCTCCCATCAACACCGTTTGTAATGGAGGTTATCCGTTTTTGTAATGAAGATTTAGTGGTAGCTATTTTTGATTTTGGAATTAATTGTGCATTAACTTTGAAGCATTTATTCGGAAAAAGTTCAATTAATTTTAACATAAGAAAAAGATATTCATTACCAAAATGGTGACTTGGTGAGAGGAATGGTGAGCTTTCAATTGATCCCTTTGAAAATATCGTCTTCCTTTTTTTTTAAAACATTCAAAAAGTTAAATCTAAATATCTGATTATCATTCTTCAAAAATGATTGTTACCCTATATATATTTATTTGGGTGGTGTAGTGGCGGGTAAGAATACTCACTACCCCATATCTTTCCGTGGGTGTCGTAAGAGGCGACAAAAGAAAACTGAGGCAGAAGATGGGCAGCAACATCTTTCTGACAGAAAAAACAGCAAAATAAAAATAAGAACACGGTGGTTGCCAATTTGCTCGCCAAGCGTGGCAACTATGGCAATACCCCCCACCCCATGACGAGATATACAAAGAGAGATTTCATCATTTCTGGCGGCTTCGCTATTCCAGGCTACGGTGGCAACCATGGTAACAGTAGGGTAGGTGATGCTAAGAATCACCGGAGGAGGTTCAGTTGTTGCCTAAGATGACTTAGCCTGACAACGTATAACGCACACTCCTTGACGACTGTCGAGAAAATACTGGAGCTAGAAGAAGAGGTAGAAAAGTTGCGCTGGGATATTATAGGATTATCTGAGATCCGAAGAGATGCCTCGAATCCGGCAACTTATTTACCACCATAAATTCAACATCTCCTTGGGCAGATGCTTGCCCTCCATCTGCCCAAGGAAGAGTCGAATGTATCGTCCACAAGTCTCTAGTTAACAACGTTGCAAAGACTGGGAGTATGTAGACAAGGGTTTCGTACCTTATTCTCAGAATCACCAAATGATATTCGCTGAAGGTCATAAAAGTTTACGCACCAACGATGAGGAGTTGGAGGATATTTATGAGAATACCTGTAAAGCCATGCATACCTCCAAAACACACTATACTGTGTAAATGGGCGAATCCAACGTAAAAGTAGACACAAGGGAGAAACTCTGGAGAAACACTTGGAGTTGAAGATAGGGAAATTTGCGATAAAGTAACGGAACCAAAAGGGCCAGCAGCTGGCCGACTTCATGGAGAAAGAGGGACTCATTATGGTAAAATATTTTTTTCAAAAGCAGCCCTACAAATAGCGGTGATGTTTTTCTAAAAAAAATAATAAATAACGCCAGTTCCAACGTTAATAACAATACGACGCTTTGCTAGATAAAATCTTTTTATCCTCGATGTAATCACTATTTTATAGACGTGTCAACTTATAATTAAATATGTTGTTAGTACTTTTCAAGAAGCAAAATTTATATATATATATATATATATATGCGTGCTGCGTGAGCGTGATGGTAACGCGAGGTTAGTGCTTTTCCCTATCCCAAAAGAAAATTACTTCTTAACTTTACATTTGGATGATTTGTGCCAATTGGGTCCATATGTTTATATTTTAAACATAACTCCACGTTTTGTTGTTTGTTAAAATTGCATGAAACAATATAAAGGCATCTGTTGGCAAATATTTTCAAATATGACCAAAGGGATTTATCGAACATAAGCCATGTTGTGATGAAATCGGGTCGCGGCAACAATTTTTTCCTTATTATCGTTTAATTCAGTTATCCCCTCAGCTGGCAAAGCTTCACTGTCAAGAAGTAGGCTAACTCGCATGGGAAAAGGAAAATCAATTACACATCTGAAGAATGGATAAACAGATCTAGAGATCTAGAAAGTGGTAATTTGTCCATCATATTTGAGACTGTTACTTATCCATAAATTAACTCATGTTTTCTCAAAATAATTTAATTATCCAATTATTATAATTTACGGACTAGGATTCAGAATAATAATTTTGACTTTTTTATAGGATAGGGTGACAAACGAGCACATAGTCCACCTGATGGTAAGTGGTTGCTGTGGTCCATAGACATATACATCTATCCTCGATTACGAATCAAAATGCAGATGCGTTATCACCCGTGAAGACTAGGATGGAATGCCTCGTTTCCAGTAAAATGGGTCTCCGGTTCTCTACACTCACTATACGAAACACAGCAGCAATAAGCTACTATTTGATGCTGGTATTCTGTGAGAGCGTGGTTCTTCTCCGGTCAAGCCGACCCATTCGTGCTACAAATATACTACTAATATAATTGCAGCATGGCTCTACTACGTATAATTTTAAATGTTAAATAGTTTTTGATCTTGTTTAATTATTTATTCTTATTTTTTCTGTTAGTGTGAATTTGTATCTAAAATAAGTTATTATGTTATTAATATTTGGGATATTGTGTAGTGATACGGTTATAAAAGTGTATTACCAGATCGTTACTACATCTAGTGGGAGGCTGCCCTACTCTTCACTCACCAGTGTGAGGCTGCATCTCTAGAACCTTTTTTCCCCATAGGTTGTCGGTACCATGATCTATATGGCGGCACTTTGCCACTTCAGCTTACGGATCCGTTGGGCTATGTCGGTTAGTCTAGTTCTACTGCGAAAATTCTTATTTCGGAGTAAATCACTCATATAAGTATCGAGCGAACTCCCACTATAGCTCGCTGGGCCATCTTGAGCTTCCTCATACAGTCAGTAGGATAGGATCACTAGGTCTTAGACCCATATATCATTACTGAAAACACGCACTAGTTGTACACTTTTATTTTCAAGTTCAAGTAGTTCTTCATCGTATTAACCAACCTTTTCGTGTCGCAGCCACAACACGTTTCAGAGTGACCCTGCCATATAAAAATATTTTTTAATATTTTAATTCTGTTAGATTTACTTTAAACCGGAGAACCTTTTTCACTTGCATTTTGTCGTAATCCTCGGGGATGACAAAGCATTTACACTTTGAATTTTATTTAAGGATAGATGTATTTTGAAGTTATATTTCACTTCAATTTTACTAACATACTATATGGATTTTCTGTAGCCTGAAATAAAGATATTTTATTTATTTATTTAAAGGCTTGCGGAATCCACTAATCGTCAAGTGGAATGTGAGCTAGTTTGTAAGCCTTATATACAAATCATATAGATCGTGGATAGCCCACCGTTCGTAATTTACCGTGACAATTATGACTTTTGCTTTATATTCTGTTTTTTATTATTGTAGACTTTAAGATGTTACTTTGAATCTACATAACCTAATCTGAATAAAAATTGAAATAAAACTTGGCTATGATTTGAAGTGACACTATTAGAAATTTACACAATGAAGTCAATTTACTGAAGCCGGCTCTGTCATTTCTGCGTGATAGTCATGTAGACCAACAAACTAATTTTCTAATTTTTAGAAATATTAAGTAGAACTTTTAAAATACTCAAAAATAAATAAATGTGCAAATTCAATCCCCTTCATTCTTTATAATATTAATTCTTGTAGAGATAGAAAGTAGATGTCAATCGTAACTGCATGACTATCCCGCAGAACATAAGACTTATTTGATGAATCAATGAATAATTTGACGGTTCCGTGATGCAGTGGCTTAGCAATGAGTTACAGCGCTGAGGACTGCGGGTTCGAATCCCGCACGGAGCAAGTATTTGTATGGCCTACAAGTAATTGTTCCGGGTCTGGATGTTTGTCCTTGTGCAATTTATGTTTGTAAACTGCCCCCACGATACAGGAGAAAATCCTAGTGTGGAGGTAACGTTTTTAAAAAAAAATTATAAATTACATATACTTATAAAAATTACATATGGATATATTATAAATTGCTTTAAAAACCGTTTCTGTTTCAAATGATATTTTTATTATTATTATTTTAATACTGGATAGATACACTATTCATCTTTAGTTAATGATAACGCCAGTTTGAATATGTGTTTCATTGAAATTAACTCTGCTTCTGCTTCTTATAAGCTAACTGGCTTCTGCACTATGCAAAGAATTACAATTAATGACTGACAGACACTGAGTAAAATATAGCTGCTTTAAAGCAATTTCCCAAGTAAGCTTTACTACGACTATAGGAGGAAAAAAGTCGAGGACGTCGGTATTCCCTCGTAAAGATTTATGGCGTAGTAGTAAAAATAATCATTATAAAGGCGTTTTCTTCAAGGACTCTTCTTATATTATAATTTTACCATATACAATTATACAATTGTACTTCTATATAAATATTTGTGAAAACGAAAAAGACTAAAATTTAAATCAAAGAGAGAAAAAACCATTTATATATCCACGCAATATTTAACTTTTAGTTTAGTAATCTAATCTTAATTTAAATATCAAAAACATACATAAATGTTCAAAAATAAAATAATTCTCAAAAATCAGCTGAAATGGAAGTCCTTTCCATTTATTTCAGTTATACAGGGACATAATTCCAGAATTGTACATATCTGTATCAAAACGGCGATGATATTTTGAACAATGTTTTATAACCTAAAAATAATACGATCGCAAATTGATAACTGCGCAAGTCGCAATTATAATTATCATGTCTAGGTGATACGCCCCCATTTTTTCTGGATAGGAGTCCGTCTGGATAGGTCCCACCTACCACCAGCAGGCCGCTGCCAAATCGCAGTCTTTGTACGACGTGACGTGTATAAAGAGTCAGTATAATTATAATAATAATGTCCTCCAGACCGAATTTCGGCCACGGTGGCCTGCTTCAACGGAGGCTAGCCATCGGCGCAGGACAGGATTATAGTGTCCAAATGTATGCGCAAGCACAGGTATTTATACTTATATATTATACATCTATTCCCTCATTCTCATAATCCGATAGGACGGTAAACCGACACGACCGGAGAGAGATCAGGCGCAGGACCAACGGCTTTACGTGCTTTCGGGGTGCACGGGGGTGAGACACCGCCAACTTTCTGACTCCGGGCAGCTACTGAGAATTTCTTGACAGGAAAACTCAATTATTAATTTTTTTGGCCCGACCCGGGTTCGAACCCGGACCTCATGATCAGCAGTCCCACTACTATAACCACTAGACCAACGAGGCAGTCAGTCTAATTCGAGTCAGTATAATTACAAGCTGTATGGCATCCCATCTTAGTCCTCGGAGATGACAACCCATCTATAGCCTTCTTTGTTTGAAGTCAGAGTGTAGATTCATAGACTGCGGTAGCTACTTAATATCGGATTTTTTTATCGGATTAAGTTCCTTTGTCTCTTAAGTTTTATATATAATAATAATATTTAAAAAAATATGTGTAGTGCAATATCCCACATAGGCGGATATTTAATTTCAGAGTTCCACTTCCAGACCCTAGAGATAACTTGTGAATTAAATCTAAGATTTTTTTTAAGTGCTAGATCCATATTGTGACATTTCAATGCGCATAATTGGGACAGATTCATTTAACTGTTATTAAGATCACCACTAGTTTGGCTTGTTTTACTACCATATTAGTATAGTGTACCTCAAATTGTTTCACTTATTGCACGAAGTTGACCCCATTAATTTATTGGCGCAGGTATCTCGATTCATACACTGATGACCATGGCTGTGACATTCAAAATTAGTGGCACTTCATTTCACTGATCCCTTAGGCTATGTCAGCTACTTTGCTTTTACTACGAATATCATCGTTACGAGTTCTATGAAGCAGACAAACCCCCAGCATAGCCCTCTCCATAGATCGCTGAGCGACCTTAAGCTTCCCTATACGGCCAGCAGTGAAAGACCAAATCACTGTGCCATATGTTTTCACTGGCAATGTGCTCTGATTGTACATTAATGTGTTAAGGTATTTGAAAAAATTTCAATAAGTATTACGCAATAATATATATAATATTCCTTATTGCACAACATATAAAACATACTTATAAATTATATATACAAAAGAAGTATGCAATGTGCGGTCTTATTGCTGTCAGCAATTTCTTCCAGACGAGCAGTAAATGGACAGTTTGCAGGAAAAATGACAGGGGAAATCTATATTGAAAAAAACATTTTTCTATTACACACTTCTGACTATTTTAGGCGTCATAAACTGTACTTAATTCCTAGCTTAAGGATGATAAGATTTATCTACCCGATATGTGATTATTATTAGGCACACAGACATGATAAATGGTACGGTGTTTTGTAATATGTAATAAACCGTTTCAATTAATACTTTTCGTGATCTACACTATACGTAGCTAACTTAGATCATAGAGTGTATTAGATAAGTAAAAATTTTACCTCTCAAACACCTGATGGTCGGTTCCGACCACGGAGTTAATGAAACCGCAAAGGTGCAGAATTTACTCAATATTTAATTGGCGAATTTAATTTATTATATATAAAAACATATATATATATATATATATATATATATATATATAATTTATATATATATAAATAAAGGATCTAGAAAAAATAATTTCTTTCTATTTAATTTGTTATAATTTAAGTAGTAACGAAAATAATCGTAATAACTTCTTCTATAATTAAATGGTACAGCAATGAGTGGACGTGGCCGTGCTGCGCCAGCGCACCTATTGCACGTTTGTACCTGAGCAAATCACCTCACGACACATGTACAAAATGTGATGTTTGGTGTTCCAGAGCCCAGAGCATTTAAGACCAAGATCGACTGGAGGCTCTACCATAACATTTACAGCAGAGGCTTCTAGTGCACGAAGCGACTCTCAACTTAGTGGAAGACGTAAAGATCGCTGCCATCAGAATATCAAAAATAAACCGGGAAACTCTCCACGCAGCCTCTGTGATATTCCAAATAAGCAAAAGGAGAGACGAACTACCGCGAGAGATACGTGCGCAATTCAATAGTAAGCGAGCGCTGAAAAATCTGATGGACGAGATGTCGGTTACAATCCAAGCTCATAGAGGAGAGACCTGGAAGCGATGCATTTGGAAGTTAAATGAACAAGAGGCATCGTTCTATAAATTAAACCGACAGTTAACATAAACTCGACCCCCGTAAGCCAGCTGACCAACAACGTTACGACTATTACGAGACCAAAGTTAGAGCGTATATTCTAGTAGAGTACTTCAAACAACAGTTTATGTCGAACCCAGCAAGTGTAGAATTCATTGAACTTCATATCTAATATGAGAATCGCGTACGGAAATTTCTGTCGTTGCCTGCGCCACCGCTTGCAGGAGAAAGGTTCATCTCCCCCGCGGAACTGCGGAGGATAGTAACCCGCCTGCAACCGAGGAAGGCACCGTTCACGTCAGGGTAAGCAATGCAGAACTTCGACAGCTGCCCAATTGAACACTTGTAGAGATCGGTTGGCTCTACAACGGAGTTTCGTGGACTTCTTACTTCACGGAAGACTGGAATACCGGCAAGGTAATTGTTCTGCCGAAGTCCGGGAAGGCCAGATGTAAAGCAGCTAGTTACAGGCTGATTACGCTGCCACCGCACATAGCTAAACTACTGGAAAGATTAATTTTGAAAAGAATCCGCCCGTGCATCTAACTTAGGGTGGAGCAACACGGATTTAAGAGGAGTCACTCAACAGCAAAGCAGCTGACCAGGGTGCTGCACTACTTTGGAGCCAAGCACAACCGTGGTCGCTATCGTTGGGCGTCTTTCACGACATGGAGAAATCATTTGACAGGCTACATTACCCCATAAATTGAAGGACCAAGCAAGTATGCCTCTTGCTGCAGCTAGTAACATCATTTCTAGCAGACAGGATGCTCGATGTTTGAGGATAGCAAGTCCACAGTGAGATCTATAAGAGTCGGCGTACTATAGAGCCGTTGTCTGTCACTGCTCCTGAACATGGTTTACACCAATGATATCCCAAATCTGGCAGCACACCTACACGAATAGGAGGACGATGTAGAGCTGGCTCTATATAAGAACGATAGCGCTTACTGCACATCGTCCAGAAGAGCCCATATCGCCACTGCAAATATGCAGCACCTACCGAAACTGCTGCCGGCATTGCTGGATGATTAGAGGATAGCCGTCAGTGTTGGGAAATCGAGCGTTCTGCTCACCCGCCGACTCAGGAACCTACGACACCACTGACCCTCAGGGGCCAAGAGATCGTGTATCGGTGTGACCTACCTTGGACGCCAGATAGACAGGGCGTGAACGTGAACACGCAGATGAAATAGGATAGAATGCGATTCAAAATGACAGTCAAACGCAACGATAGTGTTCGTCCGATAGCGAGTTTGTTTTTTGCCTAACATAATTATTTGATACTTAGTTAAAATATAAGCAGTATAGTAACAAGGAACGCAGACGACAAGAATATTATATTCTTTATTAACAGATAGCGGAACTGTTTTTCGTGTTTTGAAGTATGAGTGGTTATGCAAAAATCGTAAATATATGAATTAATTAATAGTTATAATCTGTTTATTAAAGGTGATAGCGGTAAATTAACATCTAAAGGGTATCTATTTTAAACTTAGACTACAAAGGTGTAGCCTCCTGACAGAAATTTTACGTGTGACTTAACTATAATTAAGACTTGAGAAACGAGATATTTGTTAATTGAACTTGAACTTTTAGCTTTGTGGCTGCACACAATTTTGGACCCTATCTATACGGAAGAATGTTCAAAGTTTATGCTGATCATTGGCCTCCTGTTTAAAGGATTCATCTAGATGATTAATGAAGTTTCGTTTTCGTTCGTACTTAGAGGAGTGCGACTTTAAAACGTAGTGTCTGTCAAATGATTAAAAATAATTAAATGAACGAATGCCTAGAGAGATGTGGAGATTGGTATACATATGTATATAGAACATGAACGTGACAAACAGTTTTCTGAGAGCTCAATTTAAAAGCCTGATCACCCTACAGCTGTCAAAATTCTTAAAAGACCTAGTGACATAACTGAGTTAACATACTTTGATAAAAAAAATAAAAAAGGAAGCAAGTGATTTGAATAATATTATTTCAAATACAAGCTCTTGTATTTTTGTTCCATCGAAATGTACAATTTTGTTGGATACCCGATCGTTATCGACCAATGGTATTAACGAGAAATTATTAAATATTAATGAATTGTATTATTATATATCCACAAGTGAAGTGGGAAAAACAAGTCCGGGGACTAAATAAATGATACTTAAATAAAGTTACTGATTTTTAGAATTTCTGTCAGCCTGCCCGTCAGTCTGTCTGTGTATTCACGATTCGCGCAAAAACTGTTGGATTTCTATAACATTTTGTAGGTAGATAATATATGACCTAGATATATTATAGCCGATTATGGAACTTCGAAAAAGGAAGGCTACATTTTTTTCTTTCTTTAGAAGTTATTTTTGATAATGGTCATTACGTAGCGGGATAACGTAGTATTCTTTGAAATGTATACCGTATTTATAAGAAAAATTTGAAATAAGTTTTTTAAATGATGTGTATAATTTGAAACTACACCAATGATTTGTAGTTTTTTTTAAGTTACGTCTAAAAAGTAAAATATTTTCGCTTCAGTTAATCTAATCATTTAAATGGTAGAAACTGTTAACGTTTACATATTTATATAATTATCTATATTTATGAATGCTTAAGGAATTCTGACATTCATTATTTAGTTTTTTCGTTATTTCGTTTGGTGGTGTACCTACGTGAATTTAAATAGATAAAAGTAACATCTATAAATAATATTAGAATTAAAATAGTTTTCGTTATATTACTCATCTACGGATAAACTGATTAAAACTGGTCCGATAATGCAAATCTAATTGCGCCATCTACAAACTGTTAAATAAACTAACAATTAGTAAGTATTGATAAAATTAAATTAAAGAATATAATACTGAATACTTATTAGTACTCTATCGAAAATTGTCAGACTAAAAATATCTAGACCGGTGGCCATTATCGAGAAGATTTTCCGCAATTGCCACATTTATACATGGTAGAGCCATGCTGCAGTTATATTAGTAGTATAGTTGTAGCACGAATGGGTCGGCTCCCACAGCATACCAGCGTAAAATAGTAGCTTAATGCTGCTGTGTTTCGAACGGTGAGTGTAGAGAACCGGATTTCCTTTTTTACTGGAGACGAGGCATTCCATCTTAGTCCTCACGGATGACAACGCATCTGCATTTTTATTGTTGTTATATGTAGATGTCTATGGGCCACAGCAACCAGTTACCATCAGGTGGACTGTGTGTTTGTTTGTCACCCTAACCTATAAAAAAATTAAAATGAGTAATGAAACTGTGTACATAAATTTGTGATTTAAAGAGAAACTGTTTAGATTAATGTATTCGGTGTCTATCGACATAGCCATAATGTAAACAAATCCTTTATTTTATGGAATAGTTCATCATTGGATAAATAACACTAATAACTAGGTATAATGTGGTACACAGTCAAAGTATAAAAACTTCATTTCGATTTAAATTAATTTTATTTAAGCAAATACGGGAGCCTTGTAGCACGCCGCAATATTTTGCGGCACATGTGCAAAACGAATACAAATCCCGCGAAGACCGATGAAACTGGTTTAGGGAATGTTATATGCTGATTTACCACTTATTTGGTGATGAAGTGGTGAAGTATAACATCGTGGGGAAACCTAGACCTCTGTCAAGTTAAATAAATGGCAGACTTTGCTTTTTTACTTTATTAATAAACTTACCTTGACTCCAAGATGGTAATGATTTAACATAATTCTGCTCATTCTACATGGTCCCTTCAACCTTTTTAACTTTAGGCATTGTTCCCGTTTAGTAAAGGCATGCCGAGGTTTGTTCGGAGTGGAATTGCGTTTTCTATCTACCGTGTTATCGAATCTGGATGGCGTGTAGTTCGCTTTCATTCTTATAATCTTATATTATGTGTAGTTTGCAATGTTTTTTCCAGCTGAAAAAAAAAAACAAAAAATTTTTTGACAGTTGAAATATGTAGCAATCATATGGCAAAACTAAATCTATGGCTAATTAAATTCTATTCTGTTAGATTTAAGTTGTCGTCATGTTCATTTAAAACAATTTTCATAAACGCTATTTCTAAACTAAATAAAAAGATTTATGTAATAAGGTAAGGATTTTGTTTAATTTTAAGAAATTCCTTAGCAAATAATAAAATAAATTAATGACATACACTTTATTACTAAAATTAAAATTTGGATTGAGTAATGAAAACAAATGCGTCAGGATAGCACGTCAAAGGCATCGCGATGTACTCTTCGTCGCCCCAACAAAACCCTCACAAAAATCTGAGAATGCATGCACTATGCCGTAAGCCATATTAGGCCTGTTACTTTACTTTTTAATTAAGTAATTAAGCACCATTTATAACAGATGTGTCATATATTATAACTCGCGTATAATAAAATCGTACCTTGTTTGAAATACCTGTAGCACCTTCTGGGTAAAATTAAACTAATTTGCTGATTATTAGTAATACTATAGATAGCGTGATGAATTATAATTATTCCAACGGTTCGTTCTCTACGTAACGCGATAGTGAAATTCGAATACGACACGTCACAGGTTTTTGTGTGATGCGTGTTCAGACAAGCTGACAGACAGCTTTTAATATATATATATATATATATATATATATATATATATATATATCGGCATCTGTGTCGATCAAATTATGGTATACCCCAATTCAAATTAAAAAAAATCAATGTACTTACTTACGTTATCGTGTTAGAGTTTTATTATAGTAATTGTTTAATCCGCTGCTTGATCTGGTGGCTACATTGCGGAACCTAGGTTCGAATCCGAAATCAAAAAATCATAACTCATATTGTTCTCTATGCTTTTTGTTTCATTTAACGACCATTTCGTAAATGAGATAAGCGTATATTGACTAACTTGGATAAGAACTTTAAACTTATTTGTCTAAATTATTTTACTTAAATACGCAATTTAATATACTTATGTGATCGTACAAGTAGTTGGAGTCGCAATTATTCCGAACCTGTGTCGTCAAAACGTATCCTCGATACTTAAATAAAGGTTGAGACCCTGTAGTAAGTTACACACGGCGCGTTGTTTATACCCATTAAATACGTATAATTTTTCGTGGGGTACGATTAATTTTAAACGTATTTTTTAATTATTAGATATGTTTTAATGTAAGAGCAAATAGACATAGCTTTAGTAAATATATTAATATTTAATTCGCAATTTAAGTGCCTGAAGTGCCTTACCGGTCAGCCGCCGTAAAGTCTACATCACCTGAAGATGCCTCGTGTAGAGGCGAAACACGTATCGTATTATCGTCGATGGTGTGTCTTTCCTGGAATAGTGGGAGTAGTAGTGATGGGACTAGTGGTGACGGAGTTAGTGCATGTAATTAAGGGAGGGCAGGGGGTGCTGTTTAATCCAGGTAAGACACATCATTGTATTTATTTAAGCGAATGGTTGCGAATTAAATATTAATATCTTTATTATAATGAATTTCCGCAAAGTAACGCCTGATTCTATCAATTATTATAGAAATAGCTTGTACTGAAAAGAAAGATGAACAATAGGTAAGTACAATTTAAAAATTCATAAAACTCATATCTATCTTTCGCAGTCGTTAAATATTTCAAAGTATCTATCTGTATAAAATTTTCTCACTTAGAAAATAGATAAAATAACGTGATCGTAATAATGGTGATGAATCTAGCAAATAGAACGACGTAGTCCCTACCTACCGTATTGTATTATATTATTATCAGCGCTAAATAGGTACCGAAAGGCCATCCAACCGGAGATCTTTTATGTTACCCGTGCGAACTTTCTTTAAATAAGTATGATTTAAGTAAAATATGAAGGATAAGAAATAAATTTCATGAAAACAATAGAAAGGAATTTACATAGTTCTCAACAGTAACAATACTATCCACAATTCATAGACATTTCACACAAACGGCAAGTTTAAATAGAAGCATTCAAAACTTGCCTCGTCTTGGCAACTCAACAATATTGTAAAGAATTTAGCAAGTATAAGCACAAAGACAATAAATAGGAAAGTCGTTCTCTAAGAAGGCGGAACGCTACTTTCTAAACTAAGACATATATATGTCTTAGTGTAGCATTAACGGATATTAAAAGGAATGCATGGGGTGTACTTATTACCATACCTTTTTTTACATGGGTATAATGCCTTCGCATACCCGCCTCGTGGGGCAAGGACGGGTTGAGTCGGACTCGCACCGACTAAAACTCCACCATTGTTGCATATGGGCAGGGCCACGGGAACGCTTTCGCAAATATTCGCAGCCCCTCCAGCGCTGGCTGCCCCATGGCGGCCCCTACTCGGGAGAGGACTACTCCTCCCCTTCTCCTTCTCAGGCAAGGTGCACCAGAACATATGGCGAGCCCTCCTCCGTGGCCTCCATTTTCACGTACGCACAAGACGCCCCCGTGTCCGATGCACGAAGGCCATGGGAATAGGAATTAAGAATACTCAGAAGCATGCACTATCCTTCCTGCCGCCTCGCAATACTTCTCTCCCTACCCAGCTCCACCACCACCGCATTCATTAACGGTGCGGTCCCGTTGGAATCACGGTGGGTAGGGCGAGTGGCGCATCGCCATACCTGCACTCCTCTTCCTCCGCGACTCCACCTCAACTGCAACGGTAGGGGGAGAGGGAAACCCTCTCGCCGCAGCCCACCGGCACACATTCGAAGTGGGTTCGCCAAGCCCACTCGGAGTGGTCTCCTCGAGCCGGCCCTACACCTCGGACTAGCCATGTGGGTTACTCTTCAGTTCACAACGGGTGACCAAGTCACAGTAATGAAGCCCTCCCCCCCTGCCACGACAAGGTGGGAACCCGTTTGGGGGACTTATTACCATACCTACTTCAACCAAACCAACCGAAACTAAGCTTACATGACACAAATTATTATACCCTATTCCCCTATTCATAATGTCATAGCCATTTCGTTTCTCAGCCTCTATATTTAGCCCTTACTTCGATCTTATCTATTCCTATAGCGGAATAGAAGTTTGAAGGTAACAGAGTGAATTTACAGGAACACAATCTTGTATAGTTGGCTTTGCCCGGCCTAGTAGAAGATGCTGCCATGGTCAAAATATAGAATGTTCTTATAAATTATCAAATTCGGGAATTCATAGAATTTTTTTCCCATGTCCACCACGTCGAAACTAAAACAATATTCCAATGATTTGGAACAGCTTCTGAAATGCAGTTTATGCAGTTCATTATCATAGTATACCCTACAACTATTATGTCTACAACAAGTAACAACACATTAAAAATTCTACTTTTACGAATTTTATCGCGTTTATTTTAAGTTATTATTAACTCCCGTCGTTTTGAGTGCTTTGAATCACCCACGGTCGTGGACACATGGGACATCAAGTCCCTTACCGTAAAGGACTTGACCTTACCGTAAGGGACTTGATGTCCCGATGTTAAAGTTAACTCGGATTGTCATAAGCTTTTAATTATTATTTACACTGCAGAATGACCTGCTGTAATATATTGAAGTCCTGCCTTCTCTATTGAAATAAGGATTTTGTAGGAACATGACCTCGCCGAGACCGTGAAACGTCGGGTATTTGGAATAAATTAAATTAAAGGCAATACAACCTGTAAAAGTATTTTATAATAATCAAAAAAAATTAAATATATAGATCAGAACTCTTTACTTTTTGGTTTTATTAAACGCAAGTACCCGGATGACCGAGCTTTGCTCGGTTTTTTTTTTTGAAATTACATTTATAAATTACATACTGATGAAACTTAAATAATATTTTTTGATCTTATTGACAGAATAGAAAAAACTGAACTGATTATTTGAATAAAAAATCATGAGTGCAATTAGTTTTATTAAAATTTTCGTATTTATAAAAATTACTAAAAAAAGGGCTTGAAATAATAGATTTTCTCACAAAAGAAGGGAACTTGAAAAAAAAAGGAAAAAAGCTAGACCAGAGACAGGACGCAACCCACGGAACTCAGATATCACGCCCGACCGACTTCCTACCTGAGCTATAACGATCATTAGTGAGTTGTCGAAATTTACCTTCTTATATTGTAGCAGTTTTTTTATTGCCTGAAAACACGGACAAAAGGACATTTTCTAAAAATAAATCCTAGCTAGACCGATTTATTTCCTCCGAAACTCCCTGGACACTAAATTTTATGAAAATCGTTGGATGGACGATAATAACCCCTGGGAAGGGTGATCGCTACCAAGCTATTTCTAATTTGTCTTGTGTAGTTAATTGTAAACATGATTGTAAGCTATTATTGGAAAAAAATAGTCCCGCTGGGTTTCTTGCTGGTTCTTCCCAGGACAGAGGTTTTTTATTGCGAACCAGTGGTAAATTAAAAAAGTGACTTTCAATAAGTATTGTTATAATCTACATTGAATAAAAAAGTTTCTGTTTCTGTATAAAAAAAAAAAATATATATATATATATATATATATATATATACAAGAATTACTCGTTTAAAGGGATAGGATTATGTAACTACATTTGTTTGAGGTTACATTAATTTTCAATGCATTTTATAAATTATTCCGTCTCTACTTTTCCAAAGTGAGTTCTCGTAGTGTAAATGAATGCACAAGTTTGAATGCATCGTATAATTTAGTTAACCCTTGTGCATATTTAAAAAAAAATATTAAGCCAGTATTATAATTCGTAACTCTAATTAAAACGAAAAAAATGAGAAAATTAGTTAAACTCTGTACAACTATTGGGTAAACAAAAAATGAATTTTATTTTATTTACTTGACAACAGTAACGTTCGAAACACAGCTCACGACGGAAATATAATATTTTAAATCATATTCATCCGACTGCAGAGACTCCTTTGAAATGTGATATTTGAAAGCACCATTTTGAAATATAAAAATGTTCGTTTTATTTTCTATGCTCGAAGGTTCTATCTGATGACATTGTTTTTATTGTGTACATAAAATAACGATGAGATCAATATTTTTGTTAAAAAATGTCCATATTTAATAAGAATTAAACTTGTAACGAAGAACTATGAACATATTAGTTTGACTAGTCAATAAAAATAAGCCGATGGTTAATTTCCAACACGATTGCAAAACGTTTAGCCTTGTCTATAATAGATGCGATCGCACCTCAACTTTTTTTTTATAGGATAGGGTGACAAACGAGCACACAGGCCACCTGATGGTAAGTGGTTGCTGTGGCCCATAGACATCTACATCTATCCTCGATTACGAATCAAAATGCAGATGCGTTGTCACCCGTGAGGACTAAGATGGAATGCCTCGTTTCCAGTAAAAAGGGTCTCCGGTTCTCTACACTCACCATACGAAATACAGCAGCATTAAGCTACTATTTCACGCTGGTATTCTGTGAGAGCGTGGTCCTTCCCCGGTCGAGCCGACCCATTCATGCTACAACTATACTACTAATATAACTGCAGCATGGCTCTACCAAGTATAAACTATCTATTATTTTAATACTAGTATTGAATCTGGTGTGTTTCGATTCGGATTTAATGAAGCATAGTAAAGTAATACCTTTATTTAAATCTGGTAGTACATTGGACTCCGCTAATTTTAGACCTATTTCTGTACTGCCAACACTTAGTAAAATTTTTGAACAAATTATTATTGATCAAATGTTAATTATTTTTAATGTAAAAAATTTACTCCATAAAAATCAATTAGGTTTCGCAAGGGGTCGCTCGACAACTGATGCTGGTGTTGAGCTGATTAAATATATATTTGATGCATGGGAGAATTCACAGGATGCTTTGGGTGTATTCTGTGACATATCCAAAGCTTTCGATTGTGTTCACCATGAAACATTAATCAGGAAACTTCAACACTACGGTGTAAGAATCGATGCCCTTAAATTAATTATTTCATATTTAAGTGACAGAACGCAAAAAGTTATCATTAATAGTATGAGTTCTTCCGGTTCGTTTGTACAAATGGGCGTGCCTCAGGGTTCAATTCTCGACCCTTTTCTATTTCTAGTGTATATTAATGACTTACCTTGCATAGTAGGGGATAACCATGATATAGTATTATTTGCTGATGATACTTCATTAATTTTCAAATTTAAACGACAGTTATCAAATTATGACGAAGTAAATAATGCTATAGCTAAGTTAGTCAATTGGTTTAATGTTAATAATTTGCATTTGAATGGAACTAAAACTAAATGTATGAAATTCGTAGCTCCTAATGTTAAACTTGTCAATACTAATGTAATTTTAAATGGGGGAGGGGAACTGAGTCTTGTTGATACCACCATTTTTCTTGGAATCACACTGGACGCAAAGCTTCAATGGCTCCCACATATATCAAAACTAGCTAGCAGACTTAGTTCTGCAGCATATGCTGTGAAAAAGATTAGAACTCTTACCAGTGTTGAAACAGCTAGAATAGTTTACTTTAGTTATTTCCATAGCATTATGTCGTATGGTATTTTGCTATGGGGACACGCGACTGACACTGAAATTATATTTATTTTACAGAAGAGGGCCATTAGAGCAATATATAATTTGAAACCAAAAGAGTCACTGAGACAAAAATTTAAGGAAACTAATATATTTACTCTGGCCTCTCAATACATTTATGAAAATGTAATGTACGTACACAAAAATAAAAGTAGTTTTGCGAAAATAAGTGATATTCATTCTGTAAAAACTAGGAACAGACACAAGCTAGTAGTACCAGTTACTCGACTCCACCGAGTCAGTAATTCATTCTTGGGACGATGTATACGCTTTTACAACAAAATCCCAGAAAATATACAAAATTTGTCATACACGAAGTTCAAAAATGTTATTAAACTAAGTTTGTATAAAAAGGGTTATTATAATATTAAGGAATTTATGGATGATAATAACCCCTGGGAAGGGTGATCGCTACCAAGCTATTTCTAATTTGTCTTGTGTTGTTTATTGTAAACATAATTGTAAGCTATTATTGGAAAAAAAATAGTCCCGCTGGGTTTCTTGCTGGTTCTTCCCAGGACAGAGGTTTTTTTTTGGAAAAAAAATAGTCCCGCTGGGTTTCTTGCTGGTTCTTCCCAGGACAGAGGTTTTTTTTGCGAACCAGTGGTAAATGAAAAAAGTGACTTTCAATAAGTATTGTCAAAATCTACATTGAATAAAAAAGTTCCTGTTTCTGTTTCTTGAAAAGAAATTGGTAAACGCTTCGTATTTGGTAAACGTTTTATTAAAATAGAGAAAACTTTATAAATAAGGTGGCAATTCTGTTTTTTATTAATAAATTTATAGCTTACTGGGTGCATTTTTGTGTCGTTCGTATAATTTTAATGTTTAACAAATGTCATGTATAAACATTGAAGTTTAGTCAAGGCTCACAACGCCTAAAAAATTGTCAAGATCTACTACCAACCTGAAATGGTAGCAATTTTAATCAAAAATATCGTGAATATTCGGTCACCATAACGCAAGGTGCTCGACGTACAGTGGTCTGTATAATCGAAAAGAAAACGATTAGTGCACATTTCGGGCTGGCGGAGTGTTTTGAATGTTCTTTTTTAAGAATGCGGATGCAGTCACCATTAACAGCGTTCGTTACCGTGAGATGATAGATGATACATTACCTCTTCTAGCCTGAAATTGCTGAAATAGATTTCGAATATACGTGATTTCAATAGGGCGTTGTAACCTGTCACGTAGTGAACAAAACATATTGTTGAAGATGTTTGATGGGTAAGTTTTCTCGCTTCGCGGTGATGTGATTTCGCCACCAAGATTATGCAAATTGAAATCATTAGATTTATTTCTTTGGAGTTTTCTGAAATAAAAGATTTGGCGTATTCCAATAACCTAAGAACAATTCCTAAAAAGGCGAGATTTGTTGCGCTATTGATTAAATTGAGCCGGCACTATGCCAAAATCTTACCGAAAATTTCACCTAAAGGACTAAAGAGTGCCATTAGTCACAAGACAGACATTAATAGGATATTATTTTCTATACCTCTATGTCACTTATTATTAAATAAATGCACCAGAAATTATTGAATAAACACTGGAGTTTTATTTTTTATATTTTCTAATGAGACTGTTATATTACTACATCCACTTTAAATAAAGATCAATTTTTTATGCCAGTATTAGTATGTAGTACTATAAAAACATAAGTACGATTTTTTATTTCTTCCTCTTTACCGGCCCATAAACTCTACTGCTGGGCATGAACCTCTCCCAATGTAGGGATGATTTGCCTTTATCATCAAGTTTGGAAGGTAGATTGATGATCGCAATACCATACATCTCACATGTTTAACGCAGCCACTCTTTGCTCGTTTAAGTATATTACATCTCATAGTAAACGATGAAAGATGGTCATACGACATAAGATTTTTCTGGCATTTCCCACAGTCACTGAATTAGGTCATAGCTCTCTTACATCGCCACAACACAGGTTGCATAAATGATGTGTTGTGGCGGCATATATGCAGTAGCCTGAAAGTCTGAAGTCTGAAGTAAAATTGAAGAAAAACATGTCACGTGCAGTTCATCCCAACCGTTCAATTCAAATTATTTATTGCATAACTTAATATAAAATAATACAGGCAGATTGTTATTATATTATTGTACAAATTCTGTGTGTGTGTGTGTATGTGTGTGTGTGTGTGTGTGTGTGTGTGTGTGTGTGTGTGTGTGTGTGTGCGCGCGTGCGTGCGTGGGTGTGTATGTGTGTGTGTGTGTCTTTCTCTAGCTGTCACCAAAGGTTGCGTAGCATTCAGTTACGCTTATGAGTGATGAATGATACTCTCGACTTCCTCATTGTTTTTTTGTAATTAACCATTTCTCTAGTGTCTTTTTACATTCAAGATATGTTATAAGGTAAATATTTAGTTTCTTATTAGGTCTATTATATATGTAAGAAGATTGGCTGTTGTATTGCCTCTTTGCAAATACCGATTTAACCCGTGGCTGCGAAACAACGTTAACTGTCGTCCTACGATTACTTTTTCTTGGGTCGTAATAAATTGATTAGTGTTTTCTCGTGATAATGCGCAGTAGGTACAGCTAAGATAGAAGAGAAGTAGAGAGAGAAATACCGGTAAGATACCGCTTTTTTAATAAAGGCTATCCGTTGGTGAACTGTATGGCAGGAAGAACATTACTTTAAGAAGAGCCCGTTGTGCTCTTTCCAGATTTAATTAACTAGTTTTAGTCGCACCTCCCCAAACTGATATGCAGTAGGTGATAACCGATTCGGCAAGTGCGCAGTATATTTTACCGTTACATCATAGCTGTGTATTACCATGTGCTTGAGAGCTCATAATTAATAAAATTTAACCCGAGTATACTATTAAAACTTCAAGATACTGTAATCTTGACCTGCGTAGACCGAACTAAAAATTCGTATTTCAAAGTTTTAGATAGCCTTTGTTAATCATGAGATCAGGACGTCAAATATCATAGTCCAGTGACCATGGGTGCTGTTAAGCGCCCGAAACGGCGGGAATTTAAATACTTAAAATTATACATGGTAAAAGCCGTTAAATTAGTTTTATTCAATTTTTATGTCGTAAAATAAGCCTCGCGTAAAATAACTATTTTTTTCTTGCTTAAATGCTTCTCACAAGAAAGAATGGGGTCGCTTCAGTGACAAGATACAGTAAGATTTATTGGATGCTCAAACACCTACTGCTTTCTAGCGCGACGGGAAAAAAGGTTCATTCAGCTCTTGCCTTAAAGATAAAGGTATTTCATTGGCGGTTGATATATAAGTCAATGCGGTTGATGCTGTATCTTAGTAAGAAGAAGTTTTAATTATAAAGTATTGGATTTCGACAAAAAATACACTATAACAACATTTTTTAAAGCTAGTCAATCATAAGATTATAATTACGAATATATATCTCCAGTAAGTAACTAAGTCATAATTTTTTAATAGGATAGGGGGCAAACGAGCATATGGTTCATCTCATGTTAAGTGACTACCGCCGCCCATGAACAACTGCAACGCCTGGGGAATTGCAGGTGCGTTGCCGGCCTTTTAGAAAGGAGTAAGCTTTTTTCTTGAAGGTCCCTAGCTCGAATCAGTCCGGAAATATCGCCGGTGGTAAACTATTCCACAGAGAGAAGAAAACTCCTTTTGAAGTGTACAGTGGTTTACCGCCAAGCATCCAGATGGTGTGGATGGTATCGGGAGGTTTGTCGCGTAGTGCGTTAATGAAATTTGGCGGCTGGGATTAATCTGAACAATTCCTCATCTTGTGTGGTGACTTCAACGTTGATACATAACAGAAAACAATTTAGTCAGTGAAGTTTTTGGATTTTGTATCAAGTGTAAACATTGAACGGCTAGAAAAAGAACCTATACGTCTTTAACCACTGTTCCGGGCAGAATCAACAAGAAACCCAGCAAAAAAAATAATAGCTTACAATCATGTATCTTTCAATTAAAACAACACTTAACGAATTAGAAATGTCTTGGTACCGATCACCCTTCTCAGGGGTTATTATCATCCAAAAAATCCTTAATATTATAATATTGCGCACCACAATTAATACCTAGGACATGGCAACACTAGTTAGTATGTACTCGAACATTCTAGATGTTTCTACAGTAGAAGGTTCGGGAATTATCTGAGGCCCTATATAAGGCCGGTATAGACCATGACCCGGGTCAGTCAGGGTCAGTATTGAATTGGCGATTCAAGTGAATACTTCGAAGCAATCAACTGACAACTAAAGTGATCAGTAGTACAATTGTGTTTTGTTATTAGTGTGCTTTTAAGTTGTAATTAGTGTTATGTATTAAAGTTTCAACTTTGGTAATTCACTCGGCAGTTTTTATTGTATCTAACCCAAGCTCGTAACCATTAGTGTCAGAAGTGGGATAAAATCATGCCAATTTTACGTAAGAACGACACGGAGGGTACCCGTACCCGAAGTCAACGTCATCAGAAGCCAGAGCAGAGACGATTTGGTGATGCAACGTCGCAGATGTCAAAGGTCCAGCTGGCGACCATGGAGGCCAGCCCGTCAGAAGCTTCTGCATCCACAGCACCTGACTTAGGTGTTCTGATGATGATGATGTAGGGCAGGCCCGCCAACAGGAGGATCAGGTTTGCCGACATATTAAAATGGCCGTTCGATTGGAAGAGCAGCTGCAGTGCGGACAGGAGGAACAGACCCGTCGTTTGGAAGAGCAGCTCGAACGCGATAAGGAAGAGCTGATGCTTCTTGCTCAAATTGACCAAGTGAACAATCGGATTGACAAAGTGATGGCTGACGTAAAGAAAACGCTGGACGACCTCAAACTTGGGGATGGAATTACAGCTCCCGTGGTAGCTACAACACCTTCGCTACGTGTTTCAAAATCGTCATCGTCAATTCGTGATGCCGTTCGACGGGATTCCTTCCTACAAAAAAAGCCTACAAAATCCTGTTCGAGGCTGTCATGAAGGCGAAAGGCTGGCATAAAAGTCAGGCCATGACTGCTCTTACGACCAGACTTTAACTATTCTGGAAGCTCTCGGTAAGGAGGTGGCTTACGAGCACCTCCTTGAGGCATTGGAGGCGATATAAAGTGACGTCCACCTGGAACACGTCTTTCGTGCGCATTTCTATCCCATGCAACGCAGCAAAGAAAACCTGCAGCAGTAAGCCCTTGAAGTGGAGAAGCTACTTAGAAAAGCATACCAGTCTGTACCTGCGCTCATTGAAGGTAACCTGATGCAGACATTCATCGAAGGCATCCGCAACCTTGAAGTCAGAGCTGCTGTGAGACTCGGGCACCACGAGACGCTTAAGGACGCCTTGGCCCATGCACTAGAGGTGGAAGCCGTGCTTCAGGATCACCGTTACCATCACGTCAGGGAGGTTACAGCAGCTACAGTTCACGACCGCAACTAAGGATACAGCCCTAAGTAAAGCTGTGGGGAAGGGGGCCATCTTCGATCTAGCTGACCTAAGCGAACTATAGAAAGGGAAGGTGATCGATCTCGAGAGGGTGAGGAGGTGGTATCTGTAAGGATGCTCAGGCTACACCAGCTCAGCAACGAGGACAGCCTACAACCTGCACAGCAGAAAGATTCGGACATCAGGCTGACTCTGGAATGGAGTGCCTAAGGTCAAGTGGAGCAACGTTTCAGCGATGAGTTCGACCACGAAAAGCTATTGGGCCCAATGGGACAGTTTACTGATTCAATATGGAGTCCTTGTGCCGTAAATGAGGAAATGGTGGGGGAGACAGCTGTTATTTGCAAATGGTCGTCCCTAAAGCTAAAGTACCAGATGTTCTACAGCTGTACCATAATCGTTGTTCAGGAGGCCATCTGGAAGTTAAACGAACTCTACTGATGATCCAAGAACGGTTTTACTGGATCCACTGTCGTGACGATGTCGAGGACTGGTGTCGCAAATTTACCAGTTGTACGAGTGTGAAAGGACCTCATACTCGTAGCAGAGGTGCATGTGCATGTGTACAATATCGGTGCACCATGGGAGAGGATAGACCTTGATGTTGTGGGGCCGTTTCCGCAAAGTGAAAGTGGTAACAAGTATTTCATGGTTGTGATGGATTACTTCACTAAGCGGCCAGAATTCTTCGCCATTCCAAGTCAAGAAGCTTCAACAGTTGTAGATAAACTAGTTCATGAATTTTTCTGTCATTTTGGAGTACCTTTGGAGATTCACAACGATCAAGGAAGAAATTTTGAGTCTCATATATTCCAGGAAACCTGCAGAGTTATGGGTACTCTTAAAACAAGGTTAACTTCTTACCACTCGCAATCTGATGGAATGATAGAACGATTTAATCAGATATTGGAGAGGTACCTGGAAAAAGTTGTGGAAAATCGGCAACTAGATTGGGTTAAGCACATACAACCGTTTTTGTTGTCATATCGAAGCGCTTTTCACTAAAGTACATAGGTGACTCCAGCTTTCGCAAACTTTTGGTAGAGAATTACGGCTGCCTGCAGACCGGATCACCATAATACCACATAATGCCACACGCAGTATAACCGATTATGCAAATGACTTGCGGAACAAAATGAGTGACATTTATGAGCACGTCTGACGATCGGGCCAGCAAATGTCTGAAAAGATGTAAACCTCGCGAGCGAGAGAGCAGCAGTGAATCGTCGAGCTTGCATATCGAGCTCGACGAGTCACTGCTGCTCTCTGGGAATACGACATCACGAGGTTAGACTGGCTTGCCGGCTCGCCTGACTTAAACCCAACAGAGCACGCGTGGAATGCCCCTAAGCAAGGTATTTGGAACCATCAACCACTTTCCAAGACAGCGTCAAAGATCAGAAAAGCCGTTATTGCTTTTCTTGGGACAGGTTACCTCAAAAAATGCTGGATAACTTGATCTTCGGCATGCCCAAGGGATTTCCGCATGTGTTCGAGTCAGAGAAGGAGCTATATTGTGTTAAATAGAAACCTTTAATTAATAAATTGTTTTATAAGTCTATTTAAACACTTTTTCTTGATAAAGTTAAATTTTAATAATATATCAGCTTTTGCTAGTACTTACTAACTTTTTTGATGAGTACCTAATATATTCTGGGCCCCTCCACTAAGGGCATAGAAATTCAAGTATACACGTGTTCCTTAAATACGTCAAACGCTCCGTTGCGCCAAACGCTCTCTATTGAACATAACCGACTTCACTTAAATCCAGAAAGAAAATATAACAATTTCTATTTATAAATTAAATTAGATTGTTACAAATTTTGTATTGAAAATATAAACAAATCGAAAAGCTTTTATATAGTATCTAAGACCACGGTTCGTGATGCATTTTAAAAGCATATCTCGTAAATTTATAATGGAACCGGAGTGGAGTCTGACTGGCGCAAAAGCAATGTTTGTCAGCAATTTAATAAACAACTGACAAATCACGGTAGCTAACAAGAAAGCAACTGAATACATGCGTATTTATAATAAAGTTATTAAATCATATTTTAAGTTATCGCTTTAAACTTTATAATACGTTAACTTTTTCATTTCATAGTGTACGGACATGGACAAATAAATTTCCATTATATGGATATATACATATATATGAATACTTCGATATGATATAAAATTAATATTTACATTTAAAAGACCTAGCAAAAATTAAAAAAAAAACAAATTATTACAAACGAATGAAACATGTTTAAATGAAATAAGTTTTAAATCGTACCATTCAACATTCAAAGTAGCTTAAAGAACTGTAAGAACTATAAATTAAAATAGAAACTGTCTAAGTTATGAAAGGAAAACATGTTTATTACTTTGGGTTTATTTATTTTTTACAGACTTTTAAATACCATAAACTACGTTTTCGAAGTTGGTCCATTTATGCTTTAGACATGAATACAGTAATGCCGCGATTTACTTTGTTTTAAGAATTAATAAAATAATAATAAAATTAAGTATAATCTCAAACATATCACTGTGAGACATCACGATATCATTTCGCGTCGACCAAAATAATATTTCACTTCTCACTTATACAACATTTAGGTAAGCCGGGCTTATCTAAAACTCGTAGGCAGATTAACACTTATTCCTAACTTGATTAAAACAGGCCCTTACAAAATGTTTGCATAAAATAGCAACACACTGTCACTGTTTCGTATGGTTAGTTATTTAGTAATATTTATCTTAACAAGTGGATTAGTTAGGTGCACAATTAGTTAGGTTAGAAGCACGAGAGTAGAATAACCGAATAAACTCTAAATGTCATGTTGAAATATTGTGTGATAAGAGAAAAGTGGAGCAGAAGTGCGGTGGTCTTGTTCTTTAAGAAAGGCGACAACGCTCTCTTGAAGAACTACAGACCGATTTCCCTTCTGAGCCGCGTCTACGTGCTGTTTTCGAGAGTCATTACGAATCGTCTCGCACGCAGACTCGACGACTTCCAGCCTCCCGAACAAGCCGGTTTCCGAAAAGGCTTCAGTACCATAGACCACATACATACTCTGCGGCAGATTGTACAGAAGACTGAAGAGTACAATTTGCCACTTTGCCTGGCGTATGTGGACTATGAGAAAGCCTTTGATTCCGTCGAAATTTGGGCGGTGCTGCAGTCCCTTCAGCGGTGCCAAGTTGACTGTCGGTATATCAAAGTGCTGAAGTGTTTGTACAGTAGGGCTACGATGGCTATCCGAGTACAGAACCAGAGCTCGAAACCTATCCAACTGCAGAGAGGTGTGAGACAGGGTGACGTTATATCCCCGAAACTCTTCACCGCTGATTTGGAAGACGTTTTCAAGCTACTGGACTGGAAAGGATACGGTATTAACATCAATGGCGAGTATATCACTCACCTTCGATTTGCCGACGATATAGTCCTTATGGCAGAATCGCTGGAGGACTTAAGCACTATGCTCAATGACCTCAATAGTGCCTCCCAACGGATAGGCCTTAAGATGAACATGGACAAAACAAAGATCATGTTTAATGTCCATGTCACACCTATGCCGGTAGTTGTTGGGAGCACTATGCTCGAAGTTGTTGACGAGTACGTTTACCTGGGACAAATAGTCCGACTAGGTAAGTCCAACTTCGACCGAGAGGCCAATCGACGGATTCAACTCGGCTGGGCAGCGTTCGGGAAATTACGACACATCTTCTCGTCAGGTATACCTCAATCTCTGAAAACTAAAGTGTACAACCAGTGCGTGTTGCCAGTGATGACTTACGGATCAGAGACGTGGTCCTTCACTGCTGGCCGTATGAGGACGCTCAAGGTCGCTCAGCGAGTTATGGAGAGGGCTATGCTCGGAGTTTCTCTGCGTGATAGACTCAGAAATGAGGATATCCGCAGTAAAACCAGAGTGACCGACATAGCCCAACGGATTAGTAAGCTGAAGTGGCAATGGGCCGGCCATATAGCTCGAAGAACCGATAACCGATGGGGAAGAAAGGTTCTCGAGTGGCAGCCTCGTACCGGTAGGCGTAGTGTAGGGCGACCCCCCACTAGATGGAGTGACGACCTGGTAAGATATGCAGGAAGTCGATGGATGCAGGTGGCTCAGGACCGTGCTTTGTGGCATTACTTGGGGGAGGCCTATGTTCAGCAGTGGACTTGTGAAGGGCTGTGATGATGATGATGATGATGAAGAGAAAAGTATGGTTTGATAGAAAATTAGGACAAGGGTTAAGAGAGAAATTCATTGATCATGTAGAAAGAATGAATGAGTCAAAAGTATCAGTGAGTGTCAATGAGAATAGGCAAAAGTGTATATGCCATGTTATGTTTTTATCTTATTACGCAGCGACTTGACTGGTAGAGAATGCCGCTTGCTATAACTTTGCCCTATGTTCCCTTAGTTTTAATTTAAAAAAATAAAATAAAGTATCTATGAGATAAAGTTCAATGGGAACGATTTTAATGGAACTTAAACAATTGAAAGCCTAAACGTGTATATCCCATGTTATGTTTTTATCTTATCACGCAGCGACTTGACTGGTAGAGAATGCCGCATGGTATAACTTTGCCCTATGTTCCCTTAATTTTAAAGTGCTACATTTAAGTTTTAATTTAAAAAAATAAAATAAAGTATCTATGAGATAAAGTTCAATGGGAAAAATTTTAATGGAACTTAAACAATTGAAAGCCTTAGTACTTGTAAACTAAGTTACACATTGTAAGTAAATATTACGTTTGAATAACTTAATATTTACTTACAATGTGATTTATAGGGAGGTAACATCTGTAGGATCTAAAGTTGGGGCCCTAAAGTTAGTGAGCGCTTAATTTTATGGCAGATATTGAATTCGGGAAAGGTCTAAGGATATAAGTAATAATATTGGTAGTATCCATATATCAACATCCATAAGTTATAAGTAGACAACTCAAAGAAAGATAGACAAAAACACTGCGTACTTACGTTTTGAGTGACGAAATAGCCATGCGTCGTGCTTAACACGCTCTTAGGCAAAAAAATTTGTTCATTCTTTTCTTGACAGTCTGTTAAAGTTCACTGTTGGACGGACATACATGCTTAAAAACACGGTGTACGGGAGTTGGAGTGCTTACAATAATTAGAAAATGGCTTTGGCTAGGTTTTACGTCACTTGAAATATAAGCAGCGCCCCGTCTTTCTTCGATGGTCTGAAGTACGCAAGTAAATATTGCATTTTATACTATATAAATTACATTAATTATTAAATAGAGCGTTATTTTTTACTGTTTTTATTAGATTCGTGTCTATCTATGTAATGAAATATTTTAATTTAATTTTCAATCAATTTGTAAACGGCTGATTGACTTGAAAATTTGTACTCGTATCAAAGACCGATGAAAATACAATAATTTAATAACTTTATCCCAGTATCCTGATCAGAATCACTAGGTTCAAATAAAATAATTACAAGCTTTTTGTTAACTTAACCTGTGTATGCATTAATGTAATGGAATTTTGTAATTCAATTTTCTTCACAGAAGTCTGATTATTTGAAATTTTGCAGACGTACCTATTAAGAACCGATGACATAATAATTTAATGACTAGGACCGTCACAGCTTATGATCAATGCGTTTTGTTAAAAAATTAAACTCTAATAGTATTAGACGTTTTATTATTGTATATCTGTATATCTTTAAATGTAGGTGTGTAGCTAAATAATGTTGTTCAGTAGAAAGGTTTGAACAATATAGCATTATGACGGTTTTTTATACAAGTAAGGCTTGATTTAGAGCTCGACCAACCGTTGGTGCGTACGTCGATCGCGCTTGCCTTTTGTATGAAAATTCACAAGTCGTTACAGTGCTCGACCGACCGTACGCACGCGTATATAGCTACGGCTACGCACTGCGTACGACGACCGTCAGTCCAGCGCGTCCGCATGTATACCGTTGGTCGACCGACGCGCTATGGAAACATATTGACGCGTTCAAAGCTACATCGACCGTACGGATGCGTGTTTCATCGTCAAGAAAATGAAACCTAAAGTTTAATAATATTTATTGATTTTATAGGTATTAAGTAGTGTTAGTGATTAAAGTAATTTTTATCAAACATGGCATATGTCGACACCGGACGCCTCGCGGATGTTTTAAGTTGTCTTGTAAATTCACTGACAATTCGTCAAAACTTTTGATTGACATTCTCAAAAATTTTTCTTCATCTTCGCGCAATAATGAATATAAAGTAGTAAATTCCCCTTGAAGTGCTCT
This sequence comes from Parnassius apollo, assembly GCA_907164705.1. NCBI lineage: Eukaryota > Metazoa > Arthropoda > Insecta > Lepidoptera > Papilionidae > Parnassius > Parnassius apollo. The sequence continues at coordinate 26,244,026 of CAJQZP010000693.1, forward strand.
TTGGGCGACGATTGGGTGAACCTGATATCTACGTCTTCTGTTCCTTATACGTTTACGAACATAGTAAGCAGCAATTAAACAATTAACGCGTCCATTTCGTGTACGTGTTTGTGACCGTACCAGTCCGGCCAGTTTCGTTGCTTAGGAAAGCACTGAACGCTACAAACTGACGATCGGTTATGCGTATCGTCAGGACCGATGGTACGCACTGATGGTCGGTCGAGCTCTAAAACCGGCCTAAGTGTGATAAACGAGCACTCAAGCCACTTGATAGTAAAGAGATGCTATGGCACATATCCACCTACGTCTTGCTTTGATTGAAAATCCAAATGCAGATGCTTTGTCACCTCTGAGGACTAAGATAGAGTATACCTCGTTACCTGTACCTGCTGTACCTGTGAAAGGGACTCCGGTTCTCGTCACTTACTATACTAGAATATACTGCTTTTTCATGCTAGTATTTTATGCGAGTGTGGTTCGAGACAACCCATTTATGCAACAGCTACGTTACAGCGTGGCTCTACCACTTAAAATATTCTATTAAAATTCTATAAAAAATTAAGTTCGCTAACGAAATCTTTGTATATCATAGTTATTGACTGTATTTAAAAATGAAGTTAATGTATACTACATTGATTCACAAAAAAGACATTTTTAATATTGCAAACAAACAAAAATACATACATTAATTTCTTAACAATTAAAACGGTATTACTAAAGAAAAACCAACGCCATCTAACACTCAATCGAGGGAAAAACTTTTCTTCGTTGCGTGATAGACTCGTACATTAAGTTAGTTGCTCTACCAACTTTCATTTTAGAAACAAGGCTCTTCTGAGTGAGGTATATGTTTCGGAATAAAACTAGATGTCACTGCATACAATTTTTAACGAATGTGACAGATCGTGTAGTTATTACTATTAATATCGAACTAGAGTTTTATCAATTAAAGTATATTTAAAACATGAAACTGCTTTTGTTACTAAATAACATTTTCTTCGACCTTATTATAACTAACTAGACTAGCCTTTAATATTCCAAACTATAAAATCCGAATTCATACACATATTTTATATCTTCTTCTTTTTTTAACAAATGAAGAGTTAGATGACAGCATCGAGCGCAAATTTTATTATTTAGTAGCTGTGCCCGCAGTTTAGTAGTAGCACAAGTTTTATTTCTTGGGACTATTGATTATATTTTATAAACTACATCACTGTTTTAACTCAAACAATAATAGTATTGATAATTTTAGTATACGGAGTAATTTCATCATTAAACCGATTGAGTGCATGTAAGATTTCAACACGGAAGATGTCGTTTCCGTTCAATGTTACATTTAAATTAAACTAAGTAACGTAGATATGCACTAACATAATATAAAAAAGAAACTAAAAATAAGTTAACAAATACTTTAATTTATAAAAAAATATGTAGAGAATGATAGTTCATTTGCAGTGTTGTAGCTGCGAAATGAATGCATAACTCCTCTACGTGCACCCTCACACCTTCTGGAGGAGCAGTAAGAGGCAACTATAGTAAACGTCAGAAAAATGTAACAACGGCTTTCGATATGTGGCGCTATAAACAAGTCGGTTACGTCAGAGCCAGACTACCAAAAATACCCAGACTGGTTATTCGTACCCAGACTGGCTAGTTGTACCTACACTGGCCAGCAATGTCAAAGACGCGAGATGTATTGTATTGCGATCGTCAATTGTCTGCAAACCGTGAAAATTATAACAAATCACTCCTGAAGTGGGAGAGGTCCATGTCTTGCAGTAGACTTTTACGGGCTAATGATGAAGGATAGAAGAAGAATTGATAATTTTTGCGTCATAAAGTAATGCGCTAAAACTCTGAGCACCTCCATACTTTAGAGTTACGCGACCGTCTCTGACACACTCTACACTTTAGATCCACTCTTGCAAGTCGCTTGTTTATTTTCATCGCAAAGTTGTAGGTGTTACGTTTTAAGCGAAATTGTGGGATAAAACACTTCCTCCTCTACATCATAACCGATATTAATATTTGCGTCTAGCACATTATTTTAAGGAAAAACTAATTTGAGCATTTTACAGTTTAATCAAGCGCAGAAGCAGCGAAACAAACTAATTTTTCATTGCAGACTATTAACCCTTTAATCCCCATAAAATTCTCATGCAGTCGCAGGCGCCTGGCAAATCCCGAGCGGTCGCATGCGACCGCACCCACCCACAGCACTTAAAACTATTAAAACTTATATTTAGAGACTACTTTTCTATGAAGAAGTTTGGCATTATAAAATCTATATATAATTTTCTATCCTGTGGTCAAAACAAAAGTCAGGATCATTACAAAAATATTATACACATACCAAGCGGATTCGGCAGCGTGAAAATCACAATTATATATATATATACATATATATATATATATATATATATATATATATATATAGTCAACGTCGCCATTGAACAAATTCGTACCTATACTTCAGAATATTAATTATAACTTTTGATAGAATGAACCGATTTTAATAAAATGAAAACTGAATTTAACAAAAAGATATGATTTATAACTTTCTTACCGATTATTTTGATATAAATTAGTACTTTATACGTAATACATTAACAAACAAACAGACAGATAGACAATTCTATAAATGGTGGAAATGTATTTATTTACTTATTCTTAGACTCCCCATTCACTTTTATTACAAAGATGTAAAATGTACAGACATCTGCAATTTACATTTTTATTATATGTATAGATTTTTAGCGCTTTCTTGAATAAATAATTTTAAAATATATAATCCTCCATAGAATAATGAATAAACAGAATTAACTGACACTACCTTCTCTTATTTTTGAGAATGTTATTGCTCTCTTTATTTTGTGTATATGAGTAGAATATGGTATTACACACTACACCAATGCGAATTAGCGAACTTCACACGACGGACACAATCGATCGGAACGGAACGTTTCTAATTTTTTACACATTCAGGTTTGCTAACGATGTTTTTACTTACCGCCGAACATATTATGCTAACTTATTGATATTTAAATAAATGATCATTGAAGTTGTACGTACGAGAGTATACATGGGTATTACTTCAATGTTTAGGATTTCCTGCAAAAAATTAAATTTATTTAATCAATACAAGTATGTATCCCAAATCAAAAAGGGGCATAGGACCGTATCTCCTAAATACAGGTTACCAAGTAACCTAGACTCAGGATTCTACCCATTTCTATTATGAAATCTATTGTAAAAAGTATGTAAGCTATCTAAAAATGTGATTGTTTAGGATTAACAATTTCAAGGATGCCGGCAGGGGGAGGGGAGAACGAAATTATATTTTATTAATTAGTTCACTTACAAATACTTACTTACTTACTTACTTATCTTCACGCACAATCCCTAACAGGGTAGCCAGAGAGAACAGATCGCCAAGTGTCACGATCCTTACATACCTCTTTCGCTTCTTTCAGGTTCATTAACTTCTTCATACATGCACGTCTAGGTATCCGAGTACTCTTGACCCTCCCCTCTTCGAGCAATTTGCTCACATGTTCTTCGAAAGTTAGTCTCGGTCTACCTCGACACCTTTTAATATTTACTTTCGCTCTATATATTTTCTTCACCATTCGGTCTTCACTCATTCGTTCAACGTGCCCAAACGATTGGAGTACGCCCCTATCAATTTTTGTGATAAGGTCATCTTTCAATCCTGCCATATTGCGAATCTCTTCGTTTCGCTTTCGGTCGGCTATGGTAACGCCACACATTTTACGAAGAGATCGCATCTCCACTGCATTCAACTTGCTTTTATGTTTCTTCTGGCATATCCAGGTTTCGCTGCCGTATAACAAAGTCGGTACCTACACTGCGTTATGTATTGCAAGGTGTGCACTCTTCACCACGCCTTGCCTTTTTACTAATGCATTCAGGGCACCATTGACTTTGTTTCCGGCAGCGACACGCCTGTCCACATCTAAATCACATCTTCCATCCCGGCTGAAAGCACTCCCCAAGTATACAATTTCATTTACCTGTTCTAGACATTCCTGATTTACCCATATTTCACATTTCGTTCTCTCTTCGTCCTTTTCAAATAACAGAACCTTAGTTTTATTAGCATTCAAACGGAGACCTTTAATTTCACATTCCTCTTTCATACACGTGACTAATGCCTGCAGTTCTGCTTCTGATGGTGTAATAAGCACTGCATCATCAGCATACAGCAGACAATTAACTTTTATGTCACCCAATTTCACACCCAAACAGCTATTTTTCGGCTTCTGTAAACAGCTGTCGAGATACAGTATGAACAGCCAGGAAGACATGACACAACCCTGTTTTACGCCCGCTTGGACGCTAAACATGGGTGACAGGTCATGCCCTACCCGCACACAGGCTTTACAGTCATAGTAAAGTGACTGCAACAGTAGGCAACAGTTCCCACATTTTCTTCCTTATAACCTTATCAAATGCTTTCTCCAGATCCACAAAAGCACAGGAAATCCTTTGGTTAACACTCAGAAGCTTTTCCGTGATCATGCGGAAAGAAAACATTTGATCCGTGCATCCTCTTCCAGGTCTAAATCCGCATTGTACCTCCCATAAGAATCTTTCCGATTTCTCTTGCATCCTACGTGTCAAAATCTTCGAGTAAACTTTACTTGCTAAACTGGTCAAGCTGATCGCCCGATAGCACCCGCAGTCAAAATGTGAACCTTTACCTTTATATAAAAATGTTACACTAATAATATTATATAAATTAAATGCAGTAAAATCTTGAAAGAAACTAACTTTAATAGACATTTAAAAGGAAAATAAAATGAAATTTTATAGAATAAGGTTGACAAATGAGCACACAGTCCATCTGATGGTAAGTAGACTTTGCGGTCCATAGACATCTTTATCTACCCTCGATTAGGTATCAAAATGGACATGCGTTGTCCCTCTTAGGACTAAAATGGAATGACTCGTTTCTAGTGAAAAGGTTCTTCGGTTCTCTATACTAAATATACGAAATATTAAGATGCTTTATCACGGCGGTATTCTGCAAAAGCGTGGGCCCTTCCCGGTCGAACCGAGCCATTCATGCTACAACTATAATATAGCTGTAAGACGGCTCTACCGCGTAAGCGAAGGAAGCAAGGTAATGATAGTGATTAGTTTATAAAATAAGCATCAATGTGAATTTGGTTCTAAGTTAACACTTTAGTTATCTTTTATGCGTGAAATGTATCTAGTTAATTGATAGAAAATTATAGATTTTGAGAGTCATTCGTTATGACGTAATTATATTCTAATTAAATAAAAGGTGTCCGAAAGATGTGATAATCGCCTATCCGTGCACTAAATTTACTGATATATAATAAATAACCAAAATCAAAAGGAAATCTGGACAAAACATTATTCTCTTGAGTGTTTGCCAGAGAATTTAAGGAAAACCAGAATTTAAAAAGGAGGCTTCGTCTTTCTTTAGAGGGATGAGTCATCACGTATCGATTTCGAATATAACTCATTGGAACATAAAAGTACAGCCCCTAGCTATAATAACAGTTGTTCGCACGTGGGAAACGGTCCACAGCAGTAACGTCTAAGCGACAATCATCCTTACCTCGACAACGGCTCGCGCTCTACTAGATAACCAGTGGAATATTTACTACAGCAGATAGATAGAGCTTTTCAATTCAACGTATAAATTTACGAGCCCCTTTAAGAAGTGCTCTCACTGCTTTTCTTAATGTTTTCTTCGAATTCGTGAAAAAGACATAAATAAAACAACTTACATTGCTTCGGTTTTGTTTTCTAAACACTTTCTTAATCGCCCACGTATAAGGTTTAAGTATATTATTTTATCGAATGTTGAATTGAATTTCAGCAGAATACATAGAATTACTTTCATTATAAAATAGGACTCGAATCAATCATCAACGAATGTGCAGTGAAGCGATGAGTGGGCAGCAAAGTGAAGCGAAGTGTCAACAACCAGGTCAACTATATCAAACAGCAAGAACCTATTATATCCGTGAGACTGCGCTCGTAATTCAAACGAGTGCCTATTAGGTAGGGCACATACGAGGACACAAAAAATTATGACCTAGAAGATAAGTTTTATACCCTTATGTACACTAAACTACTCACAACTAATCAGTAAGTAGCAAGTAAGTAGCAATTGGCTGATCATAAAGCTCGAATAACCGATGAGGAAGAAAAGCCTCAGAGGAAAGAAGAGAAGCTTCATTACCAACCTGTGCTTTGAAGCAATCTATGCTTATTCTTTAGGCTCATGATCAGTAGTGGCGATGTGATAGGCAGTAATAATAATTTATAAACATAAAAAAAAATTATTTCTTAAACTCTAAAATAAAAAAATAATGAATTTCAAAATTCAGAAAGAGATTTTGTTCAAAGAAACTGTTTAGTTTTTTTTTTTAATGTTAAATCAGATTTTTTCAAACGTAAACATGTTTAGCTATCAATTCGAATGAACGCGAATCGATTTTTTCCGACAATTTGTTTAAATTAATTCATTACAGCCTATAAAAACTAAGCATAGGTCCCCCCAGGAAGCATACAATATTAACATTGAATGTGTTAATGGGATGGCTTTACCCTAATCTATTTTTTCAGGGATTCCCATATTTTTATATTACGTATACTACTTAAATGTTCGTTCATTCTTATTTATTTATTTATTAATTATAGCTGCATTAACTGCATTAAGAACCTTTTCGTTTTTGAATGGGTTTTTTATAGAATATCGAGCTGTTCGAAATACTTTTAAATGTTAGAGCGACCTTTATAAGCTAATGCAATAAATTATTCTACATAATTACAAATACCATAAAAATAGTGATAATATTTAACACAATCGTAGAAATAAATAACCAAAAGCAAATGTTTTCTTTTCATATCAGTTTTACTTCTACCGTTTAAACAAGCTTGTTTTCACTTAAACTGTGCTTGTACATTTCTTTGCCAACCTTTGTTCACGTTTGCTTTGTTTCATGAAAAACCGGAATTATTTATACTTATATAAACAAAACAATTCTAGTAAGAGAGGCAGGTTAATGGGATGCAGGTGGCTCAGGAACGTGCTTTAAAGTATAACTTGGGAGTTAATGTTAAGGTGTGGACTTGTGAAAGCCTGTAATAATAAAGGTGATAATGAAGACAAGAGATGAGTTCGAGTCATATTTAAAATTATACTGTTATGATGGATGCAGGTGGATCAAGACCGTACTTTCTGGCAATCTTTGCTGAACGCCTATGTTCAGCAGTGGATTTGTGATGGGCAGTAATGGTGAATACAATGTTAGTGACTGACTTGGTTCATATTTCATAGTAAAAATATAGTGTGATTTTTTATTACTAGGTGGCCAAGAACCATTACTTGTGGCTACCTACGGGGGGATCTAAGCCCCATTTAATTATAAAGGAGACATTTTATTACATTTGAGTATTACAAGTCTCTCGTTAACAACGTTGTAAATATTGTGAGTATGTTGACAAGGGCTGCGTACCTTATACTCAGAATCACCAAACGGTATTCGTTAAAGGTCATACAGGTTAACGCATCAACTTCGGCACATCCCTATGAGGAGGTGGAGAAAATCTCTAAAACCATGCATTCCTGCAAAATCCACTATACGGTGTTAACGGCAGACTTCAACGCAAAACGAAGAGAGGAAGTAGGGAAATTCTGAAAAAGGCTTCATAAAAACTTTATGGAGATATGGGAGACTTCAATGCAAAATTAGGCGCAAGAGTGAACGTTGAATTGAAGGTAGGAACTTTAGAATAGGGTAACGGAAACCAAGGGGCCAGCAGTTGGCCGACTTTATGGAGAAAGAGGGACTCTTTATGATAAACTCTTTCTTCCAGAAGCGGCCCTACGGTAAGTGGACCTGGTCGAGTGCCGGCGGTTCGACAACCGATTGATGATTACCGAATGGTTAGAGGTACACTGAAACTAAACATTAAGTTGGAGAAGTCTCGTCTAATGAATTCAACGTTCCATCCCTCTCATGTTCTAATTCAAAGTCCCGAAAACTTTTAGCTCGAGTTACAAAACTAGTCTAAGTGTCCATAAACTGGAAAACAGTGGACGATATGAATGACAAGCTAGTGAAAACTGCCCATGCGGTCTTAGCTAAGTTCTGTAAAATTCGTTGCAAAATAACACAAAAACTCTCCGATCACACTCTTAATCACATGGCTGTTATATGGGAAGCTACAGTCTTCAACAGATTTGACAGAATATTGGAAACTGAACAGATAAATCTCCAAACGCATGCGACGGGAATCACGCGACATCAATACAGCTTAGTTTGAAGAAGCAATTGAGCGAAACTAAGGCTCCAAAGTCGTTGCAAAAGATCTGTCTGTCAAAAAGAGCCAACTGTCGAAGCTGAAGAGCGAGTGTGGAGTCATGGTTTACGGGACACCTGAGATTTCGAGTGAGATTAAGAGGTTCTATCAGCAACTGAACACGTCATTGTTGGAGCCACACGCAAGTGTGAGTAACGATCCATGAGCAAATTTTATCCATCACTATTCTGATGATATCCCGGACATCAGTCTGAACGAGATTAGAATGTCTCTCCAACACCTGAAAAATGGCAAAGCCCCAGGCGAGGACGAAATTACAGCGGAGCCTCTGACAGCTACTGGAAAACCGGTATTTGAAGTCCTTCGGAAGCTCTTTAATTCCGACCTTCTACGTGCTGTTTTGAAGAGTCATTACGAATCGTCTCGCAACAAGAATCGACTTCCAGCCTCCCGAACAAGCCGGTTTCCGAAAAGGCTTCAGTAGTATAGACCACATACATACCCTGCGACAGATTGTATAAAAAACCGAAGAGTATAAGCTGTCCTTTTTTTCTTGCGTATCTGTGTGAGAAAGCCTTTGATTTCGTTGAAATTTGGGCGACGCTACTGTCCCTTCAGCGGTGTCAAGTAGACTGTCGGTATATCGAAGTGCTGCAGTGTTTGTATATATTTAGTTTGTATATATATAGTAGGGCTACGATGGCTATCTGAGTACAGAACCAGAGACCGAAACATATCTAACTGCAAAGAGGTGTACGACAGAGTGATTTATATTTTTATTTTATTATATCCCTGAAACACTTCACAGCTGCTTTGGAAGACGTTTTCAAGCTACTGGACTGGAAAGGATACGGTATTAACATCAATCGCGAGTACAATGCTCAACTCCGATTTGCCGACGATATAGTCCTTAAGACAGAATCGCTGAAGGATCTAAGCACTATGCTCAATGACATCAATACTGTCTCCCAATGAAGTCTTAAGATGAACATGGACAAAACAAAGGTTGTGGGAGCACGAAGCTTGAAGTTGTTGCTATGTTTAGAGTATGTTTACTTGAAACAAATACTCCGACTAGGTAAGTCCAATTTCAACTGAGAGTTCAATCGACGGATTCAACTCGGCTGGGCAGCGTTCGGGAAGATAGGACACATCTTCTCGTCAGGTATATGTCAAATCAGAAAACGAGATTATACAACCAGTACGTGTTGCAAGTGATGACTTATGGATCTGAAACGTGGTCCTTCACTGCTGGCCGTATGAGGAAGCTCAAGGTCACTCAGCGAGCTATAGAGGAGTCTATGCTCTGAGTTTATTTGCGTGTTAAACTTATAAATGAGGATATCCGCAGTATAACCAGAGTGATCGACATAGCCCAATGGATTGGTAAGCTGAAGAGGCAATGGGCCGGTTATTTAGCTTGAAGAACTGGCAAACGGTGGGGAAAAAGGTTCTCAAGTGGCAGCCTTGTTCCGGTAGGCAAAGTATAGGGTAACTCCTGCTAGATGGAGAGACGACCTGGTAAGACATGCACGTAGCCGATGGTGGTAAGCCACCAGCTCAGGACCGTGATTTGTGGCATTTCTTTTATTTAAATATTTAATAATGATTACATATTTATTTAAAATCAAAGTACAAGCTCTGTTTTTATTTTATTTTATATTGATATGCAGTTAATTCTCATCTCCACACGGTCTGCAAATAATATTTTTTTAAGAAATTTTGTATGATATTTTCGTACGACTGAGGCTCTATCTAGCAAATAACAGCTCAAATATTATTATAAGGGTTGGAATTATATAATTATTATGGCTGGCCAATTTGTGTCCGAGTTTTGCAAAATAACGCGTCTAGAAAATTTATCACGCAGCACTGCAACTGTTTCGCAACTTGCGTGACTCGTAGTGCTTCCTTGCATGTAATAAAAATTATCTATACGAATTATCCACTATACGAGTATTCCAAATAAAATCTGTTAGCATTCTACGATAGCGGTACGCATTTACTGTAGTTGCAGCACCTTCACTGTACTCGAAAACGTAAGGTTCGATGACACCGCCAGTCCAAAAAACCCACCAAACAATAACCTGTTAGGTATAAGAAGGTTTCCCAACTATTGTTTTAGTATTTTCAATTTTAATCGTTTTGCGATATGGTGATTCGTGGGAGCAAAAAAGTAAAAAAAATATTGGGTAACATTAAATGCTTAGTTGCCTAAGCCGTACATGTTGTTGTTTCCACTCAAGTTTGTTTAGTTTATTTTATGAACCCGAAGTTAAACGAGACGTGAACTGTTTGCTTAATTCTGTTTGTTGAACAAACGGAAAATGTATATTTTGTAAGTTTTGGAACAAACTAAGAAAATATTTTTCTACGATACGACCACAGAAAACGTTTTATTAATTAAGTAGCCCTATTATCCGGGAATTCCTTGCTGCCGTAAATATCTTGTTCTATGCCGAAAAACGTTAGTGGTCGTTAGCAAATCTATGAGAGTGCCAAGGTCTCGCCGAGATTAAATTGCCATCTAAACTCCTCGATTTGAGATTGAAATAGCGCCCTGTAAGACCGAGGCGCTGTGGTTTCCCGGAAAGTGGGAAACGAGTATATGATATCCTTCGATTTCATTTTAGATTGTTGCTAGGGTTCAAAAAATACTTCGTGCTCGACCTATAGGGAGGAAATACGCCATCTGTAGCAGTGTGATATCAATAATAGTGTAATTTGAATCACCTTTTAAAAAAGACCTGGCCTGAAGATGGTACAAAATTAAAAGTACTGTTCATTTAACGGAGAATCACGATATTTATCACATAAGGAAGCTATCTTTTAGTCGATCATTGCTCGCTTTTTACTGCTGAACACACTTACTTGTTGTAATTGTTGTATACTAAGTAGATACATACATAAACATTAACACAGCTGACAGAACACGGCCACTACAGTTGGCCACCACATAACCACCTAAAGCTAGCTCAAATGGTTTTCAAAAAGCTATATTTTCCCCACGTAGTATCAAAATAGAATGCTTCATTCACGTAGCTTGCAATTTTACTAGCTCTTATACCCCTCAAACCGGATCAACGAATAAATAAGTGGTGAAAACAATTCCTTTTCTTAAAGATATTAAAAATTAATTATCTGAATTCCGCATAATAACATCTTTATTATAACGGCAAAGTAACGCCTGGTTCTATTAATCTCTTTTGTGCAGTCTAGGAATGTTTCACTGATTAAAACAGAGGAGGGTAAAGCATTTTAATCTTATGCTTTGCTTTGCAATAAGTACAAAAATCTAACCGGATATTTAATTTAAAAAGGATCTCACTTAACTCACCAACCTACTTGTCCGGCTTGATGAATTCTTGAAAAAGCGAAGTTAAAAAAAGCTAAAAATTATATAAATATGATTATTATACTTATATGATAATATGTGATAAAAAATGATTGAAGATATTCACCTCTAATTACATTTTATTTTATTTTATTTATTTTTTAATTATTCATATCATTATTTTCACTAGTGTTTGTTTAAGAATAAACTAGGTACATAAGACGATTATGTTGAGCTTAAAATATACCTTTTAAAATCGCAATGGTAGTAATGTGACAATTGCTCCTTATTTATACTGTATTCATAAATATAAATAAAAACGTGATGTCGATTGCCTCCAAATCCAACATTAAACAAACAAAAAAACAAATTCTTCCTTGACGTAACGATTTATAAAATTAATAATGATGGTTTTCTCTTTGGTATTGAACATGGGTACTCGGGATATGTAGTTAATTTGAAATTTTTGGAATTCATACCCAACTGCTTTGCCCATAGACTGCGCGATGTCAAATAGGTTTTCATTGGGTTTAAGGGAATCCCATTAAACCCAATAAAAACCTATTTATATATTTACTTCAACATTACCAAGCCGTGATCATTGTTCCTTTGTCTCAATTACACTTTTAAGATTTGTTATCTCCTTGCTGGCCACAGCAAGAAAATTTTGAACCTTTTCTATCTGAGATACACCACGTTCTAAACTGGAGACTTGGTCTTGAAAAGATTTAAGTTAACTACTGTTGCACTTCCAAGACTCCTTCAGATAAATCAAATCAACTTTAATAAATTTGACGTCCTCGATAAGACTTGGAACTGTAGTAACCAGCGTCTTCATCTCGTGAAACTCCTTAAGATTAACATCCAAAGTTGCCGACTCTCCACCAGAATCGCCACCAGGAGTGACTTCGAAACTTGGATGGGAGGGGCTGAGGGAAACCATTTTGCACTGAAGGCATTTTCATTGAGCTCTTCGATCTTTTTGTATTTATTTGTAGCATTGGATGACAAACGAGCACACAGTCCACCTGATGGTAAGTGGTTGCTGTGGCCCATAAACATCTACATCTATCCTCAATTACGAATCGAAATGCAGATGCGTTTTACCCGTGAGAACTAAGACGGAATGCCTCATTTCCAGTAAAAAGGGTTTTCGGTTCTCTACACTCACCATACGAAACACAGCAGCATTAAGCTACTATTTTACGCTGGTATTCTGTGAGAGCGTGGTCCTTTCCCGATCGATCCGACCCATTCATGCTGCAACTATACTACTAATAATTGCAGCATGGCTCTACCACGTATAAAGAGAGCGTGTAAGGAAAATAGAAAAATTAGCATACCTAGCTTACATAACTTCTGTGGAAAATGTGTCTTATGTTCTACAAAAATCAAAATCAAATTCAATACCTTGTTGTCTTAAACTTAAAGGTTCTGTAATGAACTCTGGTGAACTTCTTTGTAATGTTTTTTTTTAAACTACTTCCGTTCCACTTCTTAGATTCAGGTGAAATTAATACTTAACTCTCCAAAAATTATTATAATGATTCTTCACCCTCATCTCAGTTGAGTGCTGATATCACCTCAATCGACATAAACCAAAATACTATTAAGAAACCGCATGAAATGTTGGATCCATCGAAATCTGCAGGTCATGTTAACCTTCCAGCTCATTTTCTTATTAACTGTGCGTATACAATTTGTGTACCTCTAACCATTTTGTTTAAAAAGTCTCTTAATAGAGGCGAAAAATTAATAGAAGGATCTATTAATATTTCGCCTGTCCATGAAAAAGGTTCCAAGACTGAAATTAATAATTATCGCGTTTATTGTGTGTTTATGTATTAATTTACGCGTCTCTAAAGCATTCATTCAAACTGACTCAACATGGGTTTTTAAGGAGACACTCTACGGTTTCAAACCTTGCGCTTTTTAATGCATTCTTGATTAAAGCAATGGACAATCACCACCACGTGGAAGTCATTTCATCATCATCATCATTACAGCCCTTCACAAGTCCACTGCTGAACATAGGCCTCCCCCAAGTAATGCCACAAAGCACGGTCCTGAGCCACCTGCATCCATCGACTTCCTGCATATCTTACCAGGTCGTCACTCCATCTAGTGGGGGTCGGCCTACACTACGCCTACCGGTACGAGGCTGCCACTCGAGAACCTTTCTTCCCCATCGGTTATCGGTTCTTCGAGCTATATGGCCGGCCCATTGCCACTTCAGCTTACTAATCCGTTGGGCTATGTTGGTCACTCTGGTTTTACTGCGGATATCTTCATTTCTGAGTCTATCACGCAGAGAAACTCCGAGCATAGCTCTCTCCATAGCTCGCTGAGCGACTTTAGCGTCCTCATACGGCCAGCAGTGAAGGACCACGTCTCAGATCCGTAAGTCATCACTGGCAACACGCACTGGTTGTACAATCTAGTTTTTAGAGATTGAGGTATACCTGACGAGAAGATATGTCGTAATTTCCCGAACGCTGCCCAGCCGAGTTGAATCCGTCGATTGACCTCTCGGTCGAAGGTGGACTTACCTAGTCGGACTATTTGTCCCAGGTAAAAACGTACTCGTCAACAACTTCGAGCATAGTGCTCCCAACAACTACCGGCATAGGTGTGACATGGACATTAAACATAACTTTGTTTTGTCCATGTTCATCTTAAGATCTATCCGTTGGGAGGCACTATTGAGGTCATTGAGCATAGTGCTTAAGTCCTCCAGTGATTCTGCCATAAGGACTATATCGTCGGCAAATCGAAGGTGAGTGATGTACTCGCCATTGATGTTAATACCGTATCCTTTTCCAGTCCAGTAGCTTGAAAACGTCTTCCAATGCAGCGGTGAAGAGTTTCGGGGATATAACGTCACCCTGTCTTACACCTCTCTGCAGTTGGATAGGTTTCGAGCTCTGGTAATGTACTCGGATAGTATCGTAGCACTTCGATATACCGACAGTCAACTTGGCACCGCTGTAGGGACTGTAGCACCGCCCAAATTTCGACGGAATCAAAGGCTTTCTTATAGTCCACATACTCCAGGCAAAGTGGCAGATTGTACTCTTCAGTCTTCTGTAAAATCTGACGCAGGGTATGTATGTGGTCTATGGTACTGAAGCCTTTTCGGAAACCAGCTTGTTCGGGAGGCTGGAAGTCATTTATACGGATTATATTAAAGCTTTTGAAAGAATACAACATAATTTGCTATTAATAAAACTTTCTTATATCGCTATAAACAACGATCTGCTTAGATGGTTCACGTCTTATATAAATAATCGGTCACAAGTTGTTGTTGTCAGCAACTACGTTTTGGGATGTGTAACTGTTCCAAGTGAGATACCACAGGGCTCACTGCTGGGACCGTTATTATTTGTTATTTTCATAAAGGACATTAACCATTATCTAAAGTAAACTTATTTATTATGTTTTGCCGAGGCATGAAACTCTTTTTGAAAATAACATCTATTGATGGAGCTAAGGCTACACAAGAAAATCTGTCAAATCTAGAGTGCTGTTGCGACCTAAGCTACTTAGATTTGTACCGTTCTGAATGTAGCGATTCTCGTTTATCTTATATTCGCAAATATAAACCGGTTGTCTTCAACTATAATTAAAAGGTAAAAAACTTAAAACATTATTAGAGATATTGGTGTTCTTCATAATTCTAAGTTCATATTTGACGTTCCCTTAGGAAGAATTATAGTCGAATTTTCGAAAGCTCTTTGCTGCCATATGTGGCTGCGCTACACTAACCAGCGCACTCATAATGGAATGCTGAACCTAACTTCTCATGAAAGGTTCCACTTGTGTATTTCGCTCTTCGTCGTTCTCACGCGAGTCAATCTCCTCTTCCAGATTGAGGCTTGCTGGTTCCAATTATGACTTTGCTAGCGATGTTGCTGCTTCTGCTCGTTTAAGCTATGAGCGTTCGAATTTAATTCGCACTTCCAATTCTGATCTCAGCCGGGCCAATCGCGTAGACCTATTACCGATTATTACCGATTAAGACTATTACATTCCGATAGGGCTGGTCGGCTACAATTTTCTTCGATGCCACTTCTTCGGTTCCAGTTTGACCGTTGTTCTCGGCTATCGTTTCACTTCTGAATAGGATATACTTCCATGTGACGTTAGACTGCGTACAACTGGCTTCCGTCCTGCTGGTCGTTGCTGCAGCAGATTTTCCCGAATCCTTGGCGTGCCTACTCACAGGCCACACTATACGTACGACGTAACGACTCAACCAAGCTATTTAAAGGCCAACCCGCTCAACAGTCTGCACCACCTCTAAAGGCGTTAATCCCAAGCCCCGACTTTGGCACCGTTAGGTGTCGATTCTTGGTGTGCTTGTACCCGCTGTCCCATCGCTGGTGACGCCTTGATAAGCCCTCTACCCGGCTGCAACGCAGTGAACGCTTCCACAAGCACGCTCTCCCGGCAGCAATGAGTGCTTCCCACAAGCACCCTCTCTCGGAAGCAATCCCGGTTTCTATCTCCCGGCAGCAATACAGATCAGTTCAGATCAATTCTTCAGTGTCTTCTCCAGTTCTGCATCATATCTGGCACAGGCCTCTTATTGGCCTGGGAATTGTCTCCGAACAACCAAAAGGGAAATGTTGTTCGGGCCTCCTTCTTCTAGACTTCGAAACTCCAAAAACTGAAACTAAGTTCGGGCTTCTTCTTTCGGTCTGGTCTTAATCTGGCCTGACTTGACTTCGAACACCAAAAGGAAACGATGTTCGGGCCCCTTCCTCCGGCTGGTTTCTTCATGCGTCTGCGAAGGTCCGATTGAAACGGACGTCAATGTCCACGTGGTGCTTATCCGGCAGCGAAGAACCAATTGAAACGGACGGTCTTGGTCTTCATCTCACGCGCACAACAGCGATCAACCAATAACTGGCCCCGTTTCTTATACCACACTCGTTGGGTACGAGAGACAACGCGCTGGGCGTGACTCCTGATAGGACGTTCGACTTGAAACCTTAACCGCTCTCTTAAATTCTCCAATCTTCTTACTCAAAATCTCCTTACTTCCTTACTTTTAGGATGGACACTTATGAGATATTCATATAAAACATTAATTGCTTTTAAATGCCCGTTTGAAATGTGATATCTCAATTTCACTACTTTTACAACTTTCGCTTAACTTTTCCTAATTTCATTTTCTTTCTTGCTTTAAAATTGAAAACTGTAGCTGGCCCCGAACGAATTGAAAATTAGGTGATTTACTAAGCTACCCCAAAAGCTAAATCGGGAAGAGAACCGCGCGCGCAATGCCACATTGAAGTAATCTAATTGATAATTTTCACTATCACATTTTCATATCTTTATTTTTGCTCCCATAACTTTATTGCCCATAACAACCTCACAAAACAATTGTATTACACACAAAGTACTAATAAAGTATTAATAAAATATTAAACGAAATATCACAATTCTACAATAAATTTATTTCAGTCATAAACCTTAAAATGTCGAATATAAACTTTATAATACAATTCTCAATAATAATTTCACATGTCTTATACAATACAGCAGTTTAATACAAGAATTAAAACTTTTAAGCGAAATTAAAATCTTTAATTTTATCGTTTATTTCCTTAATTATTTCGCTATTTTATTACTAAAATTAAATTTTGTTGACGTTTTTACTATCTTATTCTTATACATAATCTATCCAAACCATTCATAAATCGCTATTATATGCATTTTCATACTTTAATAAAAATATTACTTTAATTAATATTCTTAAAAAACGGTTCGGAATTGCGTTTTTCATTTCCGTTACGAGTAATTGCTTACACTAGTTGAAAACTCAATTTTACACGACGCTCGGGATCAAAATAGGAGTCCTTGCCATTTATCTAATAGTTATGCTCATCCCAGTCGGACTATATATGTCCGACATTTTATTCTAGGATTCAACTGTACTTATCTTATCTATTACTGATACATCTTATGAGTGCTTAAAACATTTACTATCAAAGTTAAATGAAACTGTTTTTAATATTAAATTCGCATTACGTAACCTGACTCTAAGTTAATACAAATATCTTTTTTTTTTCAAAAATTCGCATTTTATAAAAATAATCATGAATATTTATGTTTATCTTTAAGAAACGATGAAAGATTTAATGAGATGTTTATCTCGCTTCGCCAACACATATACAAATGTATACAACATATTATGCCACATGCCTAGCAGAAATTTCTGTAACAACCTCACACACCTGCGCCGTTGCATGTGCAACGGCACCCTACGAAACTTTTTATGCTGCAGAAATAAAACAGACGGAGCGACTCAGTGGACTCCTTTAAGGAGTCTTGGCTCTGGTGTGGCACGGAACACTTGTTGTATTCCGTACTTTTCCTGATTTTTCTACATTTTAATGCCATCTCTATATATGTTATATACAATTGTTCACTACTATATTAGGCCACTAATTTTAACAGTACACGTCGATATATCTATCTTCTGTACTATACTAAAACTCTTAGGATGATTGGGGTACATTGATTTTTTTTCGAAATTACAACTGAGATATCTCTATAACCTAGGAGTACATCAATGCAGATGCCAAAACAATATTTTTTTGAAGTGTCTGTTTTTTTGTCTGAATGCGTACACATAAATCTAGGAACAGATTTTAAAGTGATATTCACTATAGTTTTATGTTCGATGTCGAACCGTATCTTTAACTTTCAAATTGAAAAGCTCTCATTTCTGAGAGGGCTTTAGTGCAAGGAAATGTCCACCGCGATACCCCATTGCGTATCGACGAACTTCACATGTCTTCAAAAAATTTTTTATTACTCAGACATGCCGGTTTTATCACGATATTTTCCTTAACAGCCGAGCACGTGGTAAACTTAATAACGTTTTCTGAAAATTGGTTTAATTTTAATTTAAAGTGGTCCTTTAAAGCGGCAATTTCAAACTAATTAAATAATAACCTAAATAATCGAATAAGATATCATAATATGTCAATATTCATACATACATCTAAACGTGCCGATTCTGCCAATTATCAGCCAATCTCAATTACCTCCATACTCAGCAAGATTATGGGCGTATATTGAGCGCCCGCTTAATGGCACACATAGAACAGAATGACCTTCTTAGTGACCGGCAATACGGGTTTCGCCGAAATCGATCACTTGGGGACTTTCTAACGTGTGCCACACACGTATGGGGCGAGGCACTCGAGAACAATGGGAAGCACTTGCTGTTTCCCTTGATGTCTCGAAGGCCTCTGACAGAGTTTATTACGCTAGCCTTTTGGATAAGCTTCCAGCGTACGGCTTACCCCTGATCTGTCTGACTGGGTAAAGGACTTTCTGAGTGAATGATCTCTCCGGGTCGTCGTCGACCCTGTGGCGATTAACACCAACTCTCTCCCTGCTGCATATTAATGATCTAGTTATGTCCGGTATCTATGGGTACGCATACGACAGCACAGTTGTGGGGAAATACCAACCAAGTCCTCGGGCCGGTCAGGATCAAATCCAGTCCAAAAAAGAAGCTCATCCAGGAGGAGGAGCCAGCTCATCTTGGCTCCTTCTTTCCGAAATGTATCACTAGAGTACACCAACCACCTCCAGTTGTTGGAGGGTTGAGATATTCTCAAATCTGAATTTCAGTCGGTTCATTCAGTCCAAGACCAAACCAGTTGCAGGGAAATCCTTGCAAAAGGTGCGGTGATACTTTACGCAGGCAGCTGCTTACTTTATCCTCTTCAGACCGTAGGTACTCATACGAGGACCTTAGCATTTTTAGAATTGCAACAGTTAGCGACATCGTGTGACAACTGTCAATACTAATGAAAGTCGATAAAGGATACAGAGCTTCTATCTAAACCGATAGATGGCTTTTAGACAATAGTTTTGACACGTAAAATTAAGTTTGAAATTGTTCGTTTGAAAATTTTCCGTAGGTCTGTCACGTTCGAACTTTGAAAATCAATATAAAATTATTTTGTTTGCTTCAAGTCGAAAGTGTTGTAGTTTTGTATAGCTGAATAACTAAATTTATGTTTGAAAGGGTGAGTTTTTGTTTCTGTTTGTTTTTTTTGTATCAAAATTCGAATTTTTTTGCTGTTCCACGTATGTGGACCTCAGGATTTAACGTTGGTTTTAATAGCATATTACTATTTTTCAGTTCTATCATGAATGACCGGGATATTGAGGATATTCTCAATAAAAGTGACTTTGACTTCTCTGGCAATGAAGATGACAATGATTACTTGCCTCCAGAAGTGGTAAGGGCTCTTCATCAGTCCGACGATTCAGAAGAAGATGAAGAAGAAAATTTGACAGAAGCGGAACCTGGAAGGTCAGCACCGTTGTTTTGGCGTACAAAAGAAATGCGTTGCCGTGGACCAGACATCGCAGATGATGAGCTCGTAGCGCAGGGTACTTCAGAGATGAACATTTTGTATTGTTTTTTTGGGAACAGAATTCTGGGAAATGGTGGCTGAACAAAGTAACATTTATTCTGCTCAAAAACGTGATCTAAAATCATTGAAAACAAACTCCATTGAGATTATTCATTTTGCGGGTATGCAATTATTGATGGGTACTCTTAAATACCCCCAAGGAAAACTTTATTGGACTAGAGATTTATGTGTGCCTATTATCAGGGATACCATGCCTCGGGACCGATTTTTTGAACTTCGCAATTATCTCCACTTCGTAGACCTGAACTGTCCAGATACTAACGACAAACTATGGAAAATAAGGCCAATAATTAATCCAATTTTAAAGAAATGCCACAGTTTGCCTCGTTCTAAACACATGTCCATAGACGAGCAAATGATACCATTAGCAGGGCGATGTGAGTACCGTCAGTACGTTCCAAGTAAACCTAATCCACTTGGACTTAAAAATTTTGTACTCGCTGCCCGAGATGGAATAGTGTTAGATTTCGAAATATATGTTGGTAAAGACACCATATCACCAGAAATTATGAAAAATTTGGGACTAGGAGGCGGCATTGTGCAAACTCTTTGCCGCACCATTGAAAGCAGTTGTGTTCTTTACACCGATAGGTTTTTTACTAGTTTAAAACTGGCCGAGCATCTTATTGCAAATAATAATCAAATATTTCTAACTGGAACTGTTATGACAAATAGAATTGGCCCAGTATCTACGAAATTGAAACCAGACAAGGAGTTGCAGAGAGGGGCCTGGGATGAAAAAGTCCGAAATGATGATAACATATGTATCGTGAAATGGAAAGACACAAAAGCGGTAACATTGCTATCTACATGTACAGGAGGTGAGCCAGCAACTACGTGCCAGCGTTGGTGTAAGGTTAGAAAAGAAAAGATAGATGTGACACAGCCAGCTGTTGTAAAAACCTACAACACTTGCATGGGCGGAATAGACTTGTGTGATCGGCTCATTGCATATTATCGGAGCTCAATGCGCACAAAAAAATGGACAGTTAGAACGTTATGTCACTTTCTCGACCTTGTGGTTGTCAATTGCTGGTTGATGTACATGCGTTGTTGCAAAGTTGAAAATGTGGAAAGCAAGCATAAGCTGGGATTGCTTCAATACCGCTTGAATTTGGCTAAAGCCTTGATGAAGTATGACGGTGGTAGAGTGGACCCAAATTTTATGCGTCCTGGCTCCAGATCTCAATCTAGCCCTGGCCCCTCGGCAGTTTCCAACCCAAAAATCACGGACGTGGGCTGTGATGAGCCTCCTGCAAAAAAAATCGAGCGGTTGTACCCCATCCGCTACCTGAAACAAGGCTGGATAATGTGGGCCACCTGCCACGATTCATTGATTCCAAGAACGCATCCAAATGTCGCCATCCGACATGTTCATCCAAATGCCGCACTATGTGTGTAAAATGTCATGTTTTTTTATGTATATTAAAAAATAACTGTTTCGAGAGTTACCATTCTAATAAGAACTTTGGACCGCATTAAGACCCAAGGTCCACATATGTGGAACAACTTTTTTTTATATTAATAATAATAATAAATTTTTTTTAAAAAATTATAGTTTTTATTTTGACCCCAGTAAGTATAAAAAACGCAAAAAGTTACTTATACGTAAGTCCCCTCTAGTTCAGGTCTGAAGAGGTTATATAAAGTACAAGTTCGGTCATTCATGGAGTATTGCCTCCATATATGGGCTAGTGCTGCGAAATGGCACCTAGCAGCTTTAAACTCAATAGAAAGGGGTGCTAAAAGGCTTATTAGTGACCCGAATTTGGTTAAAACCAATCTTACCAGCCTCGAAAACAGGCATAAAGTAGGCTTTTGGTTTTCTACAGGATACATTTCGGAGAGTGTTCGCAGGAATTGCATTATTTAATTCCTTCGTCTCCCTTCCACCATCAAACAATCAGACGTTCGGCCAGTCTCCACAGACTTATCACGCATTCCCAACAAATAGTTTGCTACGTTGTCCATCATACGGACAGCAGAGGAGTGGAATAGGTTGCCAGCATCTGTCTTTCCATCTGATTACAGTGTGAGTGTCTTCAAGGCAAGAGTGGCTTTTGTTAAGTCAGTGCGATTCACCATTTTGAGCTACATCATCACTTACCATCAGGTGGAGATAGGCTAGATTGGAATCTATACATAAGTGATATATAGGTGGGGATTTTGGTTAAGCGCTGGCTTAGAATAATAAAAAACACACGCACACACACTCGTACATACCAGCAAAAAACAATGACCTTGTTTTGGCCTCTGCCGCTGTACCAAGATACGCGTATACCGTTTATAACATTTTTTATTTACATACCTATTAAAGTGTTTGGAATGAGACCCCTCATAAATCATGCTTTTTCGCGTTTCTATTTATTTGTCAGCACTAAATGCAAAGGCTGGGCCTTGTTAACTTAGAATGTTATTACTGGCCACACGCAATACTTGCCTTTCGTGACCGACGGTTGGGTCACATTATTTATAATATCTCACCTGTAACTCATCGCTCAATCATAACGACGTTTTTTAAATGATAGCTCTCGACCGTCATTCATTCGCGAAGTTTTATAATATCAAACCCTTGGTAAAAAAAAGAATTATAATGAAATTGCTAAAGTTGCAGATCGGCGATTCTTCCTGGGCTAGATTTAGAGGGAGTTTTAAAACAGAATGTGCAGTGCGGCCCCCGCTTAGCAGCGTGGCGGCTATACCGGAGGAAGCTACGGCCACAGCAATGTTTTTATCTTTCCGTACTTGCGCTAATAATAAATTTAACAAAAATGTCTTCCCAGTTCCTCCAGGGGCATCTAAAAAGAAAAGTGTACCATTTCCAGATTCAATTTGTCCTAATACTTTGTCAAAAAGTCGTTTTTATTCGGGAAGCAAGCGGGGTACAAATCGGCTACTAGCTACTGCAAAGTTGGTATTCTTTCATACATGGCGATATTGAATTTCGTGCTCCACATGGACCGTGAATCATATTTCGGACGATGGTATCATACAATTCTTTACCTTGCTCAGGAACCGGATTCTCGGGGCGCTTATTATGTCGTCTATTTGGCTGGGCCGCAACTTCTCTTTAAGCCATATTAGAATGTGTGCATGCGGTAATCCTCTTTTTTTGCCATTCAATTGAATACATGAAGCACTGCACCTCTCCGAAAATTTTCCCTTTATTATTTACATACATTAATTTTTGTACTTTTAATTTAAATACTCTAGCAACTAAATCGTGTCTGTCAGTACTTTTTTGGCCCTGCATTAGCTCCTCGGTTATTTCTTTCCATGTGGGATTGCAAGTAAAAGTAAGAAAAAGATCAGGTCTTCCGTAAGTTCGTACATAAGCGAATGCGTCTTGTGTGTACTTATGTAGGTAGCGGGGACTGTTAACGAATGATGAGGGCAGAATTAACATTTTACCTAAATCTTTGGGGTTTACATTGGCGTCACTAGAAACTGCATCTTGTAAATGTATATAATTCTCAACGCGCAGCTTTTTTGATTTAAAGATATATAACGGAGACTTTCACTTTCTACCTTCACATACATGTCTACCAAAAATTGATGAAATAATTATCTACACCGGGCTAAGAGGTTAAAATCATTTTCTCGCAACATCACATGATACGCATAAACATCCATACATGATACTTTTTTGTTCGGAGTAGGCTCCTTTGTGACCGGGTTAATGAGTGGAATTTGAAAATGATAACCCTCTTGTCTATTGCAATAAATCAATAGGTATTGCAGAGCATCATAAAACTTGTGTGTATCGGCTACCGGTTGCAACGTTGATCATCACTAATTACGGCTGCTATTTCGTTTATCAAAGGTGCATTGTAGCGCCTTTCATGCTCTCCTCGAGGGGTCCGATTATACATCATGATACAGTTTTAACTGTTTTGACTAAAATGTTACATTGTTGTCAAATGTTTTAATTTTTTATACAAAGTGATGTTTTTATAAAAGTAAGATTCAAGAAAGCAAAGGAAACTATGGATAAATTTGTTTTTAAAAGCTGTGATTGACTCATTTTTAAAACTGATCGTTCAACGTTCAAGTTTAAACAAATGTATCTTATTCATTAAGTCAATAATGACTAACTCAGGGAGTAATAAGTCGTAAAAGTAGGTAAGTAAGTGACATATCGAAGATTTTTAAATATGAATATTAATTTATCTTATCCTAAATTGAAGTACGTTTATATTATGCTTTTGTGAATTAAAATTTTTATGTATGTTTACTCCAAGATGTTTTATGTCATTAACTTTTTCGAGTCGCTGGATAGTGCATCAAGGAGTATACCTGTTGCTTACCACAATTTTTTTTCAATTATTTTACTGTGATTTACTAATAATAACTTTTTAAACTCTGTTTCGTTGATCTATTGGTTGTAGTAGTGCGACTGCTGATCACGGGTTCGAATCCCGGGTCGGGCCAAAAAAATATGTTTTGAGTTTGTCTGCTAAGAAATTCTCAGTAGCTGCCCAGTGCCTCGGAAAACACGTAAGGTACTGCGCCTGATTTTTCTCCTGTCGTGACGATTTATCTTCCCATCGGACTATGAAAGTGAGGATATAGAGAGTGCATCTATCCCACCTATGCGCAAGCATACACTTGGGCACTATAACCCTGCCCTGAGCCGATGGCTAGTCTTCGTTGAGGCTGGCCGCCGAGACCGAAATTCGGTATAGAAGACATTATATATAATAAAATATATTTAAGTATCAAGGTATTTTCGTTCTATTTCTTCTATTTTCCGGATATTTTTTGTCTCTAAGCATAGTTTATATCTATTTTTATTACAACATAGCAAACCATTTACGTCTCGGAACTGTTTGATAGTGGTGTATTTTCATATACAATAATTAATAGATTTAATTTAATTAAGAATACCACAGCTACATTGACACCTTCCATCAAGTAAATGGGACTTAAATTTCTTCGTCTTGAGCCGAATAATTGATTTATTAAATCATTTTATAAGTTGAAAATGCACCCCGTATTCTTTGAGGCTTAAAATGACAATATAATTATTATAACTAAAAAATACCGCACGTCCTGTAGCTGCTGCGATTCGTTCTCTTTCACTTGTAATTTTGTAATGACAAAATGGTTTCGAATCTTGGGTCCGCATAGACCGTGCGTGATTGCTCGGGGCCGTCAGCCATCTACAGTATTGTACTCGATATCACGAACTGTGCGAAGCTACCCTAATCATTTAACATAAATCATTCCATCCGTCAAACAGTCAAGACTACGGAAAAGAGCAGAAAAAACACAAAATGCATGTAGATAAAAATTACTGTTTAGAAAAGTTTAGCACGTTACATTCATGAGCATTCCACGAGTACATAATTGATTTTCCGTCTCCGACGTATTCGGATCAGTAGTTACGAAGCTCTAGGGCAGTGGCACACGTAGAACGATTTGCTCTTGTTGATTGATTTGGTCGGCCTGGAAATTAACACATCGTTGCACGTCGCTTCCTCGCCGCTTACTGAAGTAATATTGTTTGTTGCAGTTACCGTCATATAGAGTTGCTGATTTATAAAGTATTAATATGTATTTTATGATTTATAAAATTTGAATAACGTTTTATAAATAATAATGATTTATAAAGTATTATAAAATAATGTCTTCCAAAGACAGGCTTCTTTCATTAAAATTACCTAGTAATTTACGTGAATACAATTTAGATCATAATATGCTTTAATATCTTCATGTGGTAAGTGCGACAATTACTTTACGCCCAATGTAAAAAAAGGTTGTCTGCAATAATAAAATTATTGCTTTGCGACATTTCACGAGATACGTCTCTAGATTAAAGGGCAAATCGATAACTTATGCTCATGTGATTGATATTGTATGTTATTATTAAAGTTAAATATAAATTGCATCTCAATGCAAATTAATTCTAATTGCAATGCATTATAAATTGATAATAGCGATCATACTGGGATTATTTTGCAACGGGTGCCTAAATAAAATAGGGTATCGGATTATTTATAAAGTAGCTACAAAGAATGTAGTCCAAATATATTTTACCAAATTGTTTAAAGTATGTTTCTTTACTGTTCTGTTTTATAATCTAGTACTGTGGTCTTCAATACACCCGCCAAGAGTGAAGTTGAAAATAAATCCTGCCTACAACGGAGAGTTCAGCAGTGAACTTTTACGGACTGGTGATTATGATAATAATAATGTTCTCAACACGAAACCGTATTTTTAACAACTGAAAAATATATTTTGAAGATAAATATAAGTAAAAGGCAATCTGGTCTAAATGGTTCAATGCAAATCTTGTCGGAGACAAAACTTACGACTTACGTAGAAAGTAATATGATATGATAGCTCTAAAACTTTATTCGCGTCACATTCTATTCGCAAAGCTTTCATACTTCGTTATTTTGTTAATTATATATCAGATATCAGCTCTTAAATGAAAATCATATCATATTACAATTTTACAATACTAACAAAATTAATACATTACAAAGCCAAGGTTTCGAATAATCTGAGGTAGGACGGATGAACCGTTAGTGAAACTGTATATCACTTGCAATCACTGTTTGTAACGTGATATCTATAAACGAGACTAACAAACTTGAGCGACTCCAAAATCTATGTATACGGTTCATATTTCGAATTCGTAAATATGACCATGTCTCAGAATACAAGTGGCTTCCAATCGGTCTTCGTCGGAATACTCATATACTTTCTGCTCACGTATAAATCGATAAAACACAGTACGTTTTATTTAACATATCAAGTCCTCCCTACCTCGAAGAACGTTTCCAATTTCTCAGCTCCTCTCATAAACTTACCCTTCTGTCCTTAGAAAACCTTTCCCTTTTATGTCCCTTGCACTTTTCTACCTTTTAGTTTTTAGTGAAGCTTCTTCTGCTTTTTAGTGAAGCTTTGGAACTCCTTGCCATTAACTATAAAACTCCTTTAAACCAAGATAAGTGACATTATCTTGCCTTCTAAATTCGCCCTCCTTCTTTCATCTCGTCCTGTTGCTTTATGATCACTACTGGCTACTTACTTTTTCAATTAAATAAATTATTACTGGGATAGGGTGACAAACGAGCACATAGTCCACCTGATGGTAAGTGGTTGCTATGGATAGATACCACCAGTATCTATCCTCGTATGAGTATGAGTGCCAGCCAATTCTTAATTTATAAACATTTTAAAACAATAAATTTGATAGACTTTATTGAATTAGATTTTATATGTTCCACGGAATTTGTTCAGTAAAATTTAATAAAGTCCTCAAACACAATACAATGAAAATAATACAAAGAGGTAAAGTCCGTATGTTCTCTATGTTCAAAAATAGGCATCTAAGTTTTTTTTTTTTATAGGATAGGGTGACAAACGAGCACACAGTCCACCTGATGGTAAGTGGTTGCTGCGGCCCATAGACATCTACATCTATCTTCCATTACAAATCAAAATGCAGATGCGTTGTCACCCGTGAGGACTGAGATGGAATGCCTCATTTCCAGTAAAAAGGGTCTCCGGTTCTCTACACTCACCATACGAAATACAGCAGCATTAAGCTACTATTTCACGCTGGTATTCTGTGAGAGCGTGGTCCTTCCCCGGTCGAGCCGACCCATTCGTGCTACAACTATACTACTAATATAATTGCAGCATGGCTCTACCACGTAAAACTAGTCTAAAGTCTAGTAAGTATTTAGGTGGGTACAATTATAATTAATGTGCATACCCGCATTTTGGTTTTAAGTAACATGAAACACATTTAACGAATAGATTCTTTGGATAGATCTTTACACCAACTGGCATGAAATGCCGCTCCAGCTTTTCATTTACGTTTACATTTTGTAAAAGTTCTAATTCTGAACATAATGCCTAGCCCGAAATATACGGTACAGTTTTTACAGTACGTGATAAATCAAATTCAACCAATTGCTGGACTGTATTCACGCAACCCAACCTTCGGAAATATTGGATCTAATCGGCACATCGCATCGAGGCATGTTAGCTGAAGCTGACTAACGTTCTTACTAATTACTTCGTGTTGCCAGATAGCGTCCAATTATTTTTATTTTCTATTTTATAAGTAAATTATTCCCACATAACGGTATAACGTCAACGTTTCAAATAGGTTTCAACAGGCTTATATTTTTTATTATATAGCCTAAAAGGGAGACATAAGAATGATACTATTGTAAATTTATAATATTTTTGGTCTTTCGTTATGGTTTCATTTGTACTATAAGTGTGACAAACTACTTAGCACACAGTTCACTTGATGACGGTCGTAACTTAACTTGTTGGTTTAAACATTTATTCTCCACTGAGAATAAAATCGAAATGCGTTGCCTTTCCCGATGACTAAGGTGCAATGCCTCGTTACCAGTAAAAAAGTTATCTTTTTCTCATCACCCCACAGAAATCGTAATAATAAGAGAATAGAAATATTTTGAATTAGCGCTCGATTACTCGGAAACCGGCTTGTTCGGGAGGCTGGAAGTCGTCGAGTCTGCGTGCGAGACGATTCGTAATGACTCTCGAAAACAGCACGTAGACGCGGCTCAGAAGGGAAATCGGTCTGTAGTTCTTCAAGAGAGCATTGTCGCCTTTCTTAAAGAACAAGACCACCGCACTTCTGCTCCACGCCTCTGGAGTAGTGCCACCATCGAGGACGGAATTGAAGAGCTTCTGAAGGACTTCAATTACCGGTGTTCCATCTGCTTTTAGAAGCTCCGCTGTAATTCCATCCTCGCCTGGGGCCCCGCCGTTTTTAAGGTGCTGGAGAGCCATTCTAATCTCGCTTAGACTGACGTCCGGGGTATCATCGGAATAGTGTCGGATAAGACTTGCTCTTGGATCGTTACTCACACTTGCGTGTGGCTCCAACGATGATGTGTACAACTGCTCATAGAACCTCTTAATCTCACTCAAAATCTCAGGTGTCCCGGAAACGATGCTGCCACACTCAGTCTTCAGCTTTGACAGTTGGCTCTTACTGGCAGACAGATCTCTGGCAAAGACTTTGGAGCCCTGGTTCCGCTCGATCGCTTCTTTAATACGAGCAGTATTAAAGTTGCGTAAGTCTCGCCGCATGCATTTGGAGATCTGTCTGTTCAGTTGCCTGTATGCTGTCAAATCTGTTGACGATTGCAGCCTCATCTCGCGTCTAACAGCCATGAGATAAGAGTGTGATCGGAGAGTTTTTGTGTTCTTCTGCGGCGGGTCTTGCAGAACTTAGCTCCGACCGCATGGACAGTTTCCGCGAGCTTGTCATTCATATCGTCCACTGCATTGCAATCTTGTAGGCACTGAAAGCGGTTACGTAACTCGAGCTGAAAGTTTTCGGGATTCTGGATTAGAGCACGAGGGGGACGGATCGTTGACTTCATTAGACGAGACCTCTCCAACTTAACGTTTAGGTTCAGTGTGCCTCTAACCATTCGGTGATCGCTGCCGGTTTTCACCCTTGCGATCACTGAGACATCACTGAACAGTTGGTGTCTGGTCGTCATAATGAAGTCAATCTCATTTTTTGTCGAACCGTCGGGGCTCGACCAGGTCCACTTCCTGTGGGGCCGCTTCTGGAAGAAAGAGTTCCTCATAAAGAGTCCCTCTTTCTCCATAAAGTCGGCCAGCTGCTGGCCCCTTCGATTCCGTTGCCCTACTCCAAATTTCCCTAACTTCAGCTCACCGTTTTCTCTTGTGCCTAGTTTTGCATTGAAGTCTCCCATCAACACCGTGTAGTAGATTTTGGAGGAATGCATGGCTTTGGAAATATCCTCATACATTTCCTCCACCTCCTCATCGGGATGTGCCGAGGTTGGTGCGTAAACCTGTATGACCTTCAGCGAATACCGTTTGGTGATTCTGAGTATCAGGTACGCGACCCTCGTAGACACACTCCCAATCTTTACAACGTTGTTGACGAGAGACTTGTGGACGATAAATCCGACACCTCCTTGGGACAGATGGTCGCCCTCCCGGTGATAGAACAAGTTGCCGCACTCAGAGAATCACCGTGCCCTCCCCCTCTCTTCGGACCTCGGATAATCCTATAATATTCCAGCGCAACTTGTCTATCTCTTCTTCCAGCTCCAGGATCTTCTCGTCAGTCCTCAGAGTGCGTGCGTTAAATGTTGCCAGGTCGAGTCGTCGTAGGTGGCAACCGAACCTCCACCGGAGATTATTAGCACCCCCTGCCCCGCCGTTACCATGGTTGCCACCGTAGCCAGGAATAGCAGGGCCGCCGGGGACTGGGGGCCGTCTATTTGTGTAATTGTTCATGGGGGGTATATTGCCATAGATGCCACGCTTGACGAGCGGGTTGGCAACCGCAGTTTTTGTTGTCGTACAGTTGCTGTTATCATGTATATATATATATAAGATGAGTATATTAAAATCATATATCAATGGAAACATTATTAAATAAGCTATCAGATTATGCATAACAGATATATATGTATAGATATATATGTCGAGTGATAGCAAACTATTTGTATATATATCATATATATGTTACAAATAGTTTGCTATCACTCGACGTCATATTATGGCATTTGACATATGCGCATTTTATTTGAGACGCCAGAATATGGCGTTTGGACACACGAGGGGATAATGTGGTCCGTATGTTGTTATCTGCACAGATGATAAATGATGCACAGATGACACATAAGGTTAGAAAATAATAGAAATAGGAACTCTGATATAATATTATAAAATGATATAAATAATAATATTATATAATTTCATTCATGAACCCACATACTATGTTTAACATTCTTCTTCATCTTCCAACAAGCAGCTAATAATAATAATATCTTCATCAATCCCCATGACCGAATACGTCAACCCACGACAAGAAAACACTCGAAACAAAATAAAAAATCCGGATACAATAGACGCATGCCATCGGTAAATCCGTTCAATCCGTTGCGTGCTGTGCATGAGGTGCATCCAGCTCGGGCCAATGGACGCGTACCTTTATACATAGTTTGATGTCACATTTTATTTTTAATTTATTTTATTTAATTTATTCTTTGTTTTTTTTTTGTTTCATTATTAATTAAATATTAATAAACAGTACATGCACAATGCATGTACTGTAAATAAACGATTCTTTCTTTCTTTCCCTCAATATCTGTAATAACTTTTTAAATATGTATTCGATAGAAGTTCATCTCCACCTCCCCATCGAGAAAATCCGTATATCTTAAGCTGAAGAAAAAAAATTAGCTTGCAAGATTGCCTGTAGACTTCGACTATTTAGTCTCGAATTGTTTAGTCTAAATTATCTATGTGTATGTGTAGTTACATGGTAACTGGTAACTGGTAATTAGGTTTATATCTTCCGATACTAATTGCGAAAATAGACTTACGGGCAGGAGGTCCACTGGTAAGTAGTAAGCCGAAGGCGTAGGTAACGGGTCGGTGGTCTTACTGTAATTAAATCTAAGACTAGTTCTTGATTTTTCAACATGAACTTGAAAGAGAAAACTTTAACCACTAGAAACCCCTTTGTCTGATTTTGGCAACGCGTTGAACGTTTAGTTAGGATCGTTCCGGTATGTTATAACTCGGCGTCCTATTAACGTAACTTCTTTTAGTTTATTAATATTAGTAACTTCTTATTATTATTATTAGTAGTAGAAGATTAATATTATATTTTTAAAGACTGTTATCAAATAAAGATATGAATTGTCAAAAAAAATCATTACCTAGCAACTACTCAAAAATTGATAACCATTTTGGGGTAGGGCAGAAAATCAATTGACACAGGTGACACGGGGTCTTACTTAGCTCTACACTTTCGAAGAACCCTATGAGAAGCAATATACTTTTGATATACTGCAAAGGTGATGATGACATGAAGTCTAGAAGTTACATCCTCCTTTTAATCACGGATTTTGAATGTAATCCTTCAAAAGCACATCTACAACTTGTGTGCAACCAACGAAGATAACAATAATTTTGTATTAATTTATATGTTAATAAATTTTTTAAATATAAAATTATCTCCAGTGTAAGAAGCGTTGGCTAGTTTGAAGTTCGATATCATGGATTCAAATTGACTACCAACTAAAGCAAATACTATTTCTTTGGTGTCACCAATCTGAAATATTACTGACTGCGAAGGGTATAGCGAGACAGTAAAATCACAGGCTGTACATGATTCCATCTCAGTCTTCAGGTGTATGTATATCCGTAGCCTTCTTTGTATGAAGTTCCAGCAGAGTTACATGGACTGTCATAGCCTGTCATAGACTGTCATAGCATACTGTCGCATATATTCATCAGATAAACCGAAAATTCGTTTATCACCTTAGTTTATAAAAATAAACGGCACACAATATCAACGACGTGTATGTTTATGGTTTTGCATTGTCTGTAT
Organism: Parnassius apollo; assembly: GCA_907164705.1. NCBI lineage: Eukaryota > Metazoa > Arthropoda > Insecta > Lepidoptera > Papilionidae > Parnassius > Parnassius apollo. The sequence continues at coordinate 26,276,547 of CAJQZP010000693.1, forward strand.
GGATTTTGATTGGATTACCTTCATGTTGGGAATTTTGACCTCGTGTGATTGCATAACAGACCGGCATACGGCAGTGTAGGAACCGCAATTTTGCAGCAAAAATAAGAGAGTGGACTTCAAAACAGAAAAGGAGTCCTACTACCTAATATATTATATTATTATATAGTAATATAGTATTGTAATATATCTCCACCGTACGCTTGTATCATTATAAGGGCAGTGTCGCAGGTACCAGGACTATTAAACGGGACGTAGGCCTCCTCAGAATGCCTGTCTTCGTGATGACGTCCACTACCTTAGTGTGGCCATCCTTTCCTGGTAACGTTCTATGAACCTTACCTCGTGGCCATGTGTTACGTGGTAACGAATGATTTACGATCAAAACAATATCGCCCAACTTAGACTCTATGAACTTGCTACTGTCGCGTGTACGAGGTATCAACGTAGGCATATATTATATAATATAATATATAGACATCAAATAGTAATGAAATATTTTAAAAGATTGTAAAATGACAGTTTTAGAGATGTAATTAAAATTCAAAATTCTCCCATTTTAGTCATACTTAAAAATGAGTTGTACCCATAATTCAAATATGCATTAAAATGTATAAATTTGGACAAGTCTTTCCGACAAAAGATTAGATATAGAGACATTTCTTTAGCATTTGTAGAGGCACTATCCAAATTGGTCACATTTGTTAAAGCTCTGTCCTTTTTTACTTTCCTACTAGAAATTTGTTAAAAGTAGAAAAAACGTTACAAAGGAGACAATTCCTTTTTGTTGGAGAACGGGCCCACCACAAGTTTTAGTGACACTTAATGAAATGCATGTAGATCTATTTCTTATAACCTATATATTACAATAGTAGTATTAATTTTTACCGCATCTTACGGGAATACTGAGAAATTAAAAATTAAAATATGAATAAATACAATATCCTAAAAACAAACTAAAAGCGATTGTCTAGTAGTTTTCACCGCTGTTATAATTTAAAATTGTGTTTAAAAAATTAGTAAGTACATTCAGCATTTATAGGTATTTTAAGATTGATGGAAAAACTTTTTAGTAGTTCTGGTAAAACAGTGCACGGATAAACAAATATGGTGTGGAAACTATTTTATACATGTATTGACTGATTAGTGAACATACATCCCAAACACCATTAACGCCAAGATGTCAAAGATAATATGTCCATTTATAATATAATCTATATGCACTAAATAGTAACAAAGACGTTTTAAACTGGATGAGTTAATACAAAAGATACAAAGTAAAATGCCACTGCATTTATTATTGCAAGTCATTATTTCCAAAGAAGTCTCTTAAAAGTACAATAGATAGACAGACGGGCGCCATGTCAAGACTTTGTTTTTAATGTTTTGATTGATTAGTAAGTGTACACCAGTCATGGACGTATAAAAAAGGCGGACTGAATCTCGCTATACAACTCAGCGAAGCACCTAAAATAAGTCAGCTCCCTTGTACGTGCAAAGGGTCACATACATATTGACACTAATAATAGGTCTACAAACGTCATCCGCGAGAAGTAGTTAGTTATCGTAAGTAAAAATAAAAAATTAATACGCAGTCTTGCGTCTTTAAATTTAGCAAAAATCATAGTGGTTTTATCAAAAAACTTCAAGGAATCAACTTTCACAGTTAAGGCGCGCTACTCCTAGCGAACGACCTTGAGCGTTCGGTCCTATACAATCCATGCGCTCTCGCTACGATATATCGCATAAGAAATACGCCCAAATTTTTGGGATTATTTCAATTAAAATAGAAAAGCGAACTTAGAAATTAAATAAAACGTGAATAATATAAACTTTTAAATTAACTATCTATTACTGTAATCCTCAAATGATTAGAGCGATGCCTTTAGCAACAGATGCATGTAGTCAATAATTTTAGTCATATTTTACAACTTGATTTTAAATGTATTTAAATCACATAACAAATTAGAACAAGGAATGTCATGATAGAATATCGAACATTAATAATGTGCTTTTAGATGTGGTTTATTTCTCATAACTAATGAGATACTAGTCTCTTAAAAACGCACTATCGCAAGGTTTAGGTCAGGGTATCGCCTTCAATCAGTAATTATAATCACTAACTTAAGAATTTTGTAACTAAAATGAAACCAAAAAAAAAGCCCGGTTATGTGTTGTTAACTACTTATGGAGAAAATTACCTGAAATTTGGGAAATTGCTATTTTTACCCACATCGGCACGGATACGGTATATATGTTATGTGTACCCAACAACCTCTAAAGGTTGTATTTTTACTTTTTATAGGGTAGGTTGACAAACGAACACAGAGTCCACCTGATGGTAAGTGGTTGCTGTGGCCCATAGACATCTACGTCTATCCTTGATTACGTATCTAAATGCAGATGCGCTGTTACCCGTGAGGACTAAGTTGGAATGCCTCGTATCCAGTAAGAATAGGTAGAGAGCCGATACTAAACATACGAAACAGAACATACTAAACATACGAAACAGAGCAGCATTAAGCTACTATTTTCCGCTGACGTTGCGTGGGAGCGTGGTCCTTCCCAGTTGGGCCGACCCATTCGTGACTCATGGCTCTACCACTTATTAATATTATATAGTAGTTTTATATGCAACGTTTTGTAAAAAAAAATTTGAGAGAATAGAAAAAACGCAAAACATGCCCAATATAAAAAGGTGTTGGTAGACGTGTGATATAAATGCAATTCTGATAAAGTTACTAACGTGTTTCTGTAGCATATTATACTGCCAAATTTCAATTACTTACGTTCTACAAGTGATCCAATTATGTAAATTTTTTCACGGTAGTATTAATGATGTTTCTAAATTGAAGCCCACGCGAGCGAAGCCGCGGGTAAAAAGCTAGTATACATACTGCAGACCTTCTAATCTGTCGTATATATGTAGAAATCTATCGAAATTCAAATCATATCCACCCAAACCTGTAACCCTGCGAAGTGACAAGGTCAAAGGTGCTTACTAAATTTATTGTTTTATTGCCGTTCGTAAAGGATGGATGTAATTTAAATTTCGTTAGATTTTAATTAATTTATTTATTTAATTCGAAATTAATGTTTTTATTTTTTGTAAAATATTTGTGTCATAGGCTTCTACTCTTTTCTCTCTATTTTTTTACAGACGGTGAAAAAGGTCATCCAGTATATATAGTTGCATTGATATTTTTGCCAGCAACGCAAATTTCAATAGTTCACTGCGATGAAAATTTTAGAGCACCTAATTTTTAAACTTGGCACCTTATTAGCACTTAAAAAGCCCCTAGTTTTGGCTTTTTCTAAATTCAAATTTCTGACTGCGTTGCTCACGAGACAGAGCTGTAATTTGTGATTTATGAAGCCAGATGATTGACCTTTGTGAGGTCCTTGATAACAGGTAGCTGTCTTTTAAGAAGCCTCTGAAGCCAGGTGTTTGTTTCTTAAGGACTGTCTCTGGATTCAAAGGCTTTACTTTGAAGCCAGAAGTTGTCCTTGTGAGGTCTCAAATTTTTATAAGTTCTATTTTACAGAGAAAATTTATTATTTTCTGTGTGTACTTTATAAATATAGACAGCTAGTTTATTGTTTTTTCTGATGATATTTTATGAATTTAGTTTTATTATCTACTAATGCAAAAATATGACGGTGCACTAGAGCGAGCGCAGTTTGACAGGCTGACAGATAGGGCATTTGCTCCGTGACGTATATTAAGCTTTGGTAGAGAACACCATATACTAAAATCGGATCTGAACATTGTTTTATATACTGTAAAGTACAGTGAAGTGATGGTAGAACTCTAAACCCTACGCACTCAAATAATATAAAGGATTTCTATGAGTATTAGTCGAAATCATGGCTGTACGTTATGGTAATTCCTTGGTACAGATTATGTTGCAGAGAGACTACGGTTTGCATATTTTATTAATTTTGATGTTATTTTGTATTTACTTCTAATTGTTCACCGTGTTCCATGTATGTTTTATAATATGAAGATTTTACTGAGAAATATTATTTTATTTAAATAATTTTGAGAGTAACATCTAAGAATATAATAATATGTTGGCACGAATGAAGATGAATGTGAATTGGCGCCTGCCTGTGGCATGTTAGTGCAAAAGCTCGAATTATTCATTTTGTGGTCTGGATATATTTATGATCGTCTGCTTGGTTCCGACCACATGTACCTACTGTATAACAAATATATTTAAACACAAGCTCTACATTGTTTTGTTCTGCTGTAGTCTAGTTTTAGTAAAGAATATAAACAATAATAATTAAATAACATACAATAATTATTTTATACAGAAAAATAATCTGGGCGGTGATTGAATTAAGTATAATAAATACTAATTCGGGGAAATGTTTCGTTGTAAAAAAAATTATCTAAAGTTAGCGTACAATGTAGCTGAAAGGATTTTCGAAAACCTGAAGTAATAAAATAATCCTATGTTAGTGTTTTACAAATACTGGGAGCATTTAATAAAAATTAAAAATGTACTTATACTAACTATTATTTTATTTTCGACATACTTTTATTATTTATTTTATTATTTTTATTTTATTTTTAGCTACCTTTAAGTAATACACATGGAATCCCCTTTTTTAAAATGAACGCTATCTTATGGAATTTGTCTTTTCGATTTCGTGGATTGATATGTATATAAATCTTATACCTATATAAAAATTAATTGCAGTCCGTTAGTTTCGCAAAAACTCGAAAATAGCTCGACCGATTTTGATGACCTTTCGTCCTTGGATGGTTAAGAAACTCAATGGGACCCGATAGGAGGCACTGTTATCGAGATCCAGAAATCACCCGTGCGAAACCGGGGCGGGTCGCTAGTTGCATATAACGTGCGCTTGGATATAAACAACGCGAAGAACTAAAGATTAAACCTCAAGGAAAATTATGTGCTGGAGTGCTTTTTCATCGTGATAATGCTGCTGCTCATCGATCTGATGTTGCAGGCGCTGTAATCCGAACTGCTTGGTTTCAGTTGATGCAGCACCCACCGTATTCTCCGAACCTAGCTCTGAGCAATTTTCACCTTTTTACTCACTTGGAAAATCACTTGCGTGGTATATAATTCGACGGCGATGTTGAAGTGATGTGTCCTGTAGAGACCTTTTTCGAGTCCCAGGAGCGAGCCTTTTTTCCAAGGACGTTAACCAACTTGCAAAACGCTATTCAAGGTGTATTAGCTTAAAAAGTGATAATGTTGAAAAATAAACACAGTTAACATATACTTTTGCTAGAATTTCATTGCGTTTCCAAAAACTTATAGATCACATAAATTATAAATAGTAACTAGAAAAAAAATCCAAATTCTTAAAGAAGACCCCTTTAAAACTTATAAATTTGGCAGTGTCTGATTATTAAATTGTGAGATACTGCATTTTGAGTGAAGCGACTTTTGTTATTTTGAAAAAAAAAATGGATAAAAAGGAATTTCATGTTTAACACATTTTTCATGTTTAAACACTATTTTTTGATGAAAAAAGTACTGCTGATAACAAAAAGTGGCTTTATGAGCTTTATCCGGAATCTTTACCGAGCCAAGCAATGATTCGTAAGTGGTTTGCTAAATTCCGTATAGACCAAATGAGCACCGAAGACGATGAACGCAGTGGACGTCCAAAACAGGCTGTTTCCGACAAAAACATCAAATAAATTCACAAAATGATTTTGGAAGATCGTAAATTGAGGTTGATTTGTATAGCTGAACACTTTAAAGATATCAAAGAAGCATGATGGGCATATCATTCATATATATTTGGGTATGCGAAAACTGTGTGCAAAAAGGGTGCCGAGTGAGCTCACAATCGACCAAAAACAAGAACGTATCAATGCTTCAGAGCAATGTCTGAAGCTGTTCAACTGCAATAAAAGTGAATTTTTGCATTGATATGTGACAATCTATGAAACATAAATCCGCCAGTTGGTCCATAATCCGGAGTCCAGTCGGCAGTCATCTGAGTAAACTGCACACGGTGAACCGAATCCAAAGCGTGGAAAAACTCAACAGTCGGCCAGAAAGGTTATGGCATCCGTTTTTTGGGATTCACATGGAATAATTTTCATCGACTATCTTAGAAAGGCAAAAACCATCAACAGCTACTATTATATAGCGTTATTGGAGCGTTTGAAGGACGACATGGCGAAAATACGGCCCTATTTGAAGAAGAAGAAAGTGTTGTTCCGTCAAGACAATGCGCCGTGTCACAAATCGATGAAAACGATGGCAAAATTGCATGAATTGGGCTTCGAATTGCTTCTACATCCACCGTATTCTCCAGATTTGGCCCCAGAGACTTTTGCCGGTTCTCAGATATCAAGAGTATGCTGGCTGAAAAGAAATTTAAAGCCGATAAAGAAGTAATCGCCAAAACAGAAGCCTATTTTGAGGCTAAACACAAATCGTACTACAAAAATGGTATTGAAAAATTGAAAGATTGCTATAATCGGTGTATCGCCCTTGATGGCAAGTATGTTGAAAAATAAAACATAAAATAATAAATAATTTTAATAAAAAATAATTTTGCCAAAAATGTGTTTTTCTACAAAACGATACGAACTTTTCAGCCCAATACCTAACTAGCTGTGGTAAACGGCGTGTTTTTGCCGCAGAAGAAATAATTGTGGTAATATTGATTTAAATTTGGAAAACTTATATTATTTAAATAAAATTGATAATATTCAATGATATTTAATAATATATAAACTTCCAGATAAATTGGTCGGTTTGATACACTTGCCACCTCCTTTAATTACAGTAGTTAAGTATAGTATAGTAAATTGTACTACGCCTAAAACTGCGGTTATAACACGAATGGGTCGGCTCGACCGGGGAAGGACTTTAATGATGTGGTGTTTCGTATGGTGAGTGTAGAGAACCGGGGATACTTTTTACTGAAAACGAGGTATTCCATCGTAGATTACGCTCTGCTTTTTTCTTAATCAAAGATAAATGTAGATATCTATGGATGACAGCATCCACTTACCATCAGGTGGACTGCGTGCTCGTTTGTCACCCCGTTTCTATAAAATAGAACAAATAAACATTAGTTCGAGAATATTAGATTATGTTTACATGTATATTCATATTAAATATATTATAAATGTATTCAAGTAGATATCATAATATGTATATATATCGACATAATTAATTACAGTATAAATAAATAAATGAATAAATTTTAATTCATATTCTTCCATTTTTATTACAATACAGAAAAATAAAGAATTTTTACGCAGCGTCCCGTTTATCTTACTATGTAGGTCGGAGAATATGACGAAATTTTTAAGCACAGATTCTTAGTATCAGTGAGTAGTAATGTTTTTTTTTTTGTATTTATCGCCTACATACTACAACAAACTGCAAACAAATTACTTCTTATTTTAAAAACAAAAGATAATATTTTTTTACAAATATATCAGCTTTAACAGCCAGTATTTATTTATATAGTGTGTAAAAAAGACCCATACTAACCGATATTTAGACAGTGAATCTCACTACCATCCTTCACAGTTAGCTACCGTGGGAGAATCTTTGTTTTAGAGAGCACAAGGAATCTGTGACAGTAAACACCTGGCCGCCGCACCGAGCTCAAGCACGTGAAGCAAACATAACCACACTACCACAGGCTTCGGATCCCGCGCCTACGTCAAAGCGGCCGAGTAAAATTGGCCACAATAAAGCATGTACCTGCTATACTACCATATATCAGAGATTTTACTGACAAGATTGGCCACATAATGAAGTGGGCTTCCTTAAGAACATGCTACAAGCTGCTGAATAAGAATAGTCCGTTCTTACCATCTGCTAAGTGTAAAATACGTCTGCAAGGTGCAGGAGTGTACAAGCTTGATTGTGAATGTGGTCTTTCTTGAAAACGATAATAAAAGATCCATAAAAATCCGCGTGAAGTAACATATCGCTGATATAAAGCACCGATATTCCGAAAAGTCTGCAATATTTAACATGTTCAGGATTGTCCCAATCATTATATCAGATTTAACAGATCACTAATCTTAGCAAAAGACTATCGATTTGCGGTTCGGGAGGCTATTTAAATTAAAAAAGCATTCTTATTTCTAGAGAACAAAATTAAATTCAAACTTAAGCATATTATTGCAAGACTTTGAGATACTGTCAGAAAATAACATTTTGCGCAGATCGGACATAAAATTAATAATAAAAAGGTGAAGGTAGTCTTCGTTAACTATGACATCATAACGTCAAACACCTCAGTCCCCCTATGACCATGGGTGCTGTAAAGTATCCGAATCGTCGGGAATTAAAAAAAAATTAAATTAAAGGGGATACAATTCCTAAAATTAGTTTTATTCCACGTGTAGTATTCACGTAAATATTAGAATGCATTATAATCAAATAATTCATGTGAGTCAGTGTTTAGTGTTTACTTACCTTGTGTTGTGTGGCATACCTTGGAGGAGACCTAGTAAGTAGTCGTGGTAGCACAGAGGCTAAGCGCTTGCTGTACATTTTATTGTACACGAACAACCCGAGTTCGATCCTTGGCACCAAAAAATTGTTAATTGCAATTTTAAATGCTGATTTACCACATTCTCTGAATAAACGTGGGAAAACATGTTGGGAAAAAATATTTCGAATACATGTGAAGTTCACCAACATGCATTGGGGTAGCGTAGTTGTCATTTCCTTGCCCTAAAACCCTCTCAGAAATGAGACATGTGCCCAGTAGTGCCCAGCAATAGGACGTATATAGGCTATAACTTTAACTTTAACTTTTAACTTGGAGGAGATCTGTGTTCAACGGTGGACTTGTGAAAGGATATAATGAATATTTACTTTTTAAATTCCAAACAATTTCTACCGCATTATCACTTTTTAAACGTCTCTCACTCTACTCCACTCTCTCTCTACTCTTTATTTTTTTATGTTTAAAATTTTAGATTCTTTAGCGTATTATTTACGAAAGACATCTAATCATTATCGTATCTTAATAAAATTATATATTATATAGTAATAAGTTAATGGCATTGTGTATATAAAATGGTAAGCAATACAATTATTACATCTGATTGATAATTTTTCACAAAACAAATTTTATTATGATTTAAAAAATGGGTATTCTATAAAAATTTGTGAACTTAGCGAGTATATTATGTTCTATGTTTAAGTCTTCATCGCACAAAAAAAACAAAAAGGTTAAAATTTGTTAGACTATGTTTGCGAACAAACGTGCATCATCATCATCATCACAACATTACAATATACTGCGCTTCTTACAAATTTCAATAAATAATAATCACCGTTTTCTCTTGGATGCGACACACAAGGTAAAAAATAATAATTTCGAGCTTAAAATAGTCTATATATAAAACACGTTTCCATGTACAATAGCCTACTTTACTGTTCTATCTTTAATGTAATCCGCCTTTTGAAGTAGAACAGAAATTATACTCGTGTACGTGAGGTTGAGTAAGCATTATAAAAGAGATTTTTCATGCTTTATTATCCAATATTGTGTGTATACCGGTACGATTATATTATAACTATACGTGCATCTTTAATGTCACTATCTTTATACGTGGTAGAGCCATGCTGCAGTTATGTAAGTAGTATAGTTGTAGGACAAATGGGTATGAAATGGGAAAGACCACGCCCTCACAGAATGCCAGCGTCAAATAGTAGCTTAATGCTGCTGTGTTTTGTATGGCGAGTGTAGAGAACCAGAGACCCTTTTTTTACTGGAAACGACGCATTCCATTTTAGTCTTCACGGGTGACAACGCATCTGCATTTTGATTTGTAATCGAGGATAGATGGAGATGTCTATGGGCCGCTGCAACCACTTACCATCAGGTGGACTGTGTGCTCGTTTGTACCTCTTTTCTATAAAAAAAACTATAAAAATGGAATAAAAACTACAGTTGAGGTAATTATTACAATTTCGTAAGGGCTAAGTAAATCCTTCAAATGCATGAATATGATTATTTTGATTTTGTTATATTTTACTATAAGAAAACAAACATATCAGGAATTTAAAAAAAATTAAGCGAAAAACGAACTTACAGTTCACCGGATGATAAATGGCAACTACAGTCCATTGTTGCAGGTGTCCCCCCAGCCAACTTCAAATAAAAAAGTCTACAGTAGTCACTGAGTACTAAGATAGAAAGCCTCACAGTCTGTACATATACTGGCTCTTTATAACGTTTATGCGACCAGAAAAAAGAAGTGCATGCACTACTATTTGGCTAAATATATAAAAGGTACCCAAACCAATTCCTAGAAAAAATTGTTTTTACATTTTTAGTGGATTTTACCAATTTAATATGTTTCATTGTATGCTATAATTATAAATAACATTTTAATTTTGTTGGAAGTTATTTACATACATTTTTACTATCCCATCATATCCTAACCTATTAGATATTTATTTGTATTTATTATTAATCCGACAGTATATAATACAATGACATCTTTGCTGAATTCCAATTAATAATACCGATACAATACATACATATCTTAATCACTACACATTTGCTGTATCTCTATGAGTCTGTATTTCTATGAGCTAGAAACTAGGGTTAGTGAGAAACCTCCACAAGTGAATAAGAGATCGCGTTCCCCTGAACTCTCGCTTATCCTGAATAATAATTCGACTGTATGTGGAAAAATTTCTTAACTTAGATAACTTTTCTATTTCAATTACACTTAGCTTTTCTTAACGTAGATATTGCATTACATATATTCTTGAGTTTGATGGTTACAAATTATAAGAAAGATCATTCTCAAAACTAAAGAGATTAAAAAATCCTTGTCGTACTATGATGAAGCAGGAAAAATTGGATACACTACTTTGCAATGAAAATGATAAATTTTGACGATGTTATCAGGGAATTCGCTATTAAAAAGTCATGAAAACTGTATTTCAGCCACTGAAGTAATACTTTTAAAATTGGAAACTGTTTTACTTCAAATAAATATCAATGTAAAATGAAAAACTCAGGACCTAAAAAGTTGCTGTAAAAAACTAGGGCACAAAAAGTTAAATCACAAGACAAAAGCATATTTTAGATTTGGTAAATGGTTACTAAAAAGTTACTCAACTTAGCATAGTCTTAATCGCCTTATATACATCGTATATTGGCTGCGCACAAGAGCCACTTTCTCATATTATCCCTTAAGTGTCGTAAGAGGTGACAAAGTTTCCCTTTGTCACCTCTTCAAACAGGAGATGAGTAGCAGCATTTTTCTATGGAACTGTAGCCAAATATCCCGTAAGAGGCAATCTTTGATAAGTTCTATGTTTAGTAGTAGATTTATTAAATTGTAATTATAAGGATAATGAACGTTTTATTAATATGATGCTATTTATATTTTCTTAATATGATTTAAGAGATGTTAGGTTCCTCATTTGAAAAAATGATGTTGTAACATATTATTACAGAGAGAAAGAATGTAATCATAAGGATTCCTTATACAAGAGGCAAACGCTAACCATTATTTTTTTAACTTATTATAAACCACTACTTGAACACATTCCCACCGAGTGAGATCAAAAGGGAAAATTATTATTTAAGAAAAAAATAAGGACAAATCAAATTATGACGTATAAAATTCAAATGAGCTTTAGCTTTAAATTTATGCCTTTGCATGCTGAAGTAATTTATTTATTGCAACTTTTAAGGTTTTCTCAAACAAAGTCATGTCCAACGACGCTCTTTTCCCGCTACAACTTGAATACGCATGAGCTTTTTAACCACTATGAAAACAGGTAAAGCATTTGTCAATCATTACGTTGCGGAGTGCGCGGGCCGACGCGGGCGAGGCAACCGCAGTCTGCGGCAGTCAAGTGCTGGCGTCCGCTACGCCGATACATTCCTTTCGTAGGCCGTAACTTGCTACGATTGTCGCGTGTTCACAAACAACACCCGCATCAGAGCGACACAAAGCGCGCCAGCGCATTCTATCCTTTCAAAGTGATTTAAACGACTTCACAAAGTAACGGCACTATTATAAATCAAATTGTTTCTTTTAATGCTGAAATATTTTGTTAATGTTTTATTACACAAAAAATCCAGTCGATTGTATCTTGTACTGTAATCGCCATACTGCAGGACAGTTTGTTGGCTAATATATCACCCACTTACATTCTATGTACTTAATGTAATAATGTGTTTATCTATGATTTAAAACTTAAAATAGAAAAATTTAATTGAAACTTATCAGTGTTGTTTGCTTACCTCATTATCTTTAAACTAATTAATAATTACACATAAAAATATTAACTAAAATTTATGTTTAATTAAAAATATAGAATTATTAATTAAAACTATTAAGATTAATTATTAATTTTGTTTTAAACAATTTGTAACTTAACTTTTAAATGTGCACAATCAATATTCACCATTTTTAAGAAGTCTATTATTATATTTTAAAGAAGTATATAGCTTTTAGTTTCTCTTATTTAAATTGAATTAAAAATCCAAGTAATATTTTAGAAATTCTATTCACTTTATTTGCGGAAAAAACGAGAAAAAATTATTCGATGTGGGTAAACAATATTGCTGTAAGTATTTATATAGCAATTACTCACAAGAGCCCAAAAACTTTTTCAAAATATGAAAAAAATCATAAATCTTCCACACTGTTCAGAATAATGTCACTACATTTAAAATAAAGGTAATTAACTAGCAGTGATAGCTTAGAGTAAAACTTTTTCAAAAGTCATTTAAATTATGAGTTTAGCTTGCAACAGGATAGTTTTCAAAAAAAATCTTTAAATAAGGAAGCGAAATGTACGTATCAATTGAAATGCTATGAAGTTACCGGAGGGTAAAATGCTGTAAGTCCTTATATGATATATCTGAGTGCTAAATACTGAGACGTAAATTTAACTTTTAATTTTTTTCTCCTCGTAGGGCAGCACCATTCGAAGCAAGTTTACTTTTCAAATTCTAATGGTTATAAAAAGTAATTTTCAGTATTGCATCAACCTATAGCAAAACCACGTTCCACGTTAGTACTTAACATGACAACCTAATCATTATAACTACATCATTTTATTAATTAAAAAGTTTAACTACATTACGTTTAGGCTAGGCTAGTATCAATACAAATAAAAGCTACAAATATTTATTAACACAGAAAATTCGGTAAAAGTACAAAGTGACAAATTAATCCACAATAAATTTCTAAACCATCCAGTCTATATCGGTAAAAATAAGATTAAATTTTTTAGTCTGTTCTACGGTTATTTTTGATAAATGTTACAATCTGTTGAAATTCATATAAATTAATAACTGTCACCTTTATTAATAGTCTACTAGTGCACATATTCTATCCAATTGAGTATGTATATTTAGAAAATAATGTCAGGGACTTAATATTTTACGGATTTACAATATAAACCTATAACAAAGTATTTATTAAATTCTCTTGTCGAATTGCATCCTAATTGGTAGGTTATAACATAAAATATAGTTTTATTAGCTCCTACATCAAAAATGCTTAAATATTTTCCTACGTGGTTGAGCCATGTTGCAGATATATTATAGTTGCAGCACGAATGAGTCGGCTCGACAGGGGTACGATTACGCTCTCACAGAATACCGGTGTGATGCTGCTGTGTTTCGTATGGTTAGTGTATAAATCCGGAGATCCATTTTACTCGAAACGAGGCATTCCATCTTAGTCCTCAGGGGTGACAGCACATCTGCATTTTGATCAAGGATGAATGGGCCAAAGCATTCGTTTACCATCAGGTGGACTGTTTGCTGGTTTATCACTCTTATTACATAAAAATCGTTGAGTATGAGGACCAAATTGCTTCCTTAACCGTAGTAAACATCATACAAATTGACGCCATTACTCGTACCCAATTTAAAGTACGAAAAAGATAGCTTTAAACAGAAACAGAAACAGAAACTTTTTTATTCAATGTAGATTATAAACAATACTTATTGAAAGTCAATTTTTTTCATTTACCACTGATTCGCACAAAAACCTCTGTCCTGGGAAGAACCAGCAAGAAACCCAGCGGGACTGTTTTTTTTTACAAATAATAGCTTACAATCATGTTTACAATTAACAACACAAGACAAATTAGAAATAGCTTGGTAGCGATCACCCTTCCCAGGGGTTATTATCATCCATAAATTCCTTAATATTATAATAACCCTATTTATACAAACTTAGTTTAATGAAATTTTTGAACTTTGCGTATGTCAAATTTTGTATATTTTTTGTGATTTTGTTGTAAAAACGCATACATCGCCCCAAGAATGAATTACTGACTCGGTGGAGTCGAGTAACTGGTACTACTAGCTTGTGTCTGTTCCTAGTATTTACAGAATGAATATCACTTATTTTTGCAAAACTACGTTTATTCTTGTGTACGTACATTACATTTTCATAAATATATTGAGAGGCCAGAGTTAATATATTAATTTCCTTAAATTTTTGTCTCAGTGACTCTTTTGGTTTCAAATTATATATTGCTCTAATTGCTCTCTTCTGTAAAATAAATATAATTTCGGTGTCAGTCGCGTGCCCCCATAGCAAAATACCATACGAAATAATGCTATGGAAATAACTAAAGTAAACTATTCAACTGTTTCAACACTGGTAAGAGTTCTAATCTTTTTTTGAGCATATGCTGCAGAACTAAGTCTGCTAGTTAGTTTTGATATATGGGGGAGCCATTGAAGCTTTGCGTCTAGTGTGATTCCAAGAAAAATGGTGGTATCAACAAGACTCAGTTCTTCCCCATTTAAAATTACATTCGTATTAACATGTTTGACATTAGGAGATACGAATTTCATACATTTAGTTTTAGTTCCATTTAAATGCAAATTATTAACATTAAACCAATTGACTACCTTAGCTTTAGCATTATTTACTTCGTCGTAATTTAATAACTGTCGTTTTAATTTGAAAATTAATGAAGTATCATCAGCAAATAATACTATATCATGGTTATCCCCTACTATGTAAGGTAAGTCATTAATATATACAAGAAACAGAAAGGGGCCGAGAATTGAGCCCTGAGGCACGCCCATTTGTACAGCCGACCCGGAAGTACTCATACTATTAATTACAACTTTTTGCTTTCTGTCACTTAAATATGAAATAATTAATTTAAGAGCATCACTTCTTACACCGTAGTGTTGAAGTTTCCTGATTAATGTTTCATGGTGAACACAATCGAAGGCCTTGGATTGGTCACAGAATATACCCAAAGCATCCTGTGAATTCTCCCATGCATTAAAGATATATTTAAAAAGCTCAACACCAGCATCAGTTGTCGAACGACCCCTTGTGAAACCGAATTGATTTTTATGAAGTAAATTATTCACATTAAAAAAATTTAACATTTGATCAAGAATAATTTTTTCAAAACTTTTACTAAGTGTTGGCATCATAGAAATAGTTCTAAAATTAGCGGGGTCCAATGTACTGCCAGATTTAAATAAAGGTATTATTTTACTGTGCTTCATTAAATCAGGAAACACACCAGATTTGATAGTAGTATTAAAAATAATAGATAGTTGAGGTGCGATTGCATCTATTATAGACGCAATAACTTTAACGGAAATCCCCCACAGATCGGCGGTTTTCTTAATATTAATAGTCTTAAAATATTTTAGAATATCTTTTGATGACACTTTATGAAATGTAAAATTCTTTGTACACGCATACATTTTGTTTAAGTAATGATTCGGCGACGGTAGGAGAAGAATTCAGTGACTTAGTGGTTAAGATAGGAATATCAGTAAAATATTTCTCGAAAACCATTGCAACGTCCTGATCTGATGCAAATAATTTATTGTTAAAACTTAACTGATAGTTCGAGTTGCGAGAGCTAACCTTACCAGTTTCACTATTAATTATACTCCATATCATTTTAATTTTATTAGAAGCCGTCTTTATTTTGATGCTCAAATACAATGACTTGGCTATGGAGCATACTCTTTTAAATATTTTGGAATATTTTTTTACATATTCCCTAAATTCGACGCTAGGATTATATGACCTTTCATTGTAAAGTTCATATAAACTTTGTCTATTCTTATGGACTCCTACTGTCGCCCACTCATTAAATGCCTTGCGATTGTTCAAGGAGAATGTTTTAGAAGTAAAAGTATTACTAAATTCGTTGCAAGTAAGCTTAAAAATGTTCCATACAAAAATCTGGATTATTTTGGTACGAAAATGATGGAAGTTTTTTTACTATGTTACTTCTAAACTTCTCCAAGCGACGTGCATTTACTGGAACAAACAGTACTTTTTTATTTACTTGCTTTTTGTGAACATAAGGTAACGAAACTAATTGTCCACAGTGATCAGAGCTCAATTTTTGAATTATACATTTATTGAACAGCTTAACATTTGTAAAAATGTTATCTATACATGTTGCACTAGATTTAGCAATACGCGTTGGCTCCAAAAATAAATTAAAAAGACCATTAGATTTAAACAATGATCTTAATTTAATATTGGTGGAGGAAGCTTCTAGGAGATTGATGTTAAAGTCTCCACATATTACAATAGATTTATTCTGTTTATTAAGCTTAGCAAAAACTTCCTCCAAAATTTTTTCAAAAGTATCATATGAAAAACATGGGGTCTGTAATCGCTCACAACAATGAGGTGCTCAAACTCAACACATTCTATTTCTACAATTCGCTCAACAGAGAGGCTCACAATATCTTTACGTTCTTTACATGATAATAATTTACTAACTAAAATTAAGGAGCCACCTCTAAAAACCGTTTCTCCATTGAAAGAACTGACCACCTGGTGATTACTGAACATTAAATTATGAGTTTTTAATCAATGTTCAGTAATACATAAAATATGAATATTGTTGCTATTTAAGAACAATTAAATTTTTAGCTCTTTGCCTATCATGCCTTGTATATTCTGATGCACCAGGTGTAAACAATTTTTATTATCATTTTGTGGAGTTATACAATTGCAACTATTAAGGATTTCTAAGCTGCATTCTAAATTATTTAAATTATTATAACTGCTAGAGATTACCTCTATTGTCTCATTTTCTAATTTAAATTACTTGGAACGGATTCCAAATTGCATGTCAAATCATTATGCTGCTCAATAGGAGCAAATGTCTGGGTAGCCTAGTCCTTGCCTGAGTTAATATATAAATAATATGATAGCACATTTGCTATCTATCTTAAATTATATTTGGATAGGTAATACCTATCTGTAGTCAAAAATTTCTTAATTAAATTATTAATGTGTATTAAATTAATGCTATTAGTATAATTATTACAATTAAATGTCAAATTTAAATTATTGTTCCATGACAAATTATTCATTAATAAATTTAAATCATATCTTATTTTATTCTCCTGTGGCCAACCCTGTATGTAAGGCAATGTAAACAAGATAATTTTATGTACATTTAAAGTATTGAGGTAATCAATATATTTTAATAATTGATTTTTGTTTACATTGCCTCTTCTCCCAACAAGAATTATTAATGTGCTATTAGGACAAAACTTACTAGTTAAAACTTTATTCATTATATGACTAAAGGATGCTCCAGGCATACAATAATTACTAATTACCTGTCCTTTTAAATGGTTATTTAACATCATGCCCAAATTTTTACCTATGTCATCACAATACATAATAACTTCATGTTTTTTAATATTTAAATTACTTTTTAAGTTTTTATTCTTTGTTATATTACTGTGATAGACTGTGGGTGACAATAAGGAGTCACTACTATTTACACATATATTGTCCCCGATGAAAATGGTCTGGAGCGCTGATTCTCACTCTGATGTTTCGCGCTGATGTGCGCTCCTCATTGTCTTTACATGACTTTACCAGTTCATTCATGGCCAATATGTGTTCTTTTATCTCAACCTGAGCCGATGCATATTTATTTGAGATAATTTGTAAGGAGTTTTTAAGCGACAAAACTTCTGAATTGAGGCACTCTATTTCAGTCTCATAACAGTTTTTCATATTTTCCACCTCAATTGAATATAATTTAAGTTTATTAATTAATTCATTCTTTTCCTTACATATATTTACATAATTTTTATATTAATTTTAGTTTTAATTATCTTTTGCACTTTCCTAACATATATGTATTTATTAATTTTTATATATTTCTTTAATTTTCTTCTAATTTTTTTTTAATTTTCTTCTTTAATAGGATTTCCTCCTTAGCATTAACTTTCAAAGAAAGCGTCAAGCGTCTAAAAGGAATTTTACTTGAAGTATTTTGTAATACAATGGGATAAATTATTACAAAATTATTTATTGAAAAAAAAATATACAATGAACGATAATTTACTTTATCTGCCTTTTATATAATTAGACATACAGCATTGTAGTAATAAAAAACTGAAGTATGAGATTTTGGAGAGATGGCACATCAGTGGACACCAGCTGGATTGAAATCATTACAATGAGCGATAACAATAGGAACATTTACTCAAACACTTAAGTTTATTGCTTGTTCAAAATAATACATGAATGATTAAGTTGTTTTATTAATGTGGTTAAAGAAACGTAATATCATAGAAGGTTAAAATTCAATTAAAATATACCTAAAATGTCATTCCAAGTATGCTATAAAATGACCAGTTTAGGAATCAACCTCTTTTTATGGATCTATACTTTTTATTAAAAATGTTTGAAAGTTAAAATACACAACAGCAAGTTAATTATAACAACGTAACAAAACTAAGTTTTAAAAAGTTAAAAAAACGACTTATAGAACTAAATATGATAAAATAATCTTTAAATAACACTTATCACATTCCAATAGCTTCCAAAACCATTAAAAGCTTACGAAGGCTATCAAACTTTTTGCTTGATATACAAAAATTCAATTACTAAACTTTGATACCCATACTTATAAATTGGGGACTCGGAGTATTTTTTCTCGTATAAGAATTAATTTATATATAATGAAAACTAAATTTCTAAAGTGTTCTCTCTATTTGCTTACAATTTTGAAATCCAATTTCTTCATTTATATCCCTTTGGCATTAGTACTATTGAGAAACAGTTCGATTACTTTAAAGTGTCTAATTATCAACATGTTTTCATGATTAATTAAATCATAATATATCGCCCCATAATATTTCTCTTCTGATTGAATAAAATATGTCCAACAGACTATTCGAAAGTCATGTGTGATAAATATTATGTACTTCTAAAGAACAAAGAAAACGGTTCTAATGATTTCGATAGAATTTTGTATTACGATAATGTTTTACTGTTAGAGTAATCACATACATATGGCTAGTAATTACTCTGAGGCTTTAAATTCAAAGTATATCTCGACAAGTGTCGTTTCTGAGAAAATCATATTTCTATTCTAACACCGAGCGAAGATCCGTTGCCGTTGATATGAGAACTACCATGAAATTTCTTTCATAGCCTGTCACCGTTTAATGTTCTTTTCGATCTTTCTAAGTATGAGTGATGTGTGCGATCAATTTGTCTGCAATCTTTTTCCCGAGTAAATATACCATTCGTGTACCTAATGGACCCGAAATACAATTCTTTTTCCGTGCTTTAGGCTTATTATTATTTTGACTAGCAATATAATTCAGCAGATTTCTGAGGAAGACAAACTAACTTTTATGTTCAATCAATTGTAAAACACTTTGTCACTTTCACTTTCCATTCACTTAGTGACGTTATTAGGCAAGGCTAAAACTGATATTTATAAAAATCAAAATAATTTCAATTCAAGTCTAAAATCATCATTATTATCATCATCATAGCCTTCAATTATACTTTTTTAATTAAGTTCACTGTCGCTCTGGTAATTATTCACTTCTGGTAATTGGTCACAGATGCTCTGGTAATTATTTGGTTAAAATAAAAAAAACCTCTCCCTACCAGTAGTAGCGTTGTCGATGCTGACCTGGGATTTGACGGGGAAGACTGCAGCCTCCTTCTGAGAATCCTTATACAAAGGCCCACTTTTTGACACCACCGTGGCATTCCTCCTTTTACTAATAACTTTCCTCAACCAGTAACAAGGTCCCTAAGGCTACGGATATTTCAGATCGGGGTCTTAAACGTGGCCCCAGTCATGAAATTCAAAGAAGGTGAAAGCTTGGAAGTGGTCTCAAGTCGTTGCAATATTACTGTGGCTACTGACAGTAACTAATACTGACTCCGGGATGTACGGAAAGCACAATCTGAAGGCTCTCCCAGTGCCAGTTATAAATGTGAGACATGCGATCGATAAATACGGTGTGTAGTTATATGCAGTTTGGTATATAAATTAAATAAAATTATTTATCATTATTACCAGGTATTTCTACCATTTGTCACAATATCGTAAATTTTAGGATTTTTATCTAATGAGACAAAAATGAAGTAGAATATTCTTTTAATTTTTAAGATATTTGTAAGATATATAACAATTATATATTTAATGTACGTCCCCCACATTTAAGCACTATAATAATAACTTTTCGTTTTCCCATATAACGTGGTGAATCGTGATTATAATGAGATTTATCTTCAATTTGCGGCTTCCATACACTAATTTTAGCAAGTAACTTTTAAAATATAAAACTTAAAATAGTATACAATACCTCTCCTATCATATTTAAATAATTCAACTAACAGTCCAAAATATAGCTCTTACTTTAACTTTTAGTTTATAGTTATGATAAATATTCCAGTGTTTAAATTTTACAAAATATAAAAGAAATTATTTATTTGCAACCCTTAGGGGTGGATTTTTTTTCTCCTAATTTATGCGGAACCACCCTTAAAGTATAACCAATTTAAGAAAGAAAGAATCATAAAGATCGGTTCTTTATCTGCGAATATATCATATGAAATTTCTTAAACAATAATCGAATATGAATCTTTTCTCCCTATTTTCCATCCTTTGGAGTGAGAAAAATATCCAAGCCGGAAATTTTCATGAATATCACGTCATAAAGTCGTCTTACTATCGGGTTATATATTGGAGAAACCTTAATATTTTTAATTTAAAATTCGATTTTTTTAAGAACAATGTTGACAAGCGACCACATAGTCCACCTGATGGTAAATGTTTGCCGTGACCCATAGACATCTATATCTATTCTCCATTAAGAATCAAAATGCAGATTTGTTTCCACCCCTGAGGACTAAAATAGAATGCCTCGATTCCAATAAAATATCTCTCCGGTTTATTACACTCAGCTTACGAACCACAACAATACTAAATGTAAATTTTTTCTTCAAACTTTAATGAGTCTTTAAGTAAAGCCTATTTAGTAAAAAAAAACGATAATTAAAATCGGTTCACAATCTGGGAAGAAAACACGTAACATACATACACAAAATAAACATGCACTCGAATTGAGAACCTCCTTCTTTTTGAAGTTGGTTAAAACAAGAAACAGGTCTAGGACATCTAACTATAAAACTTACTCAAATCTTAAATCGTTATTCCTATCATCAACATATTTACTCTACTAGTTTACTAGACGGTAGGACTCTTTTTTGCCTAGGAGTACATCTGGATAGGCACCACCAATAGTGTGGTAGTACCTATTGTACCTGTCGCAATCTAGCAATGCTCTCACTGCTATTGTCCAAGCCTGAAAGTTATCGAGAGCCAGTACAACACAGGCTGTGAGCCAATACAACCTCTACCTAGCCCTAACGTAGCCCTCAGATGTGAAAATGCATTTGCAGCTTTCGTTGTTAAAATTTGACTGCAGATGTTCATGTTAGTTAGTCACTTCAGTTTATACCGAATAACGTCGAAATAATACCGAATATTTAAGAACCTAAAAAGTTAAGTCTCTTGTTTGAATCATATTTCCGTCTATTTTTTTTCACTATTAATAAAAATTAATAATATTATTTTCTCTAATTCCCATAAAGTAGTAAACCAATAGATAAAAAGTGAATTCAGATATTTCTGATTGATAGAATCAGGCGTTACTTTGCGGAAATCCATTATAATAAAAAATAAAAATATAAATTTCTTTGCAACTTTCCGCTAAACATATAAAATGATGTGTCTTACCTGGATTGAAGCGCACCTCCCACCCTCCCTCAATTGCATACACTAACTCCGTCACCACTAGACCAAGCACCACTACTCTCAACACCACTATTCCAGGCAAGACACACCATCGACGATAATACGACACGTGTTTCGCCTCTACACGAGGCATCCTCAGGTAATATAGACTCTACGGCGGTACGGTCACTTAGCGGTCAGCCGCCGTAGAGGAAGTCTGCAGTCTGCGAACATGTTCAAGATCGTCCCCACCATTACATTAGATTTGATAAACCACAAATTCTCGCAAAAGAACACCGATTCCTACCAAGGATGATACGCGAGGCTATTGAAATTAAAAAACATCCAAATTTCAATAGAGAAGATGGTTGGGTGCTACCATCTGCTTGGGATCCTATAATCAACAAAATTAAACCCAAACCCAAGCATACCACTGCAAGACTTCATGATACTATAAGCTCGTTTTGCGTAAATCGGACCAAAAATTAATATTAAAAAACTGAAGGTAGCCGGACTAACTATGACATTGGGACGTCAAACATCTCAGTCCCCCCCCGTGACCATGGGCGCTGTAAAGCACCCGAAACGTCGGGATAATAATAAAAATAAATTAAAGTAATTAAACGCGATAAAATCCGTAAATAATAGTCTTATTCAATAAATATCTTTACTTTAAATAAATGTCACTATTAATAATTAGATAATAATATAAAATAACCTTAGTAAAATATAGTTTCTGTAAGTCACAATATAGATACTAACTGAAAAGATCTTTTTTTAACACTGGAAATCTCCCTCCGTAATAGATGATGCATTTTTCAACAGATGGTTAATGCTTCATTATGATAAAAATAGAAAAACTACCCGCGGTTGCCTCTCAGTTTTCAATCCAAATCGTGGGTGAATTAGGTGTAATATTGCCAGATGGTTATTTCAAAAGGATCATAATATATTCTCTCATAAAATTTTCTTCGTCTTGTAATCCTCCAGTGCAAGCTTACTGACCTCCTTTTGAGTATCAACAAGGCATGGTGCTATGTTAACTTTTTTTTTCATGAGTTTGTATAATATTTTCTATAGCTTAGTGTGAGTGTGCTGCTATATTATAAAATCAATCCTAAGTTTGTGTAACTAAAATGCAGGTTATTATATCTAAATCAGTTTTCGTAAAGTGATAGAAATCTCGAAAGAAAACAGTTCTCCACCGCATTACGCGGAGTGGTGTCAACTCACTAACTGCGTGATATCACCGCACGGACGCGATGCTTTGTCGACCAGTTAGAAACGAAAGGACGCCAAGCGGCGAGACGTTGCAAGATGGGTGCCAGGTTGACAAATGAACCTTTCACGAGGATTTTACGATAATTAAGTAAAACGTGATGTAGCCAAGGTTAAATCAGAATGGCGGGAACAATTCGACATTTATCTACCTATCATCATGACCCACGTGAACCATGTGCAAACACGGTAAGTTACAAATTTGTAAAAACGTGTTAAAGTCATACATACTATTGCATATTTGTATTGTTTTCAATTATAAAATATCATAATTATTTATTTAATCATTTCTATATCTTTTTTAGTTGTTCTTATTTTAATAAGAGTTAATAATAGTGTCAAACTGAGATATTGATGTAAAAACAAAGAAAAGGTATAATATAATAAAATATGTACTTCATTTTACCTCAATACTCCCAAGAGTTGTACCAATGACTATTAAATAAAATATTTTAGGTCAAAGAATGAAGTAATATTGTGTATAATTTTCATCTAAATAGAAGTTTGTTACGTGGAAGAGCTCGACCGGGGAAGGAACACATTCTCACAGAATAGCAGCTTAATGATGCTGTATTTCGTATGGTGTGATGGAGTGGATACGAGGAATTCCATCTTAGTCATAGGGATGAAAATGCGTCTGCAATTGATTCTTAATCGACAATAAATGTAGATGTCTGTATGTCAGAGTATCCACTTACCATCAGGGGGACTGTGTGCTTGGTTGTCATCTTTATTTTATAAAAAAAAGTATGACAATAAAGTAAATGTGTGAGTCGATTATTTCTGACGTGGTAGCCTCAATTGGCTGTCCAGGTCGGGGATCGTCTTTAGCAGAATCCCTCCCTTGTTTGAAAAGGGTGTGCCATATATAAATCATGGTTATCCCAGGAGCGGATAAACAGCCGATATCTGTTGAAACATGGTTTGAAGTGTCTTTTCTTGCTTGGTGAGAAACACAATGACGGTGCGATATTCAATTTTCTCCATAGTGACTAGTTTCTGCCCGATTGACCTGTTAACTCGTTGATAACTCAAAAGCTAATGATAACAAGCGCCTACCAGGATGAATAAACTCACCCTCGCCAACCCCGCCATCCCGCGAATCTCTCCTTGTATATCGAAGTGTTTGTTAAAAAAAGGAATTAAATTAAGATAACTATGGTATAATATTTATTCGAAATGTGCCCCTTCATTTTTTATACACTCTCCTATTCTTCGCATAGCCAGTCGTCGATAGCAGCACGCACCATAATTATGTGTATGTCTGCCACTGCTTTTGTCAATGATGACTTGACACTGTAATTTTATGAGGTTTCTGACATACCTTCTTCTCTAAAAAATGCCATACTTATATTACAATCCAGAGGATTAAGGTCAGAGCTGGAAGACGGCCAGTCTTCATGCTTTTTAAGATCGGTTGTTTGGCGCTCGAACTAAGTTTGAGTTATTTTGGCCATATAGGCCGGTGTATAATATTGCTGAAATACCCAAGGTCACCCTTAGATGAGTGTCTGAGACAGATGTTTTTAGATGCCATCCAGTCTCTTGATATATGTACCTACTTGATACACACAGTTAGTAGCACTAATTGGTGGGCTCGACTGGGAATGGACCACGCTCTCACAGAATACCAGTGTAAAATAGCAGTTTAATGCTGCTGTGTTTCGGTTGATCAGTGTAGAGGACCGGAGGCTCTTTTTACCGGTAACGATACATTAGATCTGAGTCCTCAGGTGTAGCAACGCATCTATATTTTGAGTCTTAATCGAGGATAGATGTAGATGTCTATGGACCGCATCCACTAATTATCAGGTGGACTGTGCTCGTAGGTCACCCTTATTCTATAAAAAAATTGGCACTTATTTTGACACCTTTTTCGCAGAAATGTACTTCAATGGGGCAATAGTACGACACTCTTAAATAAATCATCACTAATAATGAATGATGGCCGTATTGCACCCGAGAAACGGTTTTCCAGCTTCCTCTGAACTTTTGGCGTACGTGAATAGGATGTTGGGATCTTGATTTTTTTTGAACCTCCGTAGTAACGCGTGAAATCTTTGTACTCTCATCACTGACTGCTTATGGAGAACAAGACCGCTTTTTTCCTGTAAGCACGAAGTCCAATCCCTGTTTTATAGTCCTTTTGCTCAAATTCATTTGAAGAGAACACATTAAAAATAGAGTATATTTATTATTATTATTATTTAAGTTACAGTGACATTATTTAAAAACCGACTAGGTATACATGCTACGCATACATCATGCTCTTCGCATAAGGGTACCTTTAACTTAGATTATCTTCAAGATGTCACCGATCGTCTGGAGCGTACCTTGCCGACTGTGCTACTCACTTATGCAGCAAAAAATGCTTAATCCCTCTTTAAGTATTCATTCCTTTTATAAGTGTCCAAACATATCTTCAACATACAAATATTCATAGATATCAACGTAATTGTCCTGAGTCTGGATGTTTGTCCTTGTGTTATCCACGGTATAGGAGAAAATCCTTGTGTGTGTGTGTGGGGGGGGGGGTAACGTTTCTTTCATCAAAACAAGTTAAACAATACTTTTTTGATGAAAGAAACGTTACCCCCACGTTACAATACTTGGTACACATCGTTTACGTGGTAGAGTCCTGCTGCAAGTATATTATGGTTATAACAACAATGGGTCAGCTTGACCGGGGAAGGACCACACTCACTCTCCTCACTCACTCACTTCCGGCCTAAAACAACACCTTTATTCTGCTGTGTTTCATATGGTGAGTGTAAAGATTCGGAGACCCTTTTTACAAGAATAGAGGTTTTCCGCCTTATTCTTCAGGGGTGACACAGCACCTGCATTGCCATTCTTAATCGAGGATAGATATAGAATGTCTATGGGCCACATCATTCATATACACTGTATGTTCGTTTGCCGTCCCTGTTCCGTAAAAATAATACTTTCATAAAAAATAAAAAAGTTATTTTGTAGTTATTTGAAAAACAACATTTTCCACTCAAAGGCATTCCATCACATTAAAACCCAAAATTGAATTTACCTAGTCTAAACTGTTCGTTTAAAAGCTATTTCCCGTGGCGGTAGCGTAAAGGAAATTTAGTATTTATTGGATAGGATAAATACATAACAATGTTTTTATTAAAGGTAAATATTGAAACTAACTAGGTATTAAATAGTCATGAAATATTAATTAAGCTTTAGGGATGTCGCTCAGCGAGCTATGAAGATGATTATGATCGGAGTTTCTCAGCGTGATTGACTTCGTAATGATAATACGGCAGTTGAATAAGAGTAACCGAAAAAGCGTAACAGATCACTAACGGATTAGCAGAAATAGCAATGGCGCGACAATATAGGTCGTAGAACCGACAGCCGAAGTTGAAGTCAGATTTTCGGGTGGAACTTCCGTAGCAGTAAGCGAAATTAAGGGCCCCCCCATTTCATGGACGGAGACTTTTAGGCTTGATATATGTACACTCTACAGAAATTACTTTCTTATGAGTATGTTGATTGGTAAATAAAAAAGAAAGAAAGAAAGAATAAGGACTACACTAATCGGATGATGATAAATAGGATATCGTTCAGACGTTTTATTAGTCATAGGCTGCTAATGGATCAACGCACTAGTAGTAGGAAAGTATCAATAAGAATAATCCCATAATCAAAGAGTATATCAATCACTACGTTTACCCAAAGTAAAAAATTTGTAATTCAATCATTTATCATCATCATCATCATCATCACAGCCCTTCACAAGTCCACTGCTGAACATAGGCCTCCCCCAAGTAATGCCACAAAGCACGGTCCTGAGCCACCTGCATCCATCGACTTCCTGCATATCTTACCAGGTCGTCACTCCATCTAGTGGGGGGTCGCCCTACACTACGCCTACCGGTACGAGGCTGCCACTCGAGAACCTTTCTTCCCCATCGGTTATCGGTTCTTCGAGCTATATGGCCGGCCCATTGCCACTTCAGCTTACTAATCCGTTGGGCTATGTCGGTCAATCTGGTTTTACTGCGGATATCCTCATTTCTGAGTCTATCACGCAGAGAAACTCCGAGCATAGCCCTCTCCATAGCTCGCTGAGCGACCTTGAGCGTCCTCATACGGCCAGCAGTGAACGAACACGTCTCTGATCCGTAAGTCATCACTGGCAACACGCACTGGTTGTACACTTTAGTTTTCAGAGATTGAGGTATACCTGACGAGAAGATATGTCGTAATTTCCCGAACGCTGCCCAGCCGAGTTGAATCCGTCGATTGACCTCTCGGTCGAAGTTGGACTTACCTAGTCGGACTATTTGTCCCAGGTAAACGTACTCGTCAACAACTTCGAGCATAGTGCTCCCAACAACTACCGGCATAGGTGTGACATGGACATTAAACATAATCTTTGTTTTGTCCATGTTCATCTTAAGACCTATCCGTTGGGAGGCACTATTGAGGTCATTGAGCATAGTGCTTAAGTCTTCCAGCGATTCTGCCATAAGGACTATATCGTCGGCAAATCGAAGGTGAGTGATGTACTCGCCATTGATGTTAATACCGTATCCTTTCCAGTCCAGTAGCTTGAAAACGTCTTCCAAAGCAGCGGTGAAGAGTTTCGGGGATATAACGTCACCCTGTCTTACACCTCTCTGCAGTTGGATAGGTTTCGAGCTCTGGTTCTGTACTCGGATAGCCATCGTAGCCCTACTGTACAAACACTTCAGCACTTCAATATACCGACAGTCAACTTGGCACCGCTGAAGGGACTGCAGCACCGCCCAAATTTCGACGGAATCAAAGGCTTTCTCATAGTCCACATACGCCAGGCAAAGTGGCAAATTGTACTCTTCAGTCTTCTGTACAATCTGCCGCAGGGTATGTATGTGGTCTATGGTACTGAAGCCTTTTCGGAAACCGGCTTGTTCGGGAGGCTGGAAGTCGTCGAGTCTGCGTGCGAGACGATTCGTAATGACTCTCGAAAACAGCACGTAGACGCGGCTCAGAAGGGAAATCGGTCTGTAGTTCTTCAAGAGAGCGTTGTCGCCTTTCTTAAAGAACAAGACCACCGCACTTCTGCTCCACGCCTCTGGAGTAGTGCCACCATGGAGGACGGAATTGAAGAGCTTCTGAAGGACTTCAAGTACCGGTGTTCCACCCGCTTTCAGAAGCTCCGCTGTAATTCCATCCTCGCCTGGGGCCCTGCCGTTTTTAAGGTGCTGGAGAGCCATTCTAATCTCGCTTAGACTGACGTCCGGGATATCATCGGAATAGTGTCGGATAAGACTTGCTCTTGGATCGTTACTCACACTTGCGTGTGGCTCCAACGATGATGTGTACAGCTGCCCATAGAACCTCTCAATCTCACTCAAAATCTCAGGTGTCCCGGAAACGATGCTGCCACACTCAGTCTTCAGCCTTGACAGTTGGCTCTTTCTGGCAGATAGATCTCTGGCAAAGACTTTGGAGCCCTGGTTCCGCTCGATCGCTTCTTTAATACGAGCAGTATTAAAGTTGCGTAAGTCTCGCCGCATGCATTTGGAGATCTGTCTGTTCAGTTGCCTGTATGCTGTCAAATCTGTTGACGATTGCAGCCTCATCTCCCGTCTAACAGCCATGAGATTAAGAGTGTGATCGGAGAGTTTTTGTGTTCTTCTGCGGCGGGTCTTGCAGAACTTAGCTCCGACCGCATGGACAGTTTCCACGAGCTTGTCATTCATATCGTCCACTGCATTGCAATCTTGTAGGCACTGAAAGCGGTTGTGTAACTCGAGCTGAAAGTTTTCGGGATTTTGGATCAGAGCACGAGGGGGACGGAGCGTTGACTTCATTAGACGAGACCTCTCCAACTTAACGTTTAGGTTCAGTGTGCCTCTAACCATTCGGTGATCGCTGCCAGTTTTCACCCTTGCGATCACTGAGACATCACTGAACAGTTGGCGTCTGGTCGTCATAATGAAGTCAATCTCATTTTTTGTCGAACCGTCGGGGCTCGACCAGGTCCACTTCCTGTGGGGCCGCTTCTGGAAGAAAGAGTTCATCATAAAGAGTCCCTCTTTCTCCATAAAGTCGGCCAGCTGCTGGCCCCTTCGGTTCCGTTGCCCTACTCCAAATTTCCCTAACTTCAGCTCACCGCTTTCTCTTGTGCCTAGTTTTGCGTTGAAGTCTCCCATCAACACCGTGTAGTGGGTTTTGGAGGAATGTATGGCTTTGGAAATATCCTCATACATTTCCTCCACCTCCTCATCGGAATGTGCCGACGTTGGTGCGTAAACCTGTATGACCTTCAGCGAATACCGTTTGGTGATTCTGAGTATCAGGTACGCGACCCTCGTCGACACACTCTCAATCTGTACAACGTTGTTGACGAGAGACTTGTGGACGATAAATCCGACACCTCCTTGGGACAGATGGTCGCCCTCCCGGTGATAGAACAAGTTGCCGGATTCGAGAATCACCGTGTCCTCCCCCTCTCTTCGGACCTCGGATAATCCTATAATACTCCAGCGCAACTTGTCTATCTCTTCTTCCAGCTCCAGGATCTTCTCGTCAGTCCTCAGTGTGCGTGCGTTAAATGTTGCCAGGTCGAGTCGTCGTAGGTGGCAACCGAACCTCTACCGGAGATTCTTAGCACCCCCTGCCCCGCCGTTACCATGGTCGCCACCGTAGCCAGGAATAGCGGGGCCGCCGGGGACTGGGGGGCCGTCTATTTGTGTAATTGTTCATGGGGGGTATATTGCCATAGTTGCCACGCTTGGCGAGCGGGTTGGCAACCGCAGTTTTTTTTTTTTGTCGTACAGTTGCTGTTATCAGGAAGATGCTGCTGCCCATCTCCTGCCTGTCTCCCTCTGTCGCCTCTTACGACACCCACGGGAAGATATGGGGTAGTGGATATTCTTAACCGCCACTACACGGCAAATCATTTAAATATACTTTAATATATTATTTGTATATAAATTAATGATAAATAAATATAAACATGCAAATAAAATGAAGTGTCTGTCTTTAATATTGAAAACTGAATTTCATTGACTTGAAAGGGTTATTTGAAAAAAAAGGAAGAGAGAAGTACACATTTATTTTAAAAAATATTTGCATGCCACTAAGAAATATGTAACCATTTTAAATTTTTTGTCTCTCTCTGTCCATCTGTATGTCTCTCCGGGCTAAACTTTGGAATGCCATGAGTTATCTAGGCTATATTTTAACCGAAAAACTTAACGGTTTTATTTGAAATAGAAATGGAAAAATTGATAAAACGTATGATATTTCATTATCTTAAATACAAATAACGCCACATTAGATTAAAAATAGATGGTACGCAGATGAAGCTGTAACGGGTAACGGTAGTACAATATAATATTTCTTCCAGCAGCCTATACTATACCCATGGAGTTTTCACTTACATTAAACGTTTACACATATGTTCACAAAAGGACGTATTAAATTAATGTTATGAATATGTATATAAGGCACTAAAAAATGCGTTACACTATTTATAACTCATTAGTTAAATCGCATTTACTTTATCTTATAGAAATTTGGAGTAATGCTGCTAAAACTAAGTTACAGGAACTTCAAAGAATACAAAATAAAATCATAAAAATACTTTTTCACTATCCCTATTTAACAGCAACTTCTAAAATTTTCAAAGAAACAAAACTTATGAACGTTCAACAACTACATATATATATAAAATATATATATATATATATATATATATATATATATATATATATATATATATATAATACTGGCATTATAATTAGGAAAATACTAGATAAAACCATCCATACTAACTTGTCTTTTGTAAAGAAATCACAAATTTGTAAACGCAGTCTTCGACGACCTAGCTTACTTGTACTACCAAAGGTACAAACAAACTACGCAAAAAAAGCATTACCTTTGAAGCAGCACAGCTTTATAATAAATTACCTTGTAATATAAAAAATGTAAGCTCATTTAGTAGTTTTAAGTCTCAGCTATCACAATACGTAATTGAACATTTTTCACCATTAAATTGAGGCTATGAAGTTACTGACTGAGTGTTCGGCGACCTTTAGAATAAGTATACTAAAATGTAATTATTATTTTCATGTAAGTGGCATTGTTTGTCTTTTTTGAAAATAAAATTTCTTTAAACTCATATGGCTGTTTACATGATGTGGCAGAGCAAGGAGTGCCTCCCACCGTAATGAAAATGTTCATCATTTCCATTACTGTGTGAGTTAGTGTTCAGGTAACAACTAAAATTCAATAACTATTGTTTGCTTTATTGCAACATTAATACAGTAAGGTCACCTGGAACAAGTGTGAAATAAATTAATTAAAACTGTAATCGACATTTTAATACTTATACTCTGTAAAGATTTAATATAGATTATAGAGAATTTAGTTTCATAACATCAAATATTAAGTGTTTGTATGTTTGATCAAGCATTTTAGTATCTACAAGTAGCATTTTGTAATTTGAGGTAATTAAAACTAATTGAGGTAAAAGACTGTCACACTTACCCATCAATGGGGCAAGTGTGACAGTACGCTTCTTTTTGTAGTTACTTTATTATTATCTGTGGTTTTCAACAAAATTGATAAGATGACACTAACGTCGATATATTTTATGATCTATGGAAACGATTCGATTAATTTTTATGTTACAATGAATTTCCCACAACATAGGACAACTTTTGATCACAATCAGGACAATTTTTGATCCTTATAGTGTTGTGCCTTTAAATAGATTTACTACACTAGCTCTGGATGTTTTGTAAGTATAATAAAAGCAATGCCAAGTGCAAAATAAAATTTAATTCAGAACGTTAACAATTTATAATTATATAATCATAATAAACGTGATACTGTCACACTTACCCGATGTTAGGTATTAGGTGAGATAAGTGTAACTGTATCCGTATTTCAAAGAATAGTGAATTTCAGGTTGCAGAGACATATTACTCTATAAGTACCAATATTATTCTTTATCACTCACCTTGTATCTTGTTTAAAATAACTTAACGACATATCGAAACACTTAATAACTTCATCATCATCATGTAAATCAATCAAGATAGTGTGGCCGCCACAAAAAATTAAGCATTATTAATAATAATTCTAATGATAGGTACAAAGGAAATACTAAAAAGGAAATCATATTCTATTAAGCAAGTTATTGTTATATGTTATTGTATTTATTAACTACATTAAAAAATATCATCATCATCATCATCATCATCATTACAGCCCTTCACAAGTCTACTGCTGAACATAGGTTGAATAATTATAAGATGTTTCATACCAAGCAGAGCATCAATCAAAGCGACGGTGTGGTGGTCAGATCAAGACAATATTCGAGCGTCTTGAAGTGAACCTAATATGAAAGATAGAACCTGCCTAATCCTATCTCTACCAAAGGAAATCATTATTGTATATTCCTATAGACCACCTTGATCTAGAAATCAGATTATATTGACTCATTAGACCAAATATTATGTAGCATAAATTCTAACAATATCATCTTTACTGGGGATATTAATTTAGATAGCTAAGATAAGCTTGCGAGAAACAGTTATAAGTATCTGAACTTGATGGTAATGTACGAGCTTGTTCAAGGTGTCGACCTTCCAACAAGAGGTGACGCTTGTGTTCATCATTTTATGATAAAATGCCGTAATTCATTACGGCATTTTATCATAAAATGGAATGCTATTGTTTAAAATGAACTCACAGACCACTCGCCTATTGTACTATATATAGAAAATACACCCATGACCAATAATTAAAAATATTTTGTAATAAAATATCTATTATTATATATATATATATATATATATATATATATATATATATATATATATATATATATATATATATATACTAGCTTGCCAGGCAGACGTTGTCCTGCCCTTTTCGACGACCCTTTGTCATGTCCTATTAAAAATCCTTAAATTCTCAAAAAAATTGTGGGTTATTCATGGGCAAAAAAACTATCCTATCTCTCAAGTTGTATCAAACCGATACGTCTTAAGTATACTGAGTCATCTAACAAATTTAGGTATTTTATTATTTTTATATAAACTTACATAATAAACCATGATATTAATGTTAGTGCTAAAAAAATTAAAGAAGAACGATAATTACCGAGATAAATTCACGTATACTAAATCAATTTCAACATCAGTTAAAATCGTACATTGTATACTGATCCAAATAACATTGTATTAATGTACGCGAGGCGTGAGGGGGGACGCATTGATATAAGTTTATTGTGGCTCAGTATTCGATGAACGGCAGCGAGTGTACACGCAATTTTAGTTAATATTTTTGCTTCGTAAAATTAGTGAATAAAGTAAATGTGAATGTATTTGTCTTATATTGTTTTATATTTTTAATTAATATAAGAAACATAATGCAGTCAAACAGGGCGCGAAAAATTTTAAATTTACTCCATGACAATGTGAATAATACCAATGATACAATAAACAATAACACAAGAATCGATGATAATATAATGCAAAACAGAAATAGAGATGGTAAGTTATCTTTATGTGTATAAGTGTGATTTTTTTTGCTTTCTTTGATAATTGTTGTTCACGTCGCTTAGTACGCCGTATACTCATACAACTGCTGTTACACTAGTATACGGCGAATAAACTTTATAAAGAAGACACTTGACACATATATTTATAATAATTTACTTATTCAATTTATGATATTTTTGTGATAATTGTGTTATAATATATTTTTTATCTGTTATATGTTTTATTAATTGTAATTGGCATGTTTAATACAAAAATATGAATTCTTGTATTTTAATTTAAATTATCATTGTTTTAGACTCTCCACTGCCACCTGATTTGATTGACCAAATTTTACGGAGGAGGAGCTATCAATACTTAATGATGTTGATTTAAATGATAGCAAGGATGTATTGCAAAATATCCCTTCTAACGCTTCCATATTATTCCCGGATGATATTCCTTGCTCCTCGCCTTGTGTACCGAATAGTGATAGTAGAACTCAAAAAGGAGATCGATCGCCGTCAGTCATAGAAAACACTCCAGGGAATTCGCTCATCCAGAATAGAATTATATAAAAATTATTGAGATATTACTCCAGTACCATCGCCTTATAATTCTTTTGCCCCATCACCTCTTAATTTTGAGTTAAATAATAGTCCTGCGGTTGCCTCCCCTGCATCTGATATTAATGATATCACATACTCACCGTCCAATAACGCCAAACGTCGTAAGCGGACTTCCATTGCTAAAAAAAAATAAAGGAAAGCTAAGAGAACGTTTCCATAAAAAATGGAAGGATCAGGAGAGAAAATATAATGTTAATAGAGGTTTGGAATATGTCAGTAGAAACGGAAACGAAACGGATTACATTACATAATAAGAGAACTATAAAAACTTTTTGCCCCGTAACTTGTCGGGAAAAATGCAATGAGCAATTAGCAGAAGACATTCGGCAAAGAATTTTCGATATGTTTTGGAGTATTGAAGACCACTCAAGACAATGGGATTTTTTTGGCAGTATATGCTGTAAGATCTGAAAAAAAAAGATTTACTGTGGATAGAGAAAATTCAAAACGTCTTCACACTTTCTTATTATCTTCCAAGTAGTCAATGAGATAATATTGTGTCTACAAAAATATCGGTTTGTAAAACTATGTTCCTAAGAACCCTTTCTATTAGTTTTAATTTTGTTTACACAGCTT
Organism: Parnassius apollo; assembly: GCA_907164705.1. Classification (NCBI taxonomy): domain Eukaryota; kingdom Metazoa; phylum Arthropoda; class Insecta; order Lepidoptera; family Papilionidae; genus Parnassius; species Parnassius apollo. Next base: position 26,311,578 of record CAJQZP010000693.1, read on the forward strand.
TAGAAAAGTCCGATAAAGGGAATGGATTTATTGAAGCAGATCAGCGTGGAAGACCTATTAATCATCCAAAGATTATCAATGAAGATATCGTTCGCAGTGTTATAGACCACGTTGAAGCATTTTCTCCCGTACAATCACATTACACTTGCCAAAAATCGAGTATAAAATATCTTGAGAGCTCTTTATCCTTCCCAAAAATGTTTAAGTTATATAATGAATGGTTTGATTCTAATAAATACTCTTCTAAAGCGACTACCGTGAGACAATACCGAGATATCATTAATAAAAATATCAATATAGGTTTTCATAAACCCAAAAAAGATGTTTGTGAACAATGCCACATTTATGAAAATAACAAGCAAGTTACACAGACAGATAAAGAGAAGCATGAAGAGCATTTGAGATAAAAAGAGAAAGCAAGAAAATTGAAAACAAAAGATAAAGAATTAGCGTTACAAAATAATGAAATTCTTACAGCAGCATTTGATCTTCAAAAGTGCCTTAATGTACCCCACGGGTACGTAAGTACTTTTTATTATAAACGGAAACTTTCTTTGTATAATTACGATATTCAATCTGGGATCTCACCAAGGTTATTGTTTTTCATGGCATCAACAGACAGCAAAGAGAGATGCAAACGATATTTCCAGCTGTGTTTTTAAGTGTATAGAAAATACGGTGGGTGAAGGAGTCAAAGATTACCGGTTCTGGTCAGACAACTGTGGAGGCCAAAATAGAAACAGAATTGTGTTCCATTAGGAACATTACACATTACATTAGTATATGTTAGCTAGTTCGAAGTTTAGTGTAGACGTCAGGCATCGGTTTCTAATAGTGGGTCACACGCAAAATGAAGGCGACAGTATGCACGCTTTAATTGAAAGACAGACGAAAGATAAAATACTTTATACGCCTGATCAATGGTATACAGCTTTTAGATTTGCCAAATCCGATGAAAAGCCATACAAAGTTATCGAAGTGTCTCAGGATTTAATAAAAGACTTCAAATCAAAGCGAAAACTTATAAACAACTGGACAATTACTAATGATGTATATAAAATGCCTTGGAATAAAGTAACGGAAGTAGTAGTTAAAACAGAAAATCAATTTAGGGTGTTTTATAAAACGAGTTACAAAGACGATGCTTACAAGTGGATAGATTGTGTAAAGAAACTTAAAGCTACACGAAATCAAAGAGAGTTGAATATTGATATAGATAATATTTCTTTAGCTTATCAGACACCCATTCCTATAGACCAAAATAAGCACAAAGATTTGATGGATCTTTGTAAAACGCTGGTAATTCCTAAAGAGTATCATTTATTTTTTAATAATTTGATTTCAACTAATTCTAATGCAGCCGATGACAGCGATTCAGACTGATTTTTTAACCTTTAAATATTTTTATTTCTTTTGTTAAACTTTATTGCTATTTTTGAGCATTACAACTGCCGAGACTTTATTAGATATTTATGTTATACATTTCTATTCTCTTTATTAATATTGTTTAACGTAAGTTACCATTTTTAGTTGTTAATATTTTTATTGACCTACTAGAGAAGTATACCTGTTTAAGTTTTTATTGCTAGTTTGTTGTTTTTTATGAAACTTTAATAATACAACTTTGATAATTTGTTATTGTTGATTTATTCAACTTGTAGCTTTTAATAAGGCCAAAAAACATGCTCTTAATTATAGTGAAAAATACATTGTGGTTTTTTTAAATGCGCTGTTTTTGTTTATGATTCTTCTTCTTGCTAGCCTTTATTAATCCCATATTTCGTAAAGTATAAGAAATAAAATGAGTAATTAAAAAGCCTCGTTGAAATATATTAGTCCAGTATACGTTGAAGTTTCAAATGCTAACATAGCTTCCTAGTATAATGAGTCAAGTGATGTAATTTCAACGTTTTATTATTAAATGAGACAGAATATCCCGAAAAAAATCAAAATTAAGTTCTTATTAATAAAATGACAATCATATTTATAATATTTTAGTGTAAACCAAGGATTTTGATGTACAACGTACATGAATATAACTGGTAGTTAAACCATTTTACTATTGAGACCCGCTGGCATATACCCAGCTATGTACATAAAATGTCATTTAAAAACAAAAATCAGCAAAATAATTTTATACCAAAAGAAGAGCTTGAAATCTTTATTAAAAAAATTATTTATTTCGAATTAGTTTGATTTCAATAAAATATAAACGATTTGCCTTCAAATCACTCTCCTATAAAATTACTATAATGTCAGTTGACTCGTTATACTTTGGAGGTATCGAAACTATACACGGTGTGCAAATTTGATCAAAATCGGTTAAGTAGTAGTAGAATATATATATATATATATATATATATATATATATATATATATATATATATATATATATATATATATATATATATTATACTAAAATATCTATTTTGAAAAAATGAGCCATGGCCTTAACAAAGAATCGTGGGAGGACCTCTATATAATAAGTGATGTCAACTTGGCCACGGAATTGGTAATTACCAGGCTATTTGGAATCATAAACACTAATACTAAAATAATTAAAATATCTAGAAGAAATAGACCCTTAAAGCCCTGGATAACCATATCTATAGTTAGAATGCTGTGAAAAAGAGATGTTTACTACAAACGGAGTAAACTAGCACCCGCAAATGAGCAACTTAAGAACAGATTTATTTCCTATATAAACTAGTGTAATAAGATAGTTAGATCATTAAAAACTGAATACTACCAAAGACTTTTGGAAAAATTCTCTGGAAATGCCAAGGAAACCCGTATGATTATTAAAGACGTATGTAATATCGGACAAAAAACTGATATATTTTGGATGTGAGTATTAGTATGTATAAAACTGTAAATAATAAGATTTATATCTAGAATATCAAATACAAATATACATATAATGTAATAAAAATACAATATTAAAATATTTTAAAAACTGTCAAGAAATGACCTAAAAGAAAAAATATATTATGTAAATTAATATATAGTCACTGTAGGGTTTTTCAGAATCGTTTCATTTTCTACGTTTACAAATGGAGCACCTTCTGTTTTTCTCAAATAAATTTTACCATGAGAAACCAAACAAAATGAGTACTCATTTATTTTAGCAAACTCTCGACCAGCTGCAAAGAGTTTTTTTTTGTACGTGGGTTAAGATTTTCTGTAATAAAAACAGGTTTTTGGGGCCATCCACTTGTATTATTTTAGTATTAAATTTCTTGTCCTTGTGTTCCCTGTTGTACTTTTTAATAGCCTTTTTTTAATAGCCTATTGTAGTAATATAAAAATATATATATATATATATATATTACTACAATCCGACTCTGCTATTACTTGTTGTAGAAATCTTGAGATTTTTGATAAAAACTTGCGACAAGTAGTCTTGACAGTCTGCTCTTGATGTTAACCTAACACTACCCAAATAATTCTGAAGAGACCGAAACAGGTATAAATTTGAGGGTTCCAGGTCAGGACTATATCGTGGATAAATTAATACTTTCCAACAAGCTCTCTCAATCTTTGCTGAAAGGCCAAAATATGTTCCAACCACTCCTTTTCTGTTGATCAATTCCGGTTGTTTTTTCGAAATTTCTTGCTTGAGTCTCATTAGTTGTTGACAGTAGAGATCCAAATCGATTACATGCTCCACGGTAAAAGCTCATAATAAACGATGCCCTTCCAATCCCACCATACACACAACATCTCCTTATTGCGTGTTAATCCGAGTTTTGCTACAGTCAATGGAACTTGACTACCCTTTGACAACGATCTTTTTCACACGTTCTGATCCTAGGTGATCCACTTTACATCACCAGTGATCAATCTTTTTAAAATTGGTTCGATTTCATTACTTTTCAATAGAGAATCTCAAATGAGTACACGATTCATTAGGTTTCTTTCAGTGGTACATAATATATCGAGCTTTTTCGTATAGCCAGACTATTTAAATGGATCTAAACTGAATAAACTAAAAGTATTAGACTAAAAATCTCAGATCAGTTTGTGATCAGTTTGTTCCATGACGTCTGCAGTGTGTGATCATATCCTAGACGGACCCCGCCATTAGTTCAGATTTAATAGATCACTCGCGAAAGAACAGCGATTCCTGCCGAGAATGATACGTGAAGCTATTGAAATTTAAAAAAAACATCCCGATTTCAATAGAGAAGGAGGCTGGGTACTACCACCTGCTTGGGATCCTGTACTTAATAAAATTAAAACTAATTTCAAGCATACCACTGCAAGAGACTTCAAGACACAGTAAGTTCATTCTGCGAAGCTCGGACCACACATAGTAATCAAAAAGCTGAAAGTGCTCCGGATTAACTGTGACATTGAGAGGTCAGTAACCTCAGTCCCCCGTGACCGTGGGTGTTGGAAAGCACATGAAATGTCGGGTATTAAAATTAAGCAAATTAAACGCAACAAAATCCGTAAAAGTAGTTTTATTCAATGTATAGTGTTCGCGTAAATATAAGAAATCAGTATGGATCAAAAATATTTTGTGGTCAATCTTCACTTCCTCGGCTATGTCGTAACTACTAATATGCTAATCTTGTTTCAAGTTTTCAAAAATGGCTTGTGGTCTTTATTCGTATGAGGCTGACCAAAGCGAGCTGCACCTTTGACATCAAAATTGAAAGTGCTTGAATCAAAATTGAAATTGAAAACGCTTGAACCAGTTTTATGTTACACTTAATGATACTGCATTAGGTCAATAAACGTCAAAATATTTTTCGCGGCTTGAGTCGCATTTTTTCCTTTTTTAAATAAAACTTCAGAATGTATTGAATTTCTTAATTAGATTCACTCATTTTGGCGAATGAGTCAAGTCGATCAGTGCCTAGAAGATTGCATGCAGTGGACGATATGAATGACAAGCTCGTGGAAACTATCCATGCGGTTGGAGCTAAGATCTGCAAGACCCGCCGCAGAAGAACACAAAAATTCTCCGATCACACTCTTAATCTCATGGCTGTTAGACGGGAGATGAGGCTGCAATCGTCAACAGATTTGACAGCATACATGCAACTGAACAGACAGATCTCCAAATGCATGCGGCGAGACTTACGCAACTTTAATACTGCTCGTATTAAAGAAGCGATCGAGCGGAACCAGGGCTCCAAAGTCTTTGCCAGAGATCTGTCTGCCAAAAAGAGCCAACTGTCAAAGCTGAAGACTGAGTATGGTAGCATCTTTTCCGAGACACCTGAGATTTTGAATGAGATTGAGAGGTTCTATGGGCAGCTGTACACATCATCGTTGGAGCCACACGCAAGTGTGAGTAACGATCCAAGAGCAAGTCTTACCCGACACTATTCCGATGATATCCCGGACGTCAGTCTGAGCGAGATTAGAATGGCTCTCCAGCACCTTAAAAACTGCAGAGCCCCAGGCGAGGATGGAATTACAGGGGAGCTTCTGAAAGCGGGTGGAACACCAGTACTTAAAGTCCTTCAGAATCTCTTCAATTCCGTCCTCCATGGTGGCATTACTCCGGAGGCGTGGAGCAGAAGTGCGGTGGTCTTGTTCTTTAAGAAAGGTGACAACGCTCTCTTGAAGTACTACAGACCGATTTCCCTTCTGAGCTGCGTCTACGTGCTGTTTTTGAGAGTCATTACGAATCATCTCGCAAGCAGACTCAACGACTTCCAGCCTCACGAACAAGCCGGTTTCCGAAAAGGCTTCAGGACCATAGACCACATACATACCCTGCGGCAGATTGTACAGAAGACCGAAGAGTACAATCTGCCACTTTGCCTGGCGCATGTGGACTATGAGAAAGCCTTTCATTCCGTCGAAATTTGGGCGGTGCTACTATCCCTTCAACGGTGTCAAGTTGACTGTCGGTATATCGAAGTGCTGAAGTGTTTGTACAGTAGGGCCACGATGGCTATCCGAGTACAGAACCAGCGTTCGAATCCTATCCAACTGCAGAGAGGTATAAGACAGGGTGACGTTATATCCCCGAAACTCTTCACCGCTGCGTTGGAAGACGTTTTCAAGCTACTGGACTGGAAAGAATACGGTATTAGCATCAATGGCGAGTAAATCACTCACCTTCGATTTGCCGACGATATATTCCTTATGGCAGAATCGCTGGAGGACCTTAGCACTATGCTCAATGACCTCAATGGTGTCTCCTAACGGATAGGTCTTAAGATGAACATGGACCAAACAAAGATCATGTTTAATGTCCATGTCACACCTATGCCGGTAGTTGTTGGGAGCACTCGTTGATGAGCACGTTTACCTGGGACAAATAGTCCGACTAGGTAAGTCCAACTTCAACAGAGAGGTCAATCGACGGATTCAACTCGGCTGATTTCGGGAAATTACGACACATCTTCTCGTCAGGTATGCCTCAATCTCTGAAAACTAAAGTGTACAACCAGTGCGTGTTTCCAGTGCGTGATGACTTACGGATCAGAGATGTGGTCCTTCACTGCTGGCCGTATGAGGACGCTCAAGGTCGCTCAGCGAGCTATGGAGAGGGCTATGCTCGGAGTTTCTCTGCGTGATAGACTCAGAAATGAGGATATTTGCAGTAAAACCAGAGTGACCGACATAGCCCAACGGATTAGTAAGCTGAAGTGGCAATGGGCCGGCCATATAGCTCGAAGAACCGATAACCGATGAGGAAGAAAGGTTCTCGAGTGGCAGCCTCGTACCGGTAAGCGTAGTGTAGGGCGACCCCCCACTAGATGGAGTGACGACCTGGTAAGACATGCAGGAAGTCGATGGATGCAGGTGGCTCAGGACCGTGCTTTGTGGCGTTGCTTGGGGGAGGCCTATGTTCAGCAGTGGACTTGTGAAGGGCTGTAATGATGATGATGATGATTTTGGCGAAAACATTTGGCACCAATGTGATTCATTACACTGGGATAAGCATTACTGCAGATGTGTAGTACTGTGAAGAACTGAACACCATGATGGAGGAGCTCGCATGTCTCCAACCAGCTTTGGTCAATCGCTCGTCCCAGCTGCTCCTGCACGATAACGCGCGATCTCATGCTGCACAATGGACCGTCTCTAAGTTACAGACCTGATGTTGAAAGCTAGGGTTGAAAGCTCTGCGTCATCCGCCGTACTTACCAAACCTTGAGCCTACAGACTTATACTTTTTAGAATTTGGATAATAACTCTTTGGCGGGAAAAAATAATAATATAATTATATTTGAAGAATAATAATATAATAATATTTGAAGACTGTTGCCTCCCGTCCAGATTATTTCTTCAAGAATGGTATCAATAAACTGCCACTGCATTAGCAAAAATTTATTGATTGCGTAGGTGATTGCTTAGCTAAACAGAAATAAAAAATGTAGGAAAAAATTACGTTAATTTATTTCATAGAAAACGGCAATTTAAATTTAAATTTAAAGACCTAATATAACGTAAGGCTATTAAGAACAAAAAGGTTGCTTTTTCGTTTTCAGGCACAATTTATTGATCCTATCGCCTCGTTAAAAGTTATTTATTTACAATATGTATATTAATTAATTAGTACAATAAAATTTAATTTCTATTTCCAAACGATCCAAATAATCTGACGCCAAACTGTATAATATGTTTAACGACAAGTCTTTATTTGTCTACAGCTAATAACTGAGATCAACGTACATCTGGCGCTATTTCGTGATCTTTTGATCCATATCGGCCAGCCGCCCGACTGTCCCGAGCTGCGTGAACGGGTGCGGCGACTGCGACGCGCCTGTGTCGAGACCACCAAGCAAACCAGCCAGCTTGTGCTGCCCACATGCAAAAAGTATGAAAACAATAACTTTGACGTAGTTTATTACCTGATGATCTTTATAGATATCTGTTCACGTTTATGGCTCCAAGATCTATAAAATATGCTCTAGATTATCGTGATGGAACGTAAATAAAAGCTTAATTAAAAGTAAACAATAATTAGAAAAATCTTTTCTTATTAAAACATTTTATTTACGATATTATTTATTGGACTGTAAGAAAGATTTAATTTTATCCAATTAAATCTTTCATCTTCAATTATTTTCATATCACTGTATTGAAGCCGAACTCTAGAGACTGTCAAAATACTAACAAAATGACGATAGCTCCATTGCAAAATTATGTACTAAAATCTTTACCAGGCTAGTATGGTTGCAGCGGTTGCGGATCTTACCAACCCTTACACATCGTCAGTATGCAAAAATCTTCTTTCCAATTTTGATTGAAAAGGCCGTTAAGAAAATATAATTTTCTTTTTATAAAATCAAATTAAATTATTTTATTAATTAATGTTTGGAACTATGCGGTTTAAAATTACCTTAGCAATTTGTTAACTTAATTCAAAATCGAAGCTCTCCTGTGGGCACCTGATACGTGTCTGTCTAGGATTAGATTAATGGTTCCAAACATCGAAATTAATTGCTCGCTACGTTATTCCTACGGGTATATAAAGAGTAAATTACACTAGTACTGTATAATTTATATAAGGATTATAACAATTGCGGTTTTTAAAATTTTGTTTAATATTATTATGCATTTAATATTCATTAGGTACTTTTAGTAGTTGTGTTCGCAATATTTTCGCATTAAAATAAAAATAATAAATTGTAATCCTTGTAAAACTTACCTACTTTTTAGGCTTATGAATATACCAATACAAAACAAATATTCAAACCAAAAATCTGTTGTAAGTGAAAACAACATACGTGTTGAATTATTTTTTTACTTTTAGACGTAAAATTTAGTAAATATGTTTTTTTATGAAATGATAATTAATAACGAAGTACCTATGGCTATCCGAGTGGTGGCGGCGTAAGAAAATAGAAATCACCCACTAATACCATAATATCATCCCGTGGGTGTCGTAAGAGGCTACAAAGTGAAACTGAAACAGGAGATGGACAGCAGCATATTTCTGATAACAGCTTAAAAAAATAAAAAACTGCGGGAAGGGGTATACAAATGTATATATATATATATATATATATATATATATATATATATATATATATATATATATATATGTATATATATATATATATATATATAATCATCCTTTCACGGTGAATGTTGATCCAGTGAGAAGTTAGAACAATTGTTGATCCACCTATTTGACGTGTTAGTTCAGCTCCTCGTCGCACAAACTGATATACTTTGATCCATTCTTGATGCGCGTGTGACGTCGGTGGATCTGCACTAACAGGATTTCAATATACTCGTCAGCGATTTGACCAACATTTGTTGATCTATCAACGGTCGAAAAAATCATACTGAATATGATTTTTTAGATCCAGAGTATATTTAATTTATATGCGACATTTACTTAGACGAAGTGGATCCGGAGCCATAATTGACGAATAGGTACTCGAACACGAAGCGGCAACGTCGCGTTCTGTGTATGACAGAGAACCCAGTAGGCTACTTCGTTATAGTGTGTATAATGTAAGAAAAATCAAACTTTGGCAGGTTTTATTGTGGAAAGACATTCGTTCGAGTTTTTGTTATCGTGTGAGTGAATTTGTGTTATTTTATTCATTTGTCATAGATCAATTAGAAAATGATGGATAGAACTTTATTACAAATTAATTTATCACTCGAGTATGTGTGTATGTGTGCCATTTTGTGCGCGCGCGTGTGTTTACGTGTGTGTTTTTATGCGAGTTTGTATGTGCGCGTGCGTGTGGGTGTATGTGCATTCATGTGTGTTCGTGTGAACGCATGTGCGTGCGCATTTATGTGAGTGTATGTGTGCGTGTGTGCACTCTTGCGTTTTTTTAAGTACGTGTGTGTGCAGCAGTGTGCGTGTGTTTGTGCGGTTGTCTGCTTGTGTGTGTGTGTGTGTGTGTGTGTGTGTGTGTGTGTGTGTGTGTGTGTGTGTGAGAATGTATGTATGTGTGTGTATGTGTGTGCGTGCGTGCGTGTGCATTCGTGGGGATGTATGTTGGTGTTAGTATGTGTGTGCGCGCGCGTGCGTGCGTGTGTGTATGTGTGTGAATAAGTGTGTACGTGCGTGTGTTAACTGTTGTTCGTCTGTGTGTGTGTGCGGTTTAGCGTGTGTTTGCTTTTGTGTGTGCGTGCGAGTGTGTGCGTACGAGTGTGTGCCGATGCGTGCATGCGAGTGTCTGTGCGTGTATGTGTATGTGTGTGTTCGCGTGTGTGTTTGCGTGCGTGTGTCCACTGTTGTAGTGTGTGTGTGTGTGTGTGTGTGTGTTTGTATGTGTGTGTGTATGTGCTTTTGCGCGTATATGTATGTTCGTTCGTGCGCGCGTGCGTGTGTGTCAGTGTATGTGCGGGTGTGTGTGTGCGAGCGTGCGTGAGTATGTGTGTGTGTGGGCGCGTGTATGTATGTGTGCGCGCGCGTGTGTTTGTATGTGTGTGTGTGAATGTGTGTGTGTGTGTGTGTGTGTAGGTGTGCGCGTGTGTGTGCGCGTGTGTTTATGTGAATGTGCGCGAGTACGCGTGTGTGTATGCGCGTGCATGTGCGTGCGTGCAGGTGTGTGCGTGCGTGTGTGTAGGCTTAGAGAGGCTTAGAGAGGGGTGCGGTGGTAGATGTGGAGGCGTAGGTGGCGGAGGTGGTGGTGGGTGCACTGGAGTGCAGTAAAGTGGGTACCACGTGAGGACAAGTGAGGCTCACATAAAGGAAAGTTGGTTACAGCGAAAAACAATGTGGCTGGTAAGTGGATATCGATACTGCCCATAAAGATATTACTACGAGGTTATCCATTTTTCAGAATATCACCTTGGCTACCTATGTGTACAAGAGACAAAGTGAAAAGAACTTTTGTTTTGTGAGGGTTTCATCATAACTAACAAAACAAACCCAAACTCGGCGTACCTAGTTCTACTAGTCCAGGTGTTGCAGTATTAGTTACCGAAGTACACCTTAAGGTCACTTCAGCACTCGGGAGGTAAGGACTCATCATAACTAACAAAACGAGCCCAAACTCGGCACACCCAGTTCTACTAGTCCAGGAGTTCCAGTAGTAATCCCGAATTACATTTTGAGGTCACTCCATCAAGACCGGAGGTAGTCTCATGATATCTCATGTAATGGTTCGATTCTATACCTATCAATTTTGTAAACGCGTCCTTAAAAATCTTGATTATGAAGATGTAGAAAACATGTTAACTGGTTTATGGTAAACACAAACACACACAAACACGCAAGCGCATGCAAACATGCATACATGCGCACACGCACAAACTCATACACACACACACGCACACTGCCGCACACACACAAACACAACAGTGCCACACACACACACACTCACACATTCTCACACGCACTCGCATACACACACACGTACACATACGCACACGCACACATATGCACACACAAAACACACACACACACACACAGACATACGCGCGCGCGCAAACACAAGCAGACAACCGCAAAAAAACACACACGCGCACACATGTGTTCACACGAACACTCACGAACGCACATACACCCACACGCACGCGCACACACAAACTCACACACCCACATGCGCAATCACATGCTCACATCCGCGCGCGCGCCCACACACTCACACACACACACACACACACACGCACACACACACTCAGGCGAATACCTTGTCGCCGTTGCCGCCACTTCCGCTACAAGAAGGGGCGTTGTCGAGTTATTCGTTAAAAAAGTCGTTTATTTCGACCATAAGGATCATAGATGTTAGTATATAATACAAATCTTAAAACTAATTTTAGTTAAACTTGAAACTATTAACTTAATTTTAAAACTATTTAGTTAAAACTATGTCTAAGACAGGTCCGATTAGTCAACACGTGCACCATATGACAATGGTTCAGGTACTGACCTCAAACCTGTCAGAAAATGCCCCTCAGGATACCATTAGAACTGGCCCGCACCCTGCGTACCAGGGATGTGCATCGTTTACGCATGGTGGTGTAGAAACAATCCACACGCGCATCCGTAAACAAACCCGGCGCATTACAATAACGAGGCACACCTAACAGCACCCTGAATGCATTATTGTATTGAACACGCATTTAATCTGTAGCTTGTAAAGATACGAAGCGGCAACGTCGCGGCTGCTTTCAGCCAATCCGATAGTTTATCTTATCATTTTCTGTGCTCTGATTGGCTCATTTAAATCGGATCAACATTTACCGTAACCATCGCAAGGTGGATTTGTATATCGGATCAACTTCGGCAAACGCTAGCAAACAGTCTGGTGAGTGCAGATGTTGATCCGGTTGGAGCCACATTAGTTACCAGAGATGCATATTTGATCAACAAAGTGCTCGCGTGAAGTCGCGTCTGATCAACATTTACCGTAAAGAGATCTATATATATATTAATAATTATCAGATTAAATTTAATTACAAAGATAAATTATTGAATGTTTTATCTTGTTGAAAATCATAAAACCAAGAAATGATTAGGTAATAAACCATAGAATAATATAATACATACATAGAATTCTATGCAACAAATGATATCTTTTGAATATTTAAATTAAACATTTTAAAAGCTATACAATTATATTAGAACGTGTCGAACGAAGGCGATAAAACTAAAGAAATTAAGATAGATTCGCTTGATAAATACCTGTTTTATGTAAACAGCAAATGAAATAAGGGTTTCTTTTTTACAGGACAACAAGCGAGGGCTGTGCAGAGCAACCTCAATTAGTGTTACTGTATTTTATGTCCCAGCTTCTGTTACGAGAGCTTGCCAAATGTCACCGCCTGGTTCAACTCGTTCCGATGGACATGACGTCATATTATGGTAAGAAATTTTCGACTATAGAGTACCCACTAAGAATGGTATTTTTAATATATAAAAGTTAATGTTGTTTTTTTTCCGTATGTATTCCTATACCATTAATTCAATTACAAAAAAAGAAAAAAGAAATTAATAAGTAATAAAGCTCCATTCCATTTTAGGTTTTGAAAATACTTTTTAAACGATATCAGCTGACTAATATCTTTAATCACGTAGCTGTTGTCTTGCATACTAGACTGTTAATGAGTTTATGATCCCGGATTTATCAAGGAAAAAAAATTACAAGGCTATTTGGTAGCCAAATTTGTTATAGTTTTGCCGTGTACTGCTGAATATTATCGTGAATTAAATGTTATCTTAATTTTTTTGCTGACAAATAAGAGCATTTTCATATCACTTGCTCGTCTTTAACTTTCCGTAACTGCGCCATTTAATTCCAGAAGCCTCTTGAAATATTATTCTTCTCACACCGTTTCAGATATACTGCAAGCCCTTTTCTGGATATTCATCTCACATCGTTTCGTTCATAAAATAGTTTTCTGCTATTGTCGTTTAGGCAGTCATTTTACCCCGTAGGAATGCGACCAAGCGACAAAATAGTTATATCGGCTTATTCCTTTCATAAAAACTCAGTGATGCTAGTAAAAAGGGGTAAAATCCGATTTTAACGCTTGCGAGGACGTAATATATTTATTGCATTACTTGTCGCTCAAGAGAATATAATATACTTTTATACGTGGTAGAGCCATGCTGCAGCTTTATTAGTAGTAGATATAGTTGTGGCGCGAATGGGTCGGCTCGACCGGGGAAGAACCACGCTCTCACAGAATACCAAATGTATGAAAATAGCAGCTTACCGCTGCTGTGTTTGTATGGTCAGTGTAGAGAGCCGGAGGCCCTTTTTACTGGAAACGAGCATTACGTCTTAATCCTCACGAGAGACAGCGGATCTGCCTTTTTATTCGTAGTCAAGGAAAGATGTAGATGTCTATGGTCCACAGTAACCACTTACCAATAAGTAGACTGTGAGCTCGTTTGTTACGCTTATCCTATAAAAAATGAACAAAATATTGCTTAAACTAAAGCTTTTCTTTACCAACATAGTGACATATTGTGTATTTATCAATTTTGTGTGTTAAAATAATATTTCTAGTAGCTAAATAATAATCTTGTTAAGGTAAGGAATACGCCTAGTCTAATAAGTATTAATTTTTTAGGATACATACCAACTGACACATCTTGAAGGGATTATTTGTATTTATTGATTAAGTGATGATAAGTTAAGAGTGAATAAGAATTTACTAGGCTTAAGTGTTTAATATCTGCAGCGGCATTTTAGCCAAACGTCAATTAACTAAAACCAAAAATATTCCAACTGATAAAACCCAAAAACTTATAAATTATTTCCTTTCGGCAATATATAAAAAAAAAATATATATATATATATATATATATATATATATATATATATATTAATTTCTTTTTATAAGGAAATATTTAAATTTATTTGTTATTGTGCATATTTTGATATTTGAGACTTTTAATTAAATATCCATTTAATTTAATACAAATATAATTTCAAATAATTTTAGGCATTATTGTTTTTTTCCCTCTTATAAATATGTTTTATTATACTTTATACAGAGAACCGTGCTGGTCCTTCAAACTTCGGAAACGTCATAAGCCAAATATTACTGTGCAAACAAATTACACCAGACTTTAACCAAGAAGAGCTTTGCAGCATTGCAAAAGACACGCAAGACATCAACAGAATAGTTAATGATATTCAAGAGTACCTGCCACAACACGAAAATCTCAACCATTTAGGTATTATTACAGTAATAATTACTTCTTTTAGTTGTGTTACTGTCTAGTTACTGTCATTATCATACTGCGCTTAATGTACAAGATCAATGTGACCGCAAGAACACAAACCAACAATACATAACGCGATATCTGTTTTTCATCTCTGTAGTTGAGAATGCTGCGTATTAGTCAAGATATATAAGCTATTTTTTATTTAATTGATTTATCACACATTTTACAATAAAATAAACACATTTGTTACAGAGACTAACGTTGCACTTAAAGGTGACGATATGAATGGATTTTGGAGAAATAAGCGAAGAGGATCTCTTTACAAAGGGATGGGAGTACTTTGCTGCGTGTCTCGACCGAATTATCTTTGAGGGTGACGGATTTCGCCGGCGAAGAGGCAAATCTTCGATGAAGAATCAGCTATGGCTAATTAATATCTGAAGATTTTTTAAATGCCTTATGACAATCTTTACAAACCGTTCGAAAATATAAAGTGTTCGAAAACTATCAAAACTTAAAGTGATAAATGACAAGTAGAATTTGTGCAGCTTAGACGAAATGGGGTCCATTAGAATGCCTAGATAATTGCTCATTACATCTGTAACATCTCGCCAACCAAACGTGTAGTGATAGAGATTTATGAAAATATTACAACTAATCTAAGGTCTATAAAAATAAGGTCTGTCATAATAAACGATAATTGATAATTACTTAAAATATTAAATACACAAAATCAATTTATTTAAAATAATATTTATAAAATCTTATTGCCTGGAACGGGATCAATTGCTTTAAGTATTAGGATGTAATTCAAATATATTGTAAATTTTTTGCACAGTAGAAATTTATCATTCTTTATTCTAATACTTTTTTTTAAATATCTTGGTATAATGCTTATGCTCTATAATTATTTATATGTTTATATTAATTACATTTAATTATTTCTTATTAGTTTTATAGTTTTCCCTAGTGTTTGATAAAATATATACCATTTTATAATACTTTGTTTTTTGTAATAATTCTGTATGTCTTTCTGAACCGTTTATGTTTGGATTTGTAATGTAGTAATAATATAATGCTATACAAAAAAACGAAGCAGGCGCGGCGCGCGTTAAGTTCTCGTTTACCTTTCTCCGGACACTAAACCTACGTTACAAAATAAACCAGACTTTCAGCTGTGGCTGTAATAAAGAGAAAATACCGCTCTAAGATCAATTTGGCTTTGGTTTTGCCTTTTCCCATGCTTTGAAAAAACGTATGGAGATCACCATGCTCACACGTCACATTGACTAAGTTAACTTTGTATTTTATTTAATATTTAGTGCGCTGCGTACTGAAAAAGTTTGAGAACCCCTGTATTATGCTATTAACATTAACAGTTTTAGGCATTTTAGGAGATTTTCCACCACTAGAAGTTAATATGATAATGCTTGCTGACTTGTCTTCCAAAAAACTTACATTATTATGTCAACTTTTAACCATATAAGAAGAACACTCAGTTAGCCAGTTCTGCTCCACTTATTAAACTTCAATAACGAGAAACTTATTAGCGACTCATTTTATTACTCTCATTATTAGTCATGTAGACAATTTAGACATAGCAAACATACCAACATAATTATTAGACTTGTCCAATAAATACGGGCTCATATTAAATTATACGATGGCCTAGAGTCTTTGTTTTTTACTTAGTATGATATTCTAGTCAATTATAATAATGCTCTTAATAGTAGAAATTTAAGACTTTTGCATTATTTATGTATAAAACATATTATAATATCAGGAATATTAGTATAACTACCTAAAATATTATGCGATTAAATCGACAAAAATCATGTTATACTTAATTTAAAATATGGATTTTACAATTAATTTTAATACATTTAATAATACAATGTAAAATTATTTCAATATGCAAAAAATAGATTAATATTTTAAATATAAACTTCGTAAACAGTATTCACTTCACTAATGTTACAAAAACAAACACATTTTAAAACTTTTAAATATCGTTAGATTAAGTTAGATTTCACCGATATTACTTATAATAACAAATACCAAACAGCATTTAAGGCACCAAATCACCTAGTCAAAATATTATTTTATTTTCGTTTTAAGATATTGTAGAAAAATATATTATGCGTGTAAAATACATAAGTAAATAACTATTGTTAAAACTTATTATCTATTCAATTTGTAATTTCATATATATCACATAGAAATACGGGTACATACATATACATACTATATTGAATAAAATATTTGATGCACTTACTAAAAGTGACGACTGTGATATAATTGTAAATTAAACTCTAGCGAAAGTGCATTTAATAAACATATTTAAAAATACTATCTAAAGTTTTATTTATTTATTTTCAAACTTTTAACGTTACAACAAAATATAATAAATAATTGCTAGTAAATAATTTAAAATAATTAAAGTTGCTCTTTTTTTTGCGCCCGAAGCAAATATGGGCAACCCTCCGGAAAGCGGGGGAGGGAGGTTGGGAATGCTCATAGCATACCACGCAGCCGGCTGCGTGGTTATGTGGTGACTTTTACCCACTAAACCCAACCTTTTAGGAACTGGCTTAACGATCTAACTAGAGATCTCTAAGCCGTATATGAACGCGACCCTCCTTGGCAGAAAGGAGGGCGGAATCTAAAGTTGCTCTGCGAACTATGGAAATATAGACAACTACGCTAGGAGTTTCAAGTGGCGATCATAACCGCAGTAGAAAAAGAGTAATCAACATAGCGTGGCAATAGGCAGACTCATGGTTAAAATAACGAAGCTTGTATTATATTAGTTCTCTTACATTTCAAACCAGAACTCGACAATAGATTCACTGCTGCCATTCAAGCAGGGATGATATGAGGTGTAAGCAGGAAATATATAAAAAAAATTCTGCAAAGCTCAAACTACACTTTGTATACCCTACCGACTGGCGGAAAAGACAGAGACGACCAAATGAATGGGGAAACAATCAATTAAAAAAGCCAAACAGTGTTGTCATATGTACTCGCTTATTCTGCGTGGTGACTGGTAGAGTGATCCTTGTCAGTTTATGCATTTTTGAAAAAGCTTAAGTTTAGTAAAGGACTTCTAAAGGCTGCGGATAGGACGCATCGAAACAGAATTTTAGACTGAAAAGAGTCCTAATACCTAAGTTAAAAGTTAGTTACAGCCTATACGTCCCACCGCTGGGCACAGGCCTTCACTCATTTCTGAGAGGGTTTTAAGGCAAGGAAATGTCCGCCGCGCTGCCCCAATGCGTGTTGGCGAACTTCATATGCTTCGAAACATATATTTTTTTATTTCTCAGACATGCAGGCTTCTTCACGATATTTTCCTTTACCGCGAACCACGTGGTAAATCAGTATTTAAAATTGCAATTAACAATTTCATTGGCGCCGACGGGGATCAAACATGGGTTGTTGCATTCTGTGAAATTTACAGCGAACGCAGAAATGAGAGGAGGTCTCTGCACAGCAGTGGAACATATATGTATATACTGTAACTGACATCTAAACAACAGACGTCAGCGTAATGAAGCTGAGTTCGTAAAATAGTAAGCAAGAATGAGAAAGAGTAGTACATTTTGAGGTCATTTTCAATTCAAGGAAAATAAATTTACGGCGAACTTAAGCGAAATCGACAGTTTTCATATTTATAACTTTTTTCAATTTTTCCCTAAAATACATTTTCGCGATATTTTTACAAATAATAAAAAAACCTCAATGAGAAGAGCGTTTTGTTTTTGAATAACTTAAATTTGTTCTTACGAAATTCGTAACATACTGCAATATATCGTTTACTTACAATTTGTTTATACAGTTCTTTTAACCTTTTATGCCTTTCGTCTTGCCGTTAGGCAAGTAAACAAATAGTAAAATGATTGTATTTACAAGAGTCATTATTCATCCATTTGACGTTGAAAAATGGATAGTGAAATTTCATAGGAAAATCGAACTATTTATTATTTAATAAGCACGGATAAACACAAACCACATATTGTTAGACGGCTACGAGGCACAGTGGCTTTTGCAATGGGTTGTAGCGCTGCGGGCCGCATGTTCGAATCCTGCACGGAACAAGTATTTCTACGACCTACAAAAAGTTGTTCCGGGTCCGGATGTTTGTCATTGTGCAATTTATGTTTGTAAACTGCCTTCAAGATATAAGAGAAAATCCTAGTGTGGGGGTAACTTAAAAAAATTGTTGAATAGGTTGTTATGCAATAATAATAATAATACAGCATGTATACGTCCCACTGCTGGACACAGGCCTTCCCTCACTTCTGAGAGGGTTTTATGGCAAGTAAATGTCTGCTGCGCTGTCCCAATGCCTGTTGGCGAACTTCACATGTCTTTAAAACATATTTTTTTAAATATAATTATAAAGCTGAAAGTACTTCGGGTTAACATTGACATCGGGACGAGAGTCACCTCAGTACCCCGTGACTGGGTGCTGGAAAGCACCCGAAACGTCGGGAAATAAAAATCATTTAAATTAAACGCGATAGAATCCGTAAAAGTAGATTTAATCAATATTTTTTTATCATTTCTTAGACATGCGTGTTCCCTCACGACGTTTTTTTTTTCACCGCTGAAATCGCAACTAACAATTTCATTCGTACGATTCGAATCCAACCCGGTATGCTCTGTACTGTGAAATTTACAGCGAGCGCTAACCATCTGAGCTCCACGGCTTGCAATAATACTATTATTTATTCAACCCAAGTACCTTAAACCTTCACTTCTTTAAATAATTCTTATGTTTTCGCAGACGTATTCTGATTACCGTTATTCTTTTAATTACGTGGTTTCGAGTTTTCTTCTATAACTTTATTCTGACGTATAAAATAAAAATATTAAAGTAGTGGTGGTATAATAACGGTTCTATTCAGTCCGGAGTCCAAAGCTAGACGTGGATCACTTTCATTTAAAAAAAAATCACGTGAGAATCATCACGCTTCGCAAGCAGATTTGCAGTTGCAACTCTTTGTCTCTCATCTTGACTACAGTCGAGGACCATTATTCGCCAGTTTTTCATACTCTTGAGAAAGGGCCTCTCCTCCCTCCCTCTAAGTAGGGAAGAGAGATAGACAATATTATCCATCGCGCTTGTCTGACGCGGGTTACAATAAAATAGATAAGTTGTTGAATATACATTGAGCCGCCTGGCTGGCATCCTACACAGTTATCGGTTGTTCTAACTTGGCCTCGTTAAGTACACCATCGGCAGAAAGTATTATTTGATTACTAGACGGACTGGGATGGCTAAAGCAGTGATCAGTGATATCTCAGCACTGATCCATAATCCGCAAAATCTGGACCCCGATAGTAGCCTATAATTTTTTGTTATGATTTAGAACCTTAATTAAATAAAACTTTATGGTGATTTTTAAAATTTAAAATAAATTATGTCACTTCGTGTCTAAGTAATTTACGTCAAACACATATTTAAATGTCATACCTTCCCCGCACCGTAAAAATAATAATACGAACATTTTATTGGTACGAAGGGAATAAAAATGCAGTTTTCATAATATCGTTAATTGCGTTATGACTCTTATTAAAAACACATTTCTTCCAACTTTACTATTTATATCCTCCCTATAACAAAAAATGCATACTAGTATAACTAATGGAAATGTATGCTAGTCCAAATTGAGATCTATATCTCAGAGAAATTTATGTTAGGTGTTATTTTAACCCCTCAATCCCAACAAAAATCCCATGCAGTCGCATGCGCCGTGCAAATCCCAAGCGGTTGCATGCGATCGCACCCACCCGCAGCACTTAAAAATAAAAAGAACTAGTTAAAAGAAGTTTTAAATAATTAAAAAACAAAAATGTATACTATTTTTTATATATATATATATATATATATATATATATATATATATATATATATATATATATATATAGCTAATTATAAGAACATTCGTCAAATGAGTCTGAAAAAACTCGTAACTGAGCTCGTACAGCGTTCGCTGAGTCAATAAAATTGAAAATAATGTATGGTAGGAATATTTATCTTGAAAAGTTCTTAAGAAATCCGCAATAGCATATGTCTTTGTTCGAATAAACTTACGAACCATTTTTATATAAAACTCTCGGGTGACAAAAAAACTATGATAGCCGTATGGTTGCAGTCTCTTTACGAAGTCTGTAAGTCTGTAAGTCTGTAGGTCTGTAAATTCGAAGAATCAAAGTATTTTAACCCCTCAATCCCCTTAAAATTCACATGCAGTCGCATGCGCCTACCCGCAGCACTTAAAACCATTGAAACGTATATTTGATTGAGACTACGATATATGATACAACCCAGGTGAATACGAGCTATAGGGGTTGACGGGTTAAAACTAAGAAAATGTGGTACAACGTGAAGTTTTAAAATAAATTTATCTGTATAATATTTAACTTCACCATAAATTTCGAGCATGAAATAAAGACACACTACATTTGCGTAACTAAACTAGAATTAACACAAAATAATATTAATATTATAGAAAAAAATATTTATTAGATGTAACTAACTTTTGCCGTTATAAATTATAATTTAAGTCGATTAAGTAATTCAAAAAAGGCTCAATAATGACTTTAATGTCTAGGTTACATGAAACAATAATTATTTAATATCTTTTTGATACTATATAAAAGCAGTTATATTTCGATGTACACAAAAGCTACTTCGTTCCGAAGAGTTTAGTAAATATAGAGGAACTGCGTTCTGAGTCTTAGTTCTATAAAGACTGATAAAATATATAATGCAGTGTGTGGTGGCTGTTATCAATCTGACTCATATACATGTCCACGGTGCTCAACGTATGGTTTAAGAGTTCGACCACCAGCTGATTCGCTGGAGCCATCTTGTGGTCGTTTTTGTTCGAATGAGAATTCATCCTTCCTAGAATACCTCTTAGAATCTGTAAAATAAATTTAACACGTCTGAAATAGTGCAGAAATTCATGTATGACATAAAAGTTACTAATAGAATATATCGACGTACTTCAAGCGAGATTCCGCAAGTAAGAACAATAAATGTGTTGCAGCAATAAGCTTTATCGGGCCTCAAAAAATTTAGCTTCAATAATTATAAGATTTTTGAAGTAAAACTTCTTTACGCACGCTTGACTTGGGAAGTAAGCTGGCAAACGCGTGACGAAATCGTTACGAAAAATGTGATCGGGCGAGGCGAACGGGAGTTGAGCAGGGGATATAAGCAAGAGAGAGCAGTGCACGCGCACATTTTCTTTCTCTCTTCCTCTCATAGCCAGTGAATAAAATATGTATATATCTCAGTTAGTAGATTGTTTGCGAGTTTACTAACTTTACGCGAACGGTAGTTCTTTAGTTATTTTCGTTTCATTTTGAACAATTTTATGAATTGCTATTTTATTTTATATTGTTTTATATTGTTCAATACATTAAATATTCTTCGTTTAAAGTGTATAAAATTGTAAGTTCAGTTTAAAGTTGGTTGTAAAGGTGGATAATAATAAATTATGGAAGGAAGCCGATAATAAATTTAAATATTTGTAGAAAATTAATATGTGTATATGTATATAAATATGTAAATTATACATGCACACACTATATATATATATATATATATATATATATATATATATATATATATATATATATATATATATATATATACTCCATACAATATTTCTATTACGTATATTTCGTGCCAAACCCGTCAAAATTACAGCTAATTATTCTTCTATTAAAGACAACTGCTAAGAAAAGTATCAATATAATATATACCGTCTCATTGCTGGTCACAGGTCTTCTATACTAAGAAAATTATGGAGAATATCCACCATATTACAGTAATATAAAACCGAGATCATACTGCTTATTTTGCGTGTTGCGGTTTTAAATCAAACGTGATTTAAATCCCTGTAAAAAATGACCAAAGTGTTTACTTGCAACAACAATAATCCTGGATCTCTCACCGTTCATGTCATTATAATTCGTTATAAATTATAATTTATAATAGAAGAAAGTTTATTGACTTACATAATTAACAAATTAGTAAAGTAAATTTATTATTCGATTCAAACTTAATGGCGGTTCGGAAGTTAGCTGCGAGTGCAGGTGCACGCAGGTACAGTCAAGTTGACAAAATTTTAGGCTCAATTTAATTATTTTAATAACTGAAAGTTTTGTGTTTTAAGTTCTGTACATATAGTACATAAATGTCAGTTAGCAAGTATTAGGAGGGTTCAAGGAAGAAAAATACAGATGAATTAAGAACCTCATCCTTTTTTTGAAGTCGGTTAAAAATAAAACAGATTTTATAAACAATATATAAAGTTTTTATTTTCATTTTAAGTTAAGGGCTGTATCCCTTCCATAAAAACGTCTTTGCTTGTGGAAGGAGCTTCCATGCAAACATCACTTCCTTCGTCTTCCCTGGAATCTGATTCCTCCTCAAACTCGATATCTGATTCATCGTCGCTGACATGGATTATAAATTCTTCCGTCAATCTATCAACGACAACGTCACTTTTTTTGTACTCTTCCTCTATCTTGATCACTTTTCGGCACAAGGCCCCCCCTTTCATTTTCCCCCATTTCGTTAACTTTTTGCTGGACCAATTCCATGACCGAATTTACGTTCCAGTTAACGTTTTTTTTTTGCGACGTATTGTTTTATTGCTGCCCATGCCATCTCGATGGGGTTTAAATCGGGGTGGTAGGGGGGAGGCGTAAAACTAAGTGGTTATTCTCTTTCAATATTTTATCGATGTTAAATTTTTTGAAGCGTTCTTTATTCTTCGCAATTAACCTGTATAGTTGTGGCTTCAGCATTGTTTCCTCAAATTCAATATTTTTTTCACGAAGCCATGATTGCATGTCTGCTTTTCTTGAGTTTGAGTTAGGTGCAGGATCTTCTTGTTTGTTATGATAAGAAGCATTATCTACAACAACGACTGGATTTGCTGGCAAATTTGGAACGAGTTGATTCTTGATCCATTTTTCATAATTTTCATAATTCATTTTATCATGATAGTCGCCGGTTTTTGTAACCGCGTGTTTGTGTGTTACATTAAAAGTGCGTTGGGTACAAAACCGGCTTCAGAACCCGCGTGCACTATTACAACTCTTTGACCATCCGAAATTTTCTTTTTAACTCTCATTTGTGACCCATCTCCCCAAGCCTTTGACATGCTGTGGGAAGAATCGCCATAAGACTCGTCGGTATATATAATGGGTCTGCCTTCCGAGCAATATTTTGTAATACTATGTAGATATTCAATGCGCTGTAAACGAATATTAGACTGCTCCATTAATACTTTTCTCTCATTTTGGGTGTTCTTCCATTGAAACCCTAATTGTTTCAATATTCGGCCTAAGCTGGTTACAGAACCGTTGAGATTTATGTCGTCTTTTAATTTTCTTTGAATTGTTTAAGTGTTGGCAACTCTTTTTTCAGTCACGTGAAAGTTGTGCACGCACCTTTTGATGACACCTTGGTCGAAGCTGTCAATATTCGTCACTCTCTTGACTCCCTTCCTTTTTTTGCCAGGAGTACGACATACGGCTACCATCTCCGACTCATTTGCTGTTGCAGCTATTCTTTGTACAGTCCTTAGTGAGACGCCTGTAGCTGCTGCGGCTCGTTTTTGAACGAGCTTCAGAGGAATTTGGACGCCGTCTTCACTCTCCTTTTTTATAAATTGCACGACATTTACACCATTTTTCTGGCTTGCCTGCGTAAAACGTTGTATCGTCCGCGAGGTATATTTAAACAAAATAATAAAAGTAGTTTCCCACAACCAACAACAGTCTAAAACTTAATGTGTGTAACACACAGATGAAAACAAAACAGTCAATAACAATAAAAACTTAACGGAACAAAAACAAACAAAAAAAACGTAACAAAACTATTAACAAACAGTAACAAAATATGGGCTCAACTGTACGTAAGCAGGAGTGTACGTAACTCAAACACTAAAAGCAAACGCGTCGCGTGAGTGCGTATGAGACAGAGAGCGCGCGACAGCGCGCGCGGGGATGTGCCCCGCCATCACGTCCCTCTACATCCCGCTGATAACCAAAAATTATGTTCTGCGCATAGGAACGTACGATGTTCCGAGCTGCCATTAAGTTTGAACAAATGTGTACTGTCTTTTATAGTTTTATTAGGTAACCAACGATGCAATAACACGGGGTTTAGTTATTAAACCCTCTCAAAAATTGTTACAGATGGTTATTTTATAACACAGGTTTGCAACGGTAAAGCTATATTTAAATTTAGATTATTACAGTTTCCATAAAGGTATAACCTCAGCGTGATGTATTTTTTTTTTGCAACATCTATCGAATTCTTTGTTAAATTTTGTCTAACATAATAAGAAAGAACCTCAGCGACGCATATAGACCACCATGTACACAACAGTACAAAACGAGACCAAATTGTTTTAATTACGTGAAGCGACTTTTAATCATGCTGCAGCTATGCTTGACAATTCACAAGTAGATGATAAATCCTTATTGTTCATTCACCGTCTTAAGAGACGGACGGATAAAATTCATGTAAAAACATAAAAAGTTATATCACAGACACTGACTAATAAATATAACTTTCATATTATATACATACATACCAGGCGGTCCCATAATGAACTGGCCTGATATAGTTCAACGCGACATGTCGCTACATGTTGTGTTGCATTAAATAGTACGTTTATCGTGCACTTAATATAAGAAACATGCATCCACATGAAATGCTTAGTCTTAGTTTAACAGGCATTTGAGTAACGAGAGTCGCGTATTTTTTCAAAATGTCGAAAACTGAGTATCGAAGTGTCATAAAGTTTCTGTATAAAGAAGGTTTATCCCCTGCCCAAATAAAAGAACGATTGGATGGCGTGTATAAGAAGTCTGCCCCCTCCTATAGCACAGTGAAAAATTCGGTGAAAGAGTTTCGCCTCGGGAGAGAAACCGTCGAAGACTTTGGCCACGACGGTCGACCTGTGGAAGTGCTCACTCCCGAAACGATTGCTCTTATCGTAGAGGAGGTTCTGAGTGACCGCCATTTGAAGATTAGAGAAATTGCACCAAGGCTTGGGCACTCTAAGAGTAAATGGAATCCGTTCATCGCGCGATCCATGACCATCTTCACATGAAAAAAGTGAGTGCAAGATGGGTACCGAAACTTCTTTCAGCGGTACAGAGACAGGAAAGAGTGCGCTGCTCTTCGGAGTTTTTGGATCTTTGTGGCGAAAATCCAAAGACTGTGATCGAGCGGCTAGTGACTGGTGATGAAACTATGTCTTGTATTATGATCCACAAAGCAAGCGCGAGTTAATGGAATGGCGTTATAAGGGTGAAAAGCCCCCTAGAAAGGCAAAGGTGCAACAATCGACTAAAAAACTGATGTGCACAACATTTTGGGATTTTCAAGGCATTTTGATGGTAGATTTTAAAGAACGTAATACAGTCGTGAACGGCTAATATTATGCTTCTTTAATATATAAATTACGAGACAAGATAAAGGAAAAACGAAGAGACAAGCTGTCTAAAGGTGTCCTGTTGCTACATGACAACGCCCCTGTTCATACCGCTGGTGTTTCGAAGGATGCAGTTCGTCAATGCGGGTTCACAGAAGTTCAACATCCACCTTACAGTCCAGACATGGCCCCGTCTGACTAATATTTATTTCCAAATTTAAAGCGGGACTTAAGAGGAAGAAAATTTTCAAGCGATGAAGAGTTGCAGGCGGCCGTCTTCAGTCATTTTGAGGATAAAAAATGTGATTATTTTTATAAATGTTTAGTAATGTTGATTCACAGATGTCAAAAGTGTGTTAGTATTCATGGTGATTATATTGAAAAATAAAATTGGTTTCGTTTCATTTCCTTAATTGGTTCATAGTTAGGCCAATTCATTATGGGACCTTATATACAGATGGAGCTAAACAAGTTTTAGTTCGGTTGTGTGGTGCAAGTATCTGTAGCCATGGCAGTTCTAGAATAAACAGTTACCATAAATTTCACAAAACGTAAGCAACACGGCGCGCCGGCACTGATGACATTATTATCTGCAATTTTAAGTGCTGATTTACCACGTACTCAGCATTAAAGGAAAACATCGAGCAGAAGCCTGCATGTATGAGAAATTAAAAAAATATAAATCAAAGACATGGTAAAGTGAGGGCGGCAGTCACTGCTTATCTATAAAGGCTTCTCCCTGCCATAAATAAATGACAAGAATATGTTATAACAGTACTCGTAGGTGTCATAAATACGCAATATATTAAAAAAAGCATTTTTTTCTGTATAGCACCTCACGAGTAGTTCATATAATGGAGGTAATGTTGAAAGATGGAAAGTTATAATTATTACATTTTTTAGAGTTAGGTCTTCTTCGGCTCCGATTCAAGTCATATTTTGTAGCAAACTTGTCATAATTTCTTCCTTTGGCCACTCTTATTTTGTTTGTTTTCGTCATAAAAAGTTTTGTTAGCCTATAGAACCAAAAATGTATAATTACTTACTAAAATAAGAATTTTACAAAAAAATGTCTTAACACTTACATGGTAGCTATATCGTCTAGGTCTTCTTTATTCATTAATTTCTTGTTAGTCAATGGATGTAAAATTAAATAAAATTTTGAAAAATTTTGTAATTCGTCTACAACTCCAGTACTATAGTGACTTTTCTGCACTAAATATGGCTCTTGATTGTATTGATTTTCTTCATAAGGTTTATTGTCTTTTAATTTATTTGATGCAACTACTTTTAAAATATTTTTTAACACAACATTTTGTTTTGTTTTACCAAACTTGTCTTTTGTTTTAAAGACGGAAAAAGGCAAAAGCTTATTTTCGAACTTCTTTTTCATAAACTTTTTTTTATACTTTTTCATATCACCGTCTTGAATGTTGTCTAGAATATAAGGACGAACTTTATGGCTGTAAAACGATCCGTATCCATCGGTTTTTCCTTTTCCCCCCGATCGATCAATAAGGGAATAATCAAATATTTTGTTTTTAATTTGCTGATTTGTTAGTAATTGTTGTTGCATACTATCCAAAATATACTTTAAATAGTTTTCATTTAACTTATAACTGCCAACTTCTTTCGTAAAACTACTAAGTGATAAAATAACTGTAATAAACCAAAATAAATATTTTATATTTAATAACAAGCACAAATACTGGCGAATCTATATAACACGGAAAGACAAAACTTAAAGGGGGCTACTCTACTAGAAACGCGTTTTACGATGGTACGGAACACTTCATGCACGAGTCCGACTCGCACTTGGCTGTTTACAATATAAAAAAAAAAAATATATATATATATATATATATATATATATATATATTATGTGTTTTTATGTGTATATAATACCAATAATACATATTACCCATTTGAAGTAAGCCCAAAAAATGTCGCCTCTATTGTTTTGAAGGTACACATTAAAATATGAAAGTAGTTTTAAAACATTCTGTTACATTAATAATTTGGTTTTCAACGTTTCGAGTTCAATCAATGAACTAGTGACCGAACTGAGAGATTTTGGTAGTTATGTAGGTTAGTTACATTTAATTAAATGAGAGAGAAAGCGAGTTTTTTAAGATTTTCGTCTCACTTCTTGAACGCATACTTACGAATAAAATACCTCCTAACTCCCTTTATCTTATTCATGCCAAACGTGTAGTGTGGCGCCATTTTATATTCTTTCGTTAAAATTTCCATTGACTGACTCTAACAAAAGTAACGCCCAACATGATATTCGTTGGAACTGTTTTCATGGTTGTAGAAGTTATAAAAAACCGTTTAATTGTTCACGCTTATTTTCAATTTCAATTTTATTCTAATCAACATGATAAGCAAAATTTTCCAATATTTTTATTTATAGCGGCATAAAAGACTAATTTCATTATTTTTTAAATACGAAACATTAAAGTGAATTCTTCTTAGAAGTAGAAAATGTATGGGAATATGTACTTATAACATGATCTTATTATATACTGTGACTTGTTAGTTATTATAAATAAAATATGCACTAAGAGTAATGGGTGAAGAGTGTTGGGTCCAAGGCATTTTTTTTAGAGTTCGTAAGTGCGCGTTATTGTGTACAGACGTGTCATATAGTAATTAAAATAATTAAATAAGTATGTGCTTAGCCGTGACCTCGTTATAACAATACCGGAAGTAACTGTGTCATACTTTAGTTATATTTGTGTTAGTGATTTTTGTTGAAATGTTTTAGCTTTATCTAGAATAGGTACTAAAATGGAGAACAGTCCCTTCAACCGGAGTGCCAGGACCGCTCGCACCCACCCAACACCCACTTCAAACATAAACACTTCCACTCCTAGTTGCAGCATTATGACAAGCATTGACCTGTGCCTTAACGAGGTGTGCTCCATCGCTACAGAGGGAAAACTTAACTCTGATCAAAAAATGCGCATTAGCTCGCTTTGTCGAAAAGTAAGCCACGGTAAATCACAATTGGTAGTCCAGTACATGTCCCTCAAAATGGATGCCACTAAAGCCCAGACCTCCATCGTATCTCTGCAGAAACAACTTGACCTGTCCCAAAAGCTGCAGGAACTCAAGAATAGTATCGAAGAGTCATCAAAACCGGACTCTGGAACCACTTTTGCGGAAATGGTCAAAAAAAGGTGGCCAAACCCTCATTCGTCCAAACAACCTTAGTACCCTAGCAATTTATCCGAGGGACAAGTCCAAATCCAGTGATGACACGAAGTGCCTCTTACAAAAAATAATATCCCCAGAAGAACTCAAACTACATGTCCGAGGCATGAGGAAGGTCAAAAATGGGGGAGTTATAATTAGCGCTGAGACAAAAGGAGATATCGAAAAGAACTCCAAGAACCTCTCCTACCATGGAAAACCAAACACTCCAGATTAATGTGTCCCTGTAGCCCTCACGGATAAAGAAGTGTTCGAGTGCATTTTCGAACAAAATATTGCCGATAAATTTCCCAATGCCACGCGTGAGTCCTTCCTGGCAACAGTCAAACTGAGCCATAAATCAGGTAAGAAAAACCTTCCTACCTGTAATTACATTGTCGAAGTGTCACCTAGCATCAGGAAGGCCCTTATCAATCAAGGACGAATTTATATTAATTGGACCTCATGCCCAGTCAGAGACTTTACAATAGTAACAAGATGCTTCAACTGCCAGCAGTTTGGTTATTCAGCCAAATTTTGTCGGGAAAGTAGCCCTACATGTAACTACTGTGGAGAGCTCGGGCATTCCTTTAAGGAATGTAATAACAAAGCGCATGCCCCCGTTTGCGCGACGTGTAAACGTTTTAAAAGAAAATGCGACCACAAAACTGGTGAGGAAAGCTGTCCAGCACGTAAATTCGCAGAGGACAAATATATCAACTCCATAGACTATGAGGGCGCCTAAGAGCGCCGCGTATTATATTATTTACTTAGCTCTTACACTAGTTTTAGTTTATCTTTAAGCTTAAGTATGCCGAATCAATTACTCAATGACCTAGACAACTTTTCTGTGTCTGACGCCAAAACATGTAATGTTGATGACTGTAAACACTTCCTTCCACGTCCTGAAAATAAGTTAATCTTACTTACACAAAATATTAGAAGTATAAATCGGAACATAACCGGGTTTGAAGTTTTGTTGCATAGACTGGATATAAAATGTGATATTATTATCCTTACAGAATGTTGGCTGTCAAACCTCCCATCCCACCTACCGATTCTAAATGGCTATTCTTTACACAAAACCGAGAAAAACATTAATCAAAATGACGGTTTAGTAATCTATGTTAAAAATAATTTAAAAGTAACTGTCACAGAACCTACATTCCAGGATAGTAATTGATTAATCATTCGAATTAATTCCGAGACGATTGTTATCGCAGTTTACAGACCTCCTTCACAAAATATTGATAGATTTCTAGAGTCCCTTGATATTACCTTAAGCAAATTTAGCACATATAAAAAATAATCCTAACCGGTGACATAAATATTAACATTACCCCTGGGAAAACAGATAACCATGCACATAACTACCTAAATATTTGCTCTTTTCATGGGCTATTACCAACACATTACCACCCTACACATCAAAGCGGCTCTTGTTTAGACCATTTTGTGATTAAATCAAATAACCCTTCTTTAACATTAGTTACTAATTCCTCGCTTACTGATCATCAAGCAATTTTACTAACATTACAATTAGCCTTACCTAGGAAAAACTGCATACGCAACTACACTAAAGTTCATATGACGAACCTTGAAAATGACATTCGCAGCATTAATTTTGACTTTGTTTATTGCTCTGACGATGCAAATACGTCCTTGAGTTACTTTATAAATTCTTTACAATACGCAATAATGAATAATACATCAACAATAAAACTGTCACGTAAGTATTATAATATTAAACCTTGGATAACACCTGGTCTCGTCCGCTGTATAAGAAATAGAGACAAACTTCATTTAAAATCTAAACTTTCTCCTGATAATTTAATACTTTCTGCTACTTATAAAAGATATAGAATTTTTTGCAATAAACTATTAAAAAACCTCAAAATACAATATGATAAAAATGTTTTACAAAAGGCCGGTAAAAACAGTAAACTTGTATGGAAGTTCATTAAAAATAATACCTTCAGTTCAAAAAATCTTGGACCCCCACTTGATCTACTGTCATTAGACAAAAGCCCAAACGAAGCAACTAATAAATTAAATAATTATTTTATTAACGTTGGCAAAAAAATAGCAGAGACAACTTTAAAATTAAGCAACACTCGTAATCCAATTTTTATGCCTACACCCTTTTCTAAGTTAAATTCTTTTGTATTGTTAAATACCGATATTGATGAGATTTTAAGTATAATATCTGGCTTAAAAGAAGATTGTGCAGTTGGATGGGACAATATACCTACCATCAAATACTTACTGCCGCCCCGTTAACACATATCTTTCAATTATGCCTAGCAAATGGTATTTTCCCGAAAGTGCTTAAAAAAGTAGTGGTTTCTCCTATTTACAAAGCTGGTGATAAAAACTTAGTTAGTAACTATAGACCGATTTCAGTCTTATCTGGCTTATCTAAAATTTTAGAAAAGATCATAAATACCAGATTAATAAAATACCTGGAAACTAACAACTTGCTGTCAGACAGACAATTTGGTTTTAGGCCTAAGAGATCATGCAATGATGCCTTGCACCAATTGACAGATTACGTCACAAGTAATCTAGACAATGGTATGCACTCAATTGGGATCTTTTTAGACCTTGCCAAAGCATTTGATACTATTTCTTGCCCTATACTATTGCAAAAGCTTGAAACACTTGGCATAAGGGGAACTCAACTACAAATTTTTTTCTGATTACCTCAGTGGTCGCTTTCAATGTGTAAAAATCGGTGAGTATACAAGTACTGAATTACAAAACAGCTCTTATGGAATCCCACAGGGCAGTATTCTGGGGCCTACATTGTTCCTAATTTATATAAATGACTTATGCAATCTTCAACTTCAAAATGGTGTCATTATGTCGTATGCAGATGACACAGCCCTGTTATTCTCAGCTAAATCACGAGATGAGGTTTATAAATACGCTCAGCAAGGCTTTAACATAGTATCTAATTGGCTTCTTAATAATCTCCTACTTTTAAACGCTGATAAAACACAATATATGTTATTTTTAATGAAAAATAATAACATACCTACTCACCTAAATATTTACGCTCATAATTGTAACTCGTATAATTACACTGCATGTGCATGTTCCGCATTAACAAAAAGAGACAACATAAAATATCTAGGTATCACGCTTGACACAAATTTAAATTTCCGCAAGCACATCGATTTACTTTGTGCTAGAGTTCGTAAATTAATATATATTTTTAAATATCTTCGTAACATCGCTGACTTCAAATTGATAAGACAGGTCTATTTAGCTTTGTGTCAATCCATACTCACTTATGGCATTACTTCCTGGGGTGGAGCTTCTAAAACAATACTGCTCCCATTAGAACGTGCTCAGAGAGCGGTTTTAAAGGTAGCCACTTTCCGTCCATTCATGTTTCCTACACATCAACTTTACTTGGCATGTAGTGTACTAACTGTCCGTCAGTTGTTTATCCTGAACATCGTATTAAAACAGCATACCGAACTTCCATTTAACTTAAAATCTATAGACAGGAGAAGAATGGACTTAGTTTGTGTAAAGCCTCAAACCAAGCACGCATTTGTGAACAAATTTTACATATTTTTAGGACCCTTTATATATAACAAGCTCAACAAGTCACTAAAGGTATATAGTCTAAGTTATAAGAACTGTAATATAAGTGTAAGGGAATTTCTAAATAAATTAAATTACGAAGACACAGAGAAGTTGTTAGAAATTCTAAAATAGTTTGTATTAATTGTAGGAAACAATTAATTGTTATTTTGTTATTTAGTTATTTTATTTATTATATAATATAGTTTAATTATTTAAATATCTAGTGTCCTACATTATTAAACCCATTGTGTAAGTGATGTCTGAAACACAGGTACTCAACCTAGTTCAGGCAGGTAGCTAATATTATAAATTTGACTTTTTTTATTTTTCTTTTGTATATTCTACATTATTAAGCTACACATAGTTTTAATTTTATCATAGTATGTTATTTTTGTTAGACTTATTGTTACTTTATTTAATTGTAATCATATTTATTCCTGTATGTAAACATGTGTAATTGGAAATGAAATAAATATTTATTATTATTATTATTATATTATTTAAGTTAAAAGCTAAAAGCAATATTTTAAGCAATATTTCAAGTTCATCAGATGTTTAGAGAAATACCAAATTGGAACCCAAGGTACAAATGTCTAAAAATAAAAATTAAGCCGCAAAAATATCAAATTCACCAAATACGCAAATATGTAGTACGGCAAACTTACTGATGTATTTTAAAATTCTTGAAAGTTTTTTACTCTCTCAGAAATTAATGAAGACCTGCGCCCAGAATTGAGATTTAACTTGACTTATTTACAAGTAATGTAATTAATAAAACATGGTTTCACGATATTTACCCGGAGGGATTCTCAGGCAGAGAATGATGGAATATTTCCTGACTGGGAAAGGGATATTGGGGTAAACCTGACTCATGTATCGAAATGCAATTTAATATTCGTTTCAAATAGAATTTTAAAAAACTCACTTGTGTTCGCTGGATTCACATTCTTTTATATTTCTGGGACTGCCTACATTGCTGTTGTAGCAGCAGGCTTTTTTGAAAATTAAAAACTGCTATAAAAGGTATTATATATGGGTAAAGGTATACATATAAACGAAAATGCACATCATCATCATCATCATCATGACACCCCTTCACAAGTTTGCCGCTGAATATAGCCTTGTGGGAGCAAGGTATGCCACAAAGCACGGTCCTGAGCCACCTGCATCCATTGACTTCCTGTATGTCTTACCAGGTCGTCACTCCATCTAGTGGAGGATCGACCTACACTTCGCCTACCGGTACGAGGCTGCCACTCGAGAACCCTTTTTTTTTAATGAACATTTACGTATAATATTTTAGAAAAGGTTTTATTGAGATTTTAGCGATAGAATATCACTTAATATAACCATAACGTTTCTTTTATAGTCACATGCATGTATCATCAACGACATCACAGCCCTTCATAAGTCTACTACTGAACATAGGCCTCCCCCATGGATTTCCACAAAGCACGGTACTAAGCCACTTGCATCACATCGCTCCATCCCGACTCCACCAAGATTCATTTATCATAACTAGTAGTCACCTATGTTCGACCATAGTTCATAAAGGTTTAAGTTTGTATATTAAGTAAGCTGCGGTAAGTTGTAGTTAACTCTGTGTGTTCTGTGCACCACAGACTACTGAAAACGAACATTAGAAATCACACAAATTCACAGCTCATTCTTTGTACAAATTATCACACGCTCTTTCAATTAATCAATCATTTTATTATAATCAATATAAACTTTATTATAACATTAATCAATTCTCTATGTGACTGTATAACCATGGACTATTACTATGTGTTTAACAATTTAAACCAGCAGTATAAACGAATTTTTTTTTATGTTTTATTTTATTTTATTTAATATGTTATAAACACATTATATATAACTTTTGAGCTCCTTCCACATATAAACTTTAACTACTTCAAATCTAACACTGTTCAGTGCGTTTAATATGCTTTAAAAGAGGTACAAAGATTTACTTCACGTATTATTATGTAGACACATGAATTAATCGTTTATAATTACTTTTTTCTGTTGATTCATAAGTGATATTAATAATCATTTTTTGCAGGTCAATTGAAAATTTTACATTGTGTCACAAAGAGCGCAGCGGAACACAAACATTTCTACAATACTAGATTTTTTAATTACTTTTTCATTTGTGATGGCAGTATATTATATCGTATATAATCGTCAATACCATCGTAGTCGTTATTATATTATCGATTTATTGTATTCCACTGCTGGTTGCATTTGTGGATCCTTAAACACAGGGCCAATAGTTTCGAACAGTAATGTCACTTAATAACACTAAGATGGAATGCCTCGTTATGAGTAAAATGGGTCTCCAGGTTACGTCATTCACCATCTAAATTACAACAGCATTAAACTTCTATTTGACACTGATACCTTGCGTTAATATTAATTCCCACTTGCACCCCATATTGTATCCAATTTCAAGAAGCAGCGTCTGATAACGTGGTCACTGTACATTACATTATCGGACGCAGTTGGATAAAACACTTTAATTTAAAATGAAGCCATCAAACAGGGCTTAAAAACTTAGTTACTTAACATTAACAAATATATATATACTAAGTA
This sequence comes from Parnassius apollo, assembly GCA_907164705.1. Classification (NCBI taxonomy): domain Eukaryota; kingdom Metazoa; phylum Arthropoda; class Insecta; order Lepidoptera; family Papilionidae; genus Parnassius; species Parnassius apollo. The sequence continues at coordinate 26,347,014 of CAJQZP010000693.1, forward strand.
TTTAATAGAATGCGTAGTCAATTTTCTCCAATTTTCGTGTTTCTGCACATAGAGTAGTAGTAGAAGCGTTATTATATTATTGCCTCATATTCAGTTCATTCATTCATTTGTTTATTAAGCCTATCAAAAGTCCACTGCTTAAGATAGGACTCCCCCACAAAATGCCTCATCATGATTATCATCACCTTAATGATTATGATGACGATGAGGCACTCAAAAGTCCACAGCTGAACAAAAGCTTCACTATCGATTGCCTCATAGATCTAAGGGATTTTTCCCCACCGTCGCGTCTTACGACATCCACAAGACAATACAGGGTAGTGGATATTCTTACACAGCATTATCACCACTCTTGATATGGGTTAGTAACCATAGCTTTTTATTGGTTTGGGTTTTTATCAGGTAGGTACTAATATTTATCTCTAGTATCATTTCTCTTTGTAGCCACTTTTTGTAGCACACAGCCAACACAAATATTCTGTGTCATCCCGCAGATAGCGAAAGTGATGCGTGGTTTCCCGCATCATGATGAGTGGTTTCTCTCATGCCACCACTACATGGCAACATATTCTATACGCGTGGTTTTTTGTCACGGCCGGTACAAACATTATTTCAGCTACACTATTATCAATTCATGAATATTTCCTTCTAGGCTAATTCAAGCACAGTAACAACTTCCTACTATTATCTCTGAATACTTAATATTACAGGATAGTATTATTCAAAGTTGTCAACTGCACAAATATATTATAGTGGTAAAAATTCACGCAGTGATACCGAGGTATTCAATTATCCTAACATGCACTGGTGTAACAAGCTGCATGGGTCCGAGAAGGAAAGAAAAATAACTCTTACCGAATACACTTGATAAAAATATAGCGAACATTGCGAGCGAGTTATAAAAAAATAGAAAAACAATTAGAAAAAATTAAGAAAGTCTTTTTAGTTTAGCACTTACCGTTGAAGTTGAAAAGAATATACCAATTTAAAACAAAATTATAAAAGTTTAAAAATTTTGAATTGTACGTCGAAGGTATGGCAAAAAAGTTAATACTTAGGGAGTGATTTATGGTAAAACCATAAAATTCAAAAAATAACTTTGAGAATTCAGCTTCGAGAGTAAAAAGGTAGTGAAATTTATATTATTAAAAAAAAATTTTTATTTGAAATTTATATTATTATTAAAAATCATCTTCATCATCATCAATCGCTCTTTACTCGGAACCGTATCTAACGAGCCAGCAATGCGTAGACGATGTTCACACATTCATCCTATTGAACATAAAAAGTACCTAAGTATAGTTATATGTTTATCATCATTATCGTTACAACCCTTCACAAGTCCAGTGATTTACATAAACCTCCCCCAAGGAATGCCACAAATCACGATCCTGAGCCAACAGCATCCATCGAATTTTTGCAAGTCTTAACAGGTGGTCATTTCATCTAGAAGGCAGTCGCCCTGCACCTACAGGTACGAGGCTGCCACTCGAGAATTTTTTCCCATCGGTTGTCGGTTCTTCGAGCAATCTTTTTTTAATAGGATAGGGTGACAAACGAGCACACAGTCCACCTAATGGTAAGTGGTTGCTGTGGCCCATAATCTACATCTATCCTCGTATGCGTTTCAAAATGCATATGCTTTCTCACCCGTGAGGTCTAAGATGGAATGCCTCGTTTCCAGCAAAAAGCGTCTCCGGTTCTCTACAGTCACTATACGAAAAACAGCAGCATTAATCTACTATTTCACGCTGGTATTCTGTGAGAGCGTGGTCCTTCCCTGTTCGAGCCGACCCATTCATGCTACGATTAAACTACTAATATAACTGTAGCAGTGGCTCTACCACCGGTTCATTGCCAATTCAGCTTACTAATCCGTTGGTCTATGTCAGTTGTTCTGTTTCTACTAAAGATAACTTCATTTCTAAGTTTATCATGCAGATCATAGCTCTTTCCATAGCTCGCTAAGCGCCCCTGAGGTTCCTCATACGGCCAGCAGTAAAGGACCATATCTCAGATTCATAATCCATCGCTGGCAACACTCACTGGTTGTACAATATCGTTTTTAAGATTTAAGCTATACTTGACAAGAAGATGTGTCGTAATTTTCCAAGCGATGCCCAGTCTGAAGCTGAACTGAAGCTATCAGCCGAGTCGGCCGATGAAATAATCGGCGAGTGTGCGGGCGAGGAGTAACGCCGTACTGATCAAGTGATCGGCCGATAGTTCACCGATAGTTTAGTTTGAAGGCAATTGTGAAGCCCATCAAACTTTTTTATCGGCCAATACGGAATCGCTATAATGTGCGCATTTGCATACCTCTTCATCCTGGTTAATCGTTTGTTGACTCAATAAAGTTCCTGCAGTTACAATGAAGTGGTCGCCTTGTTATGACTAAATAGCAATTTCTCGCTTGTTGAGTCAATAAAGTTCCTGCGAGTAACAATGAAGTGGTCGCCTTGTTATGCCTAAATAGCAATTTGTCGAAGTTGTTTCTGGTGATATGCTGCAATTAATCTAAATAGTTCCTATGGTTGGCGAAGCAAAATAGCATATGGATTTCGTGACAAACAAAAATTTATTAGAATTAAACCACCCTACTTATTCCGCGTAATCACAGACATAAGTTGTTTAAAACCTTTAAATAAATTTGAACTGTTTGTCGAGCCAATAGCATCAGCGACATTTCTGACGACAAGACACTTTGAGTGGGAAGCAAATCTCATTCGATATTATTCTGATAAAATCCTAGACATCAATCTAAATGAAATCATAATGGCTACCCATCATCTTATAAATGACAACCTGGTGATTATAGGATAGAAGATCAATGATCTTTAGGAACTATTTAATTTTGCTCTTTTACTTGGCACTACGTCGTGGAATAGAAGCAAAATTGAAATAAAATATCTATTTACCAAAAAGGACGATAACACCCTTAGGAAGGACTACAACTGTTTTCTCTCCTAAATGGCATCTATGAAATTGATCTATCAATAAATACTACCAAAAACTAAAATAATATTATATATATATATATATAATAATAATAATATTATATATATTATATATGTAAATAATATTTATATATATATATATATATATATATATATATATATATATATATATATATATGTTCCGGCCCTGAGTTGCCCTGAGATGCCCTGAGAGCTGACAAAAGTCGATTGAACTAGGGCCCATCAGTAGTCCAACTCGACGAGTAACAGAGGGGATGGTCCAATGACCTATAGATAATTAAATTATAACGGTTAGATACGCAAATACAAAACTTACCGAATTCCAGAAGTGTAGGGTCTGCCACAAGTTGGCGTCAGGGGCAAGTAAAGGGCAAGGTAGTGGGTGTGTAGTGTAGGAAAGTGTATAGTGTGTAATCTGACGTCACCAATACAATCAGATAGCAGCACCACGTGCGCCGACCGCTTCATAAGACGCTCGCTGCTATCGGAACCCAAGTCCAGCGTCACTTAGCACGAACTATAATCGTGCGCGATCGGCATAAAAGTTCCTTTCATCACTCCATACTCAAATTAGCCGCTTGTCACGTAACACGTTCAAAACAGACAACTAAATTCGAGGCGGTCTAAAGTAGACCCAAATATTCAATAGTAAATTCAAAATGGCGGGCACAATTAACTCAGATTTTAGGCCTTCAATCAAAACACCAGCCACCCGCAACCGTATGCCAGTCACAAACAATACTTAAAACGGTTACAACAATAATTATATTATTCCGGCCTCGTTATTACGAAAACAAATTAAAATAACACTGTAAGAGGCTCGCGACGTATAATGGACCCGGGCGTCGCGCAAATTAACTCAAGAATAAGCCTCGTTGTCACCGTATATTAACGAAAAATACAACTCCATGGAGGCCGTCTACCAAACAAACTATTATGTAACGCCCGACGTCTAACCGGCACGGCTGTAGCCCTCTAAAGTTCCCGCCGACTGGGGCCGCTTGCTGCGCCGCATGCGCACAGCAAGCCTGCACCTCTCGCGCAACACTAACCGTTTCTTTTTTCATCGCCCAGGGCTTTGCAAAACTCAACTTGCCCACGCCGTAAGATTAAGAATCAAAATGTAAATGCATTGTCACTCCTGAGGACTAAGATGGTATGCCTCGTTTCCAGTAAAAAGGAACCAGAGCCGGTTTTCTACACTCACCATATGAATACAGCAACATGAAGCTGTTATTTTACGCTGGTATTCTGTGAGAGCATTTTAAAACCATAATATAGCTGCAGCGTGGCCCTGCCACGTATGTCTAGTCTTAAATGTCAGGTCTTTGATTTATGAATTAGTGGTTTTGTATGTGAAAATTGTGATTTATTTTTTATAAAATTTATAGCCTACATACGTCCCACTACTGGGCACAGGCCTCCCCTCATTTCTGAGAGGGTTTTAGGGCAAGGAAGTGTCCGCTGCACTGCCCCAATGCGTGTTGGAGAACTTCACATGTCTTCAAAATATTTTTTTCTTATTCCTCAGACATGCAGGTTTCCTCACGATGTTTTCCTTCACCGCCGAGCACGTGGTAAATCAGCACTTAAAATTGTAATTAACACTTTCATTGGTACCGGCGGGGATCAAACCCGGGTTACTCGCGTCCTGTTATATTTACAGCGAGCGTTAACCATCTGAGCTACCACGGCTCTACGAAACTTTAATTAACCAAAATACTAACACAAACTGTTAATACTTTTTGTCATATTCGGGCAATTTGATGATGCTCTTGCTTCAAAAGTCTGTTGTACGAAAAGCGATGAACGGTTTAAGGGCGTTCTTTACTCCTTCATCAATTTTTTTCCCAAACTTATCTAATTTTTTGGAAAAAGTGGAAATCTGTTGGGACAAGGTTAGGAAAATATGGTGACTCTACTAATTTTGATAATGTCTCTGCATCACAGTTCATGTTGTAGCCATTAGTCAAGTTGTTTTATTTTAATAATATTCTACGTATGAATTAATGTTGGTTTAACACTTATATCAAAAGCCGACGCTAGCTCAGCCGTAATTTGAGAGGGATCCGCTTCCACTATCGCCTTCAATTTGTCATTAATAACCTTTTTCTCCGGGCGGCCACGAGATTCATTACTGAAGTCTAAATTTACCTAATGAAAGTCTTTCTTTAGTAGTGCAAGATTCGTATTATACGTCATTGATATTAAGTGTCCACTGAGACGTCTTGTTTTCACGTCGAAACTCATATTATTCAAAAATTGAGTCCATGGTTATAAAAGCAGCATTGCAAAAACCAACTAATTTAGAATTAAAATAATATGCCTTAAACGTACAATTTATAGCTATTATGCCAACTCCACACTTCGAATCCATTAGCGCGAATCCAAGGTGCGAAGAGGCACGAACATTGTAGGAACACGTAACGTGGACGCTTCCTTCGCACATTTCGCAATCTTCAGTATTTGTAGCAATTTTTGGCGCTCGTAAAAAAGGGCCAATAACGAACTTGAACGAACTCGCAAGGTCCACACTACGCTTTAATTCAGTTTTGTATCTGTAACATTTATTTTTATTATAGTAGTTTGTAGATTAAAAAAGAAAACTAAGAATAATAAACTTAATATTAGAATACTGAGAATATTCATATTTGCATCTACAATAAATTCAGAATATGTTATAATTATTACTTTAGCTAATCATTACTCTATTACATTTTTATTATAAAAAATAACTTGCAAGAAGTGCCTACCTAATTTAATTTTAATATTTTTAATTCAATCTATCGAAACGAAATAAAGAGCATACTATTATGATACTTGTTATTTACAATTTTGTTTGGTCCAATCTTTATTTTTACTTACATTATATATTTATAAAAATCTTAAACAAAAATACTCACCCTTGTCACTCATAGCAGTAGACAGAGACTACGGACTACCATTTGGCACGATCCCACGACACAATTCCACCTTCAAGTCCTTATACCTACGCATGTCTTTATTTATTTAAGATTACAAACTTAAACAATGTAGTTGAAAGGAAACGTCGCGTTTTTCATCTCACGCCTCAACAGTGATCAACCAATTATTGGCCCCTTTCCTATACCACACCTCGTTGGATTCGGGAATCAATGCGATGAGCGCGACTCGTGATACGACTTTCGACTAAGAGCCTCGCTATCTCAAAAGAAAGTGGTTGACGACTAATATGGCCCCAATAAATGGTCCCAGTCCAGACGACAGTCATGAACCTAGTGGACTCTTATATCTTCTTACTTCCCTGTAACTGTCCCCTGGAAATATGATACTTAAATTTCACTTCTTACACTTACTACTACTTTTACTTACATTTACTTTTCTTAATTTCGTTTTCTTTTTCAATTTATAACCGGAAACTGTAGCTAGTCCCGAACTGTCCCGAACGAATTGGTACGTGTCATCTGTAAGTGCCTCGCACTGCAGGTCTCGGTCCGCGGGGTGTACCCAATTGCCCGGATTCTCTTCACGGCCCACTACTATGGACCGGTCCTGGGAGCCGTAATGGAATTGTAGGTTTTACGGCTAGCAAGAATGATCCTTAGCCGTTTGTTTGTGGTCAAGTTATAATTTTCGCCTTTGACATTGGGCTGTTTCGTAGCTAGCCGTTTGTTTGTGGTCAAGTTATAATTATTGGTCAATCTTTGACATTAAGGGATGTTACTCGGCTCCTTAATCCATGTAGGGAGGAGTTCTGTTGGATAAGGTCGCCCGTCTTTGGTCCTCAGGGGTAACAACACATCTGCATTTTGATTATTAATCGAAGCTATCCTCTATATTATCCTCTATATATATATATATATATATATATATATATATATATATATATATATATTAGATGTCCATGCGCCACAGCATCCACTTACCCCATCAGGTGGCCTGTGTGCTCGTTTTTCAACATTATTCTAAAAAAAGAGAGCCGGCGTAATTACAAGTTGCGAGACATTCCATCTCAGTCCTCAGGAGTGACAACGCATCTGCATTTTGATTCTTAAAAGAGGATAGATTTGTCTATGGGGTGTAACGTTCACTTACTACAAAATACCTAATAGAGAAAAAAAGTACTTACTAGGTAAACACCCAAATTTAGAGTATATATTATTATCATTTAGGTATTAGAAAAGGAACTCCTTTAAGATAAAGTTTACGCGTAGTTACAGACTTTAAATTATGGCAATATAGTATTGATTTCTAAAACAGGGAACGAAAAACTGTGTGCATGAAAATTGGAACATATATAGTTAGTATTATATAAACTCTACCTGATCTGATTTCATTTTGACAGAAGGGCGCTTATCTCTTAAATAAATCGTAGTTACAAATGAAGAAAAAGTTAGTATTTTTAGCGAAACATAAATAATGATATGTATGAAAACTTTTTAGTTCCACGTTGCTAGCTTTTTTAATTTTATTTTTAGCTAAAGGAAGATCTGTGGAAGTAATTGAAGTAATTTTCAAATTAGATACAGTCTAAAAAACTGAGGGGCTTGCCAAATAAAGGATAATACACTTTAATTTAAAATGAAGCCATCAAACAGGGCTTAAAAACTTAGTTACTTAACATTAACAGATATATCTACTAATTATTTAATATAATGCCTAGTCGATCTCCAATTTTCGTGTTTCCGCACATAGAGTAGTAGTAGAAGCATTATTTTATTACTGCCTCACATTCAGTTCATTCATTCATTTGTTCATTAAGCTTATCAAAAGTCCACTGCTTAAGATAGGACTCCCCCATAAAACGTCTCGTCATGATTATCATCACCTTAATGATGATGATGAAGCAATCAAAAGTCCACTGCTGAACAAAAGCCTCACTATTGATTGCCTCATAGATATGCCATAGTTAGACCTTCGCCATAGTGTGACCTTTCCAACTTAACGCTTAGGTTCAGTGTGTCACTTACCACTCGGTGATCGCTGCCAGTTTTCACTCACGCGATCACTGATACTGAACCGTTTCTTTCTAGCCATCATAACGAAGTTAATCTCATTTTTTGTCGAACCGTCGGGGCTCGATCAGGTCCACTTCCTGTGAGGATGTTTCTGGAATTAAGAGTTCATCAAAAAGAGTCCCTCTTCACCATAAAATCAGCCAACGACTAGCCCCTTGGTTTTCATTACCATATTGCAAAGTTTCCAAACTTCAGCTCAACGTTTAATTTTGCCTAATTTTGCGTTGAAGTCTCCTATTAACACCGTATAGTGAGTTATGGAGGAACGCATGGCTCTAGAAATATATCTATATAATCTATAATTAATAAAATTAAAGCTAAACCCAAGCATACCACTGCAAGACCTCAGGACATAGTCAGTTCATTTTGCATAGATCGGACCATAAATAACAATTAAAAAAAGCTGAAGGTACTCCGGGTTTAACAATGACATCGGGACGTCAGTCATCTCAGTCCCCAGTGACCATGGGTACTGGAAAGCGCCCGAAATGTCGGGAATTAAAAAAAATAATAGTAAAATAAACGCGATAGAATCCGTAAAAGTAGTTTTAATCAATGTGTAGTGTTCGCGTAAATATAAGAAATCATTAGTTCTTGTACTGTCATAATATTTTTTGTACTTATTTTATCTCATTGTATTTTATTTCTGTAAATCTCACAGTTGTAATCAATTTAGTTACATAATTTTTGTAACTTCTAAAACTGCTTTAGACCTTTAAGTACATTGTTACTAAGCATTTCTTGTGCTCGATCGGTGTTAATTGGTAACGATCGTACGAGCAAACGATGCGATTTCGTCGCACAATTGAAGCTTACAAGTCATCGCGCGAGCACAAGAAATGCTTGATAATAATCGTACAATGGGTTTGATCGTACGATCGTGTAATCAAAGATACAATTGTCTTTTAAATATCGTATTTGGTCACGCGTTATCGCGCGAGCGCAACAACATAAGGAATGAGGGGCAAAGGTTTTTTCAATGCAATTTTGAAAGGAATATTGCCTAATAGTAAAAAATGTGCATCTCTGCAAACAGCCAATATTGCGAAGAAGAATGAAGCGAATGTGAAGGCACGGCGGCATCGCGGGATAGTCATTGCGCGAGCTATTAGGACACCTGTTGGACTATCGCACGATCTTCATCTTGCGATGAAATCGCTTCGTTTACTCGTATTATCGATAGCCAATTATGACGACGCTTTAGAGTAAATACATGCATAGTATGTAACCTGAGCCCCGTATAGTGTTCGCTTTTTATATATTTTTATAGGAGAGGCGGCAAACAAGCATACGCTCTGCAGCAGCTCACCTGATGGTAAGTGATTACCGCCGCTCATGAACAACTGCAACATCCGGGGAATTGCTGATGCGTTGTCGGCATTTTAAAAGGGAGTAGGCTCTTTTGTTAAAGGTCCCTAAGTCATATCGGTCAGGAAAAATCTCTGATGATAGTCGATTCCACAAGGAAGTTGTGCGAGGAAGAAAACGTCTTTTAAATCGCACAGTGGTGGACCGCCAGTCATCCAGATGGTATGGATGGTATCACGGGTCGCGATGTGCGATGGTGAAATTGTCCGGCTCGAATTATAATTGGCCCATAGGCCACAGCACCCACTTACCATCAGATAGACCGAATGTTAATTTGTCAGCCTTATTCACAACTCAATTATATTATACAAACTAATAAAATAATATTTAAAACATAATGTACATTAATATCAATTAGAAATTCAAATACTTTACACAATATATTTAATGGTTTCCTCCTTTGCATTACGAGTTGTCGCTGTGGATAGGACAATGGAGTCGGCCTGAAACACTAGAAGCCCGTTTACCTACACATTAATTACAAAGAGCCTAAGTAAATCCTTTTTAATCAGAATCTCGGAAACGGCTCCAACAATTTTCATAAAATTTTGTGTGCGGGGAGTTTCGGGGGCAATAAATCGATCTAGCTAGGATTTATTTTTAGAAAATGTCTTTTTGTTCGTGTTTTTAGGCAATAAAAAACTGCTACAATATCGTTAGAATAAGAAGGTAAATTTTCTAGTTCATTTAATTCAGACGACTCTTCACTCATAAACACGCTTTCAAAGTATTCCTTATATGTATATATATATATATACAATAATTGCTCGTTTAATAGTATAGGATATTGGGCGGTCACAAAATCGCAATACCATGGTTCGAGCCCAGACCGACCGACCGACTTTTTTTAATTTTTTTTCAAGTTCCTTTCTTTTTTTGAGAAAATCTATTTTTTCGTGCCCTTTTTTTTAGTATTTTTTAAAAACACGAAAATTTAAATTAAACTAATTGCACTCATGATTTTTTATTCAAATAACCAGTTCAGTTTTTTCTTTATGTCGCTACGAACAAAAAATTATTTTGTATTTCATCAGTATGTAATTTGTATCTAAATATAATTTCCAAAACACACGACTTAAAAAAAACCGAGCGAAAAATACCGAGCAAAGCTCGGTCAACCGGGTACTATTCATTTATTTCCAAC